>JANITW010000236.1:49172525-49184309 GCA_027564335.1 Erythroxylum williamsii | reverse complement strand
GCATATTTCATTAATTTGTTGTTCTTTAACCTCTCCTAGCAATTATTAATCGTGGGTTAAAAATTAACTTGAGTTTTCCCTTATGTTTTGTTTAACCAAAATACAATCGTTAATTAAACCTAACCACCGAATAATCTAGGATACGATCTCTAGATTTAATTAGGTGGTAGCATTATAAATTAGAAAAACTGATTAATTAAGGCAACAGCCACATACGATATGTCATTTAACCTAAGTCATATTATCCCTAATGATTACGAATCATTAGTCACTACACATGAATTTCGACATAATAATTACAGATTATATTGAAAGTCTAGCAATGGGTTTGAAATTAATGACTCAATGAACACATTAAAATCATCAATTCACAGTACCCAACGAGTTCATACACAAATAGCTGAATAATAACAAAAATTCGATTATCGATAGACAATACTAAAATCAATTAAAATAGGATAACACAATCAATTCCTAATGAGAGAAAAAAAATAACAAAATAAAAAATTATTTAACCCAAGTCATGGGCGTCAATGTCATTTCTGAACCGACGTCGGGATGCCTAGTCCTTCATGGGTCTTTCTCGAAAAATTGCTTTAGCCCCTATCTATTATCCCTATCCAAAAATCCTTAATTAACTATATTTAGCCAAAAATCCATTGTAGCTCTTACGATTGATTGACAAGATGAATAAACGTTGCTACTCATTTATTGTTCTGCGCTGCGTCCCAGTACCGTTCCACACAACCACTCCAGCAAGCAACACCAGCCGAGCCTCCACTATAGACGCAGTTATTGCCTCCACGCCAGCGCCAGCCCCTCTAGAGTCTCCACTCCACTCTTTAACTTCTCCCGTTGTGTCTGCTCTCTGTTGTTCTAATTGATGTGACAATTTAATGTGCAACCCTTTAAAACCTTGCTCCTTCATGTTGGGGGGGTCACGCCCCTTCCAGATGCACAACGCATGCGCTTCACGCCTGCCTTCCATGCGTTTAACGCATTTCTTTCTGCTACTTGTGATGCTATCGTTTTGCATTTTCTACTAGTAAAACAAAGTCTACTCAACATTGGGCTATTGGCATTTTATTCTTTTGGAGCTGTCGTTTCCCTGTTTTCCATTTTTCCTTCTTTGTATTTTGATTTTCTTGTCTTCTTCTTGTTGTTATTTTTTCTTTTATTTGCTCCGTGAAAACAAGCAAAAATAAATCTTCAGAAAATGGCTTAAATGCAATGCTTCCGACTCACTTTAATTTATTTGCTTCCAAATTGTACCTAAAATCAAATATGAATTAAAGTGAATATCTTAAGCATTTTTGTATCATTAATCGCTAAGTGTAAATAATTAAATATATCAACAATTAAACACATATCGCTTGCATCACTATTATCCTGTCACATCTGCATGTAGGTCTACCGAAAATAGTCTCTCTATTATCTTGGGGTAAGACTGCGTACTATCAGACCCCCCAGACCCTGCTTCACTACGGGACTTCAGGATATGATGATGATGATGATGATGATGATGATGATGTAATTGGTGTTAGAGTGAAGTATGAGAGTTCCTTCGGTTATGTTAAAAGTGGATAAAAATTCACTAATTGCTAACCATAAAACAAAGGAGACTTTAAGGATCATTAATTATTCCAAATCAAATTATACCAAGAGACTTTGGAAGCAATATGCATGAGAATTTTTCTGTAAGATGTGGTGTTAAAATGCTTTAAAGAGTGCCCTATCCAAATAATTTTTTCCTCTCTTAAGGAATCGTTGGAGTTAGTAGGGAAATATCCTTAAAATATAGTTGAGAATATGTTAAAGCAATTCAATCCATTATATGTTAATGCAATTCCATCCATTATTGTTAATTAAGTTGCGATGGTCCGGGACGAGGTGGTACTTGTGATATTTCAGCTTGGGACGTATTTTATTTGGCGGTTTTCTGGATGTTAAATACTATTGGATGGGTTACTTTTTATTGGCATTGGAAACACATGATAGAGTGTAAGAGCTTTAAGGAATTAGATTTAGGAAGTAGATATAGAGGTTCAAGAGTGATCTAATTAGCATTCTAAAGAGAAATGAAAAATCATTTCCTATCCTAATCTGGATTAGATATTAGAGGTGACAATCCATTGGAGCTATGTCTAGTCCAAGGAGAGGAATTTAATCTCTAAAATTATAAGAGACTGAGTTGAAGTGGAAACATCAAGCTAATGACGTTAAACAATCCCTTCTTAGGAGGCAACTCAAGTTCTTAATTTGGTAGTTTTGTTTCAATTAGTTTTTGTTTTAGGTTTTTAGACTTTAATTTCTATAATTTAACTTATATCTATTTTAATATTGTTATTTAGTATAAAGTTTCACTTGGTCTATGGTTATATGGGCCTCATCATAGTCTTGAATGCTTTGGGTGTGCATGATGATTTACAAGTGTGAAAGCATGTGAAAATTTGGCTATGTTAAAAAGTTATACACTTATTAACACACCTGTGTTGATCGAGTTGATCAGAAACATAGCCCTATTGCATACAAAGAAGAAGTGCCAATAATGTATAGAAAGATTCACAAGAATCAACCACCTTTTTTAATGACCACGTTTTTAGAAAATCATCATTATCACTTACACACCTATTAGCACACTTATATTTCCAAAACCAAGTATGTGTTTTATAAATAGTAAGTCCCTTAACTTAAATATTTAATTCATGCTCCATAGGGAATCTATTCTAGGCTTACGAACTAGATAAAATTGTAGCTATAACTAGCATTGACAAATATAGGTAAATCTCACAAGGACTATGAATACTAGTAATAACTCTTTTCTTATTATCTAATTGACAGTTAAGGTGATAATCATAAATCAATTTTAAAATAAGAGAAAATAAACTAAACAAAAGTCAACGCAATCAAATCGACTAAGATGGAAAAATAAGGAAAAATCAAACAATAAAACAACAGTGCCTATAATTTAAACCCCCCTATGACTTCTTTTACAAACATAATTTCACTAATCAATTTAATCTAAAGTTCATTAACCATGGAAATTCCTCCATTAAGGTAATATCTTTTTCAAGAATATTAACATCAAATTCTAGGTTGATTAACTGAAATCTCTTTCTATTTAAAACCCTTAAAATCACATTAATCAATTTATGAATTTCATTATTAAGTTTGACCAAAATCTGAAAGATTTTTGTTAGTCTATCTGTAGATTTACATGTATCTCCTTTCAATTGTGTATATCTATTCATACATTGGATATCTCAATCTCAATTGCATGAAATCATACATTAATCATCATGTTGAGAATAATAATTCAAGAATAAATAAGAACACATAATTAAATCTCAATGAAACCAAAGGATAAATTAAATTAAAATAAAGTCATTACAAGGTCCATCATAGGGTTCATTTGATCCAAATACCAAAAGGTAATTATAGAAAGCAATAAATAAAAACTAAAAGAAAAAGTTGAAAAGCAAAGACGACATGATTGAAATCCTCTAAATCTCTAAAATTTCACTCCATTGACAAAAATCTTCTCTAAAAGGGTATCCTTAGTTGTTTATCATGCTTTTTACCGCTTTAAGGTTTTTCTTTGTGCTTCTTGATCCTCTCTTCAATTTTTCTCTTAATTTTCCCTTAATTTTTCCTTATAGAATTCAAAAATTAAGGTTTCGGGTGCTTATATGCATCAATACAGTCGTGTTGGTGACCGTATTGATTAAAAATCACAAAACCATCAAATGTAAAATGAATATAGGCTCAAAATGTGAAAACAAGTGTGTAACACTATATAACTTTTAAACCAGTTATTTTTTATGAAACATGTCAACTTGGGCATGCTAACATCAATATGTGTGTGTTGACATTAATATAGGCGTGTTAGTGTCTACATACTTATCCAACATCTTCATAACTTAGCCAAAATAGGTCTAAATTGCCTCAAACTTATCCCAATTTGTTTCTTTTGCTCTAACGAAATGAATTACATCCAAAAAACACAATATGAATGAATTAAGTACCAAAAAACAATAAAAAAATTAAATAAATAATCAAGATGCACTAAATATAAACCTATAAATAAGACAATTAAGCACTTATCAGAAACGTTTGAAGTTGATGTCCATAGGCTATAAGAAGTTTTTCATAAGCTTCTTAATATCCCTACTTAGCTTCTTAATCTTTTTGTTTCTAGTATACCTATAAGTGGTGGAGATATGATAATATTTCGAGCTTATGGTTAAGAATCATGTTGTGCATTGATTTGAGAGTTCTTATACTTTTTACCCTAAATAATTAAGTGCATTGGGAGAAACCTTCGTAAAGATGTAAAGATTTATGCTTTTTGATTTCAAAATGATTATTAATGTGATTATTATTGGTATTGACTTATGAAGGTTATCTCTAGGATAACTTGAATATGATTGTATGTTACTTGATTAATATGATATGATGATTTAGACTATGGATGGATATGTCGAGGTTAATACTGGAAGGATGTTTGTAGGATTAATGATTTTGATTATGATTTGCTTGAGGACAAACAAAAGCTTAAGTGTGGGGATGTTTGATAAATGATTATTTGACCATATTTATATGTTCATATTTAATGTGTTTTGCTTATTGTTCAGTAGTTTTATAATATTTTTGGTGCTTAATTCGCTTCAAGTGTGTTTATAAATGATAATTGCCTTCTTAAACTAAAAAAAGAAGAATTTGGACAAAATCGTGACATGGAAAAAAGATTTGAAGCAACTAGGAGTTACACGACCATGTACATTGATTGTGTAAGTTTCTCTAAATGTATGGAGAGTTGAATAATATTGTTTATAATCATGTGAAGTTACATACCCGTGTATGATAGTATACACGGTCGTATATGTTGCATGTGTAAGACTTTGTACTTGTGTAAAATCATGAATTCAAGTGTTTTTATAGATACATGATCACTTACACTACTATATATGTTGACCATATATATCTCGAAAATCCTTTTTTTTACTATAAAAGGACGTGAAAGGAGGTGAAACAGGAGGAGGCCAATTTTAGAGCGTTTATGAGTCATAAGAAACATGAAGAATGACAATTATGAGTAGATGGACGAGGAAAAAAATTAAAGATTACGTCACAGGATCTTATAGATATCAACATCCAATCCATATTGCATGAAGATTTATTAGAAAAGAAAAGGGAGATTTAGAATATGATTTCTTTGGTTTCTAGTTATTCTTCTACATATTTGTCTTTGCTTTTGTTTTCTATGGATAGAAACTAATTTGTTTAATGCCTAAGTGTAATAAGATGTGATAATAATATGAGTTGATCTTCTATTTAATGCATATTTATTGATTGATTTATTGAGATTCAATTGTGTGATATAATCTTGTTCTAATATATCCAGATTATTAATTCATAATTTGATTAGGAATTAGAGATCCTTTTGTGTGTATACATATAGTATAATTGTAAGAAGTTCCATGGAAATTTAAGGATAGGTTAATATAAATCCTCTAAATTAAGGTCAAACATAATAGCAAAATTGACCAATTAGTAATGCAGTCAAGCGAGTTTTAACTAGAGAGAGAATCATGTTAATCAACTAATGAATTAGTTATTAATAGTCTTGAAAAAGATATTAATATAAGATATGAACTTTTTTTAAATTAAAAAATTCTTATAAGGTTAAGAAATATTTATATTTTTTCGTTTTGGTTAGAAGATGATCATCTTAATTATGCTACGGCTTCTTTTAAACGCAAAGACAACTTTGTAAGAATTATATTATGATGACGCTTGTTAGTTTTTATGACGCGTGAGAGAGCATCTCTATTAGGAATGATCAAGTTTATAATCTTTAACAATTTAATCATTTCTTTAAAAAAAATCATATGATAAGAGTCACTGTAAAAGTATTTAGTATCAAGTTATCAAATAATTAAATCACAAAAGCATACACAAGTACAATTAGCATACTTACAAGAAAAGATTAGGGAAGCAATTTATAAAGGTTTGGTCTGTTCTTGAAGTACTTGTTGAGAATTAAATTTATTAACTCTTAGTACTTTGGAAAGTGCGCTCTTTAATATCAGTCATTTAAATTGTGAATATCAAATTACGATTACTGTCCATTAACTTACTTTAGTGTTTGAACAAATTATAATAACTAAATCCATTTTTACAAATTCCTCATAAGAAAATAAAACAAAATTAGATGTCTAATTGACAAAACAAATTTTAAGACAACCCAACCAGAATAGTGAGTTATCGATCAGATCGGAGCGGAGCAATTGGAAATCGGATAAATGAAATCGGAAGGAGAGAGCAGCCGATTGGTTAGCCTATGCATAGAGGCGGCCTGTGAAAGCAGAGAGAGCATCGAAAAGTGGAGGAGACAGCGACGATCTCTGCAGCGCTTGCCTTCTTCTCTCGCAGACTCTCTTCTTCGCCGCCTCCTCCACCGCCGTCTGCTTTTCCCTTCCTTACTCGAGTACGCTTTTCCTTTTTATTCAAATTGTCATTTAGTTTCAATTATATAAAAATTAAAGTGTCGAGAGTTGTCTGAAGAAAATGACGTAATGGTGTTAGAGTTGAGCATATTTGACTGATATCCATGTTAATGTCAATGGAAGTTTGGATGACGGGTGGTAATAGATTAGTCGAAAGTCTATAGTACAATTTTAGCTCAAGATTTTTTAAAAGAAAAGAGTTCACACGTTTAGGTATAGTTATTAGAAAGAATTTGAGAGTAGACGTAATGCATCAGGTCCTATAAAGATGGTGGATAACAGCAGGCCATTACTTGAAATGTTTGCTATCATTTGAAGTTCAGAATAAAATCAAAGCTAAACTGCGCAAAGGTTATGCTTTTTAATATCATTGATCCACCAACTGTTGGCTTCTTCTTACTCTTTTATATTGACATCCCATTTTCAGGCTGTCCAAGTGTGATAAAAATTTAGTATGTTTATTAGGATCATATTGAGAATCTATATTCCTTTAGCTTGAAGGATGTGCATTGATGGCGTGTGTTATTATATACATGATATTAAGTCTAATTTTAGCCTTTCTTGTTAAAAGGTGAAGACAGTTCAAGATTGTCTGTGGTCTTTCTTCAGCTGTGATGGAACTTGAATAGCATTTTTATGCCAGAAATAGTCTATTGTGTTTGTGACCTTTCTTAGAAATGTGTTGCATTAGTCGTCCTAATTCTGACATTGTGCATATAATGTTTATTCACATCACCAAATAAAATTGGCTCTTGTAGACTTTTCAAACATAGTGTGGAGGTGATTGATCTCCGTGGTGAAAACAAAGTGGATGCTGAGTGGATGGCATATTTAGGAGCGTTTCAATATTTACGATCCTTAAATCTGGCAGATTGTTACAGAATCACCAGCCCTGCTTTATGGCCTCTTGCTGGTAAGGTTATACTGTAATTATTTTCCTCTTTTTCTATTTGTTTAATGCTTGGTGTAACAATTAGAAGTTTGAACTAGCAATAACTGATAAATTGTTTGTAGCAAGTGAAAAATATGGAGTGTGTTTCGTGAAGTTGCTATACAATTATGTCCATATCTTGCCAAGGAATTCAAGTTGAACCAGATTTATAAATCTGTCTGATATTGTCAATGGGTTCAGGTATGACTAGTTTAAAGGAGTTGGACCTTTCAAGATGCACTAAGGTTAACAATGCTGCTATTAAGCATCTTATATCTATTCCAAGTCTAGAAGGACTTCATATTTCAGAAACAGGCGTAACTGCAGATGGTATTAAACTTCTCCCGTCTCTTAAAAACTTGTCTGTTTTGGACTTAGGTGGTTTACCTGTGTCTAATGAGGCACTGAGTTCTCTTCAGGTACCATAACCTGGTAACTTATGTTCATGCTGTTTGTTATTATCAACTTTCTTTTGATTCATATGTTCTTGCTTTTGATGATTTATCGAGTGAACTCTTATGTCATTGGCTAGAAGGTAAAAGGCATATCAAAAATCTTGGATTTCATTATTCAATATTGTTACACCATATCATCTTTTATATAAATAATCAGATCATTATCTGAAGGTAATATATCCTACCTATCCTGATCTAAAACTCAATCAATCTACTGCGTAACGTTAAATTACCTGTGTACTTTCATTTTAGGACTGTCTTTCGGTTATGTTAGATGCAGCAAGTGATGATAATGACTGCTGTGTTATTTGAAGTTGATTCATAAGCCAGCTGGTTCTCGTACAATTTTGATCCCTGTACTTTCTTGCTGAATTACACTGGCATAGAGCTGTATATTATGATTTCTTTGGTATTTGGGCTGCATTCATGTTTTTCTGCTTATGTTCTTACACTTTCATGTTAGGTGTTGACAAAGCTCGAATACCTTGACCTTTGGGGGAGTGACATATCTAACAAAGGGGTAGGCTGTCTTCATTTGTTCCCCAAGTTGAGCATTCTCAGTCTTGCATGGACCAATGTAACGAGGCTGCCAAATTTGCCAAATCTTGAATGCTTAAATATGAGTAACTGTACCATTGACTCTCTACTTGAAGGTGATGATAATAAAGCACCTTTAGCGAAGCTGATACTTTCTGAAGTTAGATTTGAGCATGAGCTTGAAGTCTTTTCACATATTGAAACGAGTTTCCTATCCTTTCTGGACATTTCCAACTCTTCTCTTCATGGGTTCTGCTTTTTAAGTCACATGAAAGCACTGGAGTATTTGGATCTCAGATCTTGCATGATTGGAGATGATTTGGTTCATCGACTTACAGATATGGCAACAAATTTAACGGAATTAAATCTCAGCAAAACAAGAGTAACCTCCGCTGGACTTGCAATTTTAGTTGGGTATGTTCCCAAGCTGGAAAATTTAATATTATCCCATGCTCTGGTGGATGATTTGGCTATTTCATATATCAGCCTGATGCCTTCTCTAAAGCTTGTTGACTTGAGCAACACCAATACCAAAGGTTTGAATTTCTTATCCTAAAATGTATTATTGCCTCTTGGAACTTTTGGCTCCAAGTCATTATGAATTAACTATGGTCATCTTATAGAAAAACAGACTTTTAGTACTTATCTTGCATGTAGGATTGTCCTAATGTAGCATTTCAGCTTCTCACTTACTCCTTGAAATTGCAGGATTGCTGCCCCGACCAGGTTCAGAGTCGAATAGAACAGCTTCAGAGCCAGATATGATTCCTTCCCTGGCAGCTCTGAAGAGCCTCAGTGTATTGGAAACATTGAATTTGGAGAACACCAAAGTAACCGTTGCAGCCCTACCACCCTTGACAAGCTTTCAAAAATTAATAAATTTATACCTAAGAAGTGCTTCACTTACAGATGATTCCCTTCATCTCTTGTCATCCCTGTTGAACTTGAAACGTCTTGGAATTTGTGATGCTGTTTTGACAAGCCAGGGGCTAGATTCTTTCAAAACCCCCGCAACTTTAGACATGCTAGACTTGAGGGGCTGTTGGTTGTTAACTGAGGACGGCATCTTGGCTTTCTGTAGAAGGCATCCACAAATTGAAATACGACATGAACATCTAAGTTGCTCTACATCATGTCAACGTGGCTCCAACTGGACATCTACATCACGTATTTATTTGGAGCCTTCACAGATGAGACGAAATCAAGGAAAGATGTCTGTGTCAAGGCCTAATTCTCACTGTTTCATTGGTAGAAAAACTGAATTTAACTTTTTATATCTACTGCATATTCCTTTGTCCTAAATTTTCTTGTTTGCTACTTACTAGATCAAAGATTCAAGTACAGCAGGGAGAGGCTGCTTGCATTACAGGATCATTCTCTGCCCCTTACTCCTGAAGGAAGTCTGATGGAACTCAAGATGCAATTCGATTAGTAGAATTATCCCTACTACGCAGTAGTTTTCTTTGATCTTGTTTGCTATACTATTGCCAGTGTAACCTTTTTCATGTCTAAATGATGGCAAAGATGGCCATTATTGGCCTTTGGAACAAATCACCGATACTACCATGTGTGTGAAGTCCTAGAGTTAGTTTTGTATTGTGATGTTGTGTATCAAATTAAAGTTAAGCTAAAAATTATTATGCAAGTGCACATTTATGTGAGTAAGAGTGTTGTTCCTATGAGAATTACAAATCTTAGTGCTAATAGCTTTTTTATTATTTAATCTAGCAAGTAAATGACTGATTTTAAAGGAAAATTTTAATGAAATTAAAATAATTAATTTAACAAACAAAAATAATGAATAAGATGAATAACTAATAGATAAACAAGATATAAATAAGAATTTCATTTGAACTTTTCCATTTTTGGATTTATCTCTTAATTCAATGATTGATCTTATTTTTTTAGATCGATGGAAATTTCAAAGTTACAATCATATTTTTAATAAATAAAACCCTTATCTTTAGGTTTTAATTGAAATCCCTTTTAATCGAAACTCTTAAGTATACATTAACTTTTTTAATTAATTTCTTTAATAGATTTAACTTTAACCTAGAAGATTTGTGTAGTCATATCTCTAGAATTTTATGTAATTCTTATAGTTTCATATCATTATCTATTTATACATATTGTTCTAAATCTTTACATATGAGATCTAAAATTAAATAAAAGTATTTAACATATTTCAATTCAAGCATACAAAATAATCACGAGTAATTCGTATTGAAAATTGAGTATTTTATTAAATCAAAGAATCAATATAAAATAATAGTTTTAAAGTTCATCTTATCTAGATTTATATCTTAATATAGTTCATATCAAGGTAAAGGAAGTCGGCAGAAATTACGAAAAAAAGATAAAAGAGAATTTGTATAGATCTTGAAATCTTGATTTCCTTTTGTTTCGTATTCTTCATAATAGTAGGGAATCCTAATTTATGTAAAAATCATCATCAACACGAGTCATAAACATGGTTTCATGTTTCACCTGTGATAGCATAGTAACTCCTCTGTTGTGCATCCGAGGGTTTATCTTAGGAATACAGGTCTAAAGGGCATTAACACAGGTTCGTGTTCAGGCTATATTCCTTCATATGGCAAGTTTCAAAATAAACTAAGTAGACTAAGGGCTAACAAAAAACAAAAACGTAGGGTCATATTTGGCTAGTGCTTTGAATATGGGTCTATGTTCAACCTATGTTCATCCAAATTCATGTCAAAACTTTTTCAACTTGACTCTTGTCCTATTAATTCCTTTTTCATTGGAAAACTAAAATAAGGCTCGGAAGCAAAATATAAGTCATATTGAATAACAAATCCAATCAAAATAATCTCAATATAAGTAAAATTTTCTCAAAATCATACCAAAAACATAATCTAATTATCACTTATCATATTCTCTTGCATTTAAGAATTTATTATCCTTAAGCAAATCAACTTAATTACTCTTAACTTAAATAGGTGGTAATTTCCGCATAGTGGAGAGCTATGTTTTTCCAGATCCAGAGCTCCCTACAGGCCACCTCGTTAGTTGGTCCAAACCATCGGACCCTTGGGTTAAACTCAACACAGATGGAGCTTATCAGCCCAGATCGTCCATTGCTTCCTCAGGGGGTCTTATTCGTGATTGCACCGGTCACTGGTGCAGTGGTTTTATCCAACATATTGGCAGTGTGTTGGACCAATGGTGGTTGACAAATTAAATCCCATTTATGTTTTGATAATAATAAAATATATAGAATTAGTTAAGAAATTGTTTCAGGTATTTTGGGATTAATATTCAATAAAAGAATTGTGCAAATCAAGATAGCATTAATCTTTGATGGGAAAGAGATTAATCATTGTGGAATCAA
>JANITW010000236.1:49148046-49172425 GCA_027564335.1 Erythroxylum williamsii | reverse complement strand
CGTAGGTCTTAGCACCGAACCTCTATAAAAACAGTGTTTGCTCTTCTTCCCTACTCTTTTCATTTAAATTTGTTTAATTTGTTTTTGTGTGAATTAACTTCTGATTTTATTGTAGAAATTACAAAAAGCTTAAAGATCTATTCAACCCCCCTTCTATATCGCTTACACAATGCATCCTCGCAAATTGCTGAACTCTGGGGCCTCCACTCTGGGCTCTCTTTGGCTTGGGAGTTGGGGTATCGACATGTCATTGTCAAAACCGACTCCCTAGAGGTGATTAATCTTCTTTCATCGTCCCGTCCTAATTTTACACAGAATTTTTCTTTGTTGACAGGTACCAGGGAGTTACTCAGTCGAGACTGGGAAGTTCAGATCCAGTACGTGCTCCGAAAAGGAAACCAGTATGTAGATTTCTTGGCCGCCCTCGCAGCTCGCACCGGCCCAGGGCGTTATCTCCCTGCACCTCGCATGTCCCTTATGGAGCTAGCAGCTAATTAGTTTTATTTGTTGTGTATTTTCCTTTGTATTAAAAAAATAGGTGGTAATTTTGGAAAACAACTTAATAAATCAATCACATCAATTAAGATTATTTATTATTCATTCAATTTTAATGTTCATTAATTTGTTATGTATTTAGCTACTTGCATTAGGTGATAAATAAATTAAATTCAACTTTATAATCATTTAAACTTTAACTAATGAAAAAGAAATTCAATTATTGCCTAAAGTGAACATACATTGAGAAAGATATATTAACTTTAAAGCATTTTCATATATCAATTTTATAAATGATGATGAAGAGTTCTCTATGGTTTGAGGTTTCTCGATGGTTTGGCCTTGCTAGAGTTGATCTTCTATAACTTCCATTTTTACCCAACCAGCTCTCTCTTCTTCTACCTCTTTGCCTTTTTTCCTTCCTTTTTGTCTCATCTTTATGTGTTTCTTCTCATATGTTTCTATCCAACTCATTCTCCTCATTCTATTTATCCTCCTCACGTCTCGTTCCCTCCTTCACCATTTCTTTTTTTAGAAGTCACTACCTCAATCACCCTTTTCTCTCCTTAGCTAGTCTTAACCCTTCTTAGTAACTCTTGCTCAAATGAGCCTGGACTTTTTCATGCTCAAATAGTAGTGGTAGTTTATTTTTTCTCCTTTGCTTCCTGCTCCTTTAACTACCATTTTTATAATGTTTTTAAAATTTTTCCTTCCTTCCCTATCTTTTTTTCCTTGTTAGCTTTCAAGGTTTCCCCCCAAACTGGTATCTAACAAAAGGTCCTCCTTGACTTTGGATGATTTTGTTCCTTTGCCTGGCAATTATATTCTTCGACCTCATTAATCGAAAGCATCTAGTCTTTTATCCCAGCATTTTGCTCTCTTTTAGTTTTTATCCTTTAATCCTCAAACTTGTCTCTTGGCACCCTCTGATAGGTGTATAATATAATATGGTTTCTAGATGCTTAACGGTGTTTTTAAGTATTTCTTAGACGATAATAATGTGTTTAGGACATTGAACTGTGTTCTTGTTACTGTTTTATGTGTTTTAATTGTTTGATTGTTTTAGAGAAATGGATTGATCTTAATTTGTTTGAACTATTTTTTAGTGAGTGAAAACAAGAAAATTTGAAAAAAAAAGATGCAAAAGGACTTGAAGAATAAGAGCATGCAAGATTGTGAATGATTTTGCACAATTGTGAATGATTGACTGTATGGGGATAAGCCTTTATCACAATCACGCACATGTTTTTCTAAAATGTCAAAATTTTGTATTCTTATTATATTGGGGCTATTTTTGGAGCCGAAACAAGTGGCGAAACTTTATAAAAAACCCTATAAGCCTCAAGAAGTATCTAAGGCAAAGAAAAACACCAAAAAGTAGGTTGCACATCATAAACAAGGATATCAAAGTGGAGACATCAAGATTAACCCCAAATTTCTATAATTTCCAAATCAAGGCATAAAATTATTTTTTCTTTTTTTCTTATATAAAATTATTTTTTTCTTTTTTTCTTTATATTTCATTATCTTGGATGTTAATTTGGATTAGTGTGATGTTGAACATGATTATGGATTTTTAAATCCATATTAGGGATTATCCTGGAATTTTTTTTGTTTAACTTTATTCTTGTTCAATTTAATATATATTACTGCTTTGTGATATTTTTTATGCTTATACTTCATAAGAAATCGAGAAATTGAATCAAAGTTATAAGTGTTAAGTTGCATATTGAGACTTGGTATCTTAATAAACCTACAAATATCAGATTAATAAACAACTGAATAGGGATTTTAATTATGAGTTAATTTTCCTTAGATTGCTTCAAATTCTAATTGAGTAGTTAGGAGTAGTTTTGTGAATTGAGGCATTGAAATGCTATTGTTATCTATTTCAATTAGGATTACTTGATTAGATCTTAAGAGAGGGTAATAAAAACATTAGGATATCTAGGATCAAGCATAATTTGAATTGACAAGATAAAGGGAAGATAACATAAGGATAAAATAACTCATAAGTTTCCATCGTTGATTAACTTTATTCTTATTACTAGCGTCACTTATTCAATTGTTTAGTTTTATTAGTTTATTTTAATTTCAGTTTATTTATTTTAATTTACTCTTTTATTATTTTAGATAAAGTGCATTCAAGTTGTTAGGTGACTAATCTAATCCTCATGGGAATGATATCTTTTATACTATAAGTTACGATTTATATACTTGCAACATTGAAAGTTTTTATATAAAACTCTCATTTTTTTTGGAGAAGATAAATACCTACAAGCCTGTGTATATAGACGGTGTAAGTCTCTGTAAAGGTGTGAAGATTGAAGATAATGGTTTTTGTTCATATAGAGTTACACACTCATGTATGATGAAAATATGGCATAAGACAAAGATTTGAAGTAACTAAATACCTACGCATTTGTGTATAGAGATAGTGTAAGTCTCTATAAATATGTGAATACTGAAGAAATTGGTTTCTAGTCGTGTGGAGTTACATATCCGTGTATCTTAAGATTCATGACCATGTATGTTGTCCATGTAAGTCTCTGTGCTTGTCTAGAATTACGAATTCAAGTGTTTTTTATTATACACGATCTCTCACACACTTATATAAGTGATCGTGTATATTTCAGAAACCCTAAAATTTACTATAAAAGGATGTGAGTGGAGGCAAATTGAGGAGAGTTGACTTCTGTAACCAATTACAGACATGAAATATCTAGAAAGGAGATATTTTGATCAAGTGACAAGGAAAACATAAAGAATACATCAAAAGATCAGTAGATTACAACATCAAACCTCAAACTTACAACAAGATCCAATATGAGAAAAAAAAAAAAAGGAGATTTAGAATTATAAACTCTTTGTTTTCTATTAGTTTTCATATATGTTTATATTTGATTTCATTTTCTATTATAAGTAACTAAATGTGTTTAGTGTCTAGATGTGATGAACACTATTTTGGGATAAAAGCATATTTTAATATTTTATTCAACATAAATATATTGATTGATTATTTCGATTCAATTATGTGCTTTATGCTTAATCTAATATATCTAGAATATTAGTGTAGGACTTGATTTCATATGATTGAGATTATGAAGTCCTTTTGTTTGAATAGATCTACTATAATTGAAAGGAATTGATTGCAAACCTAGAGATAGGTAGACATAAGTCCTCTAAATTAAGGTAAAACATAATAAGGAAATTCATAAATCGATAAATCAATCTTAAGGATTTAAACTAGAAAGATTTATGCTAATTAACTAACGGATTAGTTGTTAATAGTTTCAAAAGATTTACGAACATAAGATAGGATTTTTCACGGTCCAATATTCAATAGTATGATTGCTTGATAAAAGGAGGATTCATCACTTAGACACTACTATTTGATATGGAGTTTTCTTCGTATTTTACTTATCCTGAGATCATAGTTAGTGATTCTTAAGTTAGTTATTTTTATCTTCAATTTTAATTAAAATATAAATTTTAATTCTTAGGCTAGATAATAGAAAAAGGGTAATTACTAGAACTTATAGTCTTCGTGGGGTAGAATGCACTTGCCTGTGCTAGCTACAACTACACTGTGCACTTACAGTAACTCAATATTAGTAAAGGAATAACCAATCAATTACTCATCCACTCCAAGCTTCTTCTTTCCCTATAATTGAGTTTAGGTAAGATTTTACTTAAGTTATCCTCTAAAAGTGTAGGTTGTTTGTTACTTGATTAAGTAACATATGTGCATGCATATAATTTAATTATGAAAAAAGCAATAGTTTGGCTATATCTTGTTAGCTATAGTTGATGTTATTTGTGGATTGTTTGTTAGATTAATGTAAATTTGGAGAACTAGGTTGTGGTTTCATGGGGTAGCTGTCAACTATATTGTGCACTTGTAATAAAATTAATATTGGTATAGAAATAATCAATCAAGTTTTTGACGTTGTTTTAGGGGACAATGATATTAGGAACACCAAGATGCTATTACTCTAGTCATTATTTTTTTTTTAATTTTATTTTTATTATCTCATGTTGTATTCTTAACTTATTCATTTATTTATCTTTTGAATTTCTTTATATTAACAGTGTGTTTGTGGTTTATTTTAAGGATTAAGGTTTATCATCATCACCACAACTCACAATGGAAGGATGGAGTAGACAATACTCTTATTGGAGCTATGATGTGTCTTTATAGTACATAACATCACCATATGGTAGAGAAAGGTTTGCTCACATATTTTTAGAGGCTTAATTGGTATCCATGCCATGTTGTAACTTTTGTGGGAGTAACCATTACAATCACAAATGTCGAACGCCAACCTATATGTGAGAGCAACTAAGCATGTACAACCAAACTCAAGGTGCAACATACGAAAATGGTTGTAATTTAGAGTGGAGCAACTCTTATGCTTATGTATGGAATGATTAAGCTCTAGTTGAATATTTATAGTACCAAGAACCTCCAATAAGGAGCCAACTCTGAAAGATATGATAGCTAGTTTTATTCAAGAATCAATCATGAGGCATTAGGAAACATAGGCTCATATA
The DNA here is from genome assembly GCA_027564335.1 of Erythroxylum williamsii. NCBI lineage: Eukaryota > Viridiplantae > Streptophyta > Magnoliopsida > Malpighiales > Erythroxylaceae > Erythroxylum > Erythroxylum williamsii. The sequence continues at coordinate 49,167,376 of JANITW010000236.1, read as the reverse complement.
CAAAATATGATGAATTAGATTGATTAGTTGGACAAGATAATATCTGACAAGATGCAAGGAAATCTGCTTATTCCTACTAAAACAAATCCTAAAGACATGGAATGAAAATCACCCTTAAGAGTGGAAACGAACTCTAAGAAGAAGAAAAAGAAGAAGAAGAACAAAGCATTGCAAATAAAATAATAAAATGACTTGCCAAACTTAAAGTTAGCCTATGTGAATTTGAAGAAAAATTTTCTTCACTTGAACATAACACATAATACTTTTTGAGCCTATTAATGCAGCATAGTGAAGAATAGACAAAGGTTGGGTTTATAGATGAAGTGGCATTCCAAGAAGATGAAGAGGTAACTGTTGTTATTGTAGAGGAGGACAAAAATATGACTGAGGCAGCAAACATAGAAAAAGAGGAAGACTCCATCTAAGAAGAAAAAGTAGAGGAGTGGAAAATGACAATTGAAGAAGAAGATGAGCCAGAAAATTTTATCTAAGTAGAGAAAGAAGAATAATGGACAAAGGTGGTTGAGGAAGAGCTAGTGAAGGAACCCAATAAGGAAACTATTAATGAATTATTAGTAGCCACCTTAAGTACGGAGGGTTCCTACTCCCTCCAAGACAAATTGCTTGGTCAACAAAAGATTCAGGAAGTTTCATTATCCCTCATTTTATTAATAGGTTGTCCTTAAAAAGAACATTAATGCAGTTGATAGGATTTATTAATTTGATAAATTATGCTCCTGCTATTATCTTGCGATAGGTGACTTACTTACAGGCTAAAAAACCTCTTTGTAGAGAAAAGGGTGGGAGCAAGCCACTAATCATAGACCTAAGATGAGGGTAACGTACAAGGTACGTCGAGCTAACGACATTAAACAAGTGGTACATGGAAGGAAACCTATGAATTAGGATAGTTTAATTTTAAATTTTATGTTATTTTTATTTTCATGTTGCATATTTATTTTATTGTTTTTATCCCCTTTTCTTTCTACTTTGAAAGGATATTAGTCTAAAATTGGATGGAATAGAATCAGAAAATTGTCTTACTTTGGAACCGCTTAACCTTCTCACTTATTCTATATGCTTATATTATGTATATTGAGGACAAGGTATAACTTTAAGTATAGGGAAGGGGCTAATGATTTTAATGATTTTCTTAAGCTTATTATAATCTTAATTATTAAAATTTATGAATTGATATCTTAACTTAATTGAAATCGGTTGATAAATATTGTATTTCATTATTGTATACTAATTCGAATTAGTATGAAAAGGATGATAGTTAGAATAAAATTGCCTTTATAAGTCATATTTTTATTTATCATCAAAGTAATCAAGTTGAATGAAATCACACATTAATTCATCTTTTTTGTGAACTTGTAAGCCTAAAATTAAAATTCGAAAAATTTTTAAGCTCCTTTTATTCTTTCATGAGTATTATAGTGCGTAGTTGAATTATTCTAGAACTTGTTTTTATTATTCATATTTAGACCACAGTTGTTAAATTAGAAGCATTGAAGTGATAAAGGCACTTAGATTCAACAATTTATTGTAGCCTATTTCTTTGATAATTACCTTACCTTATTTTATCCTTTAGGAATAACCAAGTTGAGCCTTAGCCTTTTTCATTTATTTTAACTAAATTATTAACCTTATCCTATTCTTCATTGGAGTCGTGTTATTATTTTGAACCTTGAAGGTTATTTATAGGTTTAATATCTTTTTAATTATGGTACATGATGAATGCTCCAAATTGTTTTGATAAAAAATGAGCATAAAACAAGAAAAGAGGAAAAAAATCCAATGGGTTATGATAAAAGGATCTGTGTGTATTATGAACAAGTTTCATTTAATATTCTCATTTGTAAATTTCCTCCATATCATCTTTTTATTATCCCAATCATATCATACCTAAGCCTCGTTACAACCCTTATAAAGAACTTTTAATTTTTGTTTCTAGTTTACATACAAGTGGTTGAGTTGTGATAAAATTGCAAGCCTATAATAAGATTTCTCCTATGAGAGTTTGATGCTTTTGACCCTAAACACTTGAGTGTATTATGTTAAATCTTGGTAGGGTGTAAAGGTTTATGTTTTAGATTTTAATAAGGTTATTTATGTGATTACTATTAATATTGACTTAGGAAGTTAGTTTTAGGATAACTTGAATATAATTGTATGTAATTTAATATAATATAATATGATGATTTATAGTATAAATGGATAAGTTAAGATTAATGAAGGATAGATGTTGTAAATTTTATAATTTATAATTTTGATTATGATTTGCTTGAGAACAAGCAAAAGCTTAAGTTTGATTGTGTTTGATAGATGCATATTAGACTATATTTATTCACCCATATTTGATGTATTTTGCTTGATGTTTTGTAATTTTGTTATATATTTGGTACTTAATTTTCCACGAGTACATTTATAAGTTATAATTGCCTTTATAGATCAAAAGGAGAGGAAGTTGGGTGAAATTGTGGCATAAAACAAAGATTTGAAGCAATTAGGGATACACGATCATGTTTGTGGCCATGTAAGTCTCTCAAAACTTGAGTCATGATTTTAAGTGTTTTTGGAGATAAACAATTTGATACAGATCCATGTCTTAGATCATGTATGTCCTAGAAACCCTAAATTTACTATAAAAGGACGTGAGTAGAGGCAAATTGGAGGAGACTTTTAGAGGCAATTCTAGAGATAAAGATAATTCAGAAGCGGCAATATTGATCCAGAGATGTGGAATCATGAAGAAATCATTAATAGATCCAATAGTTTACAACATCAAACCTATACTTTGCAAGAAGATTTGATAGAAAAGAAGGGAGATTTAGAATTATGAACTAATTTGTTTTTCTTTTTGTTTATGTTTGATTTCATTTTCTATCATGTGTAACTGACCATCTTTAATATCTAGGTGAGATGAACCATAGTTTGTGCTATAACATGTTTTGATTTTGTATTCTAATGCAATTGTTTCGATTGATCTATTAAGATTCAACTACGTACTTAATATATGTTCTAATAGATCTGGACTATTAGTATACAATCTAATTTCATAACATAAAAATTGATAAATCTTATGTATAAATAGAACTATCATAATTGAAAAGAGTTGATTACAAACCTAAAGATAGGTGGATATAAATCATTTGGATTAGGGTCAAACGTAATATCGAAATTTGCAAATTGATAAATCAATCTTAGAAACTTTATCCTGCGTAATTCAGCTGATAAACCCAATATTAGTTGTTTGTAGCCTTAAGTGAGTTATTAGCATATGATAGGAATTTAATTTTCATAGTTTAATAGTCAATAAAACAATTGCATAATAAAAGGTTAATATTATAATGGTTTTGAGGGGATTCATCACCTTGGTACTAATTTATTTTTTGTAACCAAATCTCAGGAACTTAGAATTAACTTGCAATTTAAGATATCTATGGAGAGAGAAGAAAATGCAATTGTATTATCATCAATTAAATAAGCAGGGATTGTAGTTAACAATATAACACCTTATTATCATCTGTTATTCTAATTGATTAACTCATATACCCCACTAATGTTTGCGCTAGTTCCATGTTTTAATTGTGAAATAATTAAATATAGGCTTAAAATCTTTTGCAAATTAATATTAGTATTTATTGGTCCATTTTGTGGTTTTGTTGATAAAGGTGAAAATCCACTACCGTTATCTTAATAATTTGAGAGTTGGCACATAAACTAAAAGAAAGTTAAAGTAACATTTAATGCTTATTAGTATCATTTAAAATTTCTTAACATAATAAATATTTAGTTTGATATAGTTGAGATCAAATTCAAGAAGATGTTTTTGGTCTTAGTATAATAAATATTGGACAGGTGTAGCTAGGATTAAGGAGATGTTTTCAGCCTTAACTAAAATAAATTCACATAGTAAGGATTTGTTTTTTTATGATTAAAATTTCTATGAAATATGAGAGGTCTATCATATTGTATTCATCAAAATTTATATGAAAAAATGGTACAAAATGAGAGTTCTCTTTCAATTTAAAATAATGTGAAAAATGTACTACTCAATTTCAACTATACAATGTAAAATGGCAATAATTTGTAAAAAAGTGATGATAAATTCCTTCCTATAAGTTAGAAATTAATGAAAATTAGGAGAGCATTTTTAAAGAAAATTTTTGAAAGTAAATAAAAAAGGTGATGATATTTTATAATGGGTATTACTGATATCACAAAAATATGTAGTAAATAATATATATTTATAGCAAAAAAAGATAAATAAATAAATAAATATAAAAAGTAAAAAAGTCATAAAAATAAGACTCGGGATAATTCGCTATTTAATAGGACAAAACCAAATAACCACACATTGACACTTCTACATTATGAATTTTGACATCATCTTCTGGAGGATTGATTTTAAGGATGACAATTTTAGTTCGATCCGGTCCGATTTTAGCCCGAATTGATTAACTTATGAGTTAAAATGGTTTGACCTAATTGGGCCATGGGTTGAGCATGAATTAGGTCGAGCCAACCTATGACTCGACCGAAATAATAAAAACGATGCTTTATAATTTTTTTTAAAAACCAGGATGAGTTGGGCCGACCGGCCAGTTTCGGCCTGTTGGATCATGGGCCAACCTATGGGCCATTCTATCAAGGATCGGGCTTGACACCCTAAGTTTGATCGAAACTTTTGAGAAAATAAAAAAAAATGAGTGGTTGTATGGGGTTCGGTTTGGTTTGGTTTGGTTTGGTGGTCCTCTGGTCTTCCTCGCTGTTAGTCAGAAAATTCTCAGCCACCTTAACAAGACTTGTCTTCCAGTTCCAACACACACAAGCAAACAAGAAAAATAAAATATCAAAGGGAAGAGTCGCACTTATTTTTATAACCTTTTCTCCACCTAATAGTCTGACTATCTTAAATACAACTCAATACTTTTCTTTTCATACCCGGCGATCTGAGAGTGCCATTTTCATATTTCTCCTCACCACACACGCACTTTACCTCTATACATACACGTCTCTCTGTAGACACATACAGTCACGTACATACATATACACATATACATAGAGAGAGCATAGTCTGTGAGAAAAATAATGGCTCAGATGAAGTACTTGGTTGAGGTGGAAAAGGCCAAGGAAGGTGGTAATGGGAAGCCTTCGGTGGGGCCTGTTTATCGGAGTGTTTTTGCTAAGGATGGATTTGCTCCTCTTCTTCCCGGGATGGATTCTTGTTGGGATATTTTCCGGTACGTTTTCTCTAATCCTCTTCTTCTCATTTTTGTTTGGTTTATGGGAAAAATATTTTCTTTGGTGTTTGGAGGATGGGTTCCCGCTCGGAGAAAAAGTCAACTCTTGTTGTCCTTACTTCTGTTGCAAGTGTAAACGTATCTTGGAGCGATTTGGAAGCAGGATTAGTTTCCTGACTGATATTTTGGTGATTTTTTAGTTGTTTTTTACTGACTGATTTGCAGGGACCTTTAGCATTTAATCCCCTTGTTCTTTCTGTTAATTAGAAAATAAAGTAATTTCCTTATTTGGTGCAAAAGTTTGTTCTTTTGAGGAATTCTAGTTCAGTTTCTCCTTGGAATATATAATTATGTATAGTTTTAATGGAAGACCAATTTACCTTTGTGCTCTATACATTTGTTCCATTAGTACACTAACGTTAATTAGATTTGTACAATATGTACAAATCTAAAATTTCCACTTTAATTAGAGCGTCCCTTAAATACCCCAAAGCCACTTCACATTGATTTGAACCGTTTTGCTTCTTACAGGACAAGTGTTGAGAAATATCCCAACAGTCGAATGCTTGGTCGCCGAAAGATTGTTAATGGGAAGGTATTATTTTGTAGTCATTTTTGTTAGAAAAAATCTCTTTGTACCTCCTATTTGTGTACCTTGCCATTGCAGCTCTTTTAGTTGCTAAAACTTGGATTGTTGGCTATTTGTTTTTCAGGCTGATAAATATGAGTGGCAAACCTACAAAGAAGTATATGATTTGGTAATTAAAGTTGGGAATTCAATCCGCAGTTGTGGTGTCGAACCGGTAAAGGATCATTTATCTTGTTAGGTAATCTGGACTTCGTATATGAAATTTGAGCATTAATTGGTTTTGCCTGTTGATGATCTGTAGGGAGACAAGTGTGGCATTTATGGTGCCAACTGCCCAGAGTGGATTATTAGCATGGAGGTAACTCATTACTGTTGTCATTAGCATTACTAGTTTTGTCCAGTTCAATGGAAAGCTTTTCCTCTTCTGTGAAGAGCAAAACTTGCTGGGAGACTCCTGTTGTCCAAAACCTTTTGTTCTAGGATGAAACTGCGTTCATCAAAGAATCTGTTTTTAACATTTCAGGAAGCTCTCAGTGGTATGAAGTCTGAGTGCACATTGCTTCAGATGCCATTTGAAATGTCAGGCTAGGGGACAGAAACATCTTAATTGCTGATTAGTGTTTTCTCAGTAATAGGCTTATATGTGTAATTGTCTGATACTTTTTTTATATTTATACTTCCCCAAGCTATTAATTTAGTGTGCTTTGTGTTTCAACTGAGACTGATAGCAAAAGGGGAAGGGTAAATAGATTCGTGTGACTCCTGAATGTCAAAGATATATTGCATTTTTATTCTTTTGTTGTTATCGTTGCAGGCATGCAATGCCCATGGGCTTTACTGTGTACCTTTGTACGATACTTTAGGTACATAATTCTCTTTCACCTTGATAGCTCAAAACATGTGACTCTTTTTCAAGTGTCAATGAATTTAGAGTAATTTTCTATTGAAACATTGTTACCACTTGCTAGTGTGTCATGTTCAAAGCTTGAATTTAAACTTGTGTTCTTGTATTGTAACTTAAAAATTGTTATCCTGACAAATTGTCTTTTTACACTCTTGAATCCATGGTCTATTAGGTGCTGGAGCAGTGGAGTACATTATATGCCATTCAGAGGTCTCAATTGCTTTCTCAGAAGAAAAAAAAATTCCAGAGGTATGCTTTGTTGTCATTTACTTTTGAACACTGTCGACAAAGAAAAAAAAATCCATTTGGATATAGCTCTCATACTCACATTTTAATGATATTTCAACTCTTTTAAATTGGCTACAAATTTGGGTAACATCATCCAGAGTTGGAATTAAAAACTCAGAAGAATTCTTGAAGTTCTCTTCATTTATCTGACCTGGCTGAGATTGCTTTATGGTCTTTATTTATGATTAGGGATTTCATTTTTATATGCTAATAGCATCCTTTAGTGATCTTAAATTCTCTCTTTCTCAACCAGCTATTGAAAACATTTCCCAACTCAACACAATACTTGAAAAGTAAGTGGATCTTTTAAGGTTTTGCTTTTCCTTGTCAAATTTTTATGAAAAGTGATTGTGGTTACTATATTATGCAGGAATTGTGAGCTTTGGGGAGGTCACTCAGGAACAAAGGGAAGAGATTGTGAAGTTTGGTTTGGAAGTTTACTCTTGGGATGATTTTTTAAAACTGGTATATTGCTGTGCTACTTTACTTGAGGCTAACTGTTGCATTCATGGTAGATCGCATAACCTAGTGAACATTTTTTCCAACATCATCTTAAATATATTAAAGGTAATTGTCTGTGGTGTATGTAATGTGCTTCATTTCTAATCATGAAGTTTAAGACTTCAATTTGTTCTTGTTAGTGTTCTAAGACCTGACCTAGTCCATCCATATCAATTTGGAAACCCAAGATCGATATGGAGTCGTTGTCTATTCACGGGCGAAAACTAGCATACAGAAACCCTTCTGGGAAAGTCACAGTTGAATTGGGTGACAATCCCTCTCAGTTCAATAGGCAATTCTCTATTTCTGTTCATGAAATTCACACAAAGTTAATATCCTATATAGAGGAGCTATGGTTCTCAAAAGAATGCTTGATGTGATCTCCAAAACAAGAAGCTTTATAGAAATGAAATTCTACCCAAGTCATAATTCCGCAATTTGTTATACTACCAATTTTCAAACATCAATAACCTACTTTCAGTGGTTGTCAGCCATACTTATTGGTTTTGTTCTACCTTTTCCCATATGTCATCATCCATTGCATTTAACATCCGTCTCTATAGTTCTGCCTCATCTCAGTTGTCATGCATTGTCATTGTCATTGTCATCTCTCTAAAATCGAAACCCAATTGAAAATAAGAAGACAAATGGAAGGAACTTGTTCTTTTGTAATTCAACAAGCCAACGGCATAACCCAGAAGAGAACATTTTGCTTGTATAAGACCACAAAGAGTAGGTTTGAATGAGAGGGAGAGGGAGAGTGGTGAGATAGCCATTAGAATAAGAAAATGTTTTCTTCATTGACATTATTTGTGTTCAGCCCTATCTTGTACCCTGCAGTTCTAGATTGGTAGATCCCATTTTACACCTCTTGTTACTGCCAATCTTTCCATCTGAGAATGAAAACTTTTACACATTGCCATTTATAGCCTTTAAGGTCTCTTAATGTCTTTAACGTTTAATAAATGGGGAAGCTCTCCTTAGATAGGTAACACAATTTATTTAAACAAAAGTCAGCCCTCATATTAAGAGTGTTCAAAACACCCTAATTTGTTAGATTACGAACTTTATGTATACCTAATTGCAATCTTGCACTTTTTTAATATTTATCTTGTAATCACTTGGTTATATCTTCATTAGTTTTTCATTTCTTTTTCATTTGGCAGGGATAGCTAATTTGGCACTCATATGATTTGATAGCTTTTCTTTTCAACCTTTTATTTATTACAAAACCTTAAGGTCAATCTGACTTGAATCTTTGTCCCTTAACCCCTGGGTCAATACCCTGCACTGTCTCTTAAACTCTGTTTCATGTTTTTCATGTTTTTTTATTTTTTCTCTGCTGCATTTGGAAAGGATTCCATCTTAGTAATATCTCAACTAAACAAGACAGTATTGAGATTGGGACACAGTTGAGGTGTTCTTCTGATCCATTGGATATCACTAGCTTCATTATTTTCCTTTTAATTATTAAACTAAGGAAAATTGCTCTTAACTTTTTAGCTTCATTATTTTCCTTTTAATAATTATCTTAAGGAAAATTGCTCTAGCTTTTTGGTTTTTCACCTTTTTTTTAGTTATTACTCCTGATTGATCCTTGGATGAAACTAAATGACCATTCTATGTTGTGACAGGGTGAGGATAAACACTATGATCTCCCACTGAAAAAGAAAAGTGATATTTGTACAATTATGTATACTAGTGGAACAACCGGAGATCCCAAGGGAGTAATGATCTCAAATGATAGCATTGTTACTATTGTATCTGGTGTGAAGGCACTGCTAGAAAATGTTAATGAAAAGGTGATTATCTTCATCATATCCTAGGTTTTGTGAGTATAAAATCAAAAGTGTAGTTATTTTTGGACCCTGAACTGGCTTGTGAACAATGTGCAATTGTTAACTTCTCATACTACATTTTTTAAAATGGGAGGTTATGTCTAATTAAATCCTTGTCTATCAATTTTATAGCTGACCACTGAGGATGTCTATCTGTCATATCTACCTCTTGCTCATATCTTTGATCGAGTAATTGAGGAATTCTTTATATCACAAGGTGCCTCCATAGGCTTTTGGCGAGGGGTAAGCATCATAACACTCAAAAACCATTTATATGGTAACCATCACTGAGATTGATTTTATGTTAAGTGTGAATGGATGGTTACCATGTTTTCGCAATAGGGTTAGATTACTAAATATTACATGTTTTCAGGATGTAAAACTTCTTCTTGAAGATATTGGGGAGCTAAAACCAACTATTTTCTGTGCTGTGCCACGTGTGTTAGATAGAATATATTCAGGTAAAACTCCTGACCACGATGCTATCTTGATTATGATTGTTATTCTTTTGTACATATTCATGGAAGTAAAACTTAAGATAGTACTATTGTGCCTCCTTGGATGAGTACTTAAACACTCAAATGTCCAGTTGGAAAAAAGTGAATGCATCCTTTACTATCTCCTGATGAACGAGGCAGCATTACTCATGTTCTTGTGTTTGATTCACTAGTCATGATGCTATTTATGGTTGGAGTGCTTCTCTGAGGCATGAATACTAGGTTAGAGACTTATACAAGACCCAACTTGGCACAGATCTGCCAAGGAATGACGATGCTAAAGAATTACACTTTGTGATCCTTCATTTATTGTAACCTTGTCAACTGCAGAATGCGATGAAAATAGTTTTCTATGTTATTTTACTCTCATCAAATACTCCGTATCGTGAGATGGATCTGTTTTCATGCTTTGTGCATTAACAGGTTTGACCCAGAAGATTGCTGCAGGGGGCTTGTTAAAGAAGACATTATTCAATGTGGCGTACTCCTAGTAAGTTGAATTTTATAGTCAAAGACATTTAGGTAAAATGATGTATAACAATGTTCATTTTTGCTCTCTTCCTTCAAGGTATGTTAAATGTTCTTATCTACTCCTGCACAAAATCATGAAAGTAAAAACAAAACAATACTATCTTCTTTGTATTCTTATTCATTACAATCAAATTTATTAAACTGCATATCTCTTGCTTACATACGAGAATTCTTTTTACTTGACTGATACAGTTTAAAATCAGTTTTATTTTATCTAACTAAGTGGTTATCTGGTTGTTTCTCCATTTGCTGTTATTAATTTTCCATGTTTTGACTGAAACCAAATTCTAACTTTATAATAATTTGGCAGCAAATTAAATTATATGAAGAAAGGAAATACACATTTTGATGCATCTCCACTCTCAGACAAAGTTGTCTTTAACAAGGTAATTTTCCTTCTTTCCCTTTGGCAGAACTTGTTATAACATATTATTGGGTGCGATGAAATTGTGCTTATGTATTGAGATCTCATTAGTTTTATGTCATCCTCAGGTAAGGCAGGGGTTAGGAGGAAATGTACGGCTTATCTTATCTGGAGCAGCACCTCTTGCTACCCACGTTGAAGCTTTCTTAAGGGTGGTTTCTTGTGCTCATGTACTGCAGGGATATGGTATGCAGTGCAAATAAACTCTGCAATGCAGCATCTTAATTTTCACTTTTCCTTTTGTCATCGACTCACTCACGTTTTGCTGCTATCAGGGCTAAGAAAAGAAAATTATACTTTTGGTGTTGCAGGGCTGACAGAAACCTGCGCTGGCACTTTTGTCTCTCTACCAAATGAGATCTCAATGCTTGGCACTGTGGGCCCACCTTTACCAAATGTTGATATTTGCCTAGAATCTGTTCCTGAGATGAACTATGATGCCCGTGCAAGCATACCACGTGGAGAAATTTGTATAAGAGGAAATACCCTGTTCTCAGGTTACTACAAACGTGAGGACCTGACAAAAGAGGTCCTCATTGATGGGTGGTTCCATACAGGTTTTTACCATACTATTCTTGGTGGATAATTAACTTTCTATTGTTGGTTTATTTTTAACTCACCGTGTAAAAATTGATTTTCACTCCAGGGGATATTGGGGAATGGCAACCAGATGGAAGCATGAAAATTGTAGATCGTAAGAAGAACATATTTAAACTTTCACAAGGGGAATATGTTGCGGTTGAGAACCTGGAGAATATTTATGGTCTTGTATCTGATATTGATTCGGTATGTCTTTGGAGAACATTTAGTATTATCAGTGCTGGTTTGACAATATTTTGCTGCCTATTGGTTTTTGATTTTGTTGTATTCATTTTACATGCTTTATTGTTGAAAAAATGCTTAGCGGTCTTTCAAAGTTCTGATCCAATTTCTATGTTGTCTAACACATAAAAACTATTTTCTATTTCAGATATGGGTTTATGGTAACAGCTTCGAATCTTTCCTAGTTGCTGTTGTTAACCCTAACCAGCAAGCACTTGAACACTGGGCTCAGGAAAACGGTGTGAGTGGGGACTTTAAATCACTATGTGAAAATCCAATGGCCAAGCAATACCTACTAGGAGAGCTTGCAAAGATTGGAAAAGAGAAGAAGGTGAATTCTTTGCAGTGCTTGTGACTTTAAAACTAATATGGTTACTTATTCAATCGTAACTGTTGTTTTTGGCAGTTGAAAGGCTTCGAGTTTATAAAGGCTGTTCACCTTGATCCCCGACCTTTCGATATAGAACGTGATCTTCTTACTCCAACCTATAAGAAGAAAAGACCACAGTTTCTCAAATACTATCAGGTAGCTTTTATTGGTAGCAATCCGTCTCATATCTATTCTTGCAGCCTTTCCCTTTCTTCTGATTTACGGTCTGCTTTGACTACAGAATGTTATCGACAATATGTACAAGGGTGCAAGCAAGCCATAAAAAGGGATTTGACTAAATCAATTGATCTCCTTCCAAGCAGGGCCTTTTTCCTATTATTTGTTTGTACATACTCTATTTGCAGACATCATCTTGTGTTTTCATACAGATAATACCAAATACCGCGTAATTAAGTTTACCCCTTAATGTTTATAAACATGAAAGCGTTTTATTGTTGTAATGAATGATCGAACTCAAATCGCAGATAGTACCTTAAAGTATATTTCCCAATTTTCATTTGCTACGCTAATCGTGTTGCTTCCAACCTTCATGTATGAATGATCCTCTCTCGTTCCTTTTATCCCTCGCCTTCGAAGTAGTATGCAGGTAGCTCCCAAGGTAGTTCAAGACCACTCTATGTCTAATCCTGGAAAAAAATCCTCCCCTAGTCCAGAGAAATCTCAAGTGTCAAGTTATCATAAATGGAATACAATACTGGTCAGATGTTTTATCATGGCAACTATTGCTATAATTTGACTTAATGTAGTAAGAATCCTTTTAAGATGCGGAATGGAATTGGTGAAGTGGATCATTTATCGTTGTTTTAATTGCTTTTACCTCGAATTTTTTTTCATCATTAAACACTTGATGCATTAGTATAGAGTTTGCAAACAAGAATGTAACTTCTCAAAAATTGAGAAGAATGTAGTTATTCAGAAAGGAAGTTTAAAAGAGGCTTTGAGGAGGCTATTTGACAATTTATCCAATTTTTTTGTGTTTTCATCATTACTATGCTAAAAGGAATTTAAAAGACAGGTTTGTTGCTATAGTGTTCTACTGTTACTTGCTCCATGTAACTAAACACAATTTAATTATGTAAAGTTTCATGTTAAGCTTCAGTGTGTGGTTTATGTTATACTAATTTATGGGAAACAATTTGTTTTGTTTATTAGACTTCTTGATGTACTTGAATCAACACTAAGTACTATTCTTTATTATTTCAAATTACTCGATTTGGATATAAGGTTATGCATTTTGCACGAGTAATGATTTGTTAATGTATTTAAGTATCTTAAGGAATAATTTAATGATGTTTTAATGCACATATATGTTGATTGTTTCAAATGGATAAACATATTCCTTCAGTGTCGAGTTCTAATACAGCACTGGATAAAGGTCTGATCTGGTACCAATTGAAGAATCGATTCAAGTTGAATGAGTAAGTTCACCTAGAAGTCATATTTAGAATCACTTCAATAAGACTAGATCAAGGGACATTGTAGAAAAGGGATGCAAGTATTGTCACAATATGTTGACTGGGAATTCCAAACGTAGAATCTCTCATTATAAGAGACATATGGAGTCCTGATATGGAAAGAAGATTGTATTATAAGGCTAAACATTTTTGGCCCCTAATGTAATAAGATGGAAGAATGAAATGACAACCCTAAGTTATGAAAGCAAAAAATCAAAGTTTTTGATAGCTAAAAGGATCATTGGTGATGAACAACCACTCTCCATTATGGATCGAAAAAACTTCAGGATGTTGCTTATCTCGATCCAATCAAGCTTCAAGGTCCTAACTTAGAGTATGATCAAGAAAGACATCTTCAAAATTTACGATGATCAAAAGAAATAAGTATTAATGATGTTGTCGAGTATTCATAAACGGGTAGCCATCATATTAGACATATGGGCATTTGACAATGTGACGACATACTATATTGACAATGAGTGGACTTTGTACATTCGACTATTGATGTATTAACAAGGAATACAAGTAAAATTTTGATAACTATGTTGGTGGATTGTTTAATTAATTGAATCCTCGACACCAAGCTATTTAGAGTTGAGCCAGAATAGCTTACTGTATTGGAATAAAATATTTAAGAGTTGAAAATTTTGAAAAAACTGCACAATAACTGCTCATTTTGTCCAAGAAGTTGTTGGTTTTGAATTGTTCCATTAGATGGAATTTAATATTCAAGATGTTGGAGTCAATAACCAAGTATATTGAGGTGTTCAATAGGTTGAGACCAAGAGATTCTCAATGTCCTTGCCTATTGACAGAAGAGCAATAAGTGCACTTTCTGTAAAGTTAAAAATATTTTATAATGCTACTAAGTTGTTCTTAGGAACAAAATATTCAACTTCGTACAGTTGCATTTGTAGTATATACAACATCAAAATGACTTTAACTAACTTTTTTTTAATGAACATAAGCATTAGGATAAAAACTTATGTTGTAAAAATTTAAGCACTCTTTTTATTTTATCAAAATTATTTAATTTTAACTTTAAAAAGGCCTAACCTGATGCAATCGAGCTTTAGGCAAGAAAACCTGATCTAGCTTAGGCTTGAGCCATTATCTAAGGGTGTTGAACACATGGATTTAAAATACTTGTCAATCAAAGAACAAGTGTAAAAACGTGAAGTATTATTTGAGCATAGTAGAATTGATCTAACAGTAGCAAATTCGTTAACTAAAGCATTACCGCCTAAAATATTTACTGGCCATGTTTGAGCATCATAGATAAGTCCTTATTAACATGAGATCATGTTATGTATATACGTATATTTGGGCTTTTGCTATTATTATTTTGACACTTATGAATTAAATTAAAGTTATGTTTTTGCGTATTTGTTAGTTGTCATATTATGTTGTGTATACACATTGTTTTATTGTGATTAGGAATTATGTTTTTAAGAAAACATTATAGTTGAGAATTATGATATTTCTCAATTACAGTTATTTTGAATTGAGATGATTGTGTGATACATGGAAGGAATTAAGTCATTAGATGACTTGTGACTACCATGATCCCATTATTTCAATTCATTCAAGTTTGATGGCTTGATAGATTCAATATATGGTGGGTCATCAAATCGTAACATGAGCTAAATGAGAGATTGTTATATTAATTTAATAATCATAAAGTGTGACCTATTATTTTATTTCATTCTAATACGAAGTGGGCCGAAAATAATTATTATTAGGCTTATAAAGAAAATTAGAATCATTAGGGTTAATTACTAAAACTCTTCCCTCTCCCTTCAGTCAAGTAACATTAATAGATATCAAAGAAGCGTATGTTCTTGAACTATTGACAAAGAACAAAGAAAAGGAAGAAGACGAGAGTGGATAAGGTTTTTGCATAGAAAAGATGTTTACAATCAAGAACGCGCATATTGAGCATGAATCTAAGGTTCATATTTCTCTTTTTTCTTTATAGCGTGAATCTTAGGATTTGAAAATATTGAATCGATTGTGTCATAGACGATAAAATTAGAATCATTAAGGTTAATTAATAAACTCTTCCTTCTCATTTCAATCAAGTAATGTTAACAGATATCAAAGAAACTTATGTTCTTGAACCATTGATAAAGAACAAAGAAAAGGAAGCAGTCGAGAGTGGATAAAACTTTTGCATAAAAAAGGTGTTTATGATAAAAAAAGGATTACACATATTCAGCATAAATCAAGGCTCATATTTCTCTTTTTTCTTTATAACCTAAATCTTAGGATTTGAAAATGTTGAGTCAATTGTGTCATAGATGATCTTGGGTAAATTTTATTATTAAAATATTGATTAAAACGTTAAAGTTTAAATTTACATTCTACACCTCATAGTTCGTAGGAGTTCAAATCTCAATATGCCCTTATCCTTTTTTTAATTTATTAGTCTGAACTAGTAATATGGTATATTGTAAGAAGTACAGAAACCGTAGCAACCAACATTCAGGTGTGACCAGTACTCATAATGACATATACACTTGGGCTAATTAACAAGAAGTAATTCTCTATGTCAATGCCCACCCGGAAAGAATACACGAAAGCCAACCATCATCAAAATGTGACTTGGTCCTACCGTGGTGATACATAAGTATAATTAGATGAAGATACAGAGGAGGAAGGAGTGACATCATCTGAACTTTCTGGTGAATTTCGACACAACGGGCATGTCCCGTTCACTCTAAGCCATTCATCTATGCAATCGACATGGAAGTAGTGATTGCACTCTGGTATAGTCCTTAGTGCCTCTTTGGGTTGATATTCTGATAAACATATAGCACACGTGTTATCGGTAGGCCTTGGCAATCGTCGACTTTCGCCAAGCATAGTTTTGGGGTAAGATTCTATGGTTAGTTCGTCTAAACCACTGATTGAGATGGAGCGCTGTGGCACGACTGAAGTTGCAAGTTCAAAGTTGGAACGTTGCCGATTCCTGTAAGCTTTGACTTTGCTGAATAAGCAAGAAACAATACCAATGGCGCACATGAGTGCTGGTATTCCAAGACCTAGTGTTATGCCGTACTTCACACTCCTTGGAAGACCTACATGAGCACTAACAGACCATGTCAAGATCAATCAGCATAACCAATATTTGCAGAAGATTGTAACCTACATAGAATAATAGTGAAATAGTCATTTGTCCTCATTATAAATCATTATATTCTACAATTTCAAATTAAAATGAGTGATGGGAACAGTATAATGCCCCTTTTGGACTAACTAGCAAACAAACATCAGCTATCATGCAAGAATTTGTTCTCAATTTCTGGCCAGGTTGAAGGTGACTAGGAAAAATGTGTAGTTTGGTATTCTTTGTCCCAAAAAAGGTAGAATCACTCACCCTAAGTGTTCCTACACTCCGGCCCGACAAAGTAGTGAGGGGATAAATCACGGTCTGATTTCAGCCAACTTCTTAACAAGGCGGTTCACTTTTTCCGTTGCAGAGATTCGAACCCTAGTCCTTGTCCAAAATTAACCTTGCTAATAGGTTGCAACAAAGGGAAAGAAAATTCCTGATGGACCCTACTTCTAATTAATATGCCACGTGGCGGTTTTTTGATAGAGCAATGTAAGTGATTGGTCTTGCTCGTCTTTGGAAAGAAACGATGCCCGCATCGTAAGTAACGTCACTCAAGGCCCACCAAATTGCTTCTCCATTAGCAATAAGTTGACCTCGATCAATCCCTGTTCATCTTCGTCCTCCCAGCTTTCTGGTTCTAATGGTTCATTTTCAGAGTTTAACGGTTCGACTTTACGCTTGATCGTTGAATTGTATTATAGATTCTAGTTACCCTTCTATGTTTGCTATGACTCGTGCAACAATTTCATTTAATTAAAGTCTTTATCATGCACAATTCACTAATTGAATTTGCTATTAATAGCACAAAATTGAATCGAGATAACGGGCATGAAGGAGGTACCTTTGTTTTTTGGATACGAACATCCCACAGCTAGACCTGTCAAACTTTTGAAACCACAACTCCCACCGCTTTCTCTACACGATCGACAGTCTGGTATCTTCCATTTCAACCTCGTACTGCACTCGGACCAACGTCCACAAGGACCAGGAATCGAAACATCCTCTATTTCAGGACAGGGCAACGGCGACAGTGAGTCTATCCTTTCTTTGTCTACAGCCACGACGGTGTAGTTCCCGCGACTAAGACAACGAACGGGCCTCGACCAAGCTGGGACTGTGGGCGATGAACAGTTAAGAAAAGTGAAGCTACTATAGTAGTCCGAAACAAAAGGTGACCCACTCAAATTAAACGACGACCGGAGGAACATTTTCGGAAAAGATCCACTTGGGTCTCTGATGCATACGGTCTGAGAAACGTAATCGATGGAGTCCACTATAAAGTTTCCGGCCTGAGGCAGAGTGAGGACTGACTGGAAAATACTATAGTTGCAGGATAGTTTGAAACCAGGGTAGGTGCATCGACTGGAATCGAATCCGAAAGGGAACCGGACTTCAGGTCCGAATAAAGTGCACGGATTCGGAGCCCCGCAGACTTGGTCGCAAGTGGATACTTGCAGGATTGACAACAGAGAGAAAAGGAACATCAAAGAAGCCATTTTTTGTTATGGAAGAAGAAAAGGTACATGTCTCATTTTTGTTTTGTTTGGTACCTGTTGTCGGGTTTTAGGATGAATAGAGCGTGTCAGGCGACGGTGGGTTGTAGTAGGATGCGATCAAAGACGCTGCCTTTCTTCCTGAAGCGATTAAAGGTTAATGGGTTACTGACAGGTGTACTGCCAAGGTCAATAGAGTATTTTTCAGGCTATTGGACTCGGACAAGAACGGCGATTAGATTATTGGGCATGACGCATTTGCCATTTTGTAGGTGGGGTTTCATTTGACGGAAGTATAAAATTCAAACTTACGCATTAATTCCGTTGAAATAAATTTATTCTTAAATAAAAACAAATCAAACTAATATATGTTTGGTCTGATTGTTTCGTATTAACTTACTGTTTTGATATTTCATGTCGGTTTCTGAGAAGTTCAAATGTTGAAAAACTAGTGTGATAAAAACAAAAACAGGGAGGAGAAAACCCAGAATTCAAAACGAGCTGAGGTGTCGTAGGATTCGTCGCTAGACTGTCAAGGTGGCAACAATTCTTCCAGTCACAAAATACGGCGGTATAATTACAATTTCAAGTCAACGATAAAGTAGTATAGGTATAGCCAATTACATGCGAGCAGACTAGTTCATGTCTACCAAACTATCAGACAAAATTGTAATCTTTATAACGTCATTTTTCTCAAAAAGAAAAAGACCATTTAGCATTGGTTTCTCATTTAAAGTGCTCCAAAAGGAATATGATAATTTCTGATGTATGTGTTTGTGAGGCTTGGCTCCCTATTTGGATCAGCTTTTGGAGAGTTCAAAAGTACTTTTGTCTACCACAAAAACTATTTTGAAAAAAAAATAGGTGTTTGGTTGGACCCTCTAAAAGTGCTTTTGAAGTAGAAACAACTTTTTTAAAAGCTCAAATATAGCTTTTTCAAAATCTAAAATTTGGAGCTTTTTAAAAAAGTCCCAATTTCAGCTTATACGGGAAGCTATTTTTTACGCAACTTCCGTCACTTCCATAAATAACAGGGGAAAACCTTTATACCTTCTGTTCTCCTCTCTTGGGTCACGTAAACAAAACCATAGCCGACTCCTATTCTTCTGTTTTGTTTCTTCCTGCTCTTCTCATCTTCTCATCTCAGGTTGGTTCCTCCAAAGTCGCTTCCAAACTCTCCGCACCACGATCCGGAGGAGGGTTATGTCCAAGATCTCCAGGTCAGTATATC
>JANITW010000236.1:48966554-48980079 GCA_027564335.1 Erythroxylum williamsii | reverse complement strand
AGATAAATGAATAGGATTGAATTATTAATTTTTATGTTTGGTTATACATTTCATAGGAGGTTTAAAAGTGATATTATGCCTAATAACACAATAGAAAGCTTCAATTGATACCTAGAAATAAGCTAGAGACAAAATCACTATCATTTATTTAAAGGTAAACATAAGAACATTGATGAATAGGTTTCATTAGATGAAGTAATTCATAGTTGCTTATAATAAAGATACATGTCCAAATTAAAAATATTAGAAATCAATAAGTGGGAAGCTTCAAATTACCTTGAACATTATACTAAAGATGGCAAATTTGAAGTTGCACATATACTAGAAACATTTGGAACATACATGTCATAAGTAAGATATAACAAAAATCTCCTATGGATATGTAATTATAGCTATACTACATCACAAAGGAACATCAGAAGAATATATGGACAAATGCTACTCTAAATAAGTATAATTGAATGCATAATAGAGAATTTTAAACCTCATATTTGGTGAATAGTTTTAACCCCAATAAAGCCTTGTTTGTACATTTAATGTTTTTCAGCATGTGCTCATTTCAGAACCATTGTAATGGTTTAATAAACTTACAATGCATTTTCTTGTTTAACACATCTGTATTCTCAAGGAAGCTTTGAACATATTGAAAACAATATGCAGAGAGCCAGATCAGTGATGAGTGTTATGTTTTAAATGGTAGGACACCCCTTTGACCAATGTAGCAGTGTGACATCTCCTAATTGAGTTATCATATCGTAATGTATGTGAAATACGTATAATATATTTCATGAAGACCCTACCCTATTAGTTTCTACTGAAGTCTTTGTCACTGTCAAAATCTTAGGATTTACTGAGTGAAGCTTTTGGATCCGATAAGCAAATGAGTCATTTTCACTAGTTTGAGTTGGATGTCGATCACACACGAAAGTTTAGAACCTGCAATGCCTGATTATTACTAGCAAGTAACAACCTATAATGCAGGAAACAAGAGACTAATAAGAAGACCATTGCCGCATCACATAATTTACAATCTTCTTCTCTTTTACCTTACCTTTCAAGAACTAGTACAAGCTTAGTTTTGCAATTGACAACAAATTTCAGAATGATAAACAACTTTATTGAACCACTACACCATCAAAAACTTACTTCACATATTAGCAAAGGTAAAATTAATAACATAAATAATCAATTGATGACATTTAAATGTGAAAACAGGTATAGCGACTTACTTTGTACGCTGTCTTAGTAGCCAGAGAAGGCAAATTAGCACGCTCTTATAAGAACATAACGAACAATGCATAGATTTACTCCCTTGTCAACCTGTGACAACAATAAAATTGTAATTTACAAGCATTGCATATAAATAGCACCCTAAAAACAGAGCAGATAGTACAGACAACAGAGTCAAGAACACACACAACATTATATTAGCACAAGTTATAAAAATTATTGTCTATGACACACACCCCTCTTACTCGATCCCTATACACATCATAATGTTCTCTGGCTTTTTGTTATGCACAAATGCATTTCACTCTCAATGCCAGCATCAGTTACTCAACTTTAGTCAGACCAAGTAAGTTGAATGGAAATTCCCACAAATATTTGATCAACTAATTTCAAGTCTTAATCAAGTTAATAGCTTCATGTGTCAGCTCAATTCTAACCTCTATTAACATTTCCAATTTCAGGGTCTAGGCTACAAATACACTGGTGCCATAATACAGATCAACTACAACAATAGTTTAGTTAAATCTAGGTAGAATAAGAAACAAGAATTGATTCAATACCAACATTGTCCAATCGGAAACTATTCAGCAGATCTCACAATCACGAAACCCATTTGATTAAGACATTTCAAGAAACATGGAGAGTAATAAAAGAAACAAGGAGAGACGAGTATTGCAAGATCACATATTCAAAGACCCAACAGACCGAAGATCTCCATTTCTCACATATTCGAAGACCACAATCGTGGGCCACATTCGAGCCTATTGTCATGATCATGGCATGTAGGCCACGATCTGGGTCATATCTTAGGCTTCTGTCATGATCGTGACATGTGGGTCACGATCATGGGCCAACTCTGACGCTTCTGTCACGATCATGGCCTATTGTGCCATGACCACGGGTTGTTGTTTTGGTCTGAATTTCTCCGAAACTTCTCCATTCTTTGATGTTAACCCTGAAATACTAACAAACACATCATGGTACCTTAAAAATATAATATTTAAGCTCAAAGACTTGTACTAACCCATAGAAACACTTAAACACAAATAATTAACAAACTAACACAATTCTAACTAAAACGCGCACTAAATTATTGAATTAACAATTAAATACATATTAAACTAAGCCCTAAAACATGAAGTAATTTACACTTATCAAGTTCCTTGACTTAAAATTTGTAGACAATCTCTTTATATAAAGCAAAAAAAAAAATAACAAGGCAAATGCTTCCTTAGGAAAAGGCTAGACAGAATCTTAGTTAACCAAACTTGGTTAAGGCCAATTTTTGTGTCCATTTTCGTTCCCCATTTTGCTTAGATCATTCCATAATAGAGTTATAGAATTTTTCCACTCCAATCTTCTCCAATGCACCTTTTAGGTTCTTTAACTTCTTGACCAACAAGGAAGGTTTTGTAAACTTAAAGAAAGAAGCATGGGCTATTTAGATCCTAGGGTGTAAATTCTTTCAACTTTTGAGGAAAATTCAGCTTCTAAAGAGGGGCTAAAGTAATTTATGAAAGTAGGAGGTCCTTCAATTGCATAAAGATTACAAGATGCAAGGAATGAGTTAAGGAAAGCACAGGAGACTTGCTATCAGGATCCTAACAATTATGAGTTGAAACTAAATGAATTTTGGAAACTAGAAATGTTTAACATTGCTCTTCTTAAACACAATTCCCTGTTAATGCAAAAGGATAAAACTACTTGGTTAAAAGAAGGTGAATCCAAAATAAGGTATTTCCATCAATCTATCTAGGGAATTTTACTATCCTTTGCCAAATTGGTAACTTAAAAGTAGAAAGGATTTGGCCAACTTAGGAGTCGGTATTAATATAATGCCTTATTCTTTATCTAAGAAACTAGAACTGGGTGAACCAAAACATACAAGAATGAGTACCTACTACTATATACATGTTAAGGTTTGATAAGTTTATCTTTCTAGTTGAGTTTATGAATTTTGACATAGAGGAATATATAAAAGTACCTTTCGTTCTAAGTTGACCATTTTTATCCATCGCTACGTCTATCATTGATGTTACTAAGGGCAAGCTAGTGCTTCGGGGTTGGAGATTAAGTGCTCATATTTAAAATATTTGATTTCCTGAATCATTCTCTTGAATTTGTTGATGTTGATTTTTCTAGTGATATAGTTGATGATTCAGTTTTGAATGTTTTGTGGGAGTCTTTTTTCAATGTCCACCAAAGTTATTTCCAATCCAAGGTAAAAAGAAGGATAAGAAATGCAGCACAAGGAAAAAAAAATGTGGCTTACTTAGAAGTTAAGGAACCCTTATTAAGAAATAACAAACTTAACCTTTATAAGCCACCTTGATCATGATAGTTATGTCGCGCTAAAGATGTTAAACAAGCATTATTTGGGAGGAAACCTGAGAATTAGAATAGTTTTGATTAATTTAATTTGATTATGTTATTTTGATTATTTGTTAGTTTTAATTTAGGATTTCATTAATTTTCTATGTGTTTTATATTAGGTTATAGAGAATCCTTGTTTTATTTTTCCTATTTTTGTGTTTATAATATTTGTTGTTTGATTCTCATGACTTTGAGTGCCAATTTTTAAAATTTTAAGGGAGTTTATAAGTATACATGGTCGTGTACATACTTAATTACACGCCCATGTATATAAAATCTCATTACTACATATTTTAAATGGTTCCAATAACCTATACGATCATTGGAAATGACATTGTACATCCTTAAAATTTTTAAAGATTTTGGTACATAGTCACCAGGGGTTACATGAGTAAGGGACATGTTCCTATTCATAAGTCGCACATTTACAGTTACATACACGGTCACCCATATGTCCATATGTGTGACCATGTAAGTTTGCGAACATAAATATGAAATGAATTACACAATCAATTACATGACAATGTAACCAAGCATGTAAGTTCACAACTCCTTTAAAAACCTTATTTTTCCTTTTCTCCCACTTTTTATCCCTCTTCTATTGGCCTCTACTGACCCTAACCATCTTATAACCTAGCCCAACCTTTTTAAATGATTTTACAAAACCAAGATTAGTCTTTCTTGCATTTTATGTTAATTACACTCTAATTTTTGGATATTCTAGCAAATCCTAGGGTTTTTTCTTCCTCATATTGCTAGGTTTTTTATAGTTGCTATATTCTAAGGTAAATTTACCTAATTTTCTTCTTGTTTTTCAATTCTAGGTTAAATTTATACTTTTCCTTATCAATTATTAAATTAATTTCATAAATTGAAATTGGATTGGATGAAATTTGAAATTGGGAAGCTTACAAGGTTATGAATTGCAATGGTTTTATTAGGTTAGGTATTTTTTTTTGTTTTTCTAGTAATTAGTCAGTGTTTATTATTTTAATTTCATACCAATTTAGTATTTTTTATGATTTAGGTTTTAATTATGTATTTAATATATGGTTAATTGTTTAATTTAATTTTGAATCTTAGGAATTGCATTAGTAATTGCATAACTAGATTAATTTTATTTGTTAATTTCTTTTTAATTGTGTTATTAATTTTTTCATTAATTTATTTTACTAATTTTTTTAGTTACATTATTTTTAGTTTAATTTTATTTTTAATTGTTTATTTTTTGCAATTGCATAACATAGTGAATGTATAATCAAGTATGGGGGAACTTGTTCTTTTAAATTGATATTTATAATTTTTTACATTTTATTTCATTTTAGGTACAATTAGAAGAAGAGTGAAAGTAGTGCAATAATGAAGGCCAAAGGAGCTCTCAAGGAAAAGACAAAGAGGTGAAGGGTCATTTAGAGACCCAAGTGGAGCTCACCTACTACCAATGTAAAAGACTATTAAACTTCCACCAGAGTGACGCGAGATTCTACTTTTTAATGTCGAGGCCTACTAAGAATAGCTCTAAAGTCTTAAAGACAAGTAGCTAGGGATTGTTAGTTGCATAGACTAGGAGACGATGGAGCAGATCGACTAGGCCCAATAGGTTTGGGAGTTGATCAGTGTTGGAGTGTGATCTTGATTTTTCAAGATCATAAAGCCCATATATTAAAAACTTACATTCGATCTTCAAATTCTTCGAGAAAAAGGGCTACTATAATTGGGACCTAACAAGTATGATCTAGTTTAGGATGTTCAGAGATATGATGAAGATAAGTTACACAAATTTCTCTATGATGATGGAGCTCTACAATTAGTACTTTGTGGAGAAGTAGGTGTATATAGGCGTCCAAAGGGATTTCCTATCTGGGACGAATGTTTGTCACTTGTAGTATAACATCAATTACGAGTCAAATTACAACTCGAGCAAATCTAAGGCATTTACCGTACAATATCCCACACTCATAGGATTTTGGGTTATACACTAAATGGGCAAGATGATAGCTTCCACATAATCGTGAACTTGGATATGTTTCACTTATAGAGTATGAGCAAGAGGCCATCGATATGCATTAGAGAGAGGAAAAGAAGGTATGGATTATATGCATGAGGCCCTACATAACTCAATTAGTGAAGAGGGTGGGAGTCTTTAGCCTACTATCATCGACGAGGCTTCTTGGTGGTGTTATGGTCATCCTCAACAACGACATCATGAAGAACATATACACAATTATGAGGAGGTGTGGACCTATAAGATATGCCTATTAATTGGTAGGAGAGCCTGATGAGCAGACAATCACAAGAGCAAATGAGAATTGCCCTTAAGATAATTATACGAATAAATTAACAAATGTCAAATGTGTTTTCTCTATCCAACAAAGCTTTTAATCTTAAGATACTATTAGTTGTTGTGTCTCTTAAATATCTCAAAATTTGCTTGATCATCATACTCATCTACATCACCTTCAAAATAATATTAGAGAATTCCTTACATAAACTTATTAGTAATGCTAGTTATAATATTATCAATATAACATAGATTTGTACAATTAAAATATTACTATTTTCCTTTTTAACGAACAAATTAGTGTTCATCTTTCTCTTTAAAAAACCATATTCGATAGAAAGATTTTTGGTCATTCACACCATACTGTATTAGTTTGTTTAATCTCATAAAATATTTTAGACAAACATGATTAAATTCCTCTTGACTCTCAAATTCCAAGGATTGTTCAACATATATCTAGGTTTCCTAGATATAGCCATTTACAAAGATATCCTTGGCACCTATTTGATATAATCTTTAAACTACTAATATATACAAGCAAAAATAATATTCTCTAACCTAGCTACGACAAAGGTTTCCTCACAATATATTTCTTAGTTTTACCTCTTGACCGATATTTTCCAAAACAAAGCATTTAAGTAAGACATAGGTTACTACCAATAAAAATTAATGACTCAGTAAATATAGAAGTAATTACTATCTTCATCTTTCTTTAATACAAAAGTAAAAGTAGGGTTATTTTCTTGGCCCTTTAGTTTGCAATTCTACTTTAAAAAGATGTACAATAGGGTAATTTCCTTTTTTTTTTTTTGGACACATTAATCCTCATTTTGGTTTATCTTTTACTTTAAAAGAAAAGGCAGCGGTATTACATTAGCAGTTGTTTTGGTAGCTGTTGGTTTTCTTGTTTAATAAAATATGATATTTTCGTTTTTTCTTGCCTACGAAGTAAGATGGAAAGAGACAGAGAGGAAAGACTAGTACCAGGCGCGTTAAGTAATCCCCGACAATTGCTGCTTCCTAGTTCCTATCCTCTGCCGGTGCCAGTCCCTCTAATAACAAAAGCTTATGTTAGACAAGCCTGTACCTGATAATAAACTAGATGAAACAGACACGTCATTAAAATTTAATTATCCCCTTTCAAAGGCCAAGAGCCCTAACCCTAATTTGGCTTTCTTCCTTCTCTTGCATACTCTCTCCTCTGTTCTTCTCTACGATTCTAAGTAAGTTCCTCCATATCTGCACCTCTTTCGGTCGTAATTTCGTCTCTATATTGGTTTCGTCTGTCTTCGTATGCCTGTTCCTGTTTGTATTACGTGTTTCTGTATTCCTATTTGTTTGCTCGGTGTTGATTTGGAAAATTTACCCCATTTTCTTCTCGCCTCCTTTTTTGTGTTCGTTTTCTTTCATTTTTAAAATTTTTATTTTTTATGAGGAACCGAGATAAGATATTTATTGTATTGCTTTCTGTAATATTACAATTTTTTTCAGTGTTCGATTCGCGTATGCTTCATTGTTTTTTTCTCGTTCTTTTTCCAGCTCCTATTTTCTTATCCACTTGCCTTTTGCATAATTTTGGAAACATCTTGAAATATTGTAATGTTTTGCTGGTTTTCATTTCATTATTTGAGCTTTATTTCTTCTTGTTTAGATGGCTGCTAAACCACTTACACGCGAGGAAATTGCTAATACGGAGAAGAAATTGGACATGCCATTGGGTATATCGTTGTTTTAAGATTTTTGGATTGTGCTGAGTTTTATAATTGTCTTCTATCTATATTGATATTGGTTTGTTTGTGTTAATTGTAGATGATATCATAAAGATGTCCAAAAATAATACAAAAAAGGCTAAGAAGCAACGAAGGGCTCCAGTAAGATAGTTTGTTTCATGAGAATGTGGGTTATATCTTATGATCTGGACATTCTTCTTTTTGTTGATTTTAGGGTATGTATAATATTTTCTTTCCAGAATAAAAGTCAAAAGTTTGTTAACAATCCTGCACAAGAGAAAGCTCTAAAGGTGCGGCGATATCTGGATTCGAGACCCTTTGTTCGCCAGGTGTGTAATTTTTTCATGACACGGAAATTGGCATAAGGCAATGTCGTATTTTTTTTATAAAGCTGCATAAATGTGGACGTTGTGATGTTCTTTGGCTGTCACTCAAATTGGTTTCAGGGGTTTTTAGCGCAAAGGAGGTCAAATTTTCAGGGTAACCAATTTCCTTTAGCTGCTGAAGCTGCAAAGAAGGCTGCACTTATGCCATTTCGCAATAGACCTGTTGATCGTAGCATGGTGGCAAATTCAAACAAAACAAGGTCTAAGGCTGTACAATTTCACATTACTCCTCAATTTTGGCAGCTTTAACATTTTGAGTTCAGAACCATAGTGGCAAATATTACTCATCTAATAGCATTATATCATTATTTGTCTGTTGCAGGTAAATGTGATGGCCTCTGCCACTTCAAGTTATTGCTATGTAGGGTTTGATAAGACTGTGGAATCCTTTATGATTGGTTTGTGACAAGTGGTCAATTTTGGGCCCTCAGCATTTTCTTATGATCTCCAACTGTATCATCCAGAATTAAGTGCCTGGTTTTTCTGGTTTGGGATGGTTGTCTATGTGAGGACATGAGCATACATATTTGGTAGTAGATTCTGTTATTTGCATTGGTAATGGGCACCAAGGTCCCTGTGTGTCTAAGAAAGGTGGGGGGCGCGCTTTGAAATTTTCACTCTCATAGAAATTACAAGCTTGAAGAATATGAAAGAAGTTGGCTTCCTTGAAGTAATGTGATGCTGCTGGTTGTCTAAGAGATAGATGATACTGATATTTGTTTGACTGCAAAATTCACATCCTACCTTGCAACGGGATCATTTGGGTTGTTTATGATTGCCTTCTTTGCTTGCTTCTTTCATCTCTGTTCTGCGATCATGATATTCTTTCCCATGTCGAGGGGTTGTCATATACACTTATTTTCCCTTAAGCTTCTACTGTCATCAGATCTATCACTTTTTACTTGATCATTTACGACAGTTCTGCAATTGCTGTGCTGGTTCATCCATCGTCTATTCCATCTTTATGCCCCAATCGTGTGTCCTCAAGCATTTGACTATTATTCTGAACTCTGACTATAAGGAAATGATGACAAGCCTTATAGTCATTCTTTGCGTTAGCTTTAAATGGACATGAAAACAGAGGAATTTATTATGCTATTCCAGCCAGTCCTCAGCGCTGTTTGATAGGTGTTGTTTTCTTTGTGTAACCATCCTCACATGCTAGTCATGTTGGAGACATCTCTGATGTATCAGCAGTCACAAGAGTTGGCTGATGAAGAATGAACATTTTGTTTCCATATTTTTGTTTCAGTTGATAATTTAGCATGAGGGACACTGGAAGAACTTAGGGGAGTGGGAGTCTGAAGTTTATTCTCACTGTCCATTCTTCCATATTTGAAGTTTCATATGGCTGGAGACTAGTACTAATCCCTTTTGGAAAGTTTCCGTAGATTCTCTGGATTGTGGTACTATTTATGAAAACTCAGTCCGGAAGGTGAAATGCCATGCTAGTTGGATGTATGGGGCAGTGGCCTCTGTAGTTATTTGTTGTCTTGGCTGGATAGAGCTACTGGTTTCTGTTTGGTGGTACAGCAAGACCAGTGCAAGAGTTGAAGTCCAGATAATCTTCCCTAATTTTGAATCTAATGTTGGTTAAGAGACATGAAAACTGTGAAGAACTGGCTTCGGTTTGTCAAAACGACAATTGTGTTCTAAAATGGTTTGTTTTGATATTTCTTATTTCGATGTAATAAGACCATCACGGTAAGAATCTTATGGCCCATTGTATTACTCATGTAGCATCTGATCATACAGGTCAAATTGACTGGCGTCTATTATTTAAATTCCTTCTCCTATGTCCAATCTGATTCTCTCTTTTTTATGATTGTAGGCCCTTCGTGGTTCAGAAGAGGTTTGCAAATGGAGGTTTTACTGCAAAGGTATTTTCCTAATAGAACCTGATTTTCTGATTTGTTTTTCTTATGGTGCTTATCTGGGAATGCCTTAAATACGGGGTATATTAACCTTACTAAATCTATTAATCATCACTTAGATCTATCAATTAAAATGTCAGTAATCATTGTTCCCACTGCTGCCATATGCTAATCTTGTCTTTTTTATTTTATCTGGCGAGGCCTAACAGCAGCAGCATCAAGGGGAGGGGAGTAATAATCAGAGGCCTAAAACACTTGACTCGCTGTTTGCCAACATGAAAGAACAGCGAATGAAAGTTTTTTCACGCCAAAATAATGCAATACAACGTAATGGCAATGGTAGTAGACCAAGAGTGCCATGGGCAAGAGGTCGATTTGGCAACTGATGCATTCTCTATTTGCTAGAATGGGATTTGTTGGTGCTTTAGAAATCGTGTTTGAGCTTCCATGTCAACTAGCTGATTACTCTGTTATCCAGTTGATGCGAGTTAGGGTGTCGGGGGTTGCTAGGTGTCCGTGTCCCGTGTGCAGAAGCAGCAAGTTCCGTTTCCTACGTGCAATTGACGTGCTTCTCGATCCGAAACGCAATTTTCTCTTGCTTCTTTGTGTAAACTCGTTTGGAAGGTTTAATGATGTTCAAGCATTTCGTTAAAATGTAACTGCCTTTGCCAATGGGTGACTTTGGAACGCTACATTGGATATGAGGCTTTGTTACATGTAGTTACGGCCTTATTACTGTTTGATGATTTGTAGTTATATATATGCACAAAGGCTGAAGCCAAACAAAAATAAGTAATCGTCATGTTATGATTCCATTAATTACCATTATTATTTTTATGAACGTTGTCATTTCTTATCTATTCGTTTCGTCTGACCAAAATACTATATCTTTCTTTAATTATTACTGAAATAAGATATTAAAAAATTCATACGTGTTATTTTGGAGTTCATTGTAGGGCTCTAGTTAGTTCATCTTGATAAGCATTTGACTCGTAACAAGAGACCCATATTTTCCCTGATTTTAAGGAAAAAAGGGTAAATTAGATTTAATATTTTTATTAAAATACAAGTTTAGTTATGATTTGAAGTATTTAAAGTAAAATTTAATGTTTACAAAATATTTAAAACAAAATTTGAGAGAATGCAAAATTGAACGGATTTAAGTTTTCATCCAATATGTGTTAGCATACTTTTAATATGGCCGTGGTATTTATTGTGTCATGTGATACAACGGACTGCACGTGTCTAACTTAAGTTTAATTTTTAATTTTTAATTTTGATTTGTAACTAAATTTTATTTAATTAATTTAATTATAAATACTCCAAATTAATTAATTAACTGAATTACAATCTAATTAACCCAAGTTCTAAAAATTCCTAAATAATTAAAGAACCCTAATTCCTAATAATTTGTGCATATATTAGGGAAGCCAAGTGAAGATAGTTAATGAATCACATATACCCATTAAGTATATTATGACAATTATACTTTAAATAACTACTAAAGGTAGTTAAGGTTTTTAATTTAAAAACCAAAGAACAAAAGATAAGAGTAATATTTTGAACAAAACTTTTGCAGAAAGATATACAGTAAACTTTTTTAACTAGTGGAACTACAACAATAATTCAAGTATTTGATGTTTTGTTTTTGTATGTATATGCAAAGATTTTGTTTAACATGATCTATATGATTATACCCTATTTTGATTATTTCTAACTTTAGTATCAGAGCAGATAATTTTTTTTTAATGTTATATGCATTCTAAAATCAAGATGCCGTAAGTCTGTGTTGCAATTTGACTATTGATGATTCGTGAATAATGATATGAATATCTACAAATATCATGATTTTTTTGGATATGATATATCATAGATTTGTTTTATGCTATGTAGCACGGACACGACAAAATGGTGCCATGTCTGTGTATCCGACAAGTGTCCGACACGGACACGCAGTGGACACACGGTGGACACATGTAGTACGTGTCAGAGTAAAAAAATCATTTTTATCGGCTCAGACACGGCTAGGGATGGCTCGGATACAACTCGGACACGTCTTAATATGGCTCGTAACATTTTTATGAATTATTCAAAATTTTATTTAATTGACATGGGTAGTTTTCCTAATTAAGAAAGATACAATTGTTACAACTTCTCAAATTCTCGTGGTTTTCCAGTCGTCGCTTCTCTTTGTTTTCTCACAAATCTTCTGTCGTACAACGCTCCTTGTTTTCCAGCCATCTACTCCTTCACGTCTGCACTGGTTCTTCATACAACGCTATTAAGTAAGCTGAAATCCACGTTTTATGTACTCTGTCCTTCACGTCTATGATGAAATCCACGCTTCTACGTATGCTTTCCTTTGTGGAGATTTTTAATGGAAACACATGACTCTGAAAACCGTGTACAGAGTCGTGTGTTTCCACGGGTACGAGTATTAGTAGAAAAGAGATACAAGTATTAATAGAAAAGAGATACAAGTTGTACTGCAAGTTCTTTTGGAAAACTCACAATTTAACTATGCCGATAGATTACTAGAACTTGAAGTCTTTTATTTTTCAATCGTTGTCTCAACACCCAGTGAAGCTTTGCCTGTGTGCTAGAAGCCTAGAATTCATGAAAATATTTATAAAAATTGTACTCGTATATAGAATTCTTTGAATAAGAGTCGTACATAGAATTCTTTGAATCATGAAAATCTTTTTAAAAAATCAGGGAAATCTCCATAGGACTCAGTCTAATAATGCCAAGAAAATTCGTATGTATGGAGTTAAGTCATAAAAGTAAGTATGGAGTTAATTACATAGGTATGAACTCTGCATAAAAGTAAGTATGGATAAAAGTAAGTATAGAACAGAATCCATATTTTTGTTGGTCATAGAAAAAGAAAGTAAGTTTTATATTGCCTAATCTTTTTGGTGAGTGTTTAGTTGTTGTTTTGCAATGCAATATTGAAGATTTCATAACTGGACTATTATAGGCTACAATCTTTTTTAGAAGTAGCAATCTTCATGTATGATTTTGAAATTAGCAATGTGTTGGTTAACAGTTGCTTTTCCCGTCTTGCTTTCTTTATCGACATAAAAATACTTTGTTGTTTTTTGATATTTTTTACTTGTTTGTTAATACAATTTGGTATCTTAGTTAGGTATTTCAGTCCACTATTCTCCTTTTTCCATGGCTTCTAATAATGGTGCTGAGCAAGAAAATCCAGAAAAAACCACTATGGAAATATGTGGTGAAGAAAAATAAAACAGAGGGTGGTGGAAACTTTGAGTTTGAGTGTAGTTTTTGTCATAGCTCATTCAGAGGTTCTTACACTAGGGTAAGGGCACACCTGTTGAAATTGCCAGGCAAGGGAATTCGAGTTTGTGGTGATATTCCATCCTCAAAGGTGACAGAACTTAAAAAAATTGACAATGAAGCTACATTGTTGATTGAAAATTCCAAGGCAAGACCTGTCCCTCTTCCACCCTTATCTAGTCAATCTCAAAATTTCTCAACTGGTGAAGCATCATGTACTAGTAGTTTTGATTCAAGAAAGAGGAGGGCAACAGCGGGATCTATAGATGATGCTTTCAACATGCAAGCTAGAGAAAATTTAGATCTTGAGATTGCTAGAATGTTTTACTCTTCAGGATTGCCTTTTCA
>JANITW010000236.1:48745124-48755952 GCA_027564335.1 Erythroxylum williamsii | reverse complement strand
AAAAGGAAATAAAAAAAGTTGAAATATCTTCGAATTGATAACAAAAGAGAGTACACCTCTAAGGAGTTTAAGGATTATTATGTGAGGCATAGTATGAGACATGAGAAGACAAAACCTGGTACTCCATAACAAAATGTCTTTACCAAGAGGATGATTATAACAATTTAAAAAAGGTTTGATATATGGTCAGAATTTCTAAGCTACGAAGATGTTTTTGGGGAAGTGGTTAGAACTTTTATTTACTTGATTAACTGAGCACCATTAATCCCCTTAGGTCTTGATATTCTAGAGAGAATATGGATAGGGAAATGCCCCTCTTATTCGTATCTGAGGGTAATCAGATGCAAGGTGTTCAAACATATACCTAAGGAGTAGAGACTAAACTTGACTCGAGGACTACTCCTTGTATATTTGTTAGGTATGGTGATAAGCAATTTAGCTTCAAACTCTACGACTCAAAAAAGCATAAAGTTGTCAAAGCAAAGGCAACGTATTCTATGAGCATGAGATAGGCGCAAACCTCAATAAAAGATGAAAGATTTCTCTTATTATTTCATCTTATGATGTTATTTATGCTTCCCCTATTTCAACTTTTGTTAGTCAACTTATAAGTGAAAAGGGTGAAGAATATGAGCAGACTCATAATGTTAGTAATCAGGTACAACCTGATAGTGATGAGCCACATCTAAGTGATGGTGTAGATGAGGTTGATGAGAATCATGAGCAGGGGAAGCAACCTAGTTCAGTGTTAGAAGATAATCAACTTTGAAGGTCATCTTCTACAAGGTATTTAAGTACATAGTACCTTCTAGTTATTATCGAGGGGGGAGCTTGAAAACATTCAAAAGGTTTAGTATCATGAAGATTATGATCTTTGGATCACAACTATGTAGGATGGGATGAATTTCTTGAAGAAAAATAAAACTTATGAGCTAGTGACACTTCCAAAGGATAAGAAGGAATTAAGGAATAGATGAGTATTCAAGGTAATAAAAGATGGTGACAAGTTGGTGAAGAATAAGGAAAAAACTAATGGTGACAAGTTGGTGAAGAATAAGGAAAAAACTAATGGTGAAGGGATTCAACCAAAAGAATGACATCAAATTTGATGAAAAATTTTCCAGTAGTCAAGATGACTTCAATTCGAACTATATTGGGTCTAACTGCTAGTTTAGATCTTAAACTTGAACAATTGGGTATGAAGATTATCTTCCTGCATGGAGATTTGAAAGAGGAGATATATAGGAGTAAACAAAAGGATTCAAGGTTTAGGACAAGAAGAATCTGATTTGTAAGTTAAAGAAGAGCTTGTATGGGCAAAAACAGGTGTCAAAATAGTGGTATAGGAAGTTTGATTTATTTATGATAGGTAATGGTTATAAGCTAATTTTTACTAATCCTTATGTATATTTCAAGAAGTTTACCAATGAAAACTTCATTATTCTCCTTCCGTATGTTAATAATATGCTGATTATGGGATAAGATATTGGGATAATTCTCAAATTAAAAGAGGACTTGTCTAAATATTTTGACATAAAAGATTTGGGCCCTAAAAAACAAATTTTAGGTGTGAAATGTTCGGGGATAGGAAAAACATGAAATTGTGATAATTACATGAAAGGTATATTGAATGAGTGTTAGAAAAGTTCAACATAAAGCATGTCAATCTAGTTAGAATGCCACTGACACCTTACTTTAAGTTGAGTAAGTGTGATTTCCCTTTCATTGAAAAGAAGAAAGATGGTATGTCCTTTATTCCATACTCATCTATTGTGAGCTCCTTGATGTATGTAATGGAGTGTACAAAACTAGGTATTGCATAGGTTGTTAGGCTGGTGAGTAGGTACTTATCCAGTCAGGGAAGGTTCACTAGAAAGTAGTGATATAGATATTAAGATATTTATGAGACATTTCTAAATGGAGCTAGTGTTTTGGCAATAGGAAGCCAATTTTAGAGGGCTATACCGATGCAGATATGGGTGAAGATCTCGATAACAGGAAGTTCACTTTAGGCTACTTATTCAAATTTATAAGGGGAGCCATTTCTTGGTAATCTAAGCTATAAAAGTGTGCAAATTTATCCATAATTGAAGTTGAGTATGTAGCTATCATGGAAGCAGGTAAAGAGAGGCTTTAAAATCAATTTCTTTAAGAATCATCTCCAAGATAAGTATGTGGTATTTTGTGATAGTCAAAGTACTATATATTTGGCAAGAATACTATGTACTATTCCCACACCAAGAATATTCATGTTAGGTATCATTAGTTAAAATCCATAATTAAGAAACAATGATTGTAATTAAAGAAGATTCATAAGGATAAGAATGATGCTAATATGTTTTGGTTCTCAGGAGCAAGCATGAGCTTCATAGTAAGCTCATCAGGATGACTCTCAAATATGCATTGGGGTAATTTGTGGGCTCCCAAAATAGACTAAAAGAGGATATTGTTGAGGGTCCCGCAAGGAAAATATGAGTTTTTTTTATCTTAGATAACTTCATAGGTCGTAGGATTGATGAACGAGTAAAATCAATATGGAGAAATATTAATTTGAAGCCATTTTTTAGAGACACGATTGTGTTGAGTAGGACATGCCTATGTCACATGACCATGTAAGTAACATAAACATTTAGATCAAGAAAAAGTTTTCTTCTCTCTCTAAGATTTCTCTTTGCCTTCTTTCTTACGCTTTAACCATTTTTCTCCTAATAATTTCCTTTTTTGGAAACAAAACTCCCGCTTCTAGTGCAAATCTTCATCTTCTACAATTGAGGTTCAATCTTGAAGGAAGGCCTCTTAAAGGCTTGGAACATATAGAAAGAAGGTCATCCTTATCCCTTAGATCTAAATCTTGAAGAGGCCCCTGAACTCATTAGCATTGCAAAATGGAAACAAGCTAGAGAACATTCAGCTACAGTGATTTTCAGGAAAAATGTCAAATATGACTCTACATAGCCTAAAGGAGTTTAGAAAAAGAATCTTAACATTCAATATAACAAGGGTGTGCTCAAGCATTTTCCAAATGTTATAAAGGATGGAGTGTTAACTCCTCCTATAGAGCTCTTCCAAGTAGGAACAAATGCATGGTCCTCAACATTAGTGGATTATTTCTGGAATGAAAGGCCAACATTCCCTGTTGTCCATACTTGGGTAGTAGCTAGGGGGTAGGGAGGGCTTGGAGAAAACCATGTTGATGAATGATGGTACATTCCTATTCAAATTCTTGATAGAAAGTAGCTTGAATGAGATCATTGAACTTCGAGCTTGGAACATAGGTGTACAACCTATGTTCATTCAAAAATGGAAGCCTGGTTCAGAATGTGACAAAGCTAACATTAATGCATTTCTTATATAGGTTAACTATCATAATGTGCCACTTGAGTTTTGAATAATTGAAGGCTTAAGTTACCTTGCTAGTTGACTTAAGAAACCAATTTGTATGGATTCTCAAACTAATAATATAGAGAGAACTTGTTTTGTGAAAATCCATATTTAAATTAAAAGAAACTTTGATTTGCATCTTGAAGCTTGGAGATGATAGGGAACTTAAGAAAATTAAAGTTCCTATCACCTATCTATGGAAACCAAACATATTGAGTAAAAGATGGAAACCAATAGGGAATTTCTTTACAATAGGTTGGCATGATAAGTTGATGGGGTTAGCTTTCCAAGAAAGCATAAATAAGTCTAATCATGTTAACTTGGCAAACATTGGGATAACTACAAATGGTGAAAAAATGAAGTATTGGCAGATGATTTCTATACTAACTCGAAAAAAGTTGAGAATTTCCAAGCAAATCTTGAAATGCAAAATTATATTGTGGAAAACACTCAAACAGATATTGAGAACAATGTTGGAAAAGAACTCCAAGTTGAAGCCAAAGATTCAGGGACTAATTCCACAAGAAGATCAACTAGAAGAAAGGGCAAAAGCAAATCCAAGAGGGGATTTTCTTCCTAACAATACTAGTTGGGAATGTTAGAGGGTTTAATGATCCTCTTAAAAAAGCAATGGTAAGGAAGATTATTTTAGAGAAGATGCCTTATATAGTGGGGATTTTTAAAATAAAAATAAAATCACCACAAATGTTAGGTGATTCTAAACTTTTGGGTGCAGAATGAAAAACTATTTCTAATCACTCTTCATATTGCAATGAAAGAATCGTGTGTTTTTATAACTCAAACAAACTTTTAGTGCAAGAAGAAGGAAAAAGTGATTAGTTTATTCACTTTAAATGTCAAATGGATGGTAAAAACTTAATCTTTGCACTTATTTTAGTTTATGCTTCAAACTTCCAATTTTCCTTGGTTGTTAATTCGTGATTTTAATAGTATACATTCTGACCATGAATTAGAAGGAGGAATAGAATTTCATACAACAATAGGGAGGTAGTTAGCAAATTTGTTCTAGAAAGAAAGTTATAAATCTCAAGTTCAACGGAAGACTTTTCACTTGGTTCAATAAGAAAGAAGGACATAAGTTGATGAGGAACAAAAATTGATAAAGCATTGGTCAATCAATATTAAGACATGTATTCCCAATCTTTTGCTCATTTTGGTTCCTTTTCAAATCACTATTTTATACTTATATTGAACCTTAATGCACTAAGGATTTTTGGAGCACCTTTCATGTTTTTTCAATGGACTAAAACAACAAGATAGTTTCTTGGAACTAGGGGGTACCTACTCGAACCAGAATGTAGATGGGTATAAAACATTTCATCTAATGTGAAAATTGAAGAAGCTCTTTATAAACACTTAAACCAGGTAGATTATGGAGACTAACAAGAAGCATAAAGAGGCTCTGAATGATTGTTACAACTGCCCCTACGATATTCAATTGAAGAATACAGAGGCATAGAGACTTAGAGAGCATCGGGAGGCCCTTAGCTTGCACAATTCTATCTTAAAACAAAAGGCTAGAGTTGAATGGTTAAAAGATGGAGATTCAAACACAAAATTTTTCCATTCTTCTTTATTAGCAATAAGGAACACAAATAAGATTGTGGAAATCATAGACAACAATGGAAATCCTTTTTTAGACCAACTTACCTTATTGAAGCTCACTAGGGAGTTTTTCATGCAGCTAATGGGCACAGTAAAGGATTCTCTATATGGTTACAACATCAAAGGATACTTTGACTGTTCTTTGAGACCAAATATCAAGAACTCATTAATTGCAGCTTCACAAATCAAGAAATCAAAGAGGTCTCATTTAGTATGAACCCTTCAAAGGCACCTAGACCAGATGGGTTTATTGCCTGGTTATTTCAAAACTCCCAGGATGTCACTGGCAGATTATTTACAGAAACAGTCCATAAATGCTTTTCCTATTTTAAAATGTTGAAGGAACTAAACCATACCTATATTTGCCTAATTCCAAAGAAACATAACACGTTTTCTCCTATGGATTACAGTATAATTTCTACTATAACACAATTTACAAAGTGGTTGCTAAACTCCTTGCTAATGGGTTGAAAATAGCTTTAAAGGGTCTGGTTAATCCAACACAATGAGTTTCATAACTGGAAGAATCATAGGGGATAATATACTCCTAATGCATAAGTTACTGAAAGAATACAATCCAAGGAGAAGCATCAAAAATTGCTTTTGGATAATTGATTTTTAAACATTAAAAGTTGATTTTGGAAATTTGATTTTTATAAGTCATTTGACATAGTGAGTTGGCAATTTATTCAATCATGATTGGAAGCACTCGAATTCCCTACTCTTTTCAAGGATTGGATCATGATGTTTCAATAAGTATTCTTGTGAATGGAGCCCCTACAAAGCCTTTGAATTGTGCTAAGGGAATTAGATAAGGGGGGTCCCCTTTTTTCTTATCTTTTCACCCTAGTAATGGAGGGGTTACCTAAAATCCTTAACAAGCTCACTGGTTGCAATGGTAGGCAAGGACGGATCTAGAAATTTTTTAAGTGGGGGTAAAATTTTATTGTTAATAGGGCAAAATTTTGATGGAAACAAAATTTTAATTTTTTATAAGATCAAAACTTAAATTAATAATTTTTTATATGAAAATTTTTAAGGATGGTAGGTATCAGCTTCATTATAAATGTAGAGATTACAAGCTAACACACTTGATGTTTGCAAATAATCTCATTCTTCTATTTGGCGTCGAAATTCATTATGTGAACATTCTAAAAGATATTCTCAAGAGGTTTTCAAACTGGTTAGGGATGAGTGTAAATATAAAGAAAAGTAGCATGTTTGGTTCCAAAGATGTGAGCAATTCTGTTGAATTATTCAGGATCTCAAATCTACGTTATAATCTTTACCCTTTAAGTATCTTGAAGTCTTAGTTTCTCAAACAAAACCCAAGTATTCAAATTACATTTCTGTAATTGAGAAATATAAATCTATAATTAATGTTTGGCAAAATTGGTACCTATCACTAGTTGCTAGAGTTACCTTGATCATTTCAATCCTTAGTAACTTGTATGTTCATTAGATTACTTACATGATCTTGCCAAGTAGAGTAATCAAGGAGATAGATTGAATCATTAAACCCTTTTTATAGTACGGGAAAATTGTAAACTCTAAAAAAGCTAAAGTAAAGTGGAGTGAAGTGACAATTCCAAAGAGATATAGAGGATTGGGGATTATCTTAATACCTCTAATGCAAAAAGTGCTACTATTTAAAAGAATCTGGAGGCTACATGTTGATAAAAATGCCATATGGATTAAGTGGATTCATGAAACATACCTCAAAAATCAAAACGTCAACGAATTGCCACTTGCCAAGGAGTATTCTTAGATCTTCACTCATATACTGACTTTGAGAAACCTAGTTTAACCTTAGATAAAATTAACCATAGATTGGGAAATGGAGACAACATTTGAGTATACCATGAAAATTGGTTAGAATTCAAAAAAATGAGATAGCCCTACTAAGGAATAAAGTCCCTTTTAATGCAAGAGTCTCTTCACTCATACATAAAGGTAGATGGTTAGGCAATTTCATAGGATTTAGCTCTCTATTAGATTATTTTCCCTAAATCATACACTAGAATACTTAGGATAGAGTTATCTGGAAACCTGATTCCAGTGGAATATTCACCAATAAGTCATGCTACAAAAGTTTACAAGTTGAAAGAGAGAATGCACCATAGTTTAAACTCCTGTGGAAGAACTCCCTAAACGCTAAAGCATCAATTATCACTTGGCTAGTCATCAAGAATTAACTCAGAACTAAGAACAGGTAGTTTGGATCTTATGATCTCATATGCGTTTTATGTAAAGAAGCAAAAGAATACAAAAATCACTTGTTCTTTCAATGTAGATATCCCAAATTTATGTGTGGTAAAATCTTGCACAAGCTGGTTGACTATTGTACTTTATAAGATTGGACAATAATTCTAGATTGGATTACCTAAATTGCTAAGTATTAGATGAAAAATGGAGCACTTTATAAAACAACTTTCACAACTACAATCTACTCTTTGTGGAAAGAAAGAAACAAAAGAATCTACAAGGAGGTGAAGTAAACAAGCATCTGTTAGCTAAGGAAACGATCAACTAGATAAAAGCCTTAGCAATTATAAAATCTGCACACCATAACCTGTCTACAAGAATGAAGTAAAGATGAAATTTGTAATTTAAAGAATATGTTCTTTCTACTTGCTTAACTTGCTAAAAGCAACATTTTTTGGTGGGCTCGTTGTAATGTTAAAATGGCTTTGCTATGATTAATGAAAATCTCATTCATTAAAAAAAAACATAAACATGTACGAGATAGATGATGACTTAGACGAATGTGTAAGATCAAATACGCTTGGGTCCCTATTATATACAATTGTGTGTGAAGAATGTGCAAGTAACTATAAATGTGTACAATGGATAGCAAAAGTCGAAGACATACACGACCACATGGAGACAGACATGCCGATATCCCTAGGATGCACAACCATGTGAGTAGATCGTATGACTGACTAGAACTATGTACATCTTCGAACGCTGGAAGAATGATATACATGACCACTATACATGACTATGTATAATGTTGAAAAATTAACAAATAGGAATCATATAAATAAATTTATCTACTTTTTATCAAAGAAAAGGCAAATTTAATAAAAAAAACATTTTCAGTGAATTGTTTGAAAAAGTATGCTCAATATTTGGAATGCTTCTTAACAAAAACAACTCATTTAAAAAACTAAAATAAAAGC
Organism: Erythroxylum williamsii; assembly: GCA_027564335.1. Classification (NCBI taxonomy): domain Eukaryota; kingdom Viridiplantae; phylum Streptophyta; class Magnoliopsida; order Malpighiales; family Erythroxylaceae; genus Erythroxylum; species Erythroxylum williamsii. The sequence goes on along the minus strand of JANITW010000236.1, from coordinate 48,747,763 downwards.
AATAAATTGATAAAAATAAAGTAGACATACTAATAGACAAAAATTTAGAAGTAGAGCAAATATTTGGCTTTAAAATTCATTTAAATAATGTTTTATCTAATTTGAATGGATTAGATTGTTTTGGATCTTCTTTCTTCTTTAGCCCTATAATTAATTAATCTATGATAAAGGTCAAAGTTGGGGTTTCACGTCATGAGACTGACAAAATATTGAAATGATTTTAACGAGAAGTTACAATTCTTTATGAGCCCGAATCCCAACGTCAAGTCAACTATCAATTTTAGGAGTAAATGTTGAATCCAAATAACGTCAACAAATTGAGGTCACGGTCGGTTAGAAATACAACAAATTACTCGCTTTGAATAATCCAATCCAACCACGCAAATGTTTTCACTGAAACTACTGGACCATGTGTCATACCACCGTTAGTTATACTTCTATTTAAGTTAATTATATTTTTTGAAACCAAAGTCCACCAGAGAACAGAAATTTCGTAGACAACTTCTGCCACGTGGCGATTACCCTTTATTCCCTGCTTCTCTGGACACCGCCCTTTTTTTGCTTTTAATTTTTATTTTTTACCAACGCGGCACAACAACACAACACGGGAACAAACTCCTTTTCCCTTAGTTGTTCAATTTCTATATCTACTTGCTTTTCTTCTCCTTTTCTGTTTCACATATTCTCCGCTTCTTCCCTCTCATAAACCACTCCACTCACAGTGACAGCCACGACTCTTATAAATATCTCCTCACGTTTCTCGTTTTCTCTTCAACATTCCTCCAGAATACGAAATTCCCATACACATTACATTCCTGAAAATCTCTTGAGTTTTCACGATGCCTAACAATACGATTTTGGTCACCGGAGGTGCCGGTTATATTGGGAGTCATACGGTGCTTCAGCTTCTATTAGGCCGCTACTCCGTCGTCGTCGTTGATAATCTCCATAACTCCTCCGACGTCGCGCTTAAAAGAGTCAAGGAGCTCGCCGGAGAACATGGCAAAAACCTCTCTTTTCACAAGGTTAGCTAACTTTGTTACGATGCTTAACAATACCATATTCGGGCTTGTTTTAACGTTTTCTAACCATTTGCAATTAGTTCCTTGTTTCGATTTACATCCATGCTGGTAGATTTGTTGGTTTTCCTACGTTCTATTCGTGCCTGCGATGGAACCAGTAATGTGTATTAAAATACACAATTCCTGACATGGAATTTGTGTTTATTAAATATTTTCTTACTCTTTAACGTGGGAGTGGGACAGGACAGAACACCTACAGCACCATGTCATGTGTCATGTACTATTGATTGCCTGGCTTATTCTTTTGCTTGGAATTATGCTGTGAACTTCAGGTTGACCTCCGGGACAAGCCGGCACTTGAGAAGATATTTTTGGGTACAAAGTACGAGGAGTTTTCAGTTGAATAATTGTAGCCCAAGGGTTTGACCGCATGCTCTGTAGTTTTATTTTTGACAAACAAATTTGCTGCAGATTTGATGCTGTCATCCACTTTGCCGGGTTGAAAGCAGTCGGTGAGAGTGTGGAGAAACCACTGCTCTATCACGATAACAACCTCATTGGGGCTATATCGCTGCTGGAAGTAATGAGTCTTCATGGGTGCAAGAAGGTATATAGACTCTTTTGCGTGTCACATTCACAGGCTGGGGATCTGTATTCGCCTGATATTCGTAACTTTTAAATGGTTTTCAGCTTGTATTTTCATCGTCAGCAACAGTTTATGGCTGGCCTGAAAAGGTTCCATGTACGGAGGAGTTCCCCATTTCTGCTATGAATCCATATGGACGAACCAAGGTGTGTTCCTGATGCTCAATTGGTGCTTGCTAATATTCACTCTAGGCAACTAGTTAGTTTTTTGGAGCTTGAAGAGTGTTTTCGTTTGGATAGTTTAGTTTGGCTGATGTTACATTCAATTTTACAAAAAGAAAAAAAAAAACCACTTTTCTCCTTCAGTACCATTCCTCGTCTAACAAGGCTTATTTTCAGCTTTTCATTGAAGAGATATGCCGTGATATTCACCGTTCAGATCCTGATTGGAAGATTATTTTGCTAAGATACTTCAATCCTGTTGGTGCTCATCCCAGTGGCCATATTGGTGAGGATCCCCGTGGAATTCCAAACAATCTAATGCCATACGTACAACAAGTGGCTGTTGGCAGGCGACAGCATCTGACAGTCTTTGGAAATGACTACTCAACTAAGGATGGAACAGGGGTATGATTGGTGCTTCACTGGTCCTTTCAAATTTTGGAGATTCTCTTATGTGTGTAACTTGTAAATGTAACAAACGTCTTCATGCTTAAAGTTCTTATTAGTCCAATTGTTACGTTTAAGTTGGTCCGCGATTTGATCTCTGAATTGTCCTAGGTTTGGATTTTGTTTCTATGGTGTTGTGCTAACTGATTTAGGGTTGCTTTATATCTGTCATCTGTCATGAAAATACTCTTCCATGGTGTGAGGATGTTTCAGCTCAAGGTCCTCGTATCTATTGATTTTGATCTTGATGACACATGTACTTTCAGGTACGTGACTATATTCATGTTGTTGATTTAGCTGATGGCCACACTGCTGCATTGCAAAAGCTTACTGATCCTAAGATAGGTAAATTCTTGAATCCTG
>JANITW010000236.1:48723617-48743483 GCA_027564335.1 Erythroxylum williamsii | reverse complement strand
CTACAGGGCCAAGTATGGCATCGAAGAAATGTGTAGAGATCAGTGGAATTGGGCAAGCAAGAATCCTTATGGCTATGAATCTCCTTGATCAAGACTAAGGCAGGCAGGCAGGCATGTAGCAGTGTAGGCCAACCAAGTTAAGAATGTAGAAAATGCTTTGTATACCACAATCATCTAGTTAGATGTTCCATTAGGAATGCTTACAGCTTAATAATGCAAATCCATTGCTTTCACACCAGGCTACGATTCTTTGCATTGTCTTTGTAATTCCTTTCTCCTACCAAATACTGATTCACAGCAGCTTCTTTTTGCTGCTGTTCTTAATAACAACAATTACCTTATACCTTACCTTATATAAGGATTCAATTTCAAATTACTTAATTATAGTAGTCTTAGCTTAATTCAGCGCTAATTAATTACTAATCTAATAAACATAAAATCAATTTGATGATGAAATAAATCCTATATATTTAAAATTATCTATGGAGATGACAAAAGACTTGACCATTGATTGACTGAATTTTGAGTCAGATTTTTGCCTTGAAATTTTCTGACTCAAGTATTCTGGCCCTATCTTATGCCATAAGATCTGGATCATTTATTTATGTATGATTTTGTCATTATCTATCAGACATTCGGACCTAAAAATTCGAGGAATTGTTAATGGATGATCCAGATCTCATGGCACGGGGTAGGGCCAAAATACTTGAATCAGAGGATCAACCCCTCAGATTTTTAGGTCTGATAAATAATGACAAAATCATACATAAGTCCTATCAAATTTGGGCATGAGTGTGATCGAACCGCTTCGAGTCGTGTCAAATTTGCGCATGAGCGTGCTAGCTAAGACTCAGTTGGGCCTTTAAAAGGGCCCTGTCCGAGACAAACCTGGTCGGACTTTGTCAACTTCGGTGGACCGAGGAAATTTAAATATTAATTAATGAAACCTTTCTAAAATTCTCCTCTTCCTTTTCATTTCAAAACCCCATCAGATTTACATTTCAAGTTTTCAAACAACACTCAAGACTCTCATCTCTTCTTTTCAAAACTTCCCCCCTCTCTATCTCTCTTACTGGATCTAGCTTTCTTCTTCTTCTTCCTCACGCCTCACCTATCAGATCCAGCTCATCGGGATCTGACTCTGCGATTGTTGCTGCTGGTGGCGGTTATTTCTTTCCCTTTTTCATTAGATGGAGAATCTGATTTCGTTGGTTAACAAAATACAAAGAGCATGTACGGCTCTTGGCGATCACGGTGAAGCTAGCGCATTACCTACTTTATGGGATTCCTTGCCGGCGATCGCCGTCGTCGGTGGCCAGGTTACCTCCAGATCCTCCGTTCTCTACCTAGATTCCCCTTCGTGTTTTCCTTTTAAAGTACAAGCTCCATTTTGGTGATCTGAGCTGGGGTGTTGCTATGCACAGTGATTAGCAGCTTTTGCTTCGATTTGTATTTAATTTATAATGGATTCAGTGACGTTTATTTAGTAATTACTTCTTTCGTTTCTAGAGGCTTTTACTTAGTCTTTTGTATTCTTTTGTTATGTTTACTTATAGAGCTCTGGTAAGTCTTCCGTGTTGGAGAGCATTGTTGGGAAGGACTTTTTGCCCCGTGGATCTGGTAATTAGATTGTATTGATATTGTTTAGTTGCACTTTTCTGTTTCTAGTTTTAGTTTATTAGTTAAGAGCGTGGCGTTCGATATTATGCAGGGATTGTTACTCGGAGACCACTTGTACTGCAGCTTCATAAGCTTGATGAAGGCGCAAGGGAATATGCTGAATTCCTTCATCTTCCTAGGAGAAGATTCACTGATTTTGGTATGTTTTCTTTTGCTACTGACTGGGTTTTGGTATATGAGGAACGTGCCTCTTGTATGCATAGGAAGATATATCTTTGTATTAGTTGTATTATATAATGTTGTTTCACCTAATAAAATTCTGTTTCTCAAAGTTTGCTTTACAATGTTGATGGTTTTATCATGTAGCTGCTGTGAGGAAGGAGATTCAAGATGAGACTGATCGAGAGACCGGCCGCACCAAACAAATTTCTAGTGTTCCAATTCATCTCAGTATATACTCGCCTAATGGTAAGAATTAGCTATTTAAATTTGTTAATTTGTGTTCAAATTACTATTCTAAATTCACATATAGTGCTTGTACTTGTTAGCTCTTCATGCTTATCTTCTTTCAATCTTGGCAGTTGTCAACTTGACATTGATTGATCTTCCTGGACTGACAAAGGTAGCAGTAGGTAAGTTGCATAGATTCTGATAAAAATGATTTGCATCTTGTTGTTGATAATCCTAGGAAGAGTTAAGAAAAGGACTATTTGTAAACGTTAAAGCATAAATACTTTCCTTGTATGTACTCAACAGATTTTTGTGATATACTTGGGCCAACTTATGTATTATGTTGTTTGACTTCAAAAGTTATGAAGTTTCCTCTGCAGTTATTATGATATTAATATCCGATAACATCATGCACCATTTCTAAATGAACAATATGACTTATCCAATACAGAGGGTCAGCCAGACAGTATTGTGCAAGATATAGAGAATATGGTCCGCTCCTACATTGAAAAGGTACTATACATCATTCTTGCCAATATGCGTAGGTACTAGTTTAAATTGGAGGTCTTTTTCTTTGTTGTATGGAAAGCTTTGCCCAGTTGGTAGGAAAATGCATCTTTGGACCATTGACTTTCTACTATTAGTATATTTCCTATATTCTAGGCATGGATGGTATACACAATATAACACTTCTTTTATACTGTTTTCTATAATTCCAATGTTTATTGCCAGGCTAAAATGAAAGATATATAACACTGTTTTGTTTGCTAAATCTTTTAATGTAGCCCAACTGTCTAATTCTGGCAATTTCACCTGCCAATCAAGATCTTGCTACATCAGATGCAATAAAAATCTCTCGTGAAGTAGACCCTACAGGTAACCTATATGCATTTTTTTTTGCTTTTACAAGCAGTTATTACCATCAACTTCAGGTAGAAAATGTCTATGGTCAGTGCAAGCTTCTAAATCTCTTAGATTATATGGTTTTGCAATGTTACTTTTAATACTTGTTGTCATGTTACATTTTCAGGAGAGAGAACCTTTGGAGTCTTGACAAAGATAGATCTAATGGATAAAGGCACTGATGCAGCTGATGTAAGTTGTGTTCTTTCTGGCTTTAAATCCACAAAGAACACCAATTTCTGTTGTTGTATCTCAATTCAAGACTTAATATTGCAAATGGGCTTAATTCTAATTGAATGAAGTCTCAATTACAAAATCATTCCTAAATTGTTTCCAAGTCAACCTACAAACTTCGATACATAGTAGTTGCCAAATTTGAACTCTGAAAACTTTTATGCTCTTCCCTCATTTCTTTTCTGTCCCCTACTTATTGAGGAGCCTTGCACATACTTGTTTCACTTGTTTATTGGAAGTAGTTCACGCCTTCTTTGTCATTAGCTTGTCTCATTCTCAATCGCATCTTGGGTTTGCCTAGATATTGGAAGGAAAAGCTTATCGCCTTAAATTTCCCTGGATTGGGGTTGTTAACCGCTCACAAGCAGATATAAATAAGAATGTCGACATGATTGCTGCTCGTCGCAGAGAGCGCGAGTATTTTGCCAACACCCCAGAATACAAGCACCTTTCACACAGAATGGGCTCTGAACACTTAGCAAAGATGATGTCAAAGGTAGGCATCATTATCTCCCATGTGTATTCCCTGAGCATCAAATTTAAAATTTTTACTCTGCTATAGGTGTAACTTGAGTTGATAAACTAATAGCAAGGGTAACTTTCTCAGCACTTGGAAACTGTTATCAAGTCCAGAATTCCAGGAATCCAGTCCTTAATAAACAAAACGATTTCCGAACTTGAATCTGAATTGAGTCGTCTTGGAAAGCCTATAGCTGCTGATGCTGGGGTAAGCATGCTTTATTTAAATAGTGGGTATTAACTGGAGCATGTCTTCAGGCTAGAAGACTTCTGTGTAATGACTATTAATTTTTGGCTTGATGTTTAGGGGAAGTTGTACACAATCATGGAGATTTGTCGTCTTTTCGATCAGATCTATAAGGAACATCTTGATGGCGTGTATGTATCACGTTTGGATTTTTCCTTAATTATTTAAGCTCCTTTTATTCAACTCTTTGTCATCCATCATAGGAAGTTCTATTTGACATGTCTGATATCATCCACAGGCGACCTGGTGGTGACAGAATTTACAGTGTTTTTGATAACCAACTTCCAGCTGCTCTGAAAAGGTTGCAATTTGACAAGCAACTGTCAATGGATAATATTCGAAAATTGATTACTGAGGCAGATGGATATCAGCCTCATTTGATAGCTCCTGAGCAGGGATATCGCCGTCTCATTGAATCTTCTTTGGTTACAATTAGAGGTCCTGCTGAGGCTTCTGTTGATGCGGTATGGATGAAAACTGTCAACGACCGAACATTTTATTTGACACACTATTTTTTATTACATTTCAAAGTCAATTGTTATTATCTTTTCTTGCTTTGTCCTGCTGCTTGAAAGTTTGATTCTTAATTGCTAAGCAATTAAAAGCACATTTGTATTTAAGAGTCAGACTAGGTGGCAACTTGGAATGTTTTTCATGTTTAGTCTTTCTTGATGTTACTGTTCCATATAGGTGAGCCAAAGAATCCTTGCACTGTCCTTGCTGGCTGTTAAACTGGAAGTTCTTGGATTTTCATAAAAACTTTTTCTGGAATAGCAGTCTCTTTGACTTCAATGGCTGAAAGATACAGATGGAAAGAAGATTAGAAAAATGAGCTGATCTTGACAATTAGGTTACATGCATCAATAACTGCACACCTACCTAGATGCTTTTTTTTTCCTGCAGTCATGGATGTATGATGTAGTCTAATGCTTCTGTGAATTGGTTTGATGAAGTGTCCTATATATGAAGATGTATGTGTTAAACTCTCAGTCTTGACATTTTCCAATTTTATGGTATAGTGGATTTTTTAATTCTGTAATGTTGATTTTCTAAAATGAAATGTTTGATTTTATTTCTGAATTGTAGTGGACTATGTGATGCAAAAACCTTATTATAGTTGATTTTTTCTTGTTCACATACTCAGGTTCATGGCATATTGAAGGATCTAGTTCACAAATCCATAAGTGAGACACCGGTATGTTGTTATCTTTGCAAAATCTTTTTGCTTCTGTCACATGCTTTTTCTTGGTGCTTTGCTTGTAAATTTCAGTGGAGCTCTCTGAACACAATTCTATTGAGGTTTTGGAATTGTGTCTACTTGAAACATAAGTTCAATGAAAAGTTCATTTGTAATTCCACTTGTTAGATATTTGTAATACAAAAAGTGTGGAACTGAATTTTAACTTTCAATTTCATGAAATTATATCATTTAATCCAATTCATTTAAAGTGGGTACAGCATGCAAATGGTTTTCATATTGCTTATAGTTAGTAATTTACCCTAGATAAAGTCTAAAACATTGTTCTCTATGAGAAATGTTAAGAATATGTAAGGAAATTTTTCCTTTTTAATTTGACTCTTTTAATGTTCTAAACAAAAAGGTATATAGAAATAAAATTGAATACAATATTTAAAGTGGTTGATTCTGAACATGATTATTCTTTTTAAAATGAGTTTTACAATGAAAATTATCGTTTACAAATGAAATCCAAATGTGTTTGGTTCCAAACATTTTTTAAGTTGAAGTTTTTAATGTAGGGAGTAAAATATGTAACTGAGACTTCTGAGAGCAAGTAGGACATGCCTGATTTTGGCAAGCACTTATGATATATTGTTGGCATTATTCCAAGCCTTACCTGCCTTGTTTTCTGGGTCATGAAAGCTATGTTCAAAAACGAGAATATATGTTACCCAAATTTGACTTTGAGCGTAAAAGCTTGGAAATTATAATAATTTGAAATAGCATATCTGGAAAAGGCACTGTCTGCTTCTAGTATGACAAGTACTCTGTTTGCTGTGATGGAATCAGAAAACAGCTTTAGGCTGGTTCTCGTGATTGAGGGATTAATCATAACCTACTTTATTTTCAAGCCTTGTGGCAGTGAGACGTAACCTCTCCCTGTGTATATAATCAAGCATATTTCTCTCTCGTTGATCTTTTTTCTTCTTACATTTAATCCTTTGTTATATTAGTATTTCCGAAGTATTTGGTGCTAGATGGACCTTTTTCCTACTATTATTATAACTGGTGGATAAGTTTTATTTGCCTTCTTTCTCAGGAGTTGAAGCAGTATCCTGCTCTCAGAGCAGAGGTTGGAAATGCGGCAATTGAATCACTTGATAGAATGAAGGAAGAAAGCAAGAAAGCAACACTTAAGCTTGTTGATATGGAGTGTAGCTACTTGACCGTGGATTTCTTCAGGAAGCTGCCTCAAGATGTTGACAAGGGTGGCAACCCAACACATTCACTTTTTGATAGATACAATGATTCATACCTTAGGCGAATTGGTAAGATTGATGGCTGTTATAAACAAATTTGCCTCCACTGGATATTTATTTATGTCTATGTATTTAGACAACTAAACAATTTCCTACTGATATTTCATGTATGCACAGGAACGACGGTTTTGTCTTACGTCAATATGGTCTGTGCAAGCCTTCGGAACTCCATACCCAAGTCTGTTGTTTATTGTCAAGTGCGTGAAGCCAAGCGAAGTCTCCTTGATCATTTTTTCACGGAGTTGGGAAAAATGGAGGTGAGTGATGCCTTTTCTTTAGAGGTTATTAACGTTTGAATCTGTGTGGCTGTCCCAATCTCGATTCCTGAGCCCTGATAGATATAATTGTTGTCTGAATGGACTTTGCAGCAAAAGTACTTATCATCTTTATTAAGTGAGGATCCAGCCGTCATGGAGCGGCGCTCTGCCCTTGCGAAGAGGCTGGAGTTATACAGGAGTGCACAAGCAGATATTGATGCAGTTGCATGGTCCAAATAGTGTTGGAACTACAAAATGCAGTTGCATGGTCCCAATACAAAATGCCGTTGCCTGGTCCAAGCAGATATTATTATGACCCTTTCTGTGCAAGTAATTTAGTTTGATGGCTGTGATATTCTTTTATTTTGTATTGGGAAACAAGGGGTCTTGTTGTACTACTACGTTGGGCGATTGACCACGAGAGCATTAGTATGATATTTTTGTATTCCAAATATATATATATTTGCCTCCTATATTTGACATGCCAATACCGTCAAAATGGGGTTTGAGTGGCTGCATAAGCTAGCCATCTTCTTCTGCTGTAAGTTCATCAATGACCTGCTGCAGGTATGGTCATTTTTGTGTTTTTATTGTTATTTGGATAAGTGATAACAGAGCTAGTGTAGCTGAAGCCATCATATTAATTCTATTAAAGACGATGGTTTTACAGTGGGAGATAAGTACCTGTTTCCCTCCCTCCATGCATCTAGGAAACGGCTCTTTGTAAGTACTCCAGGTCCAGGGTTGGATTTTGACCACTGGTGTATGAGTATCTCCTCCTCTCATCTTGTCGATCATCATCTCCCCCATAGCTTTTGTGAACACGTAAGTGTCTTACCATCCATATTTTCTGCCCTTGTTTTTGAGCAGATCACGTAAGTTGAATCATTTTCTGATCAAGGAAAAAGAAAAACAAAGAAAGAAGGATACAACAATCACCTCTCTAAGCCCAACGTTTTCATGTTTTGAGCCATTTCATTTTCCTGTAGAACTTCCCTGGAACTCAAAAGGCATCTTAATCTCATTTCAACGTCAATCATAGGTGGAAAACGTGGTGTACCTTCACAGATGTCAGAATGGCCTTTCCATTATTCTATCCTGCCTTTGTCCATTGACATAAGCTGTAACAGGGAAAAAAGAAAAAAATAATCAAGCTATTTGAGACAATGAAAACATGAGAAATTTCATCTATCAAAAAACAAAAGTATAACCTATAGACCCTGATAAGAAGAGCTTAAGTTTGGTAAAGCTCATGAGATGACAGGGTTGATGTCAATAGCAACATCGTATCTGCACTTACAAACGGCACAAGGTTATAACTTTGGTGTTTTATCTTGTAGATAGGTAAAATAACGCAACCACCTTTCATCAAAAGCCGTATTGGCCATTTTTGTGTTGTGTGATGACAGAACAATTGATATTGAAATTTTTTTTTCTAATGTTTATACTGCAAATATCATGTATTGATAGAAGCACACTCTAGATTACCCTTTTCTTTGTACTGGAATCATATTTTGATATTTGTTTCCCCGCTTTTCCTATTTTCTCAAATACTCTTTATCATCATCAGCTGGCAAGAACTGTGTCCACCTTTGGCAATTCAATAGGCAGTTGCATAGTTTTGAGATTTCTCTTACTGTAAGAACTACAAGCAAAATTAGATCATCCGAAGTTTTTTCATTTTGATTTGGGTACGTGCTTTTTTTTTAATACAAGGGAAATCACAAATTACAAAAGTCAAATTACAAAGTACGTCGGGGGAGGTTACCCCCAGCTAAGTCCGCCAGAAGGAGAGTGGCACACCCAAAAGGTGCTATGTCAAAAAAGATAAGCCCCAAACTCAAATTAAAAGCATGTGTCGCGAGCCAGTCCTAAACCAATTTTAAGCGAACATCACATTTTTTTGCATAACCAGTGAGTTTTCGTAAACATGTGATGCAATCAAATATTTTGTTGCCACTAAACTTTGACATTTCTCCATCAGCACAAGCCAATATTGTGCTCATAACAATAAGATAATTAGGCACTATAATAATATTCACAAAATATGTAATATTTAAAGTTTGTATGTGATTTCTATGCCAAGAAAATCACATAGGAATTAGCGATCAGCTCCTAATTTTTCAAATTTTATGTGTGCTTTAAATATAGAATTCCTTTAAACTAAATCTAAAAGAAAAATGGTAACAGCTTCCTTTTTAAATTATGTTGAAAATATACATTTTTCTCTCAATCTTTCTCTTGCAAGTTCATTATTTGCATTGGCTTAAACACTAATGTTTGTTGTTCACTTAATGACTTATGTGCTTATTTATTTGTTTACAATTAAGAGGTGCATTTGCTTTTTGTTTAGCTTATTATACTTATTTAATAAAGTGGTATTCTAAAATTGCAAATGTCTACAATTCTAGTTAGTGTGTGAATATGTTGATTGTAAAAGAAAATGACATATTTGAATTCATTATTTAAAAAAAAAGAAACAAATTGAAACATAAAAAATTAAATGACTTAGTAATTATTCAATGTAACTTGAAGCTTAAAGAAATCTATGTTATTAAGTTAAATATAGTTTCCCATAATTTCTTAATAATTAAATTTATGTTTTTACCTGAACTCTTAATAAAATAAGTAGTTATATAGATCCAATTTTTCTTGATCGTATTGATTATTCTGCCAATCAAATTTTTAAGAAATCAAGTTTTATAGATGAGAATGATTTGAAAGATAATCTTGGATAAGAAAGTATTGATATATCATTCAATACATTAAACTTGAATGATTGTGATGATAGGGCTATTTTCAATAATGAGAACTTGTACTAAATAAGAATTAAAGCAGATATGTCATAGAATAAAGATTCATATTTTTTTAATTATGCTCTTTTCTTTTAATTTCATTTGTATTTGATGTATATATTAAATTTTATATACGTCGTATAAATATAAAACTTTTAATTATAAATATTTTTGTTTCAAGTTTCACTTCTATTTTTGTTTTGTTCCTTGGTATAAACTTTTGTTGTTTTGTTATTATAAGATGCATGCTTTGATATAATCAATTGTTACATTTTAAGTAGTTATATCTCAGATGGTACATGGACCTTGTAGAAGGAAAGAAATTTGAGGTTGATTAAAGGGGATCTAGTTCACTTGAAGATGCTAGAGTGAAGACTATTAATTTTATAAGTTTGGTGAGGAAATATTTATTAGTAACCGAGACTCCTACATGTATTCAACCGAAGCATAATGTTATATGAAAATAAGTGAAAAATAAGATTAAAGAAATAATGTTATATTATATGATTTTTTTAGACAAAGTTAACATATAAGTATAAGATCATAATAACTATTTAATAATTCTATAATTTTTAAAAACTATTTTATAATTTCTATTCATCTGTTCTTATCCTGTCCATTTAATAAATAAAACCAAAAAAAAAAAAAGTACGAAACAAGGGGAGCGGAAATCCGGAACCCTTCCGTGAGAAGCAGATATCTTTATTTTATTTTATTTTGTTTAACCCAATAAAAAGGTGGGGAATTAGAGAAGCTGAAAGTAACGTGTCTTACCGACAGGACTTGAACGCCGTCGTGTGGCGTTATAGAGATCCAAGATTCCGAAGACGTGAAGAGGGCAAGACTACAATACGGTTTGGTTTTGGCCTAAATTTGTTTGATCACCAAAATAGAAACGAACTCCCTCCCTGGAAGGTTAATATTCATAGCCAGAGAAGAACAGCGGGGGAGAGACGGAGGAGACAGAACAGGACCTCTTCCGGTATCATCTTGATCAGGTCTGTTGTTTTAGTTTAGTTTATCAACGTACATTTTTCGTTTACTTTTCAACTCTACATATCATTCCTGCTATATACGTGGTTAGAGATGAATTTGTTTTCTGTCGCCACATTGTAGTCTTTGGATCATTTGTCAATTTCCTTTTCTTTTTCTACCAACAACGATTGCTTATTTGTTTTTCGTAGGATGTGGGCAGGATTGTTTATGATGTGTTCCATGCTTGAGAAGGAAAAAAAAAAAAAAACAACTTTTAGTAGATGGTGTTGTTTCAGGGTCTGGTTTTTGTTTGATGGAATGCTTTTCTTAACATGAAATATAAAAATGAATGCATCGCCAGATTAATATCTGTATATGTTGGAGTAATCGTCGAAATGGTCAACTTTCATCTCTTCTATTTTTTTAATGGGATGGTGTTCTTTTGCTCTTGAAACATCGGTGTTGCTACTAGCCTCCTCACTCATCCTGTTCCACCAGTTTCACAGATCCTAGATCCGGTTTTCCCGCTTCATTACTTACCATTTATAGTAACACTTTTCCAACTTATTCTCTTCATTTTTCTTTGTTCTCTGCAAGTTGTATTTACTCCTCTACTGTCTTTTAGACCAAACTTTCCTTCTTTGCAATTTGTATTTCTGGTTGATTCACAGTCACAGGTCTAGAGTCGAGTAGCTTGTATGGGGTTAGGCAGATCAAGAAGTACCTTCGTTCTCTATCAAGATTCGATTTGGTTTATCTTCAAAGGGAAATACAAATATAGATCTGTAAATTTTGCACTTTGATTTTCTAGTTTAACGTTAACCTGTAAATCTTTGGGTTGATTTTCCTTGTTCTGAACTTAAAGATCTATACGAGGAACTCTGCTGAAATTTGGTAAAAGTTTTGTAATGGTGGGCTTGCTTTGTAGAATTCTTGTTCATGGTCTGCGTTAAATTTGATCTTCATTTTGTGGTTCCTTGATTCTCTTTTCGAGTTTGCGATTTATAAGGAGTTTGTGTGAACAATGAAGTGCTTGAATTGTCGACTTTTGTTCCTGAGATTTCACAGTCCACTAATTTTTACATCTTCTTCTTCAATTTGGACTTGTAATGTCTCTCAACTCTCTTTGCTTTTAGCTGTGAGCTTCTATCTTTTCATACCCATCAAATTTTATACCGATTTTTCTGTAGTTTTAGCTACACAATCATTGTTGTTGTCTCTCGGTACCGGCAGTAGTCATGGTTGGTTCTTGATTGTTTTTGGTGTTATTTGAGTGGGTTTTGAGTTAAATTTTCATCTCCTTCAGCTTGTTTCATTATTTGTTTGTTTGATTTGTGTTTGTTTGGTGCTTTCTGACGTGGCTAGTGGTGCTTTAGCTTCCATGAGCTCGGTGGTTCTCCATTTTTAAGGTTTTGGGTGTTCTTTGGTTGGAAATTGGATGGGTTTTTAGCGTCTGGTTTCATAGATTAGATCGAAGTACAGAGTGCTTCTACCTTTTGGCTTTATTTAGTAATATGGGGTTATTATTGTTTAGCTAATGAGAGAGTTTTGTGTTATTTGTTAAGCTGAGTATAGCAAGTTATTCTTGTTTTTTAGTAAAATTTTCTTATCATTGGATATATATAGTCTCCAAGTCTGCAGAATCCGTGTAAAAAAATAGTCTTTTGAGATCTTCCCACTTCTGTCTGCTTACTTATATTATTGTACATTCACTTCATTTTATTGTTTTACATCTCTATCTTTGTTTGGATTTGGATTTTCCACTTTCTTGATAGGTTGTTGCTTTTAATCGTTTCTCTTTTTAGTGGAATCGTTTGTTTTATTACAGTTAAGTGGAAGGATATAGGGATTTAGAGTTTTGAAAACCTCACTTTTGAGATTCATGTATTTTCTTCTGTCTTCAATAATCGAAAATTGTTGATCTAGTAAGTTTTACAAGCATATAAGTGATCTTGCAGTTTTGCTTGCTTTATAACTCAGATATAATACTTTTTGAGAAGACCTCAAAGTCAGTCTTTTCACTTCACATTGTACATTTTCTTTGGCTTTGCTTGTCTACTTTATTTTTCCTCCGAATGGGTCGCAATTTATATGCTTATATTTTGCATCCATCTTCATTTTTGACTTTGCTTGTCTACTTTCTCTATGTTTCTATTCTTTGCTTAACGCATTTGATTTATTTTAATAATAGTCCACATCTAATGACTTGGCAATTTATTTCTTTCGATAAAACTTAGATAATCCCACCTAATATTTAGAAACTGTAAACTTGCTCTATAGGAATATTGCTCGATTGACACTATGGTGGGAACAAGTTGCTTACCTAGGGATTTGCCTTAATAATATAATATTTTGCATTTTTTAATCCCTTTTGTATTATTTGGTTAATTAAGTAATATTAGAGTTGTTTATGGACTTATTGTGCTTGTCTTCTATAGACAGTGTTGGGTATTAGGATAAAAAAGGTGACATTGACTTCTGATGATAGAATAAGGACTAATACTTCGATGAGTCTTGGGTCTAGGAGAATAAAAGATGTTGACAAACTGCAAACTGGTTCTTGGAACATCGAGACATTTACAAACAAGCCATTGGAGTTAGTGGAGATTTTATACAAATATAAGTTCAGATAGCGTGCTTCTAGGAGACACAGTGGATAGGTGCTAAAGCTAAAAAGATCAATGGAGTCAAATTTTAATATTTAGGAGGTTCGAGGCATCGGAATGGAGTAGGTATCTCAGTTGTTAAAGAACTCATGATGTTGTGGGGGTAAAGAGAACTAGTGATAAGATTTTGTCGGTAAAAGATTATGGTGAAAGGTGTTGTTTACAATGTGGTTTGTGATTATGCACTCTAAGTAGGGTTGGACGAACAACTTAAGTGTCAATTTTGGGAAGAGCTATATGAGGTGATTTAGTAGATTCCCCTTGACGAGAAAACTATTTTAAGAGACTTTAATGGTCATATGAGGTAACCTCAGATCGATATTTATAATTATTTTATGATTGTTATTTATAATTATTTAATTATATTTAATGATATTATTATTGTTATCATTACTATTATCTTTTATTTTTATTTTTATTAATACTTTTATCATTTAATATGTATTTTTATTATTATTCTTTATTTCTATTTTATTTTATATTATATTGTATATTTTTTATTTTTTATTTTTTATTGTAGTTTTGATTTTTTTCTACAAACTGGTCTCCAAGACTTATTTCTTTTTTTCTTTTTTCTTTTTTCTTTTCTTTGTGGGTCTACTAGTTAGGAATAAGTGCGTATTTCTGAACCTCTTAAGATCTTACGTCTCAACGATATTTTTACTGGGATATTATTGTTATTGTTATTGTTCTTATTTTTTTCTTTCGTGCAAGAGAACAATTTTATAAATATTAAGGGGGCGCTTGGCTCACATAGGGTAATGGGAATAGGAATGGGAATGAATATAGTAAGGAATGGGAATGGATATAATCATTATAATAATGATGGTTGGTTAAGATGGAGGAATGATTATCATTACCTTTGATAGTGGTTGGTTTGTTAAAAATCTTAAAAAATAAAAAATTATTAAAATAATTGTTTATATCAAAATTTTAATATATTTTATTTAATTATATTTTATACACCCTATTTATAATTACAAAATGTTTAAAATCAAGTATATTGCGGTATTTCATTTTCAATAGTTCTTGAAGAAAAAAATACTCCAGCATTTTCTTGCATCAACATATCATTAGTTACATAATATTCTCAAAATATAGTTTAATAATCAAAAATATTGTACAATTCATCAACATAACTATAACATCCACCATTCCATTGCTATAGTAAAATCAAGTAACATAATTTAATACAATTTACATTCCTCTGATAAGGCCAAATGATGTAAAATATCTGTCGTATACACAATACCTTAACCAAAAGCCTTTAATTGATGCAAAATAACCAGGTTAACTGTACAAAATATTGTTCACATCACAACTACAAAAGACCCAACTAATACAAAATAACCTGGTTACGTAACATCAATTGCATCATAAGTTCATAATACTTACAAAAATATTAATATGCTTCCTCGAATGATTCATATACTAGAAGATGGATAGAGGAATCCAAGTACAAAAGACTTTTTTAAATGACTTGGCAAAGCAAATAAAACCTGAACTTTGCCAAGATCATTACGAAATAACAGAGCAGCCTTACCAACATCCATTTGAGATATACCAATATTAAGAAGCTCAGTCATAAGCTCTTGCATCTTCTCATCGGATAGAGAATCAGATTTAGACTCCGCAATCAAAGCATTTGTAACAGATGCATATTGTGAACCCATTTGTTCGCAAATAGACTCAAACTTAGCAGTGAAATTGTCTAACCTTGACTCAATAGTATTCTGAAGTGTTGCTGGTCTTTTTTTCTTGTAAGAATTTTCCTTTCTTGGTGACAGGTTTTTTCGCCTTTTTATTCTATGACTGCATGAAGGAATGGTCGATGATCCTTGTGTATTAGATACCACAACAGGCTCATCTTCACTGTCCGATGAAGAATAGACTGTCATATTCTTTGGGCTATTAACCTTAGCACTTGCTTCAACTATATCCTCAGCTTTTAGTCCCGTCGCTCTATCTTTACCCCACACCATGTCCAATTTTCGCAAATATGGGAATTTAAAGTTCCACAGTCCAATTGCATTCTTGTGATTCTGTAAAAAAGAATTACAAGAAGAATATTAAAAACACAATAACAAGAAAATGTTATAATTATGAAAAAAGAAACTACTAAAATAAGAGTTCAATCAACTTTTGAGTTAGATGTCCTTACCAAGCACCATTCGTCAAACCATTGTTTCTCACAATTGATCTTATGCTCAACATCATCCCACTGACAACCATTTTGCATACACATTTTAGAAATTGGATTGTACTTGTTTCTTAACCATTTAATCTTAGACTCAATGTGAGGATCGACATCTTTATCAAAATTGTGAATCTTACTTAGCAACATCTTGTGCACTTCAACCATGTAATTATTATTAAATCCCCCATCTACTTTCCATAAAGGATCACAAGCTAGTTCTTGCAAAATGTTGACCAAAGCTTCAACCTCATCATCCTTCCAATATTGCTTATTCTTTCCCCTCCCACGGGCAGCCATAGCCATTCCTAATAATAAAAAAGGACAAAGTAAGACTTATCAAAGAAATAACATATAACAAAAATAACTTTGCTAAAAAATTTAACTCATGCACATGTAATCTAATAATTCACGAACACATAGTCAACCAAATAGAGATGTTCACATGTGTGCATTTCAAAAGTAATCCAATAACTGAAAATTATATATCCCTAATAGTAAACAAACAGAGATGTTCAACATTCAGGTACATTAATCGAAATCAAAACGTTTCAACAATCTAATAAGCATATGAAACAAACATATCTTAAATGACGAATATACATCATTATCATTGGATCAATTCATCCATATATTATACATGTTGGTTGCCATATTATTCCTGAATATCAACCACTCATAAGTTGGACTAATTTGTGCAACGTATTCCATTTCATCATCTTCTTCACTTTCATCTTCCTCACTATTCTCTTCATCTTCAGTGATTGACTCTTGTGGATCAAAGCTCATGAACTTGCGAATTAAGTTGTGCAGAAGGGAACAAACCATTATAATGGGAACTTGGGTTTCAATTGAGAAAAATGAAGGGGATGCAAGGATCTTCCATCTTCCTTTCAACAATCCAAAGCATCTCTCAATAACATTCCTTGCTTTGGAATGTTTCATATTAAAGTATTCCTCTGCTATCTCTGGTCGATGACCATCGAATTCTTTGAGATGATAGCGTTGTCCTCGATATGAAGCAAGAAATCCATTTGCATTATAATATCCAAGTAATAACATCCTTCATTATTAAACAATAAGTTAAGATTTAGTAGCATAACTCAAAGAGAAACAAAATTGGATATTGTAATAGGAATTTACCTTGAGGGACTCGTCATCCATGAGGCCTTGAGATCACATCTTGAAGCACATGACCATCATGTGCAAAGCCCTCCCAACCAGGTAATACATATATGAATTGCATGTTTGGGCAAAAAAACACCTAAAACATTTGTTGAAATACATCCTTTTCTTGTGCAATTTCGGGGCTTATCTTCATTAAGAGGTGTAGCTTTAGTGAGTGTCCCATCTAAGGCTCCTATGTAACCCTACAAATTAAAATGAAAAGGTGATTTAGGGAATAACAGTTATGATATTAATGTTATAGGTTAATTATAATGTTCAATTACCTAAAAACATTTCCATCTCTCATCTTGACAATCTTGAGTAATAGGCTCCAACTTCTTGAGCGAAATATGATGCAATCTTATAATTGCATGAAGAACTTGATGGAATTACCGACTCACAATTTGTTTACTACGGAGAAAAAGTAGACTTATTGTCTTACTCTTTTTATGGTGACTAAGGTGCATATGAGCATTGCTACAACCTCTTCTACAGATGTGTTTTTAGTGTCTTTTAAACCCCAACATCTCTTACCATATCACACAATATCCTAAAGATTGCTTTGTCCATACGGAGTTCACTAATGCAGGCATTATCCCAATCCATGGTCAATCTAAACATCCATCTCACTCTATAAATCCTTTTTTCTTCCTTTGTTTTAATTTCATGGACCTTATATTGAAGGTACTAATAATAGATAACATAATGGATAACAAATAAGAAAACCGTCATATTATTTGTTATTTGTTGAAGTATCAAAAGTTGCTTTAGTTTGTGACGTCATTTGCAAATAAGGGGCGAGCCATGTTAATCTACATTAAAAAATTCAAAAAATAATTTTCCAACATATAGATAGGGCAGGTTGAAAAGCCAGGTAATAGTAGTAGAAAATAGATAAAACAATAAGAGAAGGTAATATAGAAAGATGATCAAGAAGAAGTCATTTTCTATGCATAAGTCATTTTCTATGCATACTTTAAACCAAATAGCTTATTTACTTCTAGTTCCCATCCTTGATAAAAATATATCAAGTTTTGGTCAATTGAATAATAAAGGATATTAATGAACTTTGCTAGTGGTGAATAAGTGATAATTGATGTTAAAGGAGCTCAAATTGATGAGAATTTGCATAATGTCATCATGAGAGTGATAAGGGAGCATAATGTTTGAAAAGGTAATACCTAAGAAGTTTTTGATAAAGAGAGTGATGAATATTTTAGTTTATTGGCTATATATACTACCCACCAAAAAACGCGATGGTAGAACACCATATTTGATAGTTTAGTAAATATTATGAATGGTGATAATATTGTGGAGATGACTCTTAACCACTTCATGAAAATGAACAGGTTCTAGATAAGGGCCAAGATGAACTTGACATGAGATTTCAACTAAGGGAATAAAAACCTTTATTGAAATTTATGAATGAGCTTACTTAGTTATTGTTACCTTAACTATATTCAATAAGGCAACAACAAAGAATGGATAGGTTGCATCTATGAAATGGGAAATTTTCATGATAAATAAGAGTGAAACAACACCAATAGTAATAAAACAACACTATCCAAATTCCTAATGTTTCACATTTCCAATCACAAATATAAAAAAACAAAAGGACATTCATGATAGAAAAAAAAGGCTCAACCTAACTTAAACAAAGGGATAAAACATAAATGATTAATTGATATAAATACCTCAATGAAGGCCAAAATTGAGATTTCTTGATTGAAAGTTGCTTCACAACCGTAGTAAAATGGGACAACTACAAATTTGGAAACAAAAAATTCATCAACTTTTATAACAATAAATTAGAAAATTTTGAAGGGTTCTCTTTGCACCCAAGTTCTTTCATACTAAATAAAGAAGAAACTAGTGGGTATGTTTAGATAATAAGTTTGCACAGCTAGAGAATGTCAGAACAAAGATTTTGGTAATTGGTCTAAAGATAATCAAATAACACAGGTACTAATGTGCAATCTTTCTATCATTTTGTTATGTTCCTCTTATCCTTTCTATTTTCATATCAAATCATAATTTCAATACTGCATGAACATGTAGATAATGATATTGTTTCCAAATGGTGAAAGAAAAGAACAGAGTTTTTATTGTTCAGACAAGATCAGAGCAATTTACATATATATAGATTCACTAGGAAAACTTTCCTAGAAGAGTCTATGGAGTTGATCAGATGGGAATGACTCTCAAAGATGTTGGTTTCCATCCAAAAGCAACCCTTTTCGTGGAGCTTCTATAATTGACTTATAGGCTATCACACGAAATGCACCAAACTTACCAATTTAAATAAACCAAGAATCCCATGTGCAATATGTTTTTCACTGCCTTTTCAATCGCATCGATTTTCATCAGAATCTCAATCAATAATGTTTTAAATTTATCAATTCAGACATAGGACATGATAGGAATAAATTACAAATGATCAAGCGGGCTTTTAAATTGTGGAAGGTTAATGAACTAACATCATACATGAAATCATTATTAAGAAACTGGCTCCTGAAACGTTTTTAATATATAAACCAAGTTGCATTCTTCTATACTTTATGATTATGCTGGTCTTTTTGCCATACCCACCAATATGAACCAACATGGTTAAAGTCAAAGTTTGGCCTTGTCACTGCACTAAAGAACTGCATGCATGGTGGATAAGACTATGGCGTAAATGCCCAATATGACTACAACTTCAACTACTTTTCTAATGTGGAAAGAAGCAACGGATCTATCAATTGCACATACGTTTTCTATACAATGATTCTCAGGATGAAAACTTGGACAGAAAGAATGGAATTTCCTGTTCAAACCCACTTGCAATAAAGTGAAAGAACACAATCATTGTAAAGGGATAGGATTGGCTAGGTGGTAGTTGGAGACAATGGAAGAAGGGACACAGACATGGAAGATAGAATTATGATAAGTAGCCTAAGCATAGTGAATTCAAAATTTAGGAATGATTTGTAAAGACTTTAACTTTTTGACCCAGTAACTGTAGAATAGTATTATACCTCTTCTGACGATTTCTTCTTCTAAAATATGACAACTTTGGTGGCCCATTTTTCATTAAGAAGACAAAAGAATCGAAAGATATGGGATTCAAACATGTTCTATGTGCACATTCAAACAAAGGGATTCAAACAATACCATGGCCTACTGTTTCCATTATATGAACAAAAAAAAAAAGAAGAAGAAGAAGAAAGAAAGGAAGAAAATTACCGTGGCAGGCTGTTTCCATGGTTTCGACTATTTTCATGGTTGGCTGGGATTGGTTTGTGGAGAGATGGGAGCAAGATTGAAAAAACATGGCTTGTAAGAAGAAAAGAAAACATGG
>JANITW010000236.1:48535264-48545358 GCA_027564335.1 Erythroxylum williamsii | reverse complement strand
TTCAAAAAATGATTTTTATTAAATTTAATAAAAAAATTTCAAAAATTAAAAATAAAAGTGAAAACCCCAAACAGAGCTTTGTGCATTTGGTTCCCGGCATTTAGCCACCGAAACCCGTCTCTACTCAAGATCAAGAGAAAATTATGTCCTTTAGCACAAGCAAATTACAGCTTTCCCCTTCGCCTTCTTCTCTATTTGCATCACCTTCCTTCCACGCAAAAGCATCAGTCGCACATCGACCACAAATGCCGGATTTTCTCAGCTGCCAACGTCTGATCTTCACCTAACGCCGGACCGTTCTCTTTTTTCTCCTAAATTGACATAATTAGCCCTTATTACTTACTAAATTTAATTTTTCGCCCTTTGAATCAAATCAATCAGTCTCAAATTGATGAAAATCATGTTGTCTTGGATTTCATAGTTCATTTTTATTTGATTTTGGTGCGTGTTCGGGAATGGAGGTCGATTTCGTTACTAGTGGTATATTAGAAGACGAGAATCTTGAAATCGATGATGATCTTAATGCTGTAAGTTCCAATTAAGTTTTAACAGCTTTTGTTTTAAGATTTCCTTGATTTAAAATTTTAGTACTCGGGTGCGGAGGTTTATAGATGAGTAATACTTAATGTTTTACTCGATTAAGTTTAAAGTAAGCTCAAATGACCTATATAATTGCTTTGCAACTACTATTTTGTGGGCTAATTTTGATAAATTGATTGTGATTGGGCTTATGCTTCCGGTTCTTTGTTCAGTTGAATCTATTTGTTGATAGATGGACGACATTTGCTTTATGTATGTGACATTTTATTGGAGCTCTGAATTGTGTGAATATTGTCAATAATCAGGTCACTTCTAGTTTTGAGGGTGGAAGATGTGGAATATGTATGGACATAGTTATTGACCGAGGGGTTCTTGATTGTTGCCCGCACTGGTATGTGCCTTCAACCTTTGTGCAGGCTGTAATTCCAGTTTCCAGGACTCTTATTGGACGAAATTGGGCGTAAAACTGTTTAATTTTTACTTAATTTCAGGTTTTGCTTTGGTTGCATCGACAACTGGGCTACAATCACAAACCTTTGTCCACTGTGTCAGAATGAGTTTCAGTTGATTACTTGTGTTCCGGTGAGCATGGATGGTTCTTGAAGTATTGCCTTTTCTTTTCATTTCCGTGGAACTTTGTTAATGAGCTTCTTTTCTGTCCCTATGTTTCCTGGAGTCATAATCCTATTTGGGTTATGTACTTCTTTTAGATACGTGTTTAACTTTGTACAGAAACTGGAATATTTTGATGGATGAAAGTTGTTTTTGTATATGAAGGTATATGATACAGTTGGAAGTAACAAGGTTGATGAGGACTTGCTTTCCAGGTTCTTCTTCTCTTATCTTTACCATTCATGTTATCACTGTCTATTTGTAATATTTGAGATGCACAGACAGTCAAAAAGCTTCACAGTTTTTCAGAATTATATGTCTAAATCTTTGACATTTCGTTCTTAATTCACCTGTAATTGATATCTGTTCTTCATATATAAGAATTTTGGATTGGATTCCTGAACCTAGGTATATAATTGATCCCCAATCAATTACTTATTTTAGTCTTTTCCTATGCTGCAGAGATGATGATTGGTCTGTTGAAGGGAAGAACAACACTCTTTCTTTTCCATCTTATTACATTGACGAAAATGTAAAGTTTTTTGCTTCTTTTTCCATTTATTGTAATAAATAATTTGATTTTCAGGGCATCTTCAACTGGTATCTGGAATAATGGTTAACTTTAGCTTATATAAATGCACTGACCTCTGAACCCGATGTCATTGAGCACATTCGTTATCATTAGAATTTTCTGGATATACGATGAGTGGTCTTATCAGAAGTCAAATTTACTTTGATGATATTTATTGCTTCAATTGTTTGTTGAATTGTGGGACTGGTCAGAAATACTGTAATAGCTAGTGCTCATCAGAAAATTATCTGGTCCCAAGAGTTCTGCTTAAACATTTTTATGTAGTTTTATGACCTTAAAATAATTGTTAGGGTTACAAATAATTCCATTAATTTACCAAATACACTATGGCAAGATGACAATTCAACAGAGTTGAGGTTCTGTATGAACAGAACCTCAACAAGAACTGCATTTGAACCAAAAATCATTCATGGAGTCAATAATTACTGTTGGATTAAGTCAAGCTGCTTATAATTCACGGATTTAATTCTGTTAATTTCTTATGATCAGTGATAGAAATTGTGAACCTTGTAATTTTGTAGGCAGTTATCTGCTTGGATGGAGATGGCTGCAGAATTCGTAATGGATCAGCAGCAATTGATGAAGAATCCAATCTTGATACTTCAATTGCTTGCGATTCATGTGATGTATGGTATGTTCTAAATTCCTTAATCCCTTAGATTACGAATTTATTACTTTGTAAACTAGGTAGGTTTCTGTTTCTTATTTGGCCATGCAAATTTAATTTCCACGTTCTTTCAAACTCCAAAATTCTTCCCAATTCTACTATGATATGATTTTTGGTGTTCTCTCTACTTCATGTTTATTTTATCTCATCTTTTACAACTACTGTTAACCTCGCTACTTCATGTTTATTTTATCTCATCTTTTACAACTACTGTTAACCTCGTATGATCTATGTTTTTCATCACATAATATATTCTACAAGACAATCATTCAGACTATTTCCTTTTGATTTCTCTTAGATTTCACCACTTGTTCTCAATTGCATTTTTAAAATGGAAATACCATTCTCTTATCATCTTGACATATATGGATACCAGGTATCATGCCTTTTGCGTGGGGTTTGATCCAGAAAGCACGTCTGAGGATTCATGGCTATGTCCAAGGTAAAATTTGGGGAGTGGTTACCTTGCTGCGGATTATTCGCTGTATGTTCTTTACCTCAATATTCCCATAATTTAGGTGTATATGGCTGAGTAATTTAGTCTTGGTTGAAAGGCTTCATAGAGTTAACAAAAAAATGAAATATGTTTCAAAGTTGGCAACCTTATAGCATCCTTGGGGTGTGATCTCTATTCTTATTTTTTCTTGTGTGTCTAGTGTTGAAATCAGGTGAGGAGTAGTCTGTAATTAGTTCTTGGATCAAAATCCACTTACTCTCCTGGCCTAGAAAGATTCTAGGATTGGACATAATTTCATTCCTCCAACCCTCAGGCCTCGAAGGCCTTATACAATAAATTCTAGATTTCTTTTGTCTTGTTCTACTACTTTATTTGGACTTCCGGGTGTTCTCTCATGGTTGTTTTAAAAATATCTTTGTTGACTTTGTCATAGATGTTCCGTTGACAAGGTAGTGCAGAACTCTAATGAGAGTTCAACACAGCAGACAAAGCAGCACTGCAATAAAGAACTATCTCACATTAGTTGTTTGTCTGAATCTGCTTTTCCTGGAAATGTATCTGTGTCTGTTGCTGATACTGGAGAAACAGCTGTTGTTGTCTCAATGGTTGGTGAAAATAAATTAAACCAAGAAAAATGTGATACCATTAAGCCTAGCCTGGAAATCAGCAAGGACCAGAAGGCAGAAACACCAACACGCCAGAGCATTAATTCTCAGTCAATAACAAATGGAGAGGGACTTGAACTGTCCTTGTCATTTAATACATCTTTTAATCAACCTTCTGTATCTTTGGTGCCTAGTGGCTCAAAGATCATTCCTGCTGGTGAAGTAAAGACACCCACTTATGCCGATGGTATTAAATGTTCTCTACAGAAGTTGGTGGACAACTCCTCTTCTGAAAATCGGCAACCTGATGGTGAATCGACTCTAGATCTTCACCTTGGCTTATCTACAGGCTGTTTTCTGTCTGGTAATTATGCAAATGCAATGTTTTAGTTTCTCTTCTTTTTAACTGATCATACTGATGATAACCTTTTAGTTTTCACTTTGTGTGCTGATGCTTACACAGTTGATCAGATGAATGTTAATGGGACTGGAGAGCAAGTGTCTAACAGTGTAAATGAGGAAACTTTTTCTAAAGAGTTTTTTTCAAGAGGTGCCAAAGAGATTATTCTTCCTTTCTTCTTTTTATTTAAACTGAGTATTGGCCATCTTGGCTTTGGTAAAAATATGTTTTACATGGAATTCAGTTGTGTTATCTTTGCTAAAGTGAGTTTTGCATGGACATTTCAAGTGCTATTGTATTGCTACATGTTTGCAGATGGTAAGATTCCATCCAGTGTTAACGTGGATGCTAAAAATACCATTGGAGTAAAGAGAAAGCATTTAGAAAGGTAATTATAGTTTGAGATTTCCAAAATTTAGTCTTATGAGTTTATGAATGTGTTTCCATGAGAGTGGAGCTAAAGTACTATTTGAAGATTTTAAATACTCTTCACTTGACTTTTAGTTTTTTGCCTGCTGTGTTCTTCCTCTTCTGGTTTATTCAAGTATGTAAATACTCTTCACTTGGCTTTTAGTTTTTTGCTTGCTGTGTTCTTCCTCTTCTGGTTTATTCAAGTGTCTAACGACTTACTAGATCTGTGTGGCCATATGATTATATCTTGGAAGTTATGTTACTGTCAAGGATGCTGTGAGGGAAATGAATATCCAGCTACTGGTTGATAACACAAGTAAAAAATTGTTCCAGGAGGAAGCAAGTCAGTGCAGTGGCTTCTCTAAAATTCCAACTTATGATGTAATTGCTATCATGGGTCATATGCCTGCTTTAGCTGCAATTCTGTTGATCAATCAGGGGTGTAAAAGTTCCTTCTCTATCAAAAGGACAATTTGAAACTAAGAAAAACAGGAAATGCCAGGGGCAAAGATTTCCATGCAGCCAAATCTTATACACACATGACTATGATGATAATTTTTGGATTCTATATACATAGTCGTGTCAGTAATCTTTTGATTGTTCTAAATCTGAAGTCCTTGAACTTCATTAAACTTTTCATGTCGTGTTACTTTTCAGTGATGATATTCTCAAGGCTGTTGATGTAGAAGCCGACTCTAGAAATAAAGATGTAACTTTTACCAAGAAAACTAGATCTGATTACATGTGTCATCAGACTTCTCCAGAGGCACAATTGAACATGGTTCCTTCAGATGATTCACAAACTGAGATTATACATCAAAAGGAACTCAAATCAAAACAATCTCCAGAAAATGATATGTCAGATATAATGAGTGTGGTTCGAGGGACAAGCCGCAGATATTCCAAGGGCCTTGCATGCCTGAGTCCTGCAAAGAAATATTCGGAAGAAAAGGAGAATGTAGCTGGCTTGCGAGTGAAAAAGATCATGAGGAGAGTTACCAATGACAAGGAGTCATCCATTGAAGTTCAGAAACTTAGAGAAGAAATAAGAGAAGCTGTGCGTAACAAATCTGCTGCAGATATTGGAGAAAACATTTTAAACCCAAAGCTTCTTGCTGCATTCCGACATGCTGTAGCCGTTTCTCCAGCAGAACCTAGTAAGAAATTGCCTGCTTTATCAATGAAAGCAAAAAGGTCAATGCTGCAGAAAGGAAAAATTCGTGAGAATCTGACAAAGAAAATATATGGAAATTCCAACGGACGGCGAAAGCGTGCTTGGGATCGGGATTGTGAGGTTGAATTCTGGAAGCATCGGTGTATGAGGGCTACTAAGCCTGAGAAAATCACAACTTTAAAGTCAGTTCTTAGCCTTCTTAAAGTGAATTCAGACGGATCAGGCTTGAAGCAGTCAACTGAATGCCAGGCATCTGATCCTATTCTTTCCCGTCTGTATATAGCTGATACATCTGTCTTCCCAAGAAAGGATGATATTAAGCCTCTTTCAGCTCTTTCATCCACCAATAACTCTGAACAGAATGCCGTGCAGCTGCTTTCAGTGGAGAAAGGTCAGAAGTTGTCTCTTGATGACCATACTCCAAAACTTCCCGAATCAAACCGAAGTAGATCAAAGCACTCTACTGCTAGTGTTGTTGATGGAGTGCTTAAGGATAAAGTTCTAAGTTTAAAGGATAAGGCTTCTTTATCTGAAGCACATTCTAATAGGGGACTAGAGGAGTTAACAACAGGTTCATTAGGCAGTTCTAAAGCTAAGGTGCAGAAGGAAATGGATGTTCAATGTGAAGATAAAAAGATTGATAAAAGAAAGTGGGCCTTGGAGGTGCTTGCTAGAAAAAAGGCGCTTGCAGTTAATGATGCAAAACATGACATAGATGAAGAGAATGCAGCACTTAAAGGAAAATATCCTTTATTGGTATGTATTTTTGCTCCGCAAATTGTCTTCCAGCCAGCTGTCAGAGACAAGACATTTTGACAGATTGATACTCACAGTTATCTTTCCGTTGGTTTTTTGTTCATATTGTTTGAGCAGGCCCAACTACCGGCAGACATGAGACCTGTGTTGGCACCTAGTCGGCATAATAAGATACCTGTATCAGTTAGGCAGGTGAGCAGCTAATTCTATGTTAGCTTTTGTACAGGGATGGGTCTTCCCGCTTTTATTACCCCTGATGGTTTGAAGTTGTTTTAATCAAAAGACTTACAAATAGGCTCACCTTTATATGATCATGTGGATATGTCACAAAATTTTTGACTTCTACTGTTTGTTTTACTAGTTGCTTTATCTTGGAAATACTGAAGCAAAATACTTAAAGCACTTGACTGTATCTGGTTGTGGTTAATTGGGCTCTCAGTCCGTCAAATGCTAGATCCAAAAATTATACTTGTTGATTGTTAATGGAGCTGAACTTGAATAAAATTCTACTTGTTCTTTTGCCTATTTAATATTTACCACTTAAACATGAACCTCTCTCAACAGTTTCATTTGTTATTTACTTTTTATTATTGTAGTCGGCAATGTGGTTGTCCTTCAGTTAATTCCTATTAATGGTTATACAGACACAACTTTATCGCTTGACGGACCACATCTTGAGGAAATTAGATTTGCCTGAGATTCGCAGAACAGCAGAAACAGAGTTAGCTGTTGCTGATGCAATCAATATTGAGAGGGAGGTTGCCGATAAGTCTAACAGTAAACCAGTATACCTAAACCTTTGCTCACAGGAAATAGCACATTATTCACATAACAACAAGCCAATTAGAGCAAAAGAATCAAATTCTTCACCGGTATCTGTTGTCCTCAATGACGGATTAGAACAGATTAGTGATGAACCTCCAACTGGTCCTGCGGCTGTGGAACCTCCAACTGGTCTTGCAGCTGTGGAACCTCCAACTGATCCTGCAGTTGTAGAAGCATTAAGAAATGCTGGCCTTTTATCTGAATCTCCTCCAAACAGTCCACATATTGAAACAGGCACTTTCAAAGATGGACCTGATAATATACTTGAAATGGAATCTTTTCCGGAGGTGGATATATATGGTGATTTTGAATATACTTTGGAAGACGAAGACTATATAGGTGCCACTATGAATGTCTCCAAGCTAGCATCAGAAGACTGTGAGTCAAGAATGAAAGTAGTCCTCTCTACTCTTAAGTGTGAAAGTTTGAATCATAATACAGGTTTTGATCATATGGGATCGGGGAACAATGAAACCAAGGATCCATCATTCCTTCAAAATAGTAAGTTCAGCACATCCCTCACTAGCTCAACTGTGGAGAGCAGTTCTCTCAGGTCACGTGTACCTTCTGAGTCCTCACCTCATGAAGAAGATGAAGACCCCACTACTGAAGAATTTGAAGAATTATATGGTCCAGATTCAGAACCATTGATAGATAAATTTCCAGAAGCGTCAAGAGGGCTATATAGATTTGTCGGCACTAAAGCTGCACAGGTTAATAAAATTCCCATGGAAAATGAAATAAAATTTTCAGGCCAGTCCAAGAGTTCAAACGTTTCTGCTGTTAATCTCAACTCTTCTGGTGGAGAAAGTTTACTGAAACATTCTCAAATGAGTGATCATGTCTCTCAGGCAGATAAACCTGTTCCTGACAAACAATGTGACAACATCAATTCTGTCTCAAAGAAGGTCTCTAGTCTTTTCATGATCGTAACTTTTCTACTTTCCTATTTGAGATGTGTTGCAGTGTATCCCTGTGTAACTCACGTTCATAGATGACAATTCTCTTAAAACTGATACTTTTGACCTATGTTTTTCTCAAACTTCTGTGTTGACTGGTCGCACTTATTCTGTTCAGGTTGAGGCTTACATCAAAGAGCACATAAGGCCACTCTGCAAGAGTGGCATAATCACTGCTGAGCAGTACAGATGGGCCGTGGCAAAAACTTCTGATAAAGTTATGAAATACCACTTGAACGCCAAGAATGCAAATTTCCTGATCAAGGAAGGTGAGAGAGTGAAAAAACTTGCTGAGCAATATGTTGAAGCAGCACAGTGGAAGGAAAAAGAGTGAATATATCACTAATTAATCATCCTCAAATTCTTGGGAGCTCTTCATTTCCTCCATTGTTGAAGACGTTTAATCCTTGTCTTTTTGCTGTTCAATTGGAATTCTTTCTTGGATGGCCATGGGATTGAACAAAACCATTTTGGATGCTCCGTCAAAAATGTGTAATTAGATAAAAATATGACGTGGCATTTGAACCAAATATTGACAACTTTTTGTGGCGTCAATCTATGGTACTAACAATAGCCTCACACTGTGTGTGCCTGTACTGTTATGTGAGCAGACAATGCTAAGAGGAATCTTAGCAGGCTAAGTACAACAGATTCAACGGAATTGGAAGTTAAATGTTTCATGGAAATTTGATTTTCCTCTACCCTATAGTGGCTCCTTAACCTCAAACCAGAAGCAAACCTGTAAAGCCAGGTAGAAGAGGCAGCAACGTTTGCAGAATTATTAGCACTAGCAGTTCATAGTCGAAGAGAAAATAGGCTTGGTGATGTTTGCCCAGCTAAGATCCTGACGGCGTGGAGGAACAGTCCACGATGAGCTAACTAAAATTCTTGTGTTGAAGCATTATGGTCCTGTTATAGTGTCGACAAGGAATGTGTTTGTACAAGGTTGGTTTACTGCAGTTTCATGTATTAGGTTATGTTTAATCCTGCTGCATGTGTTATGAAGCATGGTTGCCAGTTCAAATGTAAAGTTTATGGTGCACTAGAACGCAGCTTGGCGCTAACTTATTCTGAAGCTCTGGGTCGCACACTTTTTGAGTGGTTTATTCTGATCATATTCTGATAATATGATTGGTAGATTATTATGTGACGATTCTGATCATATACTTAACATTATTATGTGATATCAAGAGCTTATTAGTGTTTGTAGCTTTTCCCGTTATATATAGATATAAAGTAACCACAAAGTTCATGTCTCAGTTGGAGGTTGATAGGTTGCACAATTTGTCGCTATCATTCTTGCTTAACCCTAATTGCAATTAAGGTCGGTAAATTGTGAGACCCAGAACAAGAGAAATAAGTTTGAGAACGAGAAAGTAAGAAGTCGTTATTCGTTATTCCCGTACAAACAACGATTGTCCAAGAAGTTGCTTTTACATGTGTCCCTCTCCATTCTATTCTTTTGTTTGCTTTTACGCAGTCTCTCTTTTATGAACAATGTCATTCTCCTAACTTTGTCATTTCACCAATTATTTATACCGTCCTATCTCTCGGTTTAACTGTTTTCGAAAAGATGACGCCTGAATAACGTTGATGCACATCATAAAGATGCCGCCAACTTATATAGGTGGTGTATTTTGTGGGCTTAGATCCTCTTGTTTAGGTACTCTCTACCTAGCCTGTATTAAAAGATCTGAGCCATTCATTTCAAATGGATGGCTCAGATCCTCTAGTACAGGCTAGGTACAGAATAGCTGGGCCAGAGGATCTGATCTCGTATCTCGTAGGCATGGCAACAGACGAGCCAATTTTTTTAAAATAATTATTTTCAAAATTAAAAACATAAAATAATATTTTTTTAAAATTAAGTTTAGGTTTGTGTTACTCAAGTTCAGATCTGTCGTATTAGTCGACTTATTAAAAATACTTAAATTTAAGCCTATAAGTTTCCTATTATCATCTTTGTGTTTGGACAAACGTTATACCAACACTAGAAAAATTAGCTCTCTGTTGGACTTTCCCTTCCCTAACTCGAATTCTGCCTCCCCCTCAGGGACGGAGTCAGACTCAACTCTAAGGGAAGGCCGGGGGCTAAC
>JANITW010000236.1:48443773-48456704 GCA_027564335.1 Erythroxylum williamsii | reverse complement strand
TGTGAATTGGAAGAACTATGTGTATTTAATGTGATTGAAAAATGTGTTTTGAATGCGCATTATATGAGTGATAAGTGCCAGACCATAGTCCGATGACAAATGTCTTTTAAATGTGCATTGCATATGTATGAGAATATGTTTCTCAACTCTACTATTGAATGACGGACTACGGTCCGATGACATGTGAAAGTGAGTGAATGGGAATAGGCTAACGTGATTGATTCATTTCATTGCATAAGTGTATGAAATATAATGGCTATTGTGACTAGAGTCGCCATCGATCAGAGCTTTAAGCTCAACAGGTGAAAATGAGCTTCGAGCTCAAAAGTGATTCAGAGACTCAGGCTCAACGTTTAATGAGCCATATATCCTCCAAACGGATAAGAGACAGTTATTAATGAGTCCTACATGGGACAGTTTAGGCACTCGGTCACAACAAAATGACAAATGAAAAGTGAGTCTCATGTGTATTGCATGTGCATAATATGAATGATAAGTGTATAGAATGTGAAATAATGTGAAATGTGAAATAAAGTGAAATGTGTGAATTATGTGTTATGTGACTGGATGAGCCATCGATGATGGTCACTCATTGAGTTCGTAAAACTCACCCAAAATTTGCAATTATTTTTCAGGCTTTAAAGAATACCCCGTTAGGTAAACGGGAGTATAATTACTACATGCAAGGGAAAGATAGAAGACAGGATCAATTCACGTCTGCATTGTGTCTCTTTATTTTTCACACTAAATTATGTTTTCCGCAAATTATTGTATTTTGTGTATTTGAGTATATTTGTTGTGTATAACTTACCGATTGGGAAAAAGTTTTGCAAAATAGAGTGATCAAAGTGTAATATGTTTTGTTTTCGGATTGGGCTAATTGAAATTCTGGATTTTAAAAAAAAAATGGTAACTCTTGTAAACGAAATGTTTCTGAATAAAAGTGAGCCCAAATTTATGATTATTGATTTGCGCGTATTCGTAAGAGAAAAAAAAATTATACCGACTTTTGATTGTTTAGTGATGTAGCACGCTATCTTCGCGAGGCACGGACTCGAATATCACCCATCGATGTCGGGTTTGGGTCATGCGGGAGTGGAGTGTTACAACTTTACTGTTTTATTTTGATGAAGAAAGAGTTGAGACAAACATTTTCAAGTGATAAGTAGGTTGCATCTCATCATGTTAGGTAGAATGCTGGATTGAAGGTTTCTAAAATTACATTTAAAGGTAATGAATTTTGACCATAATGTCAATTTGTCATCCAAGTTTATAAGCCTTTAGTAAGGATACTTTGTTTGATTGATAGTGATAAGAAGACAACAATTGGTCCCTTTTATGATACCATAGAGAGGGTGAAGGAAGTAATCAAGGATAATATGAAAAATAAGTCTTCTTTATACACACCTTATGTTGTAATTACTAATGAGAGATGATAAAGATAACTTTACTCTTGTTGTTTATAGCTAGGACATTTTTTAGTCCTAGTGTCTATTTCAGACTAAGTTCATAAAGAAAGTTAAAGTTAATAGGGAATACTATTAATTATTACAACAATTCTTGCTTGTGAGATGATGTAATATGTCTTAAGCTCACATATAAAGATTTATAAAGATTATTATGGTGATTCTGGAATGTCAATTGTTATTTGTTAAAAAGACAAACTTAATCTAAATATTTTTTTTGGTTCCTTGTTAAACATTAATCATCACTTTATTAATATCTCTTAAGCTCATAAATAGAGATTTATAAAGATGCTTATGGTGATTATGGGATGTCAGTTGTTATTCGTTAAAGAGACAAAATTAATCTAAATATTGTTTTATATTTTTGTTACTTGTTAAAAATTAATCATCACTTTATTTTGTTTATAATGCTACTTTTGTTATCTTTCAGTTGCTTGGTGGAAACAATTCAAAAGTGATGTTCCAAAATTATAAAGGTTTACAATTTAAATTCTAAGTCAATGAGTGTGTGCAAAAAGGCGTGAATTAAATTTCATAGATGAGAGTAACTTGAAAGATAATTTTTGATGAGAAAGTATTGACATATATTTCGTGCAATGAATTTGAAAATAATAAGGATTTTGTACTAAATGAGAATTATGATCAATACAATTTGAGTGGGTATTTGATTGAATAAAATTCTAGGTTTTTATTTTTTTTCTCTTCCTTTAATTTCACCTATGCTTGATTTGTATTTTAAATTCGATATGTGTAATATAAATATAATTGTAAATGTTTTTGTTTCAAGCTTCACTTCTAGTTAGTTATTTCGTCAGCACGAACTCTTATTGTAAATTATAATAGCTAGAGAGTCATAAATATTTTTTTATTTTTATTTAATGTTTTGATATAGTTATTATTTATTACATGATAAAATTGTAACATTTTAAATATTTTATATTGTTCTTTATTTTTTATTTGTATTATGAAATATGTGAAAAATGATATTAATAAAAACAAATATATTATTGCTAATTTTAAATTTTTATTATTTTGACTTTTGAAAATAGTGTTGATATAAAATTATAAATTATATAATACAACATATTGAGTGACTATTTTATAATTTTAAAATTTTAAGGATTACTTTATAAATTTAAAAATTACTCAAAATAGTATCTGGTATTGATCGATACCGATATAATATTGTACTATAATCAAATTTGATATCAATATTGATACAATGTTTATAATATTGAACGAGAAACAAATTGACTATCCGTCTCCTAGCTTGTTAGCTTTATGCTATGCTTAATTGGGTGTTTATTAATAGATAAAATAAAATGTAATATTATTTTATCGCTTGAGAAAAATGTTTATAATAAAATTGAATGAAATGAGATGAAGGGGGGGATTTCACATTATATTCTATTCTATTCTAAAAAATAAAAATAAGTTATCTTCAATTTGAAGGGTTTAAGATAGAATATAAAATAAAAAACAATATTTCATTGTATTATATTGTGAACCTTTTTCCAAACAACATTTCACTATATTATATTACGAGTCTTTCTATTCCTCCCAAAGAATAATTTTTAATATTAAATTTATTTACATAATTACTTTATATTTCATTATAAATCATTTTAGTTTATTCAATTTTTTTTATTTTTTTTATTTTTTTTTCATCCAATCAAACATAACTTAAATATAATTTTAAAATTTTCGTGTTAAATTGGGTATTAGCTCGTTGTCTTGCAGTGCGCTACATAGTCTTAAATTTTGTGTTGAATTCGTAGCTACCTCGCGCTTCACTCCAAGTGGTACGTGAGAATACGAGAGGGAGATATGGAACAAAAGCTGAAAATAAGAATAGAGCAAGTAGTACGACAAATCCTGGAAGATTCCGACATCAATTCCACTACAGAGCACCAGATTAGGAAAGCTGCTTCTCAGAAGCTCGACCTTGACCTCAACAAATCAGAGTACAAGGCTTTCGTCAGGCACGTTGTCAATACCTTTCTTGAAGAGCAACAGACGAAAGAAGAACAAGCAAGCGGTTCAAATGACAAAGAGTACGATGATGACGGTGATCTCGTAGTTTGTAGGGTCAGTGTTGACTCTCCTTTTCTGGGTTTTTGGTTGCTTGTCGGGTTTTCGTTCTTGTTCTAATTTTCCCCTTTTCTGATTCAGCGCGAATCGGATTTTAATTTAATTTTTATTGTTGATTTCGTTTAGGTAGTTTAGAAATTTGCTCAATGTTTTTGGGATTTCTTTTTTGGTGATTTGTTTAGTGTGTTTTCCTTTTCTTCCAATGGTTTGGCAAGAATATGTTCAAGCTTGTAATTGAAGCATTACCTCTTTGTTAAGTTTCTTTGCTTTCTTTAAATGTTTAGCTGTCAGATAAGAGGAGAGTGACAATCCAAGACTTCAGGGGAACAACCTTGGTCTCAATAAGGGAGTACTACAAAAAAGATGGGAAAGAACTCCCTAGTTCCAAAGGTATATGTATATATGCACACACATTCTTTGTGCTTTCATATATTAATTCTTAGCTTATTTATCTTTCTTCTTTTGTATTTTATTTTTCTTTTTAGCTTGATGTCTTGATTCAGAAACAATTAAAATTTTTTTCCGTCCAACTGCTAGTTAAGAGGAAATTACTACTTCTGCTGAGATTAGTTACCATGAGATGTACTCTGTTAATTCTCGAATATGAAAAAAAAAAATTGCAGAAGTCCAAAATATGTATGTTGCTGGGTGTCGGATAGATTGTAAAATGTGGTTTTACCTGATGCTATGAGTTGATCCTAATAAGGGAGGATCCAAATTTTGCTTGTAGTGGAATACTTATATATTAGAAGATAGGTGCTCTTTCATCTCTTTTAGCTGCAGCATAATGGTTTCCTGTTACTTTCAAGTGACTAAATAGGTCGCAGAGATTGTTTTCTGATATAAAAATTATGAGCATAAATGACTGGCTTTTGTACTTACGTGTATATGTTAGTGTTCTCTCTCTTTGAGTGGGAATGTTGTTGAAGAGGATATATGACACTAGGATTGTATTACAAGGAAAACTTGAAATCCATGTCAATGAAGCTTATGTGCATGAACTCACACAGAGCATATGGAAAGGACAATGAAAACTTATGAAGATAAACTTAGTGTCCATACGGTGTTTCCAAATTTTGAACTGGTATTTGTATCGTGGAAACTGTTCTCATCAATTCTTCAATTTGAGGGTTGGAAGAATTTTCTGGTTTTACTTTCTGAGGCTCATCAATCAGTTTGATATACTTGCATATTCTCAGAAAAGATTTAAGAATTTGCCTCTGGTCTGTCATAGACTCTTACTGCTTGAGCAGTTTCTTCATTCATAATAGATGAAGAGGAAATGTTTTTATGAACCCTTCCCGTGGTTGAGTTGTAGAATGTCATATATCTTGCATTTGCTCCCTCTCGTGATTGAATTATTTCAGCGGGAAACAAAATAGTCTCTCGGTACTGGGAGACTTGTTTGTGATTATCACCAATTAATGAATGAACTTCAATAAAATCTACAGTATTTTTTATTGATAACTTGATGAAAATTTTCATATCATAGGTATTTTAGTAGATTTATTTTGTTTTGTACACATCTCTGTTATTAATGATTTATGGTGAATTCATGCTCCTCTCTTCTAGGATCATTAATACAATTGCAATGATTTTAAGTCATTTGAATTTGAATAACTTCGCTTCATTTATGTGTGTGAAGTATAGTGGTGTATTTAAGCATGACTGGTATTCACATGACATGTTATACTTCAGTCCTTGTTTATGGAAGCATCTTGTAAGTTAACAATACAGTCTGATTTATCTATAATCCATTTGCCATCATGCCTAATCTACAAAAGCTTCAAGTTTCGATTTTTATTGTTCTATGTTTGATTGCTGTAAATACCTCTGTCTCCCACTGTACTATAAAGAAAGAAAAAGTAGAAATTTCCCTCTATTCTCCAGTGTATGAGTAGGATTGTGTTGTTTATAAGGTTAGCTTAAGTTGATCGATTTCCTGCTTTTTTTTTTTTTGAAATATGAGACAAGTACACCAATAGCACGTGTTCTATGGACAATTTACTTATTTTATGTTCACAGGTATAAGTTTGAAAGAAGAGCAATGGTCAATCTTGAAGAAGAATATACCTGCAATAGATAAAGCCGTTCGGAAAATGGAGGACAGAGTTAAGTGATTTGAGCATGCATTTTGAAGATGCAGCTTGGAATAGATGTTTCTAGGCTTTGCTCAGGTGATGTCATCTTTTGAACTTTTGACTTGGCTGTTGATTTTTCCCAAGGATGCTGCGTTCGGATGCTTTTGTATTGCTGTCCATTTTGTGTTTATGCTGGTTTGTCTTGGCCAGTCATAAATATAAAGATCAGGTTGCTGTCTTGAACAGAAGCCTTTAGATCCGTACTTCCCTATTCATTGTTTGCTTTTTTGATTTTGTCCCTGTCCCATATCCCTGTCAATTCTCAGTAATCGGGTTTATGAAAGGAAATTAATTAACTAGATAATCCCAAAAGATAGGGCAATAACTTAAAGAACGAAAAAGAAAGCTATGGATGATAATATTGTAATTTAAGACTATAGTGGGCAGTATGCATCCCAACATTGATCTGAATAATTTCCCTGCAACTCGTGCCAACTTGTAGTCCAGCTAACTGAAGAAGAATTTCTCCACGATACCAAATTACTAAGCTTTTGTCAGAATTATTCAGTTTCAGGCAACAAAAAGAGGTTCGTTTTTAACATCAGTAATATTTGGTTACTATAGTCTTTGTAACACCTTACTTTTGCAATACACGTATCTAACATCTTGAGTGATGTCTGAGTACATACCTCGCAATGATGACATGTTAGAATCGTCAAACACTTGAAACTCAGTATAAAATTTTCAAATTTATCAAACGCTTTAGAATCGTCAAACACTTGAAACTCGGTATAAAATTTTCAAATTTATCATACACACGAGGAAAACAATAATCAACTTGGGCCTATTTTTTTCTTTCGTAACATCAAAGCCACATTTATTACTATTATTTTCAAGATCAATCTCATTT
The DNA here is from genome assembly GCA_027564335.1 of Erythroxylum williamsii. NCBI lineage: Eukaryota > Viridiplantae > Streptophyta > Magnoliopsida > Malpighiales > Erythroxylaceae > Erythroxylum > Erythroxylum williamsii. Next base: position 48,450,156 of record JANITW010000236.1, on the reverse strand, counting down.
ACAAACTTTTGTTTTTTTTGGAAGTTATTACAAAACAAAATTATTTAAATTTGATACAAAAATAAGAAACAAAAATGCAGTACGAACTGATTCTTACCTCTATCTCTTACTTGAATGCAGTGAGTACATTCTCGTTTACTTAATGGGGTAGAGTATATTCTCGTTTACTTAACAGGGTGTTCTTTTGAGTCTGAAAAAATATTACAAATTTTGAGTGAGTTTTGCAAACTCAGTGAGTGACCATTCTCAATAGGTTACTCGATCATATAACATATACAATTCATATAATCATATAATTTATATCATTTCATTGATAATCATGAATCATGGCATATCACTTGAGTATTCATTTCACATTTCACATTTAACACATATCATATTCCGAATAATAATAACAATCCTACAAAAAATACACATATCAATTATAAATATAATACATGTGAGACTTACTTTTATTTATTATTGTCGTTATGACCGAGTGCCTTTTTATTTGCCCATATCTCTTAATGGATACTGAGTTGTATCAGATAATGTCTCATATCTCTTAGTGGATACTACGTACATTCACAACTAAGCCAGAGACTCTTATCACAGTTTGAGCTTTAAGCTCTTTATATTGGCAACTCCGGTCATAACTGTCTTTATCTTTCATGTATTCATGCATTGGAATGTTTTACATTATCATATTCTCAATCAATCACATGCTTTCACATTCACATTCACATTCGGAATACAATTCTCTTCGGACCTTGGTTAGACATTCAACATTAAAGTTGAAAATCGCTTATTCAGTCCAATTCACATTCAAGAATTTTCACATGTATCAAACTCCTCAGACATTCAATGCCCGGAATCAGAACAATCTCATTCACATTTCATAATCATTCAATTCATAATACATAACCGTAACAATAAGAAAAGTAAGATCATCTAGATTAACTCATAGTACACTTCAGATTATCATTAGTTTCAATGATCTAGAAACGTCTAGATGTGGACGTTTATCCTGTACATCAATATGATGCAATACACACTTGCACACACACATTAATAATTGCACAATTATAAGAATTTCTTTATGTATGCTCACTGATAATCTCGAGTATTTTTCCTTTATTTTCGTTACAAAATCAATCCACTATCATTTATACGTAAGGTTTATACCTCAAATAAACACTTTGAATCTAATTTCATAACCCAATGAATCATTTCAATTTTTTTCAAAAACTAACTTTCGGGTCTACTATTCTTGATTATTTAGACAATGCAAATGAAGCAATTTAGCAATACTTTCTTCTAGAAAATTGTTCTCCTATCTCTTAAGTTTCTAATGACACTAAAATCATTCAATTAGGTTCAATAATCTGAGAGTTATACCTCAAATATTTTCATACTATTTTTATACTAAAATAGTGCCTTGTACTCAACTTCCATCCAGAAATTAAAATTTTTAGAGACTAAATTAAAATTCAATTTTTTCAAACAATTTGTAACTCTATGTCTCTAATTGACTCTAAATCAAAAATCATTCCATTTGGATCACTTCAAAATAAGATATTGTCAAAATATCGAAGCATGTTTAAGTTGTGCAGGAAAGTTGGCTACGGTGAAGCCAGGAGTTGGCTGTGGCGAATTTTTCTCGAGAGGAAATCCTGTAAGTTGGCTGCGAAAAACTTTCACAAAAGCATACTCAAGACTCATCTTCCAATTTTCCAGATTCTAACTCTTTACTTACTACATTCACTACCTTAATCTTGTCTATCTTCTAAATCAATTTCTCCTCATTTTCCCATCATTTCAATTCAATTTCAACTCAATATCATCCATAAACAAATTATAGTCCATGATTGATCATGAACACTAATAACATAACTTACATATACACATTCATCATCAACTTACTATACATATTCAACTTCATGAATTATTAATCATCATCCATGTAAAAGCAAGACATGAATCTACCACATTCCTCATTCAAATTTTTAGTATGTGCCCATCCCCATTTTATGATCATTTAACCTCTAACTATCATCAAATATGCACCATTCTTCAAAGTCACAAAGAGTAATAGGTTACTTACTTGATTTACCTAAGGCTTCTTCAAGAATCTCCAAAAATCCTAGCTCCTTCAACATCCACGAAAATCAACTTTCAAGGTGGAATAGGTTAGGTCTTTTAACAAAAAGAGGGAGAAGACAATGAATCTTGAAGAAACAAAGTGAAGGAGTTGCATAAAAATCAACATGGTGAGGTGAGAGTGAGTTTCGTAGATAGAGAGAATGGAGAAGATGAAAATGTCTTTGTTAGGGATGAAAGACACGAAAATGTCTTTCAAATGGCAATAATATAGGTTTTACAAAAACACTTGGTGGGTGTCATGACACTTGTCATTAGGCCTTCCACTTAAATGATTTATTCTTAATAACATTTAATTATTTAAGCATAACACTTAATTATTTAGTCCATTTGTTTCCAACTTCTAATGCAATTGTCTCCTAATCTTCAATGACATAAGTTATAAATCTTAATGTCACATATTAAAATTTTTACTACCATTTAACATTTATTTCTACCACTAAATATCAATGGTTCTGCCATTTGATATTTTTCTTAATCCAAAAATATTCAAAATTTTAGAAAATTTCTAAATTTAACAAAAAATTCTAAATCACTAAATACACTCTCCAAATCAGTTTTCAACATATAAAAATCACAATTTTCAATATAATCACATTTATAAACAATTATACTCAAAAAAGTCAATGAATGCATGTACAATCATTTTAATGTGTGCAACAATCAAATTCACATCTTGTGTGCTGACATTATGCATGAGCATGAAATGCATTTTTCTAATCTCTCATTGCTATTTCTCAATTACTGAAATCTAGGGTTATAATCCTTAGTATGGAATTGGGATGTTACATTTTTGTCTCCTTAATAAATTTCGTCCTCGAAATTCTTATCTAATTGTTCAAAAAGGCAGGGGTATTGTTTCCTCATATGCTCCTATATTTCTCATTTAGCTATACCACTCAAATAATTTCTTCCAATTGATTATAGTCAGTGGAATCAATCGATCTTTCATTTACTTATTCAGATACTACACTATCTTAACTATTTCCTTAATATATTTCAAATTACTCATAATTTCACTTCCAGTATCAATGACACATATATCGGATCATAACGATGTTTCCTAAACGCATCCATATAACACTGTGTGAATCTGAAACATCTTTTATTAGTAATACTAACTTATAAGTCAATGATCCTATTCTTAATAACTTTATTTAGACTAATACAATTCGAGCTTAGTTCATTCTTTTTCCTAACCTGAGCACATCTTTTTCTCAATCTAAACACACCTTGGCAAGGTGATACTCTTAGAGACATTTCATCTTTTGTTTGATAATTCACATCTCAAGTAGCGATTGTTTGATGTCGTTAGCGGAATGTACCTTTCATGCTTACGATCCCCTGAGTCGATGATTAGTTGCTTACTTCCACCCGTTTCTCCACATAGGGGTTTCATAGCTCGTAAATAAGCCACATGTTATAAGATAATAATAAGGATATAATGTGTCAATTTTATAAATCTAATTAACTGCATTAATGCCTTTTTCAGTAACAAACTATTAATAAAATAAGGAATAATAAAATTCCCTAAATCTTAAATTGACTCAAATAGTTTGTCTAGTAAGGAATGGGAACCATCCATACTTAAGGTGACTACCAACAATTCATTAGTAATTTCCTAAGTCTCCAACCAAAAACTTAATTAACATGGAAATCATTTAACAAACTAAGAATATCAGATGACACTATTAAGCCTTTATCAGATTATAAAGCAAAGACAAAGGATATTAAGAAGTATTAACCAAATTTCATTACAATAAAAAAGCCTTAAAATAAAAACTAAGAAAAAGAATATCGTAGGTCCTTTTCATTTTCTTCCTAATTTCTCTTTTAATGGAATGTAAGGGATCTTAATAACCTTAATAAATAGCTAATGGTTTGGGAGCTTTTGTCTAAAAAAAAGCCATGTCTCATAGGCTTATTTGAAACTAAGATAAAGAATAATAATAATGGGAATGCTTATAGGTTTTTAGGAGAGAATCAAGCAGTACTTACAAACCATTAACTATATTACAATAGTAGAATCCTAGTAGCTTTTCAAAAAATTAAATACAATTGCTACACACGTACTCTACTAGTCATTTGATACATTTGATAATTGTTATCGCTAAGATTCCAATGCAAATTAGTGTATCAATTACTTATAAAAAGAACTTAGTAGTCTAAATAAACACATCATAGAATAAATAGTAAGGAATTAAAGCAAGCATATTGAATTATTATGGGAGACTTCAATAATATAATGCTCTCCCAGGAGGTCAAAAGCGTAAAAAATAATCAAAGAAATATGAAGGATGATCATATAACTTATTTGGAGAAAATTAGGATAAAAAAGTGAGGGTTTGGAGAATAATGAAATTATGAATGGATTATGAAACTTTCATATAACTTAATTTTGGAAAATCAATAAGCTCTAATCACTCTTACATGAAGATAAATAACTTTAACAATGGAAAACTAGTGAAAGCTATTTGCATAAAAAAAATGCAAAGGAATTAAAGATTTAATAATTATTATCTTAATTCCAAAGTTTATATAGAACAAATTAGGAAAGTAATGGAGAAGAAATTTAAGGGTCAAAAGGCCAATGTCTACGTACAGAGACTTAAGGAAATTAAAGATATTTAATAAGTTACTCTTTCAAAATACTGAAGTGACTATCAAGAGGAAAATAAAGACTCTTATTAAGGCATAAAAGGATTTGTATAACTAACCAAATGATGAATAGCTAAGAGATGCTAAAAAATTTACCTTAACAACTACACTCGAGGTTTTGAGGTATATTATTAAGATAAAAATAAAGAGTACTTTGGCTCAAAGATGAAGATAAAAACTCTAAATTTTTTTCAACACTATATCAATGCTAGAAGAAATTATAACAAGATTACCATACTTCATGATCAATAAGAAAACCTCATCATTAAATAAGAAGAGCTTAAAAAACTAGCCCACGTCTTTTTCAAAGACATCTTCGGGGAATCCTCTTATAGTATCTCCTTTTACAAAAGGATTAAACTACTCATCAATGATCTTATACATTAAAATTTAGATGTACACCTTGTAAATCTTTTCACTAAAGTAGATGATAAGGAAGAGTTGTTTAATTTAGACTTTAAAAGAACCCCAAGGCTAGATAGATATAATATATTGTTCTTTGAAAAGAGTTATAATGAGGTTAGCCGTATGGTTATAGAAGCCATCTTAGAAATCTTCTCTTGTAGAAGAATGTTAAAGGAAATGAAAAAAAACTACATAAGACTAGATCTTAAGTTAGTGATAGATATAAATTGCATTGTGTTTTAGGGCATAGTTTTATTTATCCATTAATCTGATCATTTAGTATGTGTTTAGGTTAGAATTGTGTAGTTTGTTAATTATTTATTTTTTAAGTGTTTTATTAAGCTTTTGCCCTTTATTATTATGTCTTTGAGATACTTTGATGTGTTTATTAGTGTTTTAAGGTCAACATTAAAAAACAAAGAAGTTTCAAAGATACTTACGCCAAAACAACGGGCCACAATCGTGGCACAATAGGCCACGATTATGACAGACAGAAGCATTGGAATCAACCCATGATCGTGGGCCATATTGTGACAAAAATCCAAGACAAGCCCACAATCGTGATAGAAAGCTCCGATGTGGCCTACGATCGTGGCCTGCATTGAGCATATGCTTAGACATTCAAAAACGTCAAGTTTTGAGGTAGTTTTTGGACCTTTCAGACATTAAAAAATCCTAGGCCTTCCCAGAACACAAAAGGTTTGCTTAGAATAAGACAAAGAAGATGAAAGAGTTTTTGCATCAGCCACTTTAAAGAGAAACCCTAGAGAGAATTACTGAGAGATTGAGAAAAAGAAGAAGGATGAGAGAAGTGGAGAAGAAGTCGACATTGACATACTTCCAGGATTTGGAGTTTCCTGATGTTGCTACTTCTCATCTCCGTTTAAAATTGTATTTCCTATTATTTTCTATTGTTATTATTTTATAGAATTGGGAATAGCAGTTTGATGATAGGATTGTGAATGTTAAGATATTTAATACTCATATTAGGGTTTTTTAATCTTTGATTTAATAAAATTTGATTGTTTTACATTTATTGGATTTAATGTGATTGATTTCTGTGATTGCATAATTTGGTTGTAACATCCCACCCTCGACGGGAAGGGTAAAATAGTAATTTGGTCAGGGATGAGAGTGATTAGGACTGATTTGGCATTTTCATGCATACTGGTATTTGTGAA
>JANITW010000236.1:48338664-48349375 GCA_027564335.1 Erythroxylum williamsii | reverse complement strand
GTAAGAAGGGAAGAGAAAGCAAGATGAAAGAGTAGCATGAAAGGTGATAAAAAATGAAGAATAAGAGAGGAAGAGAAGAGGAGCTACGAAAGTGAGGAAGAGAACAAAATATCTTGGTCTTCTCATGTGAAAGCATCGTGAATGACAAAACAAAAGGGGGGAAAAGTTTTTAATTAAACAAGGTAGTGGACTTAAGGCCATGTTTGGCAAGTGACTTATGTCACTTAGGACATGTCCAATTCTTATAACCTAAGTCCAATTTCTATTCTAATTATCTCCCAATTTCCAATGGCACTTGTCAATATTTCCTAAAGTCATTTATCAAAATTTCTATTGCCATTGGACAAAAGTTCTACTACCATTTAACAATTTCTTTGCCACTTGGTAATTTTCCTAGTCCAAAAATACCTTACAATTTCTAAAAATTTCTCCAAAGATTCCCAAAAATTCTAAATCAATGTATACACTCCCCAAATCAATTTTCAACATATATAAAAAAAACCACATTTCCCAATATATTCACATGTATAAACAATTATACCCGAAAATTGTCAACGAATACATGTACAATTGTCTTTATCTGAAAAGATTCAATATTCATGTGCATGTGCATCTTATGTATGCATGAGCATGAGATGTGTTTCCTAATTTATCAGTAATCTCTCACATAGGTAAGAGATGTTACATTAGATGCCTTAACCGACATCCATTTTTTACTCATCAGTGCTCTCTGAATAAGTATAGTCAAACCTTCCATACAAAAAACAAATAAATAGGGAGAGATTGGATCTCCCCGTCGAAGCCCTCGAGTCGTAGAGAATGATGCAGAGGGGTTGTCGTTCCATATAATAGCCAGTAAAGACTGGGAAAGAGCACTTAAAATCATATTAACCCACTGAGAAGGAAAACCAAAGACCTGCAACACAAATCGTTGATAGTCCCAATGGACCTGATCATAGGCCTTCTCTAAATCAACTTTTAAAGTAAAATAGCTCACTTTACTTTTAGACCTCCTAAAAGAATGTAACAATTCCTGAGTAATAATAATATTATCAACAGTGGTACGATCAGGAATAAAACTACTCTGAAACGGGCTAACCAAACCATCAATAAAAAGTTTCAAACGATTCGACAAAACCTTCATTACCACTTTATACAACATATTACAAAGTGTAATAGTTCGAAATTGAGAAATCGATTCTGGAGCATGAACCTTAGGAATAAGCACAATAAAACCCTTAGCAACCTGAGCATCCATCAAACCATAATTAAAACTATGCAACAAAAACTAGAAAACTTCTTCACCATCCACATCCCAATACTTCCTAAAAAATATAGGTTGAAAACTATCTAACCTAGGAGTCTTATAAGAACCCATACTCGAAACAGCCAACCAAACTTCTTCCTGAGTAACAGGTTTCAACATATCTTCAGCTGTTGTCTTAGATAACCGAGGAAAATTCAAATTCGTAAAACCTTAGTATTAAAAACCCCATCATTCAAGAACAACTTCTCATAGAACCCCATTATCATATCCTTCAATAAAGTTGGATTCAACACCCACTCCCCAGCTTTATTCTTTAAACATTCAATTTTATTCTGTCTTCAACAAACCCTAGTGATCGAATGAATTATTACAGAAAATTTTATTTGAAGTCATAACATAAGACATATAAGAGACATCTATCTATCAGAAAAGAGGAGATCCTATGAAAAATGTCACTGGGTCAGTCTAGTTGGTTCTTTGCGCCTAGTTTTCGCATAGCAGCTATATTTGGATTCATCCTCTTTCTTCAAGGGTTTCATAAAGAATTGCTTTCTCCTCCTTGCTGCATCAAAACCTAAATCACAAGCTTCTGATAAAAAATTAGCCGTTTTAGTAAGATTTGTAATATGAATACCTTTACACTTTGCACCTTTCTTTTTGTCCAAGTTACTTCTTTTTTTGTCCAAGTTACTTCATTTTTTGTCTAACTCACTTCCTTTTTTTCTTTGTGAGTTTCAGGAATATACGCCCTTCCTCGTCTCTGGGTGCTTAGGTATCCACCGTAAGCCTTTCCTCGTTTGAACCTCAGGGCTCAACCCTGGACAGGCGGTGGAAACTGCCAAGCTGGAGTATGGTAAAGGCAGAGGGAATTTCCGGTGGAGCAGTGAAATGCGTAGAGATCGAAAAGAATACCAACGACGTTTTTCTTAGCAAGAATTATTGCAGTGGGGATTCTTATTTGTACAAATGGTACTTCAGGATGAGCGCTATTTGAGTAGTCGGTCTGGCTCTGAACCTACATGCCTATGACTTCGTTTCTTAGGAAATCCGTGTAGCAGAAGATCCTGAATTTGGTAGCAATGGTTTGCTGGAAACCTAGAGTCTTTCCATTCCGTTGTAAATAAAAGATCGTATCATAGATCCATTTTGGAACTGCGGTTTATTTGTTTTTAAATAGGAACGTAACTCACAACTTTTAGTATATGCTTCAACAGGAATTACACAAGGGGATTTAGAAGATATAATTGGTGGGCATGTATGGTTAGGTTTCATTTTCCTGCTAAGATTGGAAATCCTGTATTTTACATCAAACGTTTAAATAATTTAACTCCCTTTGAGATATGTAATTGAATGATAATACTTAATACATCGATCACTATCACTATCCTTGATCCAGGCAGCACGATACTTTTGAAACCAAAGTATCTCTTCCTGTTTCAAACACAAATCATATTGGCATAACAAATCTTTTTCAAGCAATAAGAGAGAAGAAGAAGGATGATTCTGAATAGCCAACTGAACACCCTTTATTCGCTTTAGTAAAACCCTTTTATTCTAATAAAGATTATCGAAAACCTCCTTGTTCCAATGTATAGCTTGTTCTTGAATCGTCAAAAGAGCACTAGAAATAGAATCATGAGATGCAAACCATGCCGATGAAACAACTTGCTTAAAATCCTCCTGTAAAGTCCAAGCAACTTCAAATTGGAATGGTCTCTCCAAAGGAAAGGAAGAGAAACCTCTTAAAGACAATAACAGAGGAAAATGGTCAGAAACAAGTCGAGACAAAGACATAACAGAAGCTTTAGGAAATCTAAGCCGCCAACCAGCATTACACAAAATTCGATCTAAACATTCTTATATAACACCAATTCTAGCAATTGAGTGGGTTAAAGTAAACTGACAACCCATACAACCCAAATCCATAAGGGAGCAATAATTCCAGTGTCATAAAAACTTACTACAGTTAGCGACAGATGGTAAATCACCCTTTTTTTCTCATAGACATATGCAAGTTCATTAAAATAAAAAAATAACAACCAAGGCTTATCTACATAATCTACAATATCATACATCTAAGACTAGAAAAAAACCTCGCCTACTATGAATAGGACTAGCATACATCGTAGTAAGAAACCAACTACTACTCCCCCTAACCTCAACTGAACAATGAATAAACTGAGTATCCATCCGTAGCAAAAGTATATCACAAACATTCTTATTCCAAAACAACTAAACATCACTAGCAAAACCAACAGGATGAGAAAGGGAGAAGTCAGAAAAACCTACCTTCTTTGCCACCCTAGTTGCTCTTTCATCCGAAATTCGAGGCTCCACAATAATCAGAATGTCCAGACGATGAAGACGACATAATTCTTTTACATTGGTCAAAAAACCCCTCTTCACAGCTCCAACGCACTTCCACTGAATTATTTTTAAATCAATTAAAAAAAAGATTAAAAGAAGGAGCCAGAATTTTACAACTTTCTAGGTGGGCTTTGACTCCGACAGCGATCACTATAATCTCTATTATCATCTAAAATATCATCATCGGACTTCGAAAAAACCACATCATTCACCGCACAATCAACTTTGTAAGCCAAAGCTTCTAAAATTACTACTGGTTTCTCACACATAATGACATCACCAGCAATTAGGTTAGGAGGTTTTGGTTCATTCGAAATAAATTTTGCTACCACCCTACTACTAACATTATCAATCACCGGCAACACAAGCATCTCCACTGACGAAATACCAGGAACCCGAGATTCTACAACCAAAATCTAGTCTGATGCATCCAACACCATACCCTTTACATTCGGCCCAGAACTTTGTCCAACCTCCAAAGCCTCCTTTTTCCTATCAACAACCATTGGACCCTTAGAAATAGGCCTACTTATAATAGGCCTAATTCGAAACTGACCCTTCTCACTACCAAACCTCCCAACCCCTTGACCACCACAGGCTTCTTACCTTTATCTCTTGGATCCACAGGCCAACTAACATTAGAAATCCTCTTTTCAGGCCCAACCAAGCCCTTTTCTACCTTGATAACCATGTTATCCTCCACCTGCAAAGATTCAAACTGATTTCTAGTGATAGTGTTAGATACGGTCTTCTCCTGAAAAATAGAAGAAGACTTATTTATAACAATACGCCTTTGTTTATGTTGTGCAACCATCCATGGGTCAAAGATATCTTCTTTAGAATTTGAACTATCATCAATCATCGCCATATCCATAGCTACACCAGCGTTCTTCGCCCTAGTAGTCACCGGAACTACCACCTCCGTACAATTTTCAATACGATGATTGACATGGCCACATTCTGAATAGACCCTTAAAATTTCTTCATACTCTACACACCGTCATGCACCTCCAATAAAAACCTTAGAAAAAAGAGGTTCTTCAAGATTCAATTCAACACAAACTCTAGCAAAACATCCTCTAGTAGTCATGGATGTCTACCTATCTACCTTAATGGGTGTTCCAACAGCACTAGCCACTGTAAACAGTAATTCATCACGATAACCATTGAAAATTCAATAAAACGAACCCAAATAACCACTGAGAAAATTCTAGTCGTAGATTACTATGGCTGACCTCCAACATTATAGGGACCATCGGACACAATTTGCAACATATCATCCTCCTCTTTAAACTTGGCAAGGTAAAAACCAAACCCCGAATGAATAAGATCTAGCCTCGCAAAAGGCTTCCAAAGCAAGTTCAGTCGATTCTTCAAGTACATAAAATTAACAGACCTCCCGTAAATTTTAACAATGAGAGCATCTTTCTACTTACCACTAACCTCCTGGACAATATCATCATCAATCAAAACCTTTGGTTGCAAGTAATCATTCTCTTCATATTCTAAACGAATTTTTTCCATCCACTAACTATAAAGATCAAAAGCCAAACTCTGACTTACCAAAAAAGTGGGCGTTGCCTTAGATGACTGCCCTACCAAACAATCAAAAAAAGAAAGTGATGGCTTTGCATGCAACTCAGCAACAGCCGACAAAATGAGCAAACAATCGTAGAGTCAGCTAAATTAAGATTAGGTGGTTGTTCCACTTGAAAATTATTTTCAATCGGTGCAGGACAAAGCACAATTTGAGCCCCCTCTATTCTCATAACGTGGAAATAAGCTCTTTTTTTGTCTTTACTACTACTTATCCTTTAGAGCACTAAAGCCCTTGCGGAGTCGCTGATTCAATCACCGTTGACGCCGCTAACTTGTAGAGGCTTACAATCTAAAGTGAGAGTGAGAACAAGACTCCAGATCTACGTAAGAGCGAGGCGTGAAGGGGAAACAAGGGAAGTTCTGGATTTGAGCGATAGGGAGCATAGTTGTCCAGGACTGGTGTAATGCTAGAGATCTAGCTTTGTCCCTAAATCCTGAAGCAAGTTGGAGACGTCGTACTTACATTTATCAATTCAATCAAATTTATCACTGACAAGAAATTCCGACACAAACTTGGGCATTCACAGTTGTTAACTTAGGCTTGAATCTGATCTGAGTCTCGTCATAACTAAAAGTTTCTGGGCTTTTGTGTTTTATGCGGTCCAATATCAATACTTTTAACAAAGTTTTGGTTTATTTTCTCAAGCCTATAGATCTAATCTAAGCCTCAGGAAAATCTTGCTTAAAAATCTAATGCCCGAACAGCCCACCCCAAAAATGATCAGCCTACAAATTCTAAACACATGTCCATGGGCCAAATGTCGAGTAAATAGGTCGACTACAAAAGCCCATTACATAATAAAGACAACGTATTGAGGCTCCCCACAAAATGAGCAGTAGCGACGGAGTCCGGCTCTGAATAATTACGTTGAGCACAACTAAAAACCCAACTATCCTACACCAAAACTATATCATACCGTTCCATTCTACCAAAACTATGTATACAAAACCTCCATATCCAAAGTCAGGGAAACAGCGCCCACAATCATCACTGCGCACCAAATATTTCCTCTGGAGGGTCAAAAATGGATTTTTCAGGAAACAGCTCCTCGTAGTCTTGCTTCACTTTGTTCCTCAAAAGCGGGTGAGGGAGTAGCCCTTTTAACAAAATCCTGAATGGCAATTCATCTGGTGGATCAGGCGACTTCTTCATATCCTCGTATATATTAATTGCATCAGCAGGAGAACCATCCTTCAAAAAGCCCCTAATGGCTTCAGAATACATTTGGCAATCAGGGAACAGATTCTCACTTCTCATCTTTTCCCACAACTTCATAGCTTCATCCATTTTTCCACTTCTCATCAATACCATGATCAGGTCCTTATAGAGATAGACATCAGGCTTGTACCAGTCCTGCTTCCGAATCACTAGGAAGATCTGCAGAATCAATTATTCTTAGAAGCCCCATAATCAATAACATGATGGATCAGAGGGAAGTTATAAAAGAAAGTTAACTTTTGACAAACAAAAACAACACATCTAACACAAAATGATGAATTCAACCATGACTTAAAGCTCTCCTTAATACTACTCTATAAAATGACCTCTCTAACAACAAAAGACCACATGCTACCAATGCCAAACTCATAATTCAGTTATCAGTAGTAAACATTTCTTAATTTTTTTTACAACAGAAGCTATGATCAGTAGTAAACATTTCTCTTTCTTCAACCGAAATAAATCATTTGCAGCATATAGAAAGAACTGTTTTAGAGTTGAAACTCAACATCCAGTAAATGCTTTGCAAACTAATCCTCACTAGGAATCAAATTTTGATGAAGAAAATACGGTAAGAAAGTTCAACAATCTACTCTTAACACTTTCCCCAAAAAAAAAAAGAACTTCCCAAAAACAACAATCTACTCTTGACACCAAATATATTATCCCTAACTAATTCTCTTGGTTTATTGGTCTTCCAGTAAGTAGCCTGTGGTTCCACTCTCCATACATGATAAGCGATACCATACCAAAAGGCTACATGACTAGATGTAACCTTGCACATTCATGTTCTCCGTCAATGCTGCAATTTGCTAATATGACAAATGATTTGATCTCTCATTCAATTTCTCCAACAATCCAATACGTGGTGACCTGTTAATCTGTAATTATGGCTACCTACCAATGCAATGAATCTTGCTTAGAAATTACTCTAGTATAGCTAGACATGCAATGAAGCTGAAGCTTAGCTTAGGAATTACTCGATATAACTAGACCTGCAATGAAGTTTTTCTTTGGAACTAATTCAAGCCAAGGGTTAATGCCATTCACTTGATTACTTCAAAAATTTTCCCTTTGATTGAAATATTTGAATCGTATCAAGTTCAATGGAAGAAAAAGGGCACCACCTGAATAACAATAACCTACAAAAAAAGTCCTTCCCCATTGCAAATTTTGTTTCATCACATCCTAACCCTTATGTCTGAGCTTGTGTATGTACCTAACTCCACAAGCTCTTGCAGGAACTATTCAATTTAGAAGTTCCGGCTCTTTAAGATGAATTTTTAATCATGCTATAGAGTATGAGTTTTCGAAAATAGGTCATGTGATCATCAATATACGAAAATGAGTCCAATGATCAAACTATTTTATGCATAGACCACCTGCATGCTTAAAAAAAGCTACCAATTGAATCAATTTGTTCCACAAAATGAAGATATTGAACCATTGAGTTTGTATGTTAAAGACAACATATGACATCAACTGTATGCAATAATTGTTTTCCAAATAACATGGTTCTAACAAACGAATTAGGCTAATAAAGAGATAAAAGATCTTCACTCTTTTGTTAGAGAGAGAGAGAGAGAGAGAGTCCATGAACGAATCTTAATCTCAATGGAGGAAAAGAAATAAGCAATATAGCAAAGAGAACTTTGTGCACACTTGGCTATTAATAAAAGAAGATTAAGGTGATGATTAAAACGCAAAAATATCTTAACCTTGAGAGCCAAAAAGACTTCGTTTTGACGCTCCAGCTCAGCTAGGACACCAACCATGTCCATTTTCAACAGCCTCAGAACATGGGATTTAATGAACTTGTTAAGCTTCTCTTCGTCCTCTTTAAACCTCTGCAATCCCGATATAACAAAGAGTGCTTCTTTTCCAATCAATTTCTTGCCCCTCCACAAGGGTCCTCTTGGCCTCCCGTCCCGGTATAGCCTCGACCACGAAAGGGAATTACTGTGGACACCACCCAAGCCTAAAGCTTGCACTTGGGATTTGATGAGTAATCCAGGATATTGTCTGTGACCCAAAAGGCATTGAAGAAGTGCTCCCTTGGGTAACTTCGCCCAAAAGGCACGAACTGCCATTAAAGAGTCCGCTTAGAATTTGACAGGAATAGGGTAATTTTGAGCTGAGATTTTGACAGAATGGGGTAATTTTGTTCAGCTTTGTGAGAGTGAGAACTAGAAAGAGGAGAGAAGAAGATTAAAGCAGAAAGCCGTCTGAGAGAAGGCAGAGAGATGAGTCGTTTTATGTCTATTTACACATAAAAAGACTTCGTTTTGGAATATGATCTTTGGGATGGATGATCTGATTGGCGAGCAGAGCACTGATGAAAACATAAACTGGATTGTCGGGATAATACATTCTTTTAATTGCGCTATTTACTATTTAGTATATAATTTTAGTGAAAATATAAGCAATTAAATAGAAATTTTTCATATTTTAAAGGCTAGAAAAGAGGATTTAAATATATAAAAACAAACCAAAAAGATTGATAAAAATAATCGTCTAAATTCATAATGAATTTTATAAAATAAAAATTAATCGATTATCAATAATAAAATAAAACCGGACCAGTAATCTATATTCGTACGGGAAGAACATAAAATTACTAATTAACTGCATGCTAAAATTAAATTGAAAAGTAGAGGCAACTTCCTTTTAATTAAAAAAACAAAGAAAAATAATGCAAAACCCTACTTCCTAAAATATTTATACAATAATTACTATAAATATCACAAAATATATTATTGTCTAATACTTCCCCTCAATTTGAAACATGTAGATCACGAATGTCCAACTTGACACACAAATACTCGAACTGTTGTTGACTCAATGCCTTTGTAAATATATCTGCAAGTTAGTTTTAAGAACGCAACTTTAATACTAAACAACCCACCGATCGTCGATGATAGCTATGATCAGTAATAAAAGGACTCTACGAAGAAGCAAGCTTATGATGTTGCTCTATAAGAAACGATGTAGGCTTAGCACCTGTTAAACCAGCCTCACCAAGAATGTCCAAGGCATACTGACATTGAGATAAAAATAGACCTTCTTGGTCGCGAGCAACTTTAATACTAAGAAAATATTTCAATGGACTCAAATCTTTGATCTTGAAACAAGTACTCGGATATGTCTTGAAGGCAACACAAGCGGCTGAATTATTATCAGCAACAATGAAATCATCAACGTAAACCAAGACAAAAGGAAAATTGTCACCTTTCTTATAAGTGAAAAGAGTACGATTGGCTTGGGACTAAATAAATCCATATTGACGCAATGCAAATGGCAACTTAGGGAACCAATTATGAGGAGATTACTTTAGGTCATAAAGTGACTTTCGAAGATGACATACTTTTCTAGGATAGGTTGCTAAAAACCTTTGGGTAGTCCCATGTAGACTTCCTTGTCAAGATCACCAAAAAGAAATGCATTGTTAACATCAAGTTGATGCAAATCTTAACTTTTTATGGCACCTACTGCAAGAAAAGTACGCACATTAACCATTTAAGCAATTGAAACAAAAGTCTCATCATAATCCAAACCTTCTACCTGATTGTTTTCGTTCACTACAAGGTGAGCTTTCAAGTGTTCAATTATACTATCTGAGTTGTACTTAATCTTATAGACCCACCTATTACCAATGGCTTTATATCAAGTGGGAGATCCTCAATAGGTCAAATACCATTACGTTTTTAAGCCTCAATTTCTTGGCGCATAGCCTTGCGCCAACCAGGATGTTTCATAGCTTCAAAAAAGAAAGTACTCTCATTATTTACGAAAATTGCTGTAAGAAAGATAACATATGTGAAAGAGAATCGATCATAATTAACATAGGGCTCAATTGGTAAACAACTGATAAGTTGTTTTTTAGTTGATTGATCCAAATTAAAGGCTTAACTATATTAAAAAGCCAAAAATTTATTTGGTCATGGGCTGGTTGGTTGACCGATTCAACTCAAGTAGCTAATTTTTTAAAAGCTCCTGAATAAGAGTGTTTAGACCAAACAGCTAAATTAGTTGTTTGGCTAATGACGATTGTGCCCTCATAACATTCTACTCTGTTTGGTCCCATTTCTCGTAGGTTCTCTATAATTTTCTTCGCTCTTTTTAGAATTTTCTCTGCTCTCACATCTCCCCATCTCACATCTCCAACTTCCTCCTCTCCGAACCTCTTCAACCCCACGAAACCCTATCAACCACATCACTAACCCAAGCACCACCAACCCACTACAGTACTTCATCCAAAA
>JANITW010000236.1:48255778-48271977 GCA_027564335.1 Erythroxylum williamsii | reverse complement strand
TTTATAGTCGGTTCTTCAACTGATTCTTGAATATCTGCTTCTTGATCTTTAAAGAAACGGTTATTCAGTTTAGCTCCATAACTGTCTTCAACTGATGTTTCTTTCTTTCGTCTGATTTTTGTATCGCTTCCGTCTGCTTTTGCTTCCGTCTGCTTTTCTATTAACGCTTCCGTCTGCTTTTCTATAGCTTCCGTCTGCTTTTTCTATTAACGCTTCCGTCTGCTTTTCTATAGCTTCCGTCTGCTTTTTCTATTGTCTGCCTTTCTATAGCTTCCGTCTGCTTTTTCTATCGTCTGCTTTTTCTATCGTCTGCTTTTCTATAGCTTCTCATGCATCCGTCTACTTTTCAATTATATATTTCTCATTGTTTGTCATCAAAATTATTTAATACGTGAAGTCTGG
The DNA here is from genome assembly GCA_027564335.1 of Erythroxylum williamsii. NCBI lineage: Eukaryota > Viridiplantae > Streptophyta > Magnoliopsida > Malpighiales > Erythroxylaceae > Erythroxylum > Erythroxylum williamsii. The sequence continues at coordinate 48,271,575 of JANITW010000236.1, read as the reverse complement.
TTTGACTTAACAAAAAGGTTCATAAATATCAGTGTGTATTATTTCAAGAAGCTAACTACTTCTCATGGCTCCTTTTTTGCTATGTTTGGTTTGTTTGCCCTTAATGCATTCCACATATAAGCCAAGATCAGTAAAATCTAGATTCAATAGAATCTCATTTTTTTACTAATCACTCTAACCTCTCTTTGGATATATGATCCAAACATTTATGTCACAAGTAAGAAGAATATTCATTTGCTAAACTACGTTTCATTCCAACATTATGATTAACAATAAATAGGGATTAAAAAAATCATCAAGTTTCAATTTATATAAACCATCCATAAGCATTTCATAACCAATAAAGGCATTATTCTTATACAAATTGAAAAGCCATATCTAGCCTTAAAGGTATATCCACTAACATCAAGTCTAGAAATATAAATTAAATTTCTAGAAATTGAAGGTACATAGAGAGTGTTCCTTAGATCCAAGAGAAACTCAATATCTAAAGTCAGCTTGTAAGTCCCAATACCTTCAACTGTGGCCTTCATTCGGCTCCCCGTAAATAGAAAGTTGCTAGTTGAGCTTATGATTTGGATTATAAGGAATTCCTACATAATATTAGAAACATAAGTGGTGGCACCAAAATCAAACCACTAAGTATTAGATGGAACTTTAGATAAGTTTGATTCAAAGCATACAGAAATATAATGTATATCTTTCTTTTCAAACCAAGTCTTATATTTTAGGCAATCTTTCTAATAATGGCCTTCCTTCTTGCAAAAATGACATTTATCTAATTTTTGTCCTTTCCTTTCACCATTAGCAACCTGTGGAATTTTAGTAGGTTCTTTCTTAAAATTCTTGGCCTTTGGTTTGAGTTTCTTTCCAGATCCTTAACTTATTAGGTTAATATAATGAACTCCTTGTTTCTTTAATCTCGCTTTCTCCTGAATAAGTTTACTGGACAATTCATCAATATTCCACTTATTATTGAATATGATATAATTGATTTGGAACTATCGATATTCAGTAGGATGTAAGTTCATGATAAATTGCATTAAGAAGGAGTCTTCTACAGTCATACCTAATGTTTTAAGTCTTGTTGTGATATTAGCCATATCAAGGACATATTGCTGCATAATCCTTGACCTATCAAACTTCATGGTAATGAGTTCAGTTATAAATGCCCCTATAAGTGCCTCATCGATAAAACAAAATTTATCTTCCATAAGCTTAATAAAATCTTTAGCAACTGTCATTTGTATAAAATTTAAACATAACCTATTAGTCCTTACCCATGCCTTATAATGTGCCTTTTCAACCTTTATATTGGCATCATTAAGGTCAGAAGGTTTATTCTCTAATAGTTCCAAATCAAGATCCAAAACACCTAAATGGGAAGTGACTTGTTTGCTCCATTCAGATAAATTCACACTAATGAACAGGGTAACAGAAGAAGCTTGAAAGTGAAGGCTATTAACTGTAAACATATAAACTCTCACTATGTAACAAATTCAGACAAGAAACACTTACTTTAGATAAATTGCATATTTCCGTTGGGTAGACACAACAATATATATCATCACTATTACTAGAATTCTATTTAAACTTTATAAGAAAATTAAATAACCTTCATCAAACACATAAATCATCTTTGGATAATTATATATATGTGGCAAGAGTATATCAAATTTTCTCCTTCATATTTATTAGTTATAGAACATTGATTTTCCTTTGGGTAAAGTCCTTATATTCTATCAACTAATAAAATTTTCATAATAGCATTTCATAAAATACAAAAATTATATGACTGCACATTCAAAATTTAATTTGGCCACTTTGGTTGTCTAACAAATTAATTAATTAACTATATCCATAAGATGAAATTAAAATTAAAATTTCGATTATAGGTCAAAATATTATTAATATGACCAAAATGTAAGAAATCAAGACTTTAAATCAATTTATCCATCACCAAAACTTTATGGATCAATACTGTAATTTTCCATTCAAAAATTCAATCCCAAACATAATGAAAGGTGAAGTAAAGAGATACCCAATATTCACAGTAATACCATTTTTAGTGATTGTTTTATCTTACATAAAAACAATTTCACTTCTCACTGTTTCTTTACTTTGCCTCAAGACTTCCAACTTTATCTCAACATCATAGGTCTTTTTTTCTTCTTCTTAAGTTTGACCGAACACAAAGCATTGAACAGATGAACAAAAAGATGCCTAATAACCTATATTGTGTCCCTCACTTCTTTTTCATCCATCAATAACATCCCCACTAATGCCACCTTCAATGGAAATTACCAAATTAAGAAATCTAGTGTATTAGGTCTAGTATACGATACTTTTGGTCCTTATATGTTCATTGTTCTTCACTGACAAAGTCTTCACAGAAAGTGCTCGTGATTTTCTCTAGAAAAATTTCTCAATTTTTGTTTATTCTTCATTGATCAAACCCTCCAATTGAGAATATAATATGATATTCTTTAAAGCTACATACTAATTGTCTAAGTTTTCTAATTAACATTTTTTCTGTATACATTAATAGATATTGAGCAAAATTATTGGTCACGACTGGTACCACATTGAGCCCATAATAATCGTCGCATACTCGGGCTAAGGATACTCACAATATTCTTAATCTAACTATGTAAGGTTACCTAAATATCTCTCCCTTTCTTTTTAAACTTGGGTAGCACAATAGCTGTATTTTAAAAATCCCAATACTCAATCAAATACTTGCAAACAATTTAAACACACTTCTGTAATCACATCCAACAATTTTTACCACAACTTCGGGACTTTAGAATCCACTCAACACAATCTCAACAACAGTATCAAAAGTTCGTTCATAAAGTCTTTTACAACAACAAACAATCAAGAGGTAAATTTATATAATCATAAAGCATATCAACATAATCAATCTAATAAAAACAGTAAAACAATTCATGAACCACTATACAACTAAAATACAAAACAAAAAGTACCTATGTGTGGTAATACTCTAAAAATGTCAAAAGATCTCATGATCCACTCAGAGATTCAAACTCACTAAATTGACCTATATAGTTGGAAGGCGGAGGGGGTGAGTACATTATGTACTTAATGAGCAGGAAAAACATATATCGCAAATAAAATTCGATACACACTAAGACGGTATAAATAACCTATGGGGTGAACATACATCATATAGAAACATATAGGCCTAGCCTATGACTCAATGTATACTGGTTAGGAAACACATAGGCCTAGCCTACTAATCACTCCTAGGGTGAACATATGTTCCAGTTCTAGTACACAAAAGCATAAAGATATCACATGTATAAAATCAAATCTAGTCAAAAAACAAATATCATAATAAGCCAAAACAATCATATATGTCACCACTAGTCGGCCAAACTAATGTGCACACCCACTAATTTTTAGTGTTGGCTCGACTTTCATTCGTGGTAAGTCCAAACTATCATCGACAAGAGTGTCACCCTGGGTGATGACTTCGTTAGTATCTAGACCCTAAGTGGAATCACCCACAAGTCCTGTAGAAAGGTATCAATACGGGGACTCAACTTTTATATACCAACACCAAGGGTACAAGAGTCGCTTAATCAGCTATGCCCGGCACACGATTGGCCAATCGTTACCTTACCAATCACAAAAATCATATACAAATATTAAGTACAAAAATCAAATAAGACACCATGCCTTTATTTATTGGTTTAACCAATAAAATAAAACCTTGTCATGGCTTTAAGCTAAAAGAGAACAAAGAGTATACATGACTTGATTATGTATATGTAGATTCCAAAACAATATTTCATGCAATAAAAGTCATCTTTTGCACTCCAAATGCAAAGTTATAGTTTCAGAAAATAAAACTTTGTCTTTTGCACTTCAAGTGCAAATTTGTTGAAAACAATATCATTTCTTAAAATACGTAATAGAATGTATATTTTTTGAAAATAATATCATTTCTCAAAATACATAATAAAAACATCAATTGCACTCTAAATGCATAGAGTTATTCAAAACAATGTCATTTATTAAATACATGAGCATACTAGCATCTATTTGAGATTCAATTCTACTATGCATTACCTAGGTTCAAAATTCACATACAAGTCATCATGCATGTCTTGGGATGACCTAATCCCATTTGAGAGATATGGTTTCCCAAACCACCTCGAAAGAAGGTGTACACTCCCTTAACTTCAACAATCCTTGGTACAAGCTCCTTGATTTACAGCTCCCGAGCCTTTTTACATAAAAAAATATACAAAGTATTTACTACTCAAACATATATGTCATATTTATACATCATCACATAAGTGTATAAAACATAATATCACTCTCTTTAAACTATAGGATTCGACCATTAAACTTCTCACACGGTTACTTCCTTACTATTCACATTAGCTTTTCTTTTGCATTTTTTAAGGAATTTAATGCCTTTAATCCAATACTTACTCATTTCAAAATATAATTAAGCACATTTTTATCCAAGCAAATTAGGCCATTATTTATCAATTTAAGAAACAATTCAAGTTTACTCTAAGTAAACATGAAAGCCGCTTTCAATGTATATCATTACGAATCCTTAAATCTTAAGCCAATTTCACTTAGACATTTCATCAGACACCTAATGTGCATGACTTTTAGGTCATATTTTCAGGGCTTTATCATGGTAATTCATTCTCCTATCTTGTTATATAACAAATATTTCCAATTAATAACACATTTCACCACTCCATTAAATCCAATTCCCTTCATTTAAGCCATATTCATCATAATTATACAACTCATCACATTAATCCATGCCTTCTTCCATCATTTCGACCAAGCCTATCCAATTACTTCTTCATTTTTCATCATCAATTCACATTAAACATGTACAATTAACACCATAGAATTTATTTAGACCATCATTTTCAAAAAAATTCAAACATTCACAAACTTTCACCAAAAGAGGACATTTGATTTTGGCTTAAAGAACCATCTCCATGACACATTTCATTCATATAAACCATGTTTCATGGATATTCAAGCATGGAGAACAACATATCTTAACACCAAACTCAAAATCCTAATGTAGAGAGAGATGAGACAAAATTTACCTAAACTTTCCTTTGGTGATATCTTCCAATCCTTTGAGAATTTCTCAAATATAATGATAGATTTGAGTTCTTGACCCCAAATTAGCTTAGAACACTTTGGTTTGGGTTGAAAGTCAAAAAAATGGTGAAATTTTGGGTGATGGTCGTAAATCCTCTTTTCTGCTCTCTTCTCCTTTCTTCTTCTTTCTTTTAATAAAAACTAAGTGTTTTAATGCCCATTTAATGGGTTGCACAGCCACCACAAGTAGAAGAGTCTAGAATTTGACTCTTCTTTGACCAAACAAGATGAATTTACCAATTTGCCCTTGATTATGTGAAATTACCATTATACCCTCCAAACTTTTTCCAAATTTGCAATTAAGTCCAAAATTTGGGAATGACCAAAAATTTTATTTTTAGTTTGGTCCTTAGACTTTTGAAAATTATAATTAGACCCCTCAACTTTATAAAATTACAAATTGATCCTCAAAGAAATGAAAATTTACAATTAAGTCCTTAACTTTTGCAAATTTTGCAATTAAGTCCATATGTATACCAATTTCTCCAATTTAGCTTTCTAAGTGTCCCATGAGTCTATAAATCATATCTAATCCCCTCTAAGGCATTAGAATTCTTTTAATTTAACCACCATGGTCATATCCATCCAATGGACTCGGTTTTACCCACTTAAAAGCTCATATGTTGGAAATCTCCAAGATTCCGCATTACAGATGAATTCCAAGTTCATATAAGGCATATAACATTATAAATCATTTACACAAACACCCAAATGGCTTAATTACATCTTTGAACTCATATACAACCATATATATATATATATATATCAATATACAGTAGTATATCCCAATACAATACAACATAAAAGGGCTCAGAAAGTTCGATGTTACAATAATTGTAACTAGTATCATGATTTATGAATGAATAGATAATAAATAAATTTTCTTATATCTTACTTATGTAATATATTAGTATATTTAATCATATTTCTCTATTTAATATATATATATATATATATTCGATACTATTATATAAAATTTATATATTTTATATAATTTTGTCATTTTTGTCACCAAATGTCAACCAAAATCGATACAGGCCACCATTTGGTGATAGTTTTCAGAATCGTCACCAAATGTTACATATCTTTTGAATTAATAAAAACGATGTTGTTTTGTTTTACAATAAACAATGTCATTTTCTACTAGGTTAACTCTCTTCATTTAAGTGTTAATTGTCGTATTTCCTCTTTGTTCAGTATCGAAGAAGTGTCGTCTCCTTTTTTATGGTCATCTCTTGTGTTGTGATCGTTGCTATCGAACAAGCTTCATATCCTGTGTTGGTACTGTTCTTTTCTTTTTTCAAGAACCCTCCTTGTGTTGTGCTCTATTTTCTCCTATGTTTTGGAGTTTATGTGGGTTTTATGTTCTGTTTGTGGTGTATGGGTTTTTGTTTATGTTTGTGTTTGTGTTTGTGTTTGAAAAATGGTGAATTTTGTTTCTATGGTGGATGTGTATTAATTGACATTTTTTCCACCTTTCATGCTTGTTTGAGGAAAGCTTGCTAACTATCTGATGAAAGGTCTGTTAAATAATCAAGGCTCCTTTAGCAATGGATGTTTATGTACATATTTACCATATGATTTTTTTTACACCAAATCTGTACCACTTATAATATACACATGTAGAATTCAAAAGGACTTTATTTCAACTTATAATGAGGTTATGATTAGACATAAGAATTATAAGTAAAATGATCAAAACCAGAAACATTGGCAAGGCATTTAAACATATATAGGTAAAAAAAATGTATAAGTTGGAACCATGATATTCAACTCACTTAGGAATGGTTAATTGCTTCATATAAAGAAAATTGGGCTCACATTGAGGTTTCTTGTTGCTACCTTTCTTACTTTTTCTTTTTTGGCACTTTTTATTAATAGACATATGAATAAACAAAATATTTTAACCATAACACAATAGGTAAGGATGTTTAAATAGAGAATTTGGCTTGTAATATAGTTATAAAATAAAAGAAAAGGTTATGCCTTAAAGGAGCCAACTAGGGATATATAATTGGGTTAGGTTTTTAAGTTAAAGGTTATAAAATAATGAAAATCTTTTTTTAGTGTTATAGCCTTTTTATTCTTATACATGCATATATCGATTAGGTCTTGAAATGTTTCAAGGAAGTTCTACTAAAATATTCTAATATAAGAAAAAAAAACTTCAAATGAAATACATATTTATTTGAATGTTTCAATCTTTTATGGCTCAAAATCTTAAAATTTATTTCAAATCACTTCAACTTTGCATGATGACTTATCATTTGATTATCAAATTTTATAAAAGTTAATAATGCTAGCTAATTTAACCAAATGACATATTTTTACTCTTATTCTTAAAAAATTTTAGACCAAATTTTTTAACATACACACATTTCAATTTATTCATAATATATTTGAGGAAACCATATAATAGGCTAGTGGAATGTCGACATGGTGACTGTTTCTATTGGTGGAAATATGCTTCGTTAGGAGAACTATGTCAAAATTCTCCCTAATGAAGAACAAATTGATGCAAAACATATCTCATCATTAAACACTAACCACCCCTTGCCTTCCATGGCCAATCTTCTTCTTCAAGGTTTTTAGTTTTTAGTATCATCCAAATTACCTCTCTTTTTTATTATCCATATCTCATTTTTTGTTGCGAAGCTATCTGATGAATGTTTAATTATATATACTATATATTGTGTAAAGCTTCATCGAATCTTCAATAGAACATAGATGAAATTGGAGGAGGTGGTAATGTCCTGATGGTCCATACACGATTAGAGAAATCAGTTGTTTTGGAATAGTCATCGATTCTAAAAACTATGTTTGTTCCTTATACCATTTGACTTAATTAGGTGAAACACATGACACAGGCGGTTCATCTAATTCAATGATACATACTACATCTGGGGATTTGTTCACTATATCTTTTACTAGTTTAGTTAAAGCCAAGAAGTTATTGGAAAAGTGTCAATAAACTAAAACCTAAGGTAAGATCTTTGACTGTTTCAATTAATGCCTTTGAATGTACAAGGACCCTTCTTAGGAATCCAGACATAAGGAACTCCTTTACTTTTTCTACTACATCTCATGTCACTTGAAATCTAGAAAAATAATTATTTCTTTTCCTTTTAGATGAAATAGGTGTGAAATTTTATTTATTGTTTCATTTGTAAGCATTGTTAAACTTCTAATTAAAATCTTATATTACTTACCATATATTATTATTGTTTACCATATTTCAATATTTATATTTATTATTATCTTATTGTTAATAAATATTAATGATTAAGAATAGTAGTCAACTTAAATTTATGATATTTTGATCATATTTAACATTAAAATTTTAGGTATATTTATCTTTTAATATCCAAAAAAATTTACTTTTCAAAATTTAATTTACTAACCATGGGTTTTCTAACAATATGTTTAAAACTTTAAAAACGTTTTACAATTTTTTGATGCTCCGTTCTATTTTCACACAAAATTTGCTTGAATGGACATGTCCTATGTACAATATACATTATTAAAGAATCATATGTGTATAAATCCATATATTTAAGTAAATTTATAAAGTTTGAATGCAATAGGTCAAAATTGTAATTATTTCAACTCTTGGTGATGATTTTAAGAATTCATCACAAAAAGTTGACCTTTTTGCAACAATTCACAAATTTGTCACCAAAGGCTTGACATTTGGCGACAAAAATTCTAAACCATTGCAAAATGTGTAGCCTTTTGCAACGAATCCTATTAATCATCGCCAAATACGTGCCTTTAGCGAAGATTCTAATAAACATTGTGAAAAGACATTTAATCGTTGCCAAAAGAAACATGGCCAAAATCTCAATTTTGTTGTAATGAATGGAGGTGAATTTAAACAAGCTGAACCAAATATTTATAGACAATACATAAAAGTTTTTTATTATAGATGACTTTTTTTAATTTCGAGATAATTCATGGTAGAAATAAATTAATTATAATTAACATCTTTAAGATGAAGTAAAATTTTTGAAAATTTTGATTCTTTGTGAAATAGGTTTATCATTTTTTTTGGGTTTGTTCCCTAATTATATTAGGTTTGTTATAAGCTTCTCCTTACATCAGAATTTTTTTCTTTGCATGGAGGCTTCTTAATTAGATAATTTAATTTAGTCAAGTAGATTAACTTAAAAATTGGAAGTTTAATGCGCGTATACGTTCATTTTCTAAAGTTTAATGTGCCAACTGAAACTCAACAGTGTATCCTTTTGGCAATGTGAAGCACAATTGTACTATGTGAATGGTTGGGAAAGCTTAGGTTGCCCTGCAGGCCATGAATTACAGGGACATTGTGCTTAAAACGTCTGCCCCAGGTAATGGGGCTTCGATGAAAGGTTAGTGGTGGAAACTTATCCCAATACTCAGAAAGAGCATGTTGAATTGATACTGAAGATGCCTGCTTTATTCCGTAAGTAATCACTATTAATGACTTAACCAGTAGTAGCTGTCTTTACATCTATATGATAATGTGGTTGCAAGTTAATTAAGTGAAATAAAGCAAATGCGAAGGGTCATATGTAGGCAGAATCCTATTAATTCAGGAGTATGACTTCTTAATTTTCAATTAAATAAAACTTGTATTATCCAAGGGGAGTTTTCAAGAAACCTGCTCGTGTTTTAGCGAAAGCTGTTCTTCATGGTTGTATTGATTGGTTGAAAGACCTCAAAAAACTGTGGAGGTATGATACTCGTTGATACCGAATTCAAAGGATTCGTGCACTGCTCAAGGCAACATAAGAATATTCCTTTGAAATACATAAAGAAGAGACTATTCAAATGAGAAATGTGAGATATATTGTTCCAACACAAAAAATTATTTGCTTCTTGCATTTCAAAAAATTTCTATGATACATCAAAAATAATCATTTAGAGGAATGAATTATTCCTAAGAGTAGATTTACCCTTTCTTAACTACAATGACATGACACCCTTATTTCTATATTTAAGGTGAATCCTAGCAATTCAAGAGTATGACTTCTTCATTTTTCACTTAATAAAACTTGTATTATTATGCATGCTACACTCTTGACTAATATGATGTGACACACTTTTATTTATAGTCTACTTTGGAGAAGCAACTTACGGTCTACATGAACACACTTATCATATAAACCTAAATTACGTATTTAACTAATGTAGAAGGTCGTATATGTTAACAGTACAAACATCACCTAATGATCCCTACCAGTTCTTTTTCTTACTACAACATGTCAGCGCGCGTGTGTGTGCATATATAATATAAATAAATAACTTCTAATTTTAACAAATTACAAGTCAAAGCTATCTCTAATTCGAGGGTAATACAAACTTTGTTGTTTATTAAATCTTGCACCCGACTTGTGTGTGTGCATATATAATATAAAAAAATAATTTATGACTTGGCTTCCTGCAATATACAATAAAAGCAAACTAAGATATCAATTTTTTAATGTAAAATATTACAATAAAAGTGTTATAAATTTGTTGCCAAATTATCTTTTTTTTTTTTGGAAGAAGATGGTATTTTTACAAATTCTAACATTGTGACCATAGTTTGCATTGTTACATTTAACTATGCCATTTTTTTCTTGTTGATAGATTATCTTGGCTTTTTTTTTCCTAGCCAAGTGATATATCATCTCCCTCTTTCTCCTTATGTGTTGGATCATCTAACTCATCAGCTATGTAGGTGTCGCTGGATTGGAGCCAATATTTTGTTATTCATTCAAAGAAATTATGAGTGCTATTTGAGTGAAGCAAATGCTCTATTGTTCGTCTAAAGTTGTTGTTGTAATTGGAGTAAAGATAATATCTTATTGTTCATCCATAAATGTTGTCGGCGATGTTGGAGAAAAGCTAGCACAAACTTCATCACTATCAGTTACCATTGTTGGAATGGACTCAATCATTATTAAATGTTTTTCTTGTTAATAGTATGCTTTCCATATGGCAATCGTCCAAATGAACTCTTCTATCGAATGGATTTAACAGGATAATTTTCACCATCTACATAAACTTGATTGTACTCTCTTTTCTCTTTTCAATAAGCTTGATCAACTCCTTAGCATCATCATTAATTTTGAGTACCCAAGGACCATCTTTAAAGGACTCATGAGAGAAGTTGTACATGAATTTTTAAGTGATACCATAACATAGATTCTTTACATTAAGTATGAATTTTATTATACTAATTTGATCCAACTCTAAACCAAAAGCATCATGTTTGCATTATATAGCACTTGTAGTTCAAACCTAAAATATCAGCATAGAAGCAATCTAATGTAATATTAAAATCATCCTCTCAAGTTATCAGAACATGCATTTATGAGAATTTTTCATATTATTGGTAGCAATGGTCCAACATTATGTAGTTAATAGGTATTCATATCTTGGTTTTATGGTATCTGATAATGTGTTTGATGGGAGCACATTTATATAAACTTTTTTGCAGATTTTGGGGTTCCCTGCACTTCTTTTCTTTTTGAAAACATACACCATTAAATTAGGAATTGAGGGCTTAGAAGAATTCCAAAATGCAAACTTCTCAAGCACAAACAACAATGGTTTAAGGTATTTCATTTTTCTTCCTCTTTTAATTTATAGGTTATTCTAACGTATATGATTATTGAATATATATGTTAAAATTAGCTAACATTTGGTATCAGAGCTTGTTAACCTTTATCTTGTTGGAGATTTTAGAGAATTTCAAATTCTGGAAAAATTTTATATTCGTAAATTTTCAATCTAAAGTTGTTTTTAGACTTTTTCTTTCGATTAAAGATAGAAATCTTCTATTAAGTGTTTTGGAAGTGTTTTTGCATTTAAAAAATAAGTTTTTGTTTTATTTTCTGGTCTAGTTTTGTTGGTATCTTAAGAGTTGCAAACTAGGTCATTTTGACCTAGCTGAAGATTGAAGGAGACCTCTCACCAAACAACATCATTTTGGCTATTTATTGAAGATAAATTTTGTGTAGATGTTGTTAAACATTTTGTATGTTGTTATTTAACCATATGTTGTGTCATTTTGTGTGTGTTTTGTGTGTTGTTATTAAACCAAATGTTGTGCATTTTATGTATTATTTTAATAAAAACAACATATGCTATAACTGGGCCTCATGCCCTTATAGAGCACAAGGGTGAGCCTTTGCCATTTGAAATAAGGCCTATATCTGTATATAATAAGCCTTGCACTTATATTTGTATAAATGTTCAACATGAAGCATATTATCATATGATTATTATGTTTATATTTTTCATTATGAATAAAATGTTTTAGTGATTAATTATTAGGGCTTAGCTATAGCAACCCTAATTATATAAATTATATATTTATGTAATTAATCACATAAAGTTTTGAAACTGTTAATTGTAGTTAATTATTTTAATGTAATAAATTTTATCCCACAATTTGAATAATTAATTAAGATAAAATATTAAATTATTTTCCAATTTTTCGAAAGGTATTATAAATTGATATATAAATAGTTTTATCATAAAATTTAGCATAAATATGTTTGAATTAAAAATTTAGCCTACAGGCAATTTTTATGCCATTTGATTTATGTCTTTTAAGAAATGTTTTACATTGACAAATACATACATACAGTTTTTTAGCCTTAGTTTATTGATAAGTAGCATGTATGTTTAAATTATGCAGCCATTCAAACTGTTAATTTGTCTTATACAAGTTGTGAAATTCCCGAACTAAAGGGTGAAAATTATAAGATTTGGAAGGAAATGATTTTTTTTCATCTACGGTGGATAGAGATTGATTATACTATCCATAAGAATGAACCACCTAAGGTAGCAGAGGCCAGCACTATAGTTGAAATTTCTTTTTATGTAATTTGGGAGCAATCTAATCGCCTAAATGTGATTTTCATTAAAAACCAAATTTATGTTGGCATTCGTGATTTCATAGAACAACATGACAATATTCATGTTCTACTGAAGGTTGTTGATGGGCAATTTGAAACTTTAGACAAAGCTTTTGTAAGCACTCTAATTATAAAGTTTTCATCTATAAGGCTTACTGATATTCGAGATATGCGTGAGCACATCATGAAGATGAAGGATATTACAGCTCAGTTAAAGAAACTAGAGGTTGAGATATCTGATTCTTTCCTCGTGTATTACATTTTGAATACGCTTTCACCACCATATGGACCCTTTAAAATCTATTTTAATACACATAAGGATAAGTGGTCAATAGATAAAGTAATGATCGTATGCGTCCAAGAGGAAGGGAGATTATTGATGGAATAGGGAGAGAGCTCCTAGAGTACACGTCTGGTTGTTCATGGAAAGAAGAAAAATCAAGCCAACTCAAAGGGAAAAGGTCAAATACCTACCCAAGCTGACATTAAGAAGGAATCCAGGTGCCTCTTTTACAAGAAAAAAGGACACATGAAGAAGGATTATGTCAAATATAAGGAACGACTTGAAAAGAAAGGTAATCTAATCTCATTAGTTTGTTTTGAATCTAATAAAGCTAAAATTTGTCGTGAAAAATGGTGGATTGATTCTGGTTATACAATCCATATTACAAATGTGTTGCAAGATTTGCAAAAACCCAAGGAAGCCAATGGGAAATGAGTAGTATATCTTATCAGGAAATACGACAGATTCAGATGTGGAGGCTGTTGGAGATTGCAATTTAATTTTATGTACTATTTTAATTTAAAACTAAAAAGACATTTTATATTCCCAATTTCTCAAGGAAATTGATTTAGTTTAAAGACTTGTACATTTGGACATTCCTTTCATTTTTCAAACAAGTCTTTAATGTTAAATTATAAATATGAGTTTGTTAGGAATGGTACATTATTGAGTGGTCTTTTCTGTTTTAACTTACAAGATAAGGCCTGTTAAAATGCAACATATGTTTATGATGGAACAAAACGTTGTGTCATGAATGAAAATTCTTTTATGTTATGGTATAGAAGATTAGGACATATCTCCATAGAAATGATTAAAAGATTGGTGACTGACAGAGTATTTAGTATTTTGTGTTTTAGGTTTCGTTTATTTTGAAACTTGTGTGGACTGCATAAAGGGAAAGCAAACCAACAAATCAAAGAAAGGTGCCAAAAAAAGTTAAGACATATTAGAAATCATACATACGGACATTTGTAGTCCAGATATGGACTCATATCGTTAAAAATATTACATCTCATTTATAGATGATTATTCATGATATATGTTTCTCTACTTACTTCATAACAAGAATGAAGCACTAGATGCTTTCAAAATATTCAAAGTTGAAGTGGAGAAACAAAGGAGTAAGCAAATTAAGATCGTGAGATCTGACAGAGTTGGGGAATATTATGGTAAATATATTGAAGGTGGACAAGCACCTGGTCCATTTGTGAGGTATCTTCAAGAAAATGGGATAGTAGCCTAATACAATATATCTGGATCTCCAGCCTAGAATGGTGTGGCAGAAAGAAAAAAATCAAACATTATTGGATATGGTACAAAGCATACAGAGTAGCTTGAAACATCCTAAGTCCTTATGGACTGAAGATCTTAATAGGGCTTTGAATATATTAAACTGGGTACCAACTAAGGTTGTTCCAAAGATGCTATTTGAGTTATTTAAAGGTTGAAAATTGAGTTTGTCACATATTCATGTCTGGGGATGATTGTCTGAAATAAGAATTTATAATCGATAAGAGAAGAAATTGGACCTGAGGCCCATGAGTGAGTATTTCAATAGATATGCTGAAAGGTCTAAAGGATATAGGTTATATTGTCCATCAAATCACACTAGAATTTTGGAATCAAGAAATGCAAAATTTCTTGAGAATGACTTGATTAGCGGGAGGGATCAATTTCAAGATACAATCTCTAATAATAATAATATTGATACTTAACCTTCCTCCTCAAATAGTAAGGTGTTTATCATTCACGATGATCCTCAAGTTCAAATAGACATTATACGACCAACAAATGAAATTCAATAGCCTACAGTAAACATAAATGAGAATCAAAATATTCCATAAGTTGTTGGTAATCTAGTAAATCCAGTTATTTAGGAACTACCTAAAAACATTAAGCAATTAGTTAAACATCAAACTCTACAGGAGGATGTTGGTGTAACATTAAGGAGATCTACTAAAACAAGGAAATCAATTATTACTAGTGATTATGTTGTATATCTACAACAATCTGAGTACAATATAAGAGCTAAGAATGATCCTGAAACCTTTTCAAAAGCCATGAGTTACATTGAATCAAATTTATGGCACATTGTCATGAAGGAAGAAATGAATTTTATGAAGAATAATGATGTTTGGGATCTTGTTGAGTTACCTAACAAAGCAAAACCCATAGGAGCAAAACCCATAGGTTGCAAATAGGTAGTTAAGACAAAGAAAGACACATTAGGCAACATTAAGAGATACAAGTCAAGAATCATCACTAAAGGATTCTGTTGGACCCTGAACTTTGAGTGAAAATTAGAAATATGAAAATGAAATTAAATGAGTGTTTATGTATGTGAATTGTGTTATAGATGATTATGATATTGGAATGTGAATTATGTATGGATGATGAGTTGAGAAACCTTAAGCATGAACCATGGTTATATATGTAAGACATTATTTGGTGAA
>JANITW010000236.1:48242915-48255678 GCA_027564335.1 Erythroxylum williamsii | reverse complement strand
CCATTAGAGTATTGTAAGCATTTAGTTCATGATGTATTTTGGATTATGATATTGTATAAGAACTTGAGTTATGGAATCGGAAAATGTGTATGGTTATGGATTGTGCAAATCGGTTTTGTATATCAATTGAAATGAATTATGAATGTAATTGGGATAGATATATATATGGATATAGATGAAAGTGTTTGAGGATGGGATATAAATTGTGATGATTTATAAATACGATTGGTTTTGGGTTTGATGGAAGTATTAATTTGTATGTGAGTTAATGAGAATTGTATATGAGTTTGAATATGATGAATATGAATTGGATATGAAAAATGACTTGAAGTGGTTTAGAATTTAGGATTGTGTTTATGCTGAGATCCCGGACGGAGGGTTCAGTGGATTTTGATGTATGTGTAATTGTCTGGAATTTATAGAAGTGAGTTTTACACCTTGCAGGTTTGGGTTTTGTTCATGTGCAGTCGTTATGCTGCCCAATTTTTGATAAGAAGATTGATTATAGGGTAAAGATAAAATAAGAATCTGATTGTGATCAAAAGTCAAATTTTGAGAGATGTAGACTTGTATGAGTTTCCCAAAAGTGGGAATTATTTGTTTGATTTGAATAAGATGGAAGAAAGATGAGAAATGAATAAGAAAAAGGAGAAGAAAAAAAATTACATCAATTCGAATAGATTAAGTCTTAAGGTTTCCAACGCTATTACTAAGATACACGCTTCGGATGTCGGATCCGTTTTGATTTATTTCAGTTCGAATTGATCCGTTTGTTTCGCATTCGTATTCGATTCCATTAGTATCCGATTTATTATTCGATTCATTTTTGTTATGGTTATGTTTCCGATTTTACGCTCAATTTGAATCTTCGATTTCATTTGTATTCGATTCGACTTCTTTGATTTTTGCATGCGATTCTGCTTTCGTTTTGTGTTTCGCTCTGTTTTCCGTCTCTTCTGCTTTCCGCTTTCCGGTTGGAATCCGGTCTCCGGATCGAGTCCCAGCATTTATGGTATCAGAGCAAGAGTGATAGTATTAAGTTAAGCAGTTGGGTTTAGGATCCAACAGATTCACTTAAAAGGAAGAAATCAATTACACATATACATTTCCTCCCGTGTCTAGAAAAGATTCATTTTGTATAATTTTGGCATTGGTTGTTCACTTTAACATGGAATTGCATCAAATAGATATAAAAACAGCTTTCTTAAATGGTAACCTAAAGGAGAATTTGGTTTGCAAGCTTAAAAGATTAATATATGGATTAAAATAAGTGCCCTGCCAGTGGTATTTAAAATTTCATGATATTATCTCACCATTTGGTTTTAAAGAAAATATCATGGATCAATGTATATATCAAAAGTTTAGTGAGAGTAAATTTTGTTTTCTTGTACTGGATGACATATTACTCTTAATTAGTGAAAAGGGTTTGTTACATGATATGAAACAATTTCTCTTTAAGAATTTTGAAATGAAAGATACGGGTGATGTGTCTTATGTCATTGGCATTAACATTCATCGAGACAGATTTCATGATAATTTGGGTTTATCTCAAGAAACCTATATTAATAAATTTTTAGAGAGATTTCAAATGAAAGATTGTTCACTTAGTGTATCTTCCATTATGAAAGAGGGTAGGTTCAATTTAGACCAATGTCCTAAAAATGATTTTGAAAGAGAACAAATGCAAAACATTTCATATGCTTCTACAGTTGAAAGCCTAATGTATGCTCAAGTTTGTACAAGACCCGACATTACATTTGCTGTTGGAATATTAGGCAAATATCAAAGTAATCCAGGATTAGATTATTGGAGAGTTGCAAAGAAAGTATTGAGGTACCTTCAAGGGACAGAGGTACCTTCAAGGGACAAAAGATTAGATACTTATATACAAGCAAATCAACAATCTGGAGGTAATAGGGTACTTAGATTCAGATTTTGCTGGATGTGTTGATTCACAAAAGTGGACATCAAGTTATATCTTAATTTTTGCTCATGAAGCTATATCTTGGAGGAGCGCCAACCAATCTTTAACTGCTAGTTTCACCATGGAGGCTGAGTTTGTTTCTTGCTTTGAGGCTATATCATATGGTGTATGGCTAAAGAGTTTACTATATGGGCTTAGACTTGTGGATTCTATTTCTAGGCCATTGACAGTTCAGTTGTTGTGTTTTCTAGCTAAAAATAATAAGAGTGATAGTCGGAATAAACACATCGACATCAAGTTTTTATCTATAAGGAACGAGTTAGGGATAAGAAAGTGGTCATTGAATACGTTAGCACTAAATTGATTATAGCTAATCCTTTAACAAAAGGCATGCCACTAATGAAGTTCAAGGATCGTTAGAATGGGATTGAGTTCCATTAGATAGTTTTCATTGTATGGACAATATTATTTTCATAAAACTCTTTTATAATATTTTCTCATATTATTGCACATTATTGAATTTTGAGAAAATTGATTATTTTGGACTTAGGATAAACATAGGGTTTATTCATTAAGTGATGTTACCACATTTGGGTTGATACAATTATAGCATACTATAATATATGGAAGATAATACCCAACTATTAAAGGATCTATTGTCATGATTCGTATATTGTACTTGGATCGGATTAGGATTTGATGCCAAGTTAACTGTTAACAAGTGAGAGAATGTGAGAACTTTTCATATTCTTGGTACTAATAGTCCAACATTATATAGTTAATGGGTATTCATATCCTAGTTTTATGATAACTGGTAAAGTTCTTGATGGGAGCACATTCATAAGGGAAAGCTTTTGAGCAATTAGTAAAAGTTTCTTCTTTGTGACCAAAAGGTCATAAGTTTAAATCATGAAAATAACTTTTTTGTAAAAATATAAGGGGAATATTGCATATATCGATAACCCTCCCCAGACTCTCACAAAGCAAGGAGCCTTGTACATTGAATACATTGACCTTTGTCCTATGGGAGCACATTTATATAGGTTTTCTTGCAGATTTTAGGATCCCTTAAGTTTTTTTCTCTTATGGAAACAAACATTATTAAATTGGGAATTGAGAACTTAGAAGAATTCCAAAACGCAAACTCTCAAACAATAATGATTGGAGTATTTCATTTTTCTTCCACTTTTAATTTATATGTTATTCTAACGTATGTTGTTGTTGAATATATATGTTAGAATTGGCTAACTTCTGAATTCATATTCAAATTTATTTACCTATTAAAACAACATTATGCATACCCCACAATACAAAACAAATGCTTCATATCCCACAATATTCAAAATAATCATATTCAAGCACTAGGATCATATTTGAAAAAAATCCAAAGTCGTCTTTGTACATTCTTTTTTACATTAATATTTTAACCTAATTTCCTACCCACAAGCTTAAAATGGAAAGTAATCCATAATTATATTTAAAAATCATATTCAAAACTAAGATCAATTTTTTAAAAAGCTATACATTCCCTTTTTCAATAATTTCCTAACCTATTTTTCTACACAAAAGTTGAGACTGAAATCAAACTTTTTAACAACTTATTGATATTTTTCCCTAATTGATGCTTTGAACTGACAAAGAACAGTCAATTAAGGATCACCTAAAAAATATATATACATGCAATGCATCATTCATCTGAAATAAAAAATTAATAGACTAACCTAATTTTATCACACTAAACCAATTATACAGACATGTCGTTAATCTAACCTATGAACGCTTTACGGAATGGTAGCTTTACGACTACTTTAGAACAACTTTGATCTTCCTGTGTCAAGTTGCTTAGAGGATTTGTTCAAACATTAATGAACTTCGAGCTTCAATGCTGTCGGATAATAATAAAAGGATAAGAGGGAAGTCCTGTCGTTGGAGCCTTTGGAGAGTTAGACAGCCATAACTACAGAGACACCTCATGCCAAAAGTTAAATTATTAACATAAACAATGAACAGATGACATTTTAGATGTGAAGACAAGTATACACAGCATAATGTTCTCTGTCTTTTTTGTGTCAAACAAATGCATCTCAGTCAATGCAATGCACCAGTTAGTCAACTGTATTCAGACCAAGCAATTTGGATCGCAATTCCCACAAATATGATCATCTAATTTCAAGTCCTAATGAAGTTTCACGTGTCAGGTGAATTTGCACCTCTATCAACGTTTCCAATTTGAGGGTCTACAGTACAGATCCTAAAATCCCCAAAATGAGAAGATGAGAAGATGAAGACAATGTTTCGAATACAGGGTCTACGGTAAAGACCTAATTCAACCATACTAGAGAAAAGACAAGGAAGGAAGCAGAATCAATAATCAATAACAGAAAAACACTTACTTGACCTCCGAAAATGGACGAGCGTGTTGGGGAAGAAGAATCGCAGCAAATGTTTTCCAAATCAACTTCGCAAAATCCCTCGATAATGGGATCTAAGCAACAAAAATACCCAACCCCCAACAAGAAGAAGACGTCAAGTAAAAAAATGCTCAATGTCCATTCAAGACAAGAAATCGGAAAAGAACACAAAACTCTTACTTAACGAGGGGGCGAGAATTTTGCAGTCGGGAACGTCTTGGGGAAGAGACTCCAACCGTGCGACAGAGAAGACTACAGTAATGCCAACCGTGCAACACCGGAGAGAAGGGCTTGGGAGTGACAGATGAGAGGGGTAAGTTGGACCGTAGTTTCGTCTTTCATACAGGGACAAGAGACAGCCAACGTTGCCTTTCATTTAAAAGGTGGACAGGATTTGTTTGTCTCTGTCTATCAGAGGCAGAGGACAATCGCCTGGAGATGGAGACCAAACAACATTGATAGATAGGATTTGTTTGTTTTGTTATCTGTCCCCATATACGGGGACAGTAACCATACACGGGGTAGAAGTCCTAGTTGCCTCCCCATTGATTAAAATTGCAAATGAGGGAGTAGGTAGGTAGCTTTCAATCTAGTTGATAAGCTGAGTTAGAAATCCAAATCCAACTAATGAATCAAGTATGAATCTTTGACTAGCGCTTTTATTTTATGAAATAACAGAGCTCAGGCCACTTTTATTTTATTAATTTTTCTTACCGCTAACTTATTATGTTAAGGTGTAACAATATATAAAGGTTGATGAACAACACACTTTTAAATATATATACAAGAATAACAACCTAGTGAAAGTCTTCTAGATCATAGGGTCTGGGGAGATCTAGAAGTCTGTAACCTTACTCCTAATTGGTAGACTGTTTCTAATAGACTCTTATAAAAAAATAAAGAAATAATAATTAAAAATAAAAATATACATAAAAGATAAGGATAATAACAATAATAAAATAAAATATAACATAAGTAATAAAATAAATCATACAATAAACATATAACAAGGTTAAGAATAAGAATAAAAGATAAAATAAGTAAATAAATACAAAAATAATGAACGAGACAAGTAAATAAATAAATCAAACAAGTCATTATAAGAAAATATTTCAGCTAAATAAGAAAATATTTCGGCTAAATAAGAAAATTTTTAGATCAAATGTTTGGGCTAAGTACAAGACATAAGCCTTGAAGGAAAATGTTTAAAAGATCTTTGAGAAAGAAAAGAACTTCTTTATGTTAGATCCTTTACATTTATCCTAGTACGTGAAAGTTTTATGTTAAGGGTCATATCCTTAGTAAGTTCTAGCATAGTTATATCTTTCTTAATCATAACAACCTAGTTCTTCTTGGGCTTTTCTTTTTTCCTCTTATAGTTTCTAAGTATAATCTTCTCGCATTTTCTTACTAGAATGTCAAAGTGTCATCTGTTAACATGTCCAAACCACCCAAGCCTTGTTTCTCTTAATTTTTCATTAATATTAGCCACCTTTAACTTGTCTCTTACCATTATATTCTTGACCTTATCTCTTCTAATAAGGTTGCTCATCTAATGGAGCATCCTTATTTCTACCACCATTAAATTATAAATATGCACCTATTTGATAGGCAACAATCCTCTACATAGAACATGCCTTACCTAATCGCTAAACAATAGAATTTACCTTTGAGCTTAAGTAGTATGTTCTTTTTGCATAAAACTCCTTATGCAATTCTCCATTTAAAACACCATAATCTGATAGTTGAACTATGTCTTAATCGATCTCTCCATCGCTTTGGATGATAAATCCTAGATACTTAAAAGACACTTTCTTTGGTATAACTTCTTAACCAATCTTTTACCTCCATATTGGAAGTCACCCTAAAGCTCGAAAAGTTACACTATAAATACTCAGTCTTATTCTTGCTCAATTTAAAACCCTTCACTCTAATGTATCTCTTTAAAGATCTAGCTTGACATTGATATCATTTTTTGTCTCATCCTTTAAAACAATATTATCAGGAAATAACATACACTAAGGCACATCCTTTACAATTAAAAACAAAAAGGGCCTCAATAAGGAACCTTGGTGTAGCCTAATATTGGTAGAAAAATGCTATGTATCTCCACCAATCATCCTTACTTTAGTCTTTACACCTTCGTACATATCCGTAACTTCTTAATACCTCCACATGATTTCCCTAGGTACCTATCACATGCCTTCTCTAAGTCAATAAAAAATATGTATAGGTTACATTGTCTTTCCTTATAATATTCCATTAATCTTCTAAGGACATGTAGAGCTTTTTTTATGGACCTTCCTACCATGAACTAAACCCGGTTCTCTGAGGTAGGTACCTCTTTTCTTACTTTTTTTTAATCATCTTTTCCCATAACTTGATGGTGTGACTAAGTAGTTTGATACCTTTACAACTGTTACAACTTTCGATGTCCCCTTTGTTCTTGTAAACAGGAATTAGTATACGAAGTCTCTAATCTGAATTTGTTGTGGATTTAAGGATCATATTAAAAAACTTGGTTAGCCAAGTAAAACCCTCTTGGTCTAGACTATTTCATACCCTTATAGGTATCTTATCAGGTTATATTTCCCTTCCACTTTTCATCTCCCTCAAAGCTCTTTTAATTTTTCCCTTATAATCTGCAGACAACAAATAATGTTATGATACCTCTCGAATGTGATAAGATCACCTAAAGAGATTTTATCCCCTACGTCTTCATTAAAAATGTTATAGAAATTTCTTTGTCATCTTCTTATGATGTTAATTTTAGCCATAAACACCCACCCTGCTTCATCTTTTATGCAACTAACTTGATCTAAGCCTCTCACTTTCTGCTCCCTATCTCTTACCAACTTAAATATATCCTTTTCTCCATCTTTAGTTTCCAATCATTGGTATAATTTCTCTAAGATCTGGTTTTTTATTCTAAAATTATCTTCTTTGCCTTTTTCTTTACTAGTTTGTAACTTCTCTATTAACTACTCTCTACCTCTATAGTGTTATCCAATAAAGCTTTTTAGGCACCCTTCTTGATCTTAGACTTTTATTGTACATCTTTATTATACCACAAAGACTCCATCTTATTATCCTTGAGTCCTTTTAGAAATGCCCAAGATCTCTTTAGTTGTATTTCTTAAAAGAGTTGCTACTCTCTCCCACATCTAGTTAACATCTCCTTCCAATTTCCTTTCTTCTCTATATTTTATCCATATGTTCCATGGTATCCCATTTTAGACTCCACCATCTAACTCAATTACCCTTCTTACATTTAACTTTGCTACACTTCTTAGTACTTCTCTTCTTCTTACAACCCTTAATAATAAAATTCATAACCAATGATCTATGTTTAATTAACAAGAAAGCATTGGTTATCACCTTACAACCCTTGCAACTAGTTCTATCACTCAGCCTTATAAAAAAGTAGTCAATTTGACTTTTTGCAGTTTTGTTATTAAAATCACCAAGCTCCTATTTTTTTCTTTAAAAATAGTTAGTTATCATTAACTTAAACACAACTGTGATATCTAATAAAATAGTTGCACCATCATTCTTATTACCATACTCGAAACTCCTATGAATCCATAAATAATGGCTCAAGGTTGCAAGCATATACCATATTGGAAACAACACCTTTCACCACATTTTTTAAGGATATAATCTTATCATTAGTCCTCTTTACCCCCACAACATGAATTATTAGTCCCTTAATAACCAAGATACTACCCATTTTGTCGTCACGAAGCTTTACCCCTATCCACTTTGCCTCTTAGATGCATGTCATATGAATTTTATATTTTTCTAAAGTCCCCCCTAATTTTAAAGACTTCCCTCTAAGGATCCTGATGTTCTAAGAACCTATCTATAATTTGCTAATAAACTCACTGAGGGACTCACAAAAGAACTAGCCCTTGTTTTATCATCAAATTGCAAAGCAACCATTCTTATTCTAATGCCCAACACCAGTTGTAGAAGAGAAGCTTAACAATTCCCTAAACAAATGTAATATTACTTAAGCAAGGCAAGGAAGATTGATATTAAATCCCAAAACAGGCACCATAATAAACAGATATAAAAATCAGAAGTACACATAACCACAAGCAAATCAAAATTAGATAATCTAAAATATGAACCAATAATAGCAACTAGGTTTCTCCATAATGCAGAAAGAAAGATTGATATTAAATCCCAAAATGGGCACCACATATGAAAATCACAAGTACATATGACTACAAGCACATCAAAATTAGATGGTCTAAAATTTTAAGTAATAATAAGAAATAGGTTTCTGCAAAATACTAATACATAGTACTTGATAGTTAAAATGGAACAAACAAAATATTTAAATCAATTACAATTTTATCTTCTTAATAACCTTACTTTACATATGGAAATAGAAACCTTAATAGAACAAGTTTGTGGTGAAAACCCCTTAGATCCTAAAAAGAATTCTAATAATCAATTGGTTGAAATAAAACTAAAGAATCACACACAAGAAATATGAAGAATAATATTCCATATACACAACATGATGTACAAGAATTTATTAATGATGTTGTAAATTATTAAAAAAACAATTAATAGCACAATGAACTAGTAAACATTCAACCCCATCTTTCTATGTAAATAATCATTTCGAACAAAAGAGAAAGAAGAATGGTAATTAATTTTGAAGAATTAAATAAAGCTACTATAGGTGATGTATATAAATTATCAAGAAAAGACTATATTATAAGTAAATTAAAGGGACATCATTGGTTTACTACACTTGATACAAAATTAGGTTATTGGCAATTAAGACTACATGAAAATACCAAATCATTAACAGCCTTTGCATGTCCACCATCATTACCAGTGGAATGCATTACCTTTGGATTAAAACAAGCGCTGGTATTTATCAAAGATTTATGGATAACAATTTAGAAGGATTAGAAGAATTTACCTTAGCCTATATTGATGAAATTATTATATTTTCAAATAAAGATGATGAAAATCAATTAAATAAGGTAAAAGAGGTTCTCACTAGATGTCGACACAAAGGACAAATTTTAAGCAAAAAGAAAATTAAATTAACACAACAAAATATCGAATATTTATGTATAGAATTTCATAATGGATTTTTAAAATTATAACCTAATATCCTTGAAAAATTACACCATTTTTCTAACACTTTAAAAAACATAAATGAAGCTCAAAAAATCCTTGGATTACTAAACTATATTTTTCATCAAGGATTTCTTAAAGATTCAGCTAAAGAAAGAAAAAAGTTACAACTTAAATGTAGTACAAAAACCCAATGGATATGGACAAAGGAAGACACAACAATGGTACACATATTAAAATTTTTTTGCAAGAATTTACCAACATTATATAATTACAATGATAAAGATACACAACTAGTACAAATTAATGCATGTACAGATACATGGGCTGGCTTCCTTCTGACGCAACCACCTAAGTAAAGGAATTATCTCTTATGTAAATATATCAATGGGACTTTTAATCCCACTAAAAGGAAATATCATATTCATGTAAAGGAAACACTAGCATGTATTAGAGTTAAATCAATATAATTTTCAAACACATTATATAAAATCTTCCGCTAACAGTCTTGTTGATATCTTAACCAGAGAATGGGAACATCAATCCTAAGCGTCAAAGATTCACTCACCAAAAAGGAAGCATAATTATTAGATCTTGAACAACAAGTAGGGTTAATAACAAAAGAGAATAACTAGTTAAGATCAACCATTAATCTTCTTGAAAAACAAAACATCACTGCCATCCAACAAATTACCCCTAAACAAATTACTCAAACACATTTATCCCCTATTCCTTCAAACATTTCAGTTAAATGTATTCACCCATTACCCAAATATGAACCATTCATGTCTCAAAAATAAGAAGATTTTAGAGAATCTAGAGTCTATATTATTTTTAATGGACCAATGGTAGGAATATATGATGCATGACATAAGGCTTCTATCCATATTATTGGAAAATCTTCAATCATTCATCGAAGTTATTCAAACCATTTAAAAGTAGAAAAAAACCTTAGTCGAATTCAAAAATCCTACATTAAAACCTCAATATAAATAAGCCTTAGAAAAATAGCAATAAGATTCCAAAATGAAAACATTAGGAAAACATATTAAAATGGAAAGAATCAATGTTGTACCTATAAGAGCATTAAAATACAAAATGAAGAGAATTACTCCTAAAATATTTTATGATTGTTTTCAAGCACTCAATGAATGGGAGGAGGAACAATAGGTTTTTTAGTACTACCCCTAAAACTAAGGATGATATGGACCCAAAGCTATCATCTTTCCAAAAACAGATGTACCAACTATCTATCTCTTTTTCTAAAGTGGTTTAGTAGATAATATTAATTTAACCAATTTAAGTAGAATCGTCGAGTTTCCAGTTGGATTCACTCTTGCAGTCAAAAACTACAAAGAAAGATTTGCAAAAAGAAAGAAAAATCTTTATCAAGGTTTTCAACAGCTATCCAATCTTTAAAAAAGTAGGCAATTTCAAAGACTCAAACATGCAGCTATCTCGAATAACTTATGTATAGGTAGGAATCAACAATGGTATGTATCCGCCCTTTGATGAAACACCAAAATATGAATTCAACTAGGATCTCATTAATCAGTTTAACCTCCGCTGCATTAAAGGTATTTTATCAACAATGTTTAAAGATTACTCCAAAATCATTGATTAAACTCAATTATAGAGGACCAAATATTTTGATGACATCAGCTTATCGTACACCTCTATCTACTGATTCCTTCTAATTAATCAAACAAATCAAAAAAAATTCTCAACCATATTCGGAGTATTCAACATCTTATCAGAAGATTGAAAGCAATTCATTTGTCAACAACTCCAGCAATATCCATCTCATCAATGTACCAACTATCCTTCACTTCAAAAGAAAAATATGATAGCTCCTTAATGGATGTAATTATTGAAGAGTGATGTAAGTAGTGAAGTAATTTCAATTATGTAAGTCACTTATCTATAGGCCACCTATGTAGATAATCCCAAAAGTAAAAGTAGGTTCTCTCAACAAAGAAATCTACTTTTATTATTTTTCAACAGTAAAAGTAGATTCTCTCGACAGAAAATCTTCTTTTACTATTTTCTTATCTCTAGTTGCTTTTGGCAACTTATAACTAAAGAAGGAAACAACCAAATTGATCCGATCTGTTTAAGAAGCCAAACACTAGCTCTATATATTCTCATCCTAATTATCACTATTCACCAAAAATTCCTCTGTTGTGGAGCTTACCCCAAATTTAAAAAAGAAGAAAGTAAGGCATATGGTTTTCCAAAAGCCAAATGAAGAAACTTCTATAAGCATATATTATTTAGACAAGTAATGATGACACCAAACACTTATTGGGTTTAAAGAATATAAAGGAGAAAACAAAATTTCAATAAAAGGAAAGCTTCATATGCAAAATATTAATGAAGGATACTACTCAGAACAAAAAAAAGATGGATATGAACTAGTAACTAAATTTAATAACTCTAGTTTGCGGTTTCTATTGGAAACATTGAATATGAGCACAAGATCATTAGCAAACAAAAATAAGTGAATTGTAATGATGACAATAAACAAAAAAAAATGTCATCAACACAGTACATCAATACGAGAAAAGATGAAACTTTGGAGCAGTTATGAAAAATCTAAGCCAAGAATCATAAAACTTATGAGTACCATTTACAAAAAGACTCTAAAAACATTTTCAAACTCTCAAAACAATAACACTGAAGATGGAGACAAGATCAATCAATAAGTACATATGAATATTGTACTTAAAAAAGAGAAAAAAAGAGAGAGATTATGTCTACGAGTTCGGTCGCCGCTAGGGTTTTAATTACTACATAGATTCTTCTCTTATGAGAATAAAATATCCAAAATAACCAATGGAAAGTGAATTTTAACGCTTATTCGAAAGAGAGATAAGGAGGAGGAGAGACTAAGAAAACGAGAGATAGAGGACTCAAATCTAGCTTTAGAGAGCTTGAATCAATGATGTCGGAACCCAACCCGGAGACCGGACCCCAACTGGTCATAACCTAAAACTTAAGCTTTGATACCATAGATGTTGGATGTAACATCCCACCCTCAATTGGAAGGGTAGAATAGTAAATTGGCATAGGATGAGCTAGATTGGGATTTCATAGGACTGCTCATGCATAATAGGATTGCTACATAGTCACAATTGTGCACAAGAATTTACCGCACATGCATACATGACATTCCCGGTTTTTGTGCCTACTGTAATTTTTATTGTGATTAATGGGGTTATCGGATTTGAAAAATTATTCTGAGTGCGCCATAAATTGTTTTCTATTTTAAAGGATTTTTAGGAATTTTTCTGGATTTTTCCGGAGAAAATTCCCAGACCGGAAA
>JANITW010000236.1:48230694-48240918 GCA_027564335.1 Erythroxylum williamsii | reverse complement strand
GGAATTGCAGGGACATGGCGCTTTAAACGTATGGCCTAGGTAAAGGGGCTTCAATGAAAGGTCAGTGATGGAAACTTATCCCAATACTAAGAAGAGCATGTTGAATCGATGCTGAAGATGCCTGCCTTATCCTGTAGGTAGTCACTATTAGTGACTTAACCAGTAGTAGCTGTCTTTACATGTACATGATAATGTGGTTGCAACTTAAGTGAAATAAAGAAAATGGGAAGGGTCATATCTAGGAGTCGAGATCCTCTGTCTAATTTTATGGTGTCTTCATATGTAGGAGTCCAGATCCTCTGTCCAATTTTATGGTGTCTTATTGTGTCCAGTAAATCTCAGCTATTTATTTATGTGGATCCCGCATGGGTCCAGCATAAATAAATATGGGTCCTACATAAATAAATGGCTGAGATTCACTGGACACAATAAGACACCATAAAATTGGATAGAAGATCTTGTCTCCATATGTATGCAGAATCCTATCAATACTTTTCAATTAAATAAAACTTGTATTATGTATTATGCATGCTATGCTCTTAACTAACATGAATTGACACTCTTATTTCTATATGTAGGGTGAATCCTATCAATTCAAGAGCGTGACTTCTTCATTTTCAATTAATAAAACTTGCATTATTATGCATGCTATGCTCTTAACATGACATGACACGACACACTTTTATTGCTAGTCTACTTTCGAGGGTAATACTATACTTTGTTGTTTATTAAATCTTCCACCGGACCATCATATGAAAACGAGCAGGCAAATTGAAATGCACTAACAAAACGTGCTTTTGTTTCTATACAAAAATCAGGGTTATAGGTCAGACAAAATCT
Organism: Erythroxylum williamsii; assembly: GCA_027564335.1. Lineage (NCBI taxonomy): Eukaryota > Viridiplantae > Streptophyta > Magnoliopsida > Malpighiales > Erythroxylaceae > Erythroxylum > Erythroxylum williamsii. The sequence continues at coordinate 48,240,078 of JANITW010000236.1, read as the reverse complement.
TGTATTTCTTTGCACAGGGTTGATCTATGAAGAACGTACTCGTTGGAGATTGTTGAATTTGGCCAAGATCATTGTCATGTCACTCTCGTGTAGGCCACATATTTGTGACTGATTGCACTATAATAATTGAAAGAGAGTAGGAAAAGGACTCTTTTTAAGCGAATTACAATAACGAAGCAGCATAACAAACAAATTACTATTGTCCAGTGCTTGTAGAGTCGATTTCATTAGAAGACAGACATTGCATCATCCGGATCACGATGCTGGGTTGCCTTGCTTCAAGATGTATCGGAGAAGGGGAGTTAGTATTGAGAAAGGTATGACTAGTAGTCTTTGTTTTAAGGTTAGGTTTAGGTCAAAGTAGGTGATAAATGAGTATCATCTATATTGAGGTATAGGTAAGTCTTAAGAGTTTCATACAAGTATGGTATTCACAGAGATGAATACTTCCAGGTTAAATTAAAAATCCACCGGGCACAGTTGTTATCTCGTTTTCAGCTTTGTTTAAGTCCAAATAATTAAAGGTCGAGACTTTCTTGACAATTTCATGCCAAATTATTGCTTTCTTTTTCCTCATACACACGGTATCAGGTATATATCTCCAGCCACAGCGTCTCTAGCTAGTTGAAACCACCTCAATAAGCTTCATACTTCTGGTCTGTGCCCATCTCGAACTGTGACTCTAAACCCGGTTAAGAACAACACCCGCAGGTCCGCTCCCTTAAGATTGATTCTTTTGTTCTGATCATAGCAGCAGCAATGTGATATAGCACGCTAAGTGTAAGATTAGATCAACAGCTATATATAACCAGGTCCATGTGGTTTGTTTTTCTTTTTAATTATTTAATTTGGCAGACAGGTATAGGTGTCATGGAGAGTAGCACCTGGTCCTCTTCGTTTCCTGGCCTTGAAGGAGCTTCCAATCCAGACGAGTTTATCATGCAGCAAAGCTTGATCTTTTCAGATACGCTCAAGGTGAGGTTACTATTATGATTCCAGTGGAGAACAAGATACGATGTACGTTTGTGCTTCTTTATGTTTGGGAATAAGTTTGCCATATACGTTTCTGCTTCTTTATGCTTTCAACTGTCGGAAAATCTCAATAGGTAGACTGCAAGGTTGCTGTTTTCAGTATAATAGACATATCAGTCTCAGATGAGGGATCCATGAAGTGCAGCATGCTTCAGACCACAATACTTGGAGAAATCAGTCGCCATTCATTTTGATTTTTAAGAAAATTAGCTTTTCATCATTACAGGACTTGAAGAATGTTAGGAAACAATTGTACTCGGCAGCAGATTACTATGAAATTTCTTACAACAAAGTCGACGAGCAGAAGCAAATGTGAGCCGCATTTTTGCTGTCAGCTAATGAATACCCTTTTAAGATTTTTGACAGAAGGGTTACTAAAACACTGCATTTTTCAACAATTGTAGAGTGCTTGAAACCTTGAAGAATTACCTTATTCAAGCTTTGATCAGCACTGTGGATCATTTGGGTTCAGTAGCATACAAAGTCAACACTTTTTTTGACGAGAAAGTTGAAGAAATTTCGAATATAGAGCTTCATTTGTCTTGTTTGGAACAGGTTTCACCGCGTATTACCCTGGCATTCATATATATATGGGTCCTCTCACTCAATATCATAAAGCAGGGTAGTTAGATGCAACGCTCAGCTAACCTTTAGACGTAAATCACCACGATATCGCATTTGTCTTGTTGTAAGTTACAGGGCTGTAATTGTTAATTGCTATGAGCACTAAACCATATTTAACCATTTTAGGATCTCTCTCTTCCCCTGCAACGCCTTCAATTCAATATAAATCACCAGAGACTCGTGAACTTCACTCTTTTTTTTTTTTTTGGCAATAACTTGCCTTCATCTGTCATATTAACTTTACCCCATTGGGGACTATCTGAACATCTAACATGGAGATATTCAGATGGTATGACCTCAGTACTGGCAAAAAATGTACATACACTTGAATGTGGACTTACGTAGAACTTGGATTAACGTCTTGCACCTCCAACATTAGGTTACTGATGTCTTCTTTCACTTTAATTATCCATATCCATTGTTGGGTACGGGTTTTTTCAGAGAGTAAAAACATGCCAAGAGTATACCAACCAAGGTGGTCTTCTTCAACAATCGTTGATGATATATACTCCGAAGTACCATAAGAGTTACATTTTCTCAGGCAAGCATGCTGACAGTAATTTCATTTTACCTTTTACATGTCTCTGGAAGCTAATCTCTGTTAGGAAGTTACAGAGAGATAGAGAAAAGAGTAAAGATTTTAAGGATGCTTACAATGCACTAATTTCAGCAGAGGGCAACATGGATGCAGTTGACGGTGGCAGATCCAAAAACCACAGTAGAACAACTGTTGGATACAATTTGGAACAATTTAAACAAGGTATTGTCTTCTGAATCTGTCAAGAATGTGTGGAAGCTTAACTATGATGAACTCCACATTAAAACAAATTCAGAGAAGTACTAAATTTTCATTGATCCATACTGATACTTGTTTACTCGTTCCTTGTGTGATTGTTCTGCCAAGTCCCACAAGCAACAATCAAAAGGGCACCTTCTCCTTCTCGCAGGTAAACTTTATGACGTATTCACCTAGGAAATTATCATCATGACTAGTATAAGTTGAAGCTTTGTAACTATTTACCAAATGCAGAGAATGGAGTTTCAAATTGCCATCTCCAAAATTCAGTTTAAGACAAGGAACTTTCGCATTTGCAAAGATTTCAGACAACAAACAACCAGGTCTTAGAGAAGAAATTTTTCGAGAATTGTTCTATAGTTGTCACAATCCTGTACTGATTTTGTTTCTCTAGGAACAGAAAAAAGAGCGGCCTCTTCACAGCGCTTTCCCCTTTTACGTACAACATCTATCCTCAAGAGACCAACCTCTCCAAACCACTCCACTGAGAGACAACAGGTAAGCTCAGCATTACTCCCAGAATGTAAAATGACGTTGGTATCTCTGAAATAGTAGACAATGGTAGGCAACAAGGTGCCACAAGTTTATTATGATGTAAAGATGGTTTTACTAATGTTTTTTCAGTACCCAACTCAGACCCAGAGATCAGTTTCATGGTCTAGAACTGTGCATACTGAAAGAGAGAGGATGAGTGACATTCAACTATATTCAAGCAGGAGCAGACGCCTCTTGCAAGCCCTGCTCAGCGTGCGAAAGTCCAGAGAGGATGACAGAACCGAAAAGAATTAAATCGAGGCAGCAAAGCAAATGACTCAATTTCCTCTTCCCTTTTTCAATTTTACCAGCTTCCGTTTATATTTGGAACCCTATCCTATGTAGTGATTGTTTCAAATTTAGTTGCCCTGGTATAGAACCAGATTCTAGTTTCTCAGTGCAAACTGGGGCTCATGTTTAACATTTGGAGTTCTGAAGGTGGCTGTTAGGTAATTCCTATGTGACCTTTCAACAACTTTCTAGGTTTCTGTCATTCAGCAAACTGCACGAGTTCAATCACCAGAAACGAAACCCTGGAGATGTTCTACTTGTGTCAGAATGCAACTTGAAGTATTTTAACTGAGAATCCATTTGTGCACAACATTAAGTAAATTATTTTATATCCAATCTAGCCTGAAATAACATTTCACTACACCCTTCCTTTAAAAATGTAACTACATTGCGAACTTCAAAATTTTTCAGAAGAATAGCAAATATCTTCGTGTCAAAGTGAACTTGAGTGAATATGACAACAGGTGGAAGAAGGCACCACTTGCATATTTCAAGAGTCTCTGTACAGCGATATAATGGCAGTCTCACATAGCGAGATCTGATACAAGTGGATCAGGAAAATTCCAGTGATGATATTGTGAACCCATGATATAACCGGGGTATCAACTAATGTTGAAAACGTTAAATGTGATGGAAGTTCTTACAAGTCAGCTATCCCTCAGAACCCTAGATCAAAAGTAGGACATTCATCCATTTTCATTGGGCTCGCTAGATGCTTGGAATGACTGTTATTATCGCTTTCATCATCAGGAGAACAGACACCCCCTGCACACAAATTATGGGAAGCAAGATGGCACTGCACAAAGCGATGAGCATGTTATGACCTAGTTGAACAATAAAAGGGAAAAAAAACTGTTTTATATCATATAACATAAGCCTTTGGAAAAGATATAAATATTAGACTCAGGTAAAAGAATTTTAACCCGCATATGAGCCTAAAGGCATGCCCAAACCTAATAAGCTTTGAAAGAGCATCCAAGTCACCTCCACAGAAGGGTCTGGAGAACACTATAGGTTTATAAACCACACTACTTTGATGTACATCAATATTTTCCTAGGCGAGCTTTTGAATGAATAACAATATATATAGAAACGTCTTTACAAACTCGTAATCCAAATACTCAGAAACTATTGCAAGCTGAACCTAATCTAATTAAAGCTTAGTTTATTAGGATTGAACTTAGCATATTTATCACTGAGGCAAACTTTGAACAGAGAGTCAGCAAGCGGAAATCCAAAATCACTGATTTGCAACCTATGCATGTTAATGCTTCACCTTGTGTTATCTCTGAAGACAGATGACAATTCAGAGAGGTTATAGCGAGTGATTAACGTAAAACTTCAAGTATTTCATCCAAATGATATGGAAAAACTACTGATGATTATGATTTGAAGACCGTAAAAGCATTATTTATAACTATGATGAGGATTTGGATTGTCATGAGCCAAACCTGGTCAACATTTCTAGCTTTACTGCCCTCGGATCTTTGGCTACATATGAAAGCAGGTTTTTCTGCAAAACCCAAAAAGTTATTGCTGATTGATCCTTGACATTAAGACCTGACTAGAAGCTAAACAGTGAAAAGTTACAAGGAGTGCAGAGAAGCTACCTTCAGAAACAGTTTTATTTGCTTCAGCAATATTCAAATCCTCAGCTGTTCCATTCTTCAGAAACAATTTCCCATGCAACAGGTCTCCCTCCGTACTATCAGCGACAGTATCTGCACCTTGAAGCTCCTCGGTCGAGAAAGCATGCGTACTTATCTCACTGCCCATAACACTCTGTTGAGCTTTCGGCTTCTGAAGAATGGACAAAATTTGATGGGCTAGACAGGACCAAAAATCTTTATCATTAGTTGCAGCTACAATGCAACAATCCATTAGGACCAGATTCAAAAGTAGCAAATAAGTTATGATCTTAAACAATATTCAGATTGTGCTACATGATCAACAAAAGGAATTTCAGGGATTCTCTTTTCATGTTACATCATGGCACTTCATGAAAAATTTTGCCAAATCTCACTGGAATGTGCAAAATTTATATTGCACAGCTGTTGAAAATGAACTTATATATCAAAAACCACTTGATCATGGGTATAACAAGTATGCAGCAAGTTTTCATCACCGAGGCATGCAATATAGCAGACAGACTATGCCTATCTCAAACACAATAAGGAAATGGGTGGCATAACACAACTAAGGGGTGTACCAGCACGCAAATCTTTGTTTCTGGGAACAATTTTGTTGATGCTTGTACTTTTTACACTTGACATACTTGAGTATGCATCTTCCTGTATATCCATAGGGTTTTGAAAAGATTCTGCCATGAAAGAAAAGAACAATCAAGAAGATCCAGCAACTAGAAAAAGGGAACAAAAGCAAGAGACTACATAATACTTGATACTAGAATGAAGACAAGTATTCAGTACCATATGAATACTAAATATAATTGCATCATGTTGCATTCAGTAGATAAACACAACGGATAAACTAAGAAAATGACATAAAAAATGATATTACACAGTAGAACCGACAAAATGAATAAAAAAAGGAGCAATGATAATCTGAAGAAACCATGGAATTTCACTCAGATTAATCTAGTAATTTTGTGCATGAATATGCAGCATAAGACAGACTGGTTCGTTTTGTTGCTTCTGTCATTTAGTTTCTTATATAACTGCCAACATACAGGGAGCCTTTTTTTTCCCTCATAATGTGCACGATTTAATTTGCGTTAGTGGATAACTCTGACAGTGAGCTTTTATAAATAGGAAATGGTGATAAATTAGGATGTAGATATATAATTCCCAACTTTTGCAGCTATTATTCTATTCATCTAATCGCTCTTGCTCAATATCCCCTAAACTCTTCAACCTCACTTCTCTATACTCTTCATTATCATCTTCTCTTCTCATCTCTACTACATACTCCTGGTTGTCTAGATTGATAGTAACATCTCACATCGTACTGGATAAAACTAACAAATTATCAGCATAAAGACTAAATATTGGAATAAAACTTACTCCTGCCACAAAGAAAGAAGAGGAGAAATCCATGCCTGTATATAAAAGTTTATCCATGTAACTGTTTACATATATATGTTTCTGTAATTGAAAAATATCATTATCAAGGTAGCACCATCTGTAAGGAAAAGGTTCAAAAATGACATTTATTCCAGCTGACCTTTCACCAAAATTTTGTCGATTCGGGGATTATCAAGATGCCCATTTGGTGTCTTTGTTTTGTCAGAAACATTGAAGTCATCTTTTTGAACTTTCTGATCCCCTAGATACTGGTTTTCCACAAGTTCTTCAATGTCAACTAGATGAGTGTCAAATGTTATTGATTCCCCAGATCTTATTATTTCATCCTTTCTGAGAAATCTACTATCCAAACTTTTCCTGGTTGCATCATACAGCATAATCTGAATGTAGAATCACAATGATAAAATAAGTTAAACATTGTACACTTAAAAAGGATGAACAAATATGAAAAGGAAAATAAAGAATAGACACCCAATTTCATTAAACAAAGAAATTCTCTTAGTATATTTACAAGAAAAATCTTTTAACAATGGCTCTTGGCAGGAAGACTGTTGAAGTGTAAGTTCACTCAATTCAACAAGAAAGATGATTTCTCGTTGAAAAGAAACGAGTCACTTAGTTCTAGAGTTAACCTGTCTCCCTAGGAGGCCACTATGAAAAAGTCTCAAGAAACCATCATGATATTTCTTGGCTTTCTGTGTTACTTGCGTTGTGTATAAGACCTGCCATTCTACATTAACAGGGGAGGACATGTTAACTAGGAGAATTTTACTCATTTATGCAGATAGAAATAAGAAAATAAAAACACCAAATATGAACAACATTACATGCAATGCTAAAAGAACAATATTAAATGCATTCTAAAAGAAGATTTGGTTTGTGCTTAAAGAAAAATGTCTGAGGAAAGTCGGTGGAAGAAGACTTTGATATATGATGACTACAAATTGGACAAGACAAAACTATATACAAACATCATTACTGGAGTAGAAGAAACAACTATGAACAAGACAACCTACCTTTTCAAACAAGATTAACTAGAATCATGGGCATGGAATCCTAGTGTTTAAACAGAAAATTGCTCTTGATTTCTCCATCAATTGATTTGCTGTTTTTGTTAATATTACAACAGTTTCTCAGAATGAACTGTACTATAGAATTGTGATGCCGCCAGTCTCTCCAGTTTCAACCAACTGGTCATTAAATGCCACCAATTCACCATACTGTATATTACCATCGTTCCTAAAGAACCAGCTAGGTAGAAGGTTTTATGCTTTCCTCATACAGCATGATCTAAAAATGATTCTGATAAAGAGATGTAAGGAAATGAAAAACAAATACCAGTTAGGTTATTTCAACTTTAATTAATTAACAAAGGTTTTGCAACCACACCATCAATAGGTTCAAATATAGGAGAGTCTGAAAAAAGATTTGAAAGGTCAAAAATAAATTGGGAAATCAACCTGCCCCAAGAGGATCCATCATGAAACTTATTAGCCTTCTAAGTTAGCTGTTAGTGTATAAAAACTGCCATCCTATGTCTAAAACAAGAAGTGATCTAAACTAAAAACAGTCTAGACTGCTTTCAGGGACAGCTAATTGACCTTTGCAATGATCCATAACCGCAACCTCACATTTCCATATTATCTAACAAGTCACACACATGCCCAAAAGGAATGAAGAACTAAAGAGCAGTGTCCAAGCAAAAAAAAATAACAATGATAATAAATCTAATAGAATAATATTCAGCAGCTAACCTTTAATACTGGGTTTTAGCACATCCAGACTACTTTCCTTTGCTCCATACTTCTGCATTTTACTCTTCTTGAACTCTATAAAGTAACAACGGTCACAATAGTTCAAATCCATAATTCAACAAGGTAGTTTTTCCAACAAATTAAAACTAACCTCTGATAATTGCTCGTGAAGGGCTCAGATTATGTGATATCTTCTCCAAGTTATCCTTTCTACCTAACAAAACACAGCTTGCGCAGTATTAAAATATGGAAAGACAAAGAAGCAAAGGTAATATAGAAGATTATACTACCAGAAGTAGAAATTGAAGGACTCGCAAATTTCTTTCTAGGCCTTTCCAATACTTTTTTATTCCACTGTTGGAAGTTCGAATCGCATAGAGGCTCAACATGTCCCTGAGGATCTCCAACATGAAGAAGAAAGGTGTTGAAAGTGAGAGTTTGGCCTGTACTCACAACTTCTTCTTCCTTCAAGATCCTGCATTCCAGAAGCTTCTCGCAATCATCCAACAGCTTCACCTGAACAATCAAACGTAAAAATGCAACAAATATCATAACTTAATCCGAGATATTTGGATGAACGGAAATTGTGGAAAAGTACTTTGTTGGAAGAGAGGTGCAGGTCCAAGAAGCCGTCATGAAACACTTTTCTTTTTTGCTTGATGTGCTTCGTGTAGGTTACATTCCATCTCTTCTTCGTCTTGTCCTCCATTGATGAACACCCCTAAATTTCTTGTGGGCGGGAAAGAAATCGTCAATTTCAGATTCAGATTTCAGAGACAGTGGATCTCAAAACGGTAATGTCGTTTGGAGGATGTTTGATTTTTGAGGCTCTATTTATCATTGTCCTAATTCCGTCAAATGGCTTGACAAATAATAACAATTGCATCACTTTTGGCTAAAATTGTATTTTTTTAAATTAAAAAATTCTTTAGAAGAAAAAGAAACCAAAACAGAAGAAGCAACTAAACTTAAAGTCAATAAGTTTTATCTTATATACCTGGACCTAAGCTTCTTCATAATTGATTACAAACGCGGAAAAATTAGAACGAAAATTAGAAACAATACTCCTTAGGATATTATTCCAATTGAGACGGTTTGCATGAAATAAAGCAACTCTTACTCACCAATGGGCGGCTTTATTAGCAATCCGAGAACTCCATTGAAAGGAGAAATGTTGGAAGTGATTCTTAAGTGAAAGACACTCAGCAAACATTGCACTAACCTCTAACAAATTACTGGAAGAATTATTAAGATTGTTGATCACTTCTAGACAATCCGATTCAAGAACAATTCTGTCAAAATTTTTAGC
>JANITW010000236.1:48186172-48208703 GCA_027564335.1 Erythroxylum williamsii | reverse complement strand
TTTTCAAAGGTGATGCTTGTTGTATTCCAAATTGTTCACTAAGGGAGATCATTTTGAGAGAGATACATGGAGGTGGACTAGCTGGCCATTTTGGTAGAGAGAAGACTTATGCTTATGCTCAATCCCATTTCTTTTGGCCGAAAATGCTCAAGGATGTAGTAAGGCTTGTTTCTTCTTGCAATACATGTAGAAAAGCTAAAATGGGCTCACAATCAACCGGCCCATATACACCTTTGCCTACACCAAACCAACCTTGGGAAGATGTAAGTATGGACTTCATTTTGGGTTTGCCTAGGACAAGGAGAGGTTTTGATTCTATAATGGTTGTTGTGGACCGCTTTTCTAAAATGGCTCATTTCATTCCTTGCACTAAAACTATGGATGCATCACATGTTATGGAATTGTATTTTAAAGAAATTGTGAAGCTGCATGGGCTGCCTAGATCGATTGTAAGTGATAGAGATGTTAAATTTCTTAGTCACTTTTGGAGAACTTTATGGGCAAGATTGGGGACTCAATTGAAATTCAGCACTTCTTTTCATCCTCAAACTGATGGTCAAACCGAGGTAGTTAATAGAAGTCTTGGCAACATTCTTAGAAGTCTTTTAAAGGGGAAAACCAAGAATTGGGACACCTATTTAGCTCAGGCTGAATTTGCTTACAACTCCTCAAGAAGTAAGTCTACTCAATTCAGTCCTTTTGAACTTGTTTATGGCACTAACCCTTTGAGCCCAATTGATTTGACTCCAATTAAGACAAGCGGGTTACCATCTAGTATCAAGGCTGAGAATAGGGCCCATGAAATTGTTGAATTACACAAGAAGGCCCGAGAGAATATCTTGAAGCATAATGAAGCCTACAAGAAGCAAGCTAAGTATAGAAGAATTGTGGAATTCAAAGAAGGGGACTTAGTGTGGGTTCATTTGAGGAAAGAAAGGTTCCCAAGCAAGAGAAAGTCCAAATTAAGCAACAGGGCTGATGGTCCATTTAAGGTGTTGAAGAAAATTGGGCCTAATGCATACAAGATTGATCTGCCCAATTCTTATAATGTGTCCAATACTTTCAATGTAAGTGATTTGAGCCCATATCATGAAGATTCAATGCAGGAAAGGCCTTTACTTGATGGAGATCCATTCCAAGAGGGGGAGAATGATGGCGGTCCATCCAACAAAGTCTTAGAAGATATTGCAAACATGGGCTTGGGTGCAAATGATGAAGATGGTTCCACCATAGAAGAGGAAAATGCTGATGATGATTTTTTGGGCTTAATCATGAAGTTGCAGGTCCATTTGAAGCCATTTGGCCTTTGTAAGGCTGCAGCACATATTGATCCCTTGCCTTATGATGAAGACAAGTTTGAGAAGTCCATTAAAGAAGTCCAAGACGTCCAAGAAGGCTGCTGCTCCATTGGTTAGTAGCATGGGGTTGCCATCACTTGATTGAAGCTAATAAGAGCCTCTAATGCTCATTATTTCCATTCTGACCTTTGTGTTATCTTTCCTTTATTTTTTTGACTGTTTTAAACACTTAAAGTTTCTGTTTAAAGACCATTAAAGTCGCAGGTTATAAGGGAGTGCAATGATGAGGTCAGTTTTGTGACTTTCCATTTTGCAGCCTTTCCTTATTTATGCTGATTGTATCTCCATCTTCTGGTGGACGTGAATCAATTAAAACAAAACAATTTCAGCTTCTTTCTGCTGTGATTTATCATTTGGGTTGTTAGCTTTCCAAAACTAACGTTTGGGTTTTGATAGTTTTCCAAAAACTATTTTGTTTCCTACACCACTGTTAGCTTCGACAGATTCGACCTTCCCTCACTAAATCAGCCATATCTCCCAAACCACACATCCGATTCACACAAACTTGATATCCCTGGAAACTAGACAGAAAAACCCACAACTTTCATCAAGACTTCGTCCCAAAATTCCCATCCAATCGCTCCAGAATTCTTCCACAACCAGACTGTTTCCACCAGAACTTTCACCAAAATCTGACCCAAACGTATTTGCCTTCATCTTTACACCCATATCGCCATCAGAAAGGCTTGAGACTATAGTTGGATGAAGGAGAGAGTTGATGTTGTTAATAGTGAGTCGTCAACATATTGATTCCAACCTCCATCATCTGGCTAGGGTACTTCCTCAGCAGCTCCTTCACCCAATCAGGATCAACAGCTCAAGGGCCCTCCTTCGTCGAACCAACCTGGATCACATTATGAGAGAGATTCTTGACTTTTGTATCTTCTTTATTTTTATTTATTAATTGTGCATATTTATTATTTTCGTACATTGCTATTTTGATTTAACATTATAGTTAATGATATTTATTGTTTATTTATTTTCATGTGTGTTATTTTTATTTTCTTTTATTATTTTTATCCCTTTTTCTTTTTGTTTGCAAGGATGTTAATCTAATATTGGATGGGCAACACCAAAATCAGAAAATTGTGTTATTCAAGGAAGTACCAACTCACTTTCTGACTTATTAATATGCTTATATTTTGTACATTGAGGACAATGTGCAATTTTAAGTATGGGGAAGGGTTAACAATTTTAATGATTTTTTAAGCTTATTATAATCTTTTTAATTAAATTTTATTAAATGATATTCTTAATTAATTGAAACATGTTTGTAAATAGTTGAAATCATTATTAAATATTAATTTGAATTAATATGCGAAAGGATGATAATTAGAATAAATTTACTTTTATAAGTCATATTTTTAATAATCATTAAGATAGTCAAATTGAATGAAATTGTATATTATTTATGCATATAAAACCATCTTTTTCGTGCTCATATTTTTAATAGTCATGAAGATAGTCAAATTGAATGAAATTGAATATTATTTACGCATATAAAACCATTTTTTTCGAGAGCTTTTGAGCGTAAGAATAAAAATATTCAAAAAATTTAAGTTCATTTATTTTTTTATTGTATGTTATCATGCATAGTTGAATGATTCTATAGCTTGTTTTTATTATACATATTGAGACTATAGTTGTTTAATTAGAAGCATTGAAATGATAAAGACACTTAGATTCAACACTTGTTTAAGCCTATTTCTTTGATAATTACCATATCATAATTTATCTTTAGGAACAATCAAGTTTGAGTCTTAGCCTTTTTCTATGATTATAACCCAATTATCAACCATTATCTTATTTTTCTTTGAAGCCTTTTTATTGTTTTAAACTTTGAATATTATTTACATTACTTGATAGTTTGGAACTTGAAATTTGTAAGGGTCAAATATTTCTTTAATTATGATACATGATGAATGCTTACAATTATTTTGATTGAAAAAAGAGCATGGAAAATTTATGGTTAAAAATATAGTACCAATGGATTCATAATGAATGGACCTGTATATATGGTGTACAAGTTTCATGTAATATTCTCTCTATTAAATTTCCTTCAAATCAACCATTTTTATTATCCTAATCATACCTTTACTAAGCCTCACTATAACCTTTATAAAGACCTACTGATTTTTGTTTCTAGTTTATATATAAGTGATGGAGATATGATAATATTGCAAATTTATAGTAAGAATTCTACTATGAATTAATTAGAGAACTTGCTACTTTTCACCTTAAACACTTGAATGCATTGATTGAAACCTTGTGGTGGTATAAAGATTCATGCTTTTGATTTTTATAAGATTATTAATGTGATTAGTATTAATATTGACTTATGAAATTAGTTTTAAAATAGCTTGATTTTAATTATATTTTAATTTGATTAATATGATATTATGATTTAGAATATAGATGGACATATTGAGATTAATAAAGGAATGATGTTGTAAAGTTAATAATTTAGATTATGATTTGCTTAAAGTTAATTGAAACAATAATTAATGTGGAACAACTGATCTATGTAATTGATGTTAAAAACCAGAACATAGGAGGCATTATAAGCAAAGATTAACATGCCATTATAATGACATGTAAGATTAGAATGGATTATCCAGTTGGCTCCTAAAAAATTAAAGGTATCTTAAAGCTTTGCATATGTTATTTTAGTATCTATAAGCCCTAATCATAGGCCTTTTTTTCAAAACAAAAAGTTCTTTAAAAACCTATTTTTTGAAAGGTTTATCCCTCTAACATTCTATATCAAAATGGACATAAAGGAGTAATAAGTAGGTTAGGAATTAATTACTTCTAAGTTTGGTTTTTTGGTGACATATTGAACATAATAAAAAATAATACCTAACTCTATTCAACTAAATTTGTAGTAATGGTGAGAAAGGATTGTATCCACAGAGAGTGTGTGATTAGCTTTCGTAATGAATGAATCAGTGTATAGGATTAGGGGTGGTTTTGGTCTAATTTAATTAATGAAATGAATTGAAACTAAACTATAGAAGGCAAATCAAATTAAAAAGTACAAAATTGTAAGGGATAATCGATGAGTTTTAAATCTAGCTTGTGGTTCAATCTCGACATATACACAAATGTGCAAAATTAATCATCATGTTGTTCTAATACCTCTCTTTGAAACTATTAATCATCTCTATTAATCCCAATTTGTCCTTAAGTTGTATTTAATTAAAATAAACTTTTTAATTAGGTCTAGATACCAAACAACTCAAAATAAGCTCTCTAGATTTAGTGTGATAGCCACATTACAAAATAGGAAAACAAGTTAATCTAACAACCACATAAGTACGAGTCATTTAACTTATTATAGGATATCCCTAATGATGCACGACCATTATTTTACCATATATGGATCATATTTGCAACAATTACAAATCGTAATCTAAATTCTAGAAATGAATATATACATGAATAACCTAGTAGGCCTATCTAAATTGTTCATACATATATCCAAACTTTAGACACAAAATAACATAGTCAATTTCAAAAGAGAGTTAAGAACAACATCACTAAGATTCAATGCCTAAACAAGAAAATTATCTACTCATAACTTTTACAAAGAAAGGAATCTGTCTCCTTCTATGTCTATAATATGTACATATCCCATTTGACCTCTTAATTGTCCTTTTATAGTGAAAAGTTAGGGTTGCATGGTTATATACATTTAGTTATATAAGCATGCAAGTAATCATGTATATTAATTTGGTAGAAATTATGGAGTTACATGTTCTCAGTAAGCTACACGACCAAGATACACAGCCGTGTATCTCACTTACACAACTGTGTAAGTCTCCATACAGGCGTGTAGGTCACAAGGGTGGTTGAAACAATATCTTCAAGTTTGTAAACCTTTCTAGTGAGTTACACATTCCTATAAAGGACCGTGCGAGTCACAATGACTTCAATTCGTCTATTCTTTGTCTTACCTTCACCCTAACTTATCTCCTTTTCATTCTACGAAGAAAAACTTTACATCCAACTAATTATAGCCTTAAGGATTAGCATGGAATCGGTGAAAAAAGTAAGAGGTAGTTGAAAAAAGTAGATAGAATTAATTTGGAACTTGTTTGTGTATTTATTTATTTATATTCTTTATCTTATTTTATATTTATTGTATGATTTATTTTATTGCTTATTTTTATATCATATATATTTATTTATCATTATCTTTTATATTTATTTTATTATTTTTTATATTTTTATTTGTAGGTATTTATATTATTGTTATTATTATTATCTTTCATGCTTATTTTATTTTTATTTTTGTCTACTAAATAGGGATACTATTGCGTATTACTGGATCTTCTTAGATCCTATTTACGACCGAGCAAACCTTTCACTAAGTTGTTATTGTTGTTTTGAGTTTTAAAAAATTAAGTGAGATAGTTAAAAAATAAATAGAATTAATTTTTGAATATAAAAATATCAGAATTTATTATATATTGATTAATATTAAATTAGTGATTTTTTAAGGTACTATTAATGTTGTTAATATTAATATTGTTATTATAACTTTGTAAATATAGAAATAAAATTGTATATAATATAATATATATTAAAAATTATAAAATCTAAAAATTATTGTATAATTCTAAAAGAATATTCAAAACAATGCAGATGTCGAACCGTAACAAAACCAAGTCTATACACGTTGCAACATTGAAAGAGGATTTGGAGAATGTATTGCAACCTCCTTTCGATTTATCCTGTTCCATTTTTGCTCGAAATTAAAAGAAAGAAAGAAAAAACAAGAGTTCCAGAATTTATTTTTCAGTACAGCCAAGCAAAGCGAACAGATGAGAAACAAACAACTCTGTTCTGCCCCCAAAATTTGCTGAACATCGCAGTCCGAACGTACTGATGAACTCGCCCTCCATAGCTCTTCCATCCTCGAATGCTTAATACTTACTCAACCCATAATCGAAGTTGGATCCAGCTTCTAGTCGATCTACGCCGTCAAGTCAGCCCTACCAACCTCTGTATGATTTCTCTTTCTATTTATATATTTCCTGTTGCGGGATGGATTTGGATATGTAATCTTGTTCTGCTCCAATAATAAATGTTACCTACACTAAGTACGCTCGCGTTTCCTCGCAAAACCCAACCCCTTTCTCCCTAAACATACTTTTATGCCTTTTGTTCAAATTTCCAGATTTTATTGGTCTTTCTTTCTTATCTTGATAGTATTGTTAGCAATGTCATTTCGAGATTAGTTCCTGATTGCATAAAAATGGATTTTTTTTTAATTGTCTCGTACACTATTTTACTTATTGCTCCTTCACTTCAGGCAGTCTTCAACTATTAAACACTGGAACGATGTGGTTCAGCCTTTGATGTTCAATCTTAGTGTTACTGGTGCTCCTCAGAGCTGTTTGTGAGTCACTTGGGGGGATGTGTGAGTCTTTGGAACCTGGGGCAGTTGTGTAGATAATAACATGGGGGATGGCAACAGCAATACAGCAAATAGAACTGTCTCAACCAACACAAAGAGCAACGAGAAGCCGGAGTGGCTGCAACACTATAATCTTATTGGCAAAATTGGTGAGGGTACCTATGGTCTTGTATTCTTAGCAAAAACTAAGTCTCCTGCCAATCGTGGGAAGTCCATTGCCATCAAGAAGTTCAAACAGTCCAAAGATGGTGATGGCGTTTCCCCCACTGCCATTCGTGAAATCATGTTGCTTCGTGAAATTTCACATGAGAATGTAGTGAGGCTTGTTAATGTGCACATCAATCATACTGACATGTCACTATATCTGGCTTTTGATTATGCTGAGCATGACCTTTATGAAATAATTAGGCACCACAGGGACAAACTTGGCCATGGCATCAATCAGTACACAGTCAAGTCATTGCTTTGGCAATTGCTTAATGGACTGAATTATCTTCACAGTAATTGGATCATACATCGAGATCTAAAGCCATCAAATATCCTAGTGATGGGTGAAGGAGAAGAACATGGAGTGGTAAAAATTGGTGATTTTGGACTGGCAAGAATATATCAAGCTCCCTTGAAGCCACTATCTGATAATGGTGTTGTAGTGACCATCTGGTATCGTGCACCTGAATTGCTTCTTGGGGCAAAACATTATACGAGTGCTGTTGATATGTGGGCACTTGGATGCATATTTGCTGAACTTTTGACTCTGAAGCCACTTTTTCAAGGGGCAGAAGCTAAATCTACACCAAATCCCTTCCAGCTTGATCAACTCGACAAAATATTCAAGGTCTTGGGCCATCCCACAATAGAAAAGTGGCCTACACTTGCAAGTCTTCCGCATTGGCAACAGGATTCCCATCATATCCAAGCGCACAAGTATGAGACAACTGGAATCCATAATGTTGTCCATCTGTCTCCAAAGAGTGCTCAATATGACCTCTTATCTAAGATGCTTGAATATGATCCTCAAAAGCGTATAACAGCAGCACAAGCCCTAGAACATGAGTACTTTCGGATGGAACCTTTACCTGGACGCAATGCCCTTGTGCCCTCTCAACCTGGAGAGAAGGCAATCAATTATCCTACGCGTCCTGTAGATACAAATACAGATTTTGAAGGAACTACTAGCCTTCAACCTCCACAACCAGTTCCATCTGGAAATGCAGTTTCTGGGGGCATGGGAGGTCCTCATGGGGTGGCAAATAGATCCGGACCTCGTTCAATGCCTATTGGCATGCAGAGAATGCAACCACCAGGTATGGGGGCATATCTTGCACCTCAGGCAGGGATTGGTGGTGGAATGAATTCTGGCAATATGACGATGCCTCGGGGTGTTGCTGGGCAACCCCATCTGAGAAGAAAAGATCCACCAATGGGGGCTGGCTATCCTCCACAGCAGAAATCAAGACGGTAGTGTCACCATATGAACATTGGTTTCCATCAAGCTTGTGTAAGACAATTTGTCAAGAGAAATGCAAATGATAAGAAACGGAAGATTGAGCTGTCATTTTCTCTGTAATAAGGGATAAAGTGCTGTATGACACGTATCTATCCGTTATTTTCTGGCTCACTGTGTTTGGGAAGCTGAATTTCATTCATGCCATCAGGCAAAACTCAAGGTTACACATCTTTTTGCAATATATGTTGCTACACGGCGCTAGGCTACATATCCATGGTTCTGCTGACTGTTTTGGACAGGACGTTCATATTTTGTCATTCTAAACTAGGGGATGTCATCTGAAAAGGAGATTTATATATTAATGTTGAAACATAGCCTGTTTTGAACTTTAACAAACTTTTATTTCATTTGAGATACCAGAGTTGGCTGTCTGGTTGAGTTAAACCTTCAAATTTATGCTCTGAAATTATTATTTGGATGTTGCAGCCCTAGTACTATGAACTAATGGAACAAGATAGCTGTCAAAAGCAGGGTATGCTTACAGCTGCATTGTAATCATTAGCCAAGGCCTTTAGTCGTCTGCCCTTGAACCTGAGTTGTGCAGTTGTATTCCAATGCTTCTGCAGATATGAATACTATGTTTGAGCTTGTTTAAATTTGTCATAACCCAATAATATAACACTGTTAACTGTCGCTGATTTCGAAATAATTACCCGGACAAGAAAACAGAGAAAGTAACAGGCTAACGGCTAAGCAACTAAGTTTTGACATTGTATTTATCAATTGACACCGAGAGTAACTTGGAGAGACAGGCTCTCCGTCATGCTCTTCTATTCTGCCGGTAAGCCTGATTTTCCCTCTTTGGCTCTTCTATGTTTTGTATTCGAAGTTGGCAGCTTTTGATTTCCATACATTTCAAATGGTGGTATTGCTGGTGATTTGTGCTTGCACTTTATTGATGATGCATTTCCAGCCATTATCAAACAAAAAACCAAGTTGGTATTTGCTACCCTTTTTTTTGCCTTTTTCATTAATGGCTTGTTTGTTTGAGTTAAGTTGCATCTAACATATTGGAATGCATAATTTGGTGTGCTTTTAACAGTTTAATTGCTGTTGTTCATCTTCAAAAGTAATAGGTGGATTGTGGGAAATTTCTGATATGAAAAATTTCTTTCTTTTAAAAAAAAAATCTTGATCTTTGCCTTTTTCTGACCTTTGAGCTGGCAAGGGAACTGCTCATTGCAGGGTTAATACAAGAATGAGGTAATTTTTAATGGGATTTGTATAATCTAGTGCAACGGAAGTACGCGAAATGTGAAGTTTTTCTATGTAAAAAGTTGGGATCGTATTTGGGATTGGTCTGAAGAGTTTGATATTTCAATCTGTATTGGATTTTAGATGTACTTATGGAGGCTTAGATTGTTCCTTATAGGTACTACTTTTAGAAGAATCATTTTCTTCTGTACCTAATTAGTTGGTGTTCCTGTTGTCATAACTTTTATCTTATCACGTACTCCTGGCGGGTTTCAGTGTTTCTATCAAAAAGCAGCAAGTAAAACTGGGTTTATTTATATCGTGCTTGTCTAATTATGGTTCCCATTGATACTAAATCAACTGTACATAAACAGAGCTAATATTGGGAAGACATGTTTTTATAGGTCCTTTCTTGTCAAGATTGGGTTTGGTGACAATCCATTCCTAATTGTATATTGACTTCTTATTTTATTTTCCCTTACACCAATTGATTTTGATTAAAAAGTTTCCAATGCCATCTCAATTTCATGTGCAATAAGATTCAAGTTGTGGTATTGCTAGGAATATATACATGCAGGATGGGTTAATTGAGCAGTTTTAGCACGTAGTTCTAGACTTTGTTGCAAAGAATGCGGATGCTTTCTAAGTCTTAGACTTAGTCTAAGCCATCCTCACTCTCTTGAGCTGTAACTTAAGAAACACTTTCTGAAGTCTACTTATCGAAGCCCTTATATGATGATGTCTTCTATTTTGGAAAAGCACTTGCTTAATTCTCCTCTTGTTAGTTAAGCTTCTACGTTGTCCTGTTTGTGGTTTGGGAATGTGGGCTGTAATATGCCTTGAATCTCATTTATGCGTAACCTCATGTAACCATATGGACGCCTAATATTCTTAGTACAGCTATGATTGTAAGTAAAACAACATAAATCATGTGTAGTCGGCGTATAATTTTGACCCTACAACTTTCTTATTGGTAGATTTGTTTCGTAACAGTGGTTCCATGTCTCCTGACACATGGGTGATGACTTCTTTTTCAGTTGAAGCAGATGGACGATTACTTTGATGGCTGCAGGGTTCTTGACAATGGGTGCCTGATCATATTTTTCTGGAAAAGGGTGTCACTTGTGCATTTGAAGCAGGTCCACCTTTTATTACCTACTATGACATAGCTTCACTCAGTAAATACTGAAGTAACACTTACTATCGAAGGGTTATTTATGCATTCGAGTTGACTGTATGGCTCTGTAGCTGTCATCTGTCACTTTAGTGCTTGGTCCCCTAATATTATAAAAACTTGGCAACTCTTATGGTGCGTTCGAGTTCCTTGATATCAATTATTGCATTGATATACAAATGAAAGAATGATTTCTTTCTCCATTGCTGCTGAAACAATTCGTAGGTTGTGTGAGTACTTGCCAAGGTATTCTCAGAAGTTGCCCGTCTTTCTCTAATTCACATCTCGTTTTCCCTTCAACTTATAGAGCTACGGTTTCGAAGGTCCTTGATCAAACTCATTGGCCTAGTTATTAGATTTTCTCAGTTTAAGCGAGGGTTGATATTACCGTGCAAGTCACTTTATCATTGGAGATCAATAAAGTTGCATCTTGTTTTGGGCTGTGAATGTGGAGTTCTGAGCCACTTGGATCTCATTGCGAATGTATCATACTTTTTACGGGTTTAACATATGTAGCCCATTCCGTTAGGACCTGCTATGAGAGTACAATATTCGTTGCTTTCTTCACGGAAACTTTCTTAAAAATCTTTAGCCAATGCAGTGTATGTATGTTCGTGCAAACATTATGACTTGGACTTGCATTTGAACCGTCTTAGATCAAGGACTTCAAATTTTCAGGCCTTGTTGATCACAGTTTTCTTTAATCTAGCAACTATTAAGATTAGGTACTTGAACAGCCTTCTAAAGAGCACTGCACTAATTCCCATTTCCTTTTGTATGTTGCAGAAAATGCCAGCCTAGACGAGGTATTTTATAGTCCATATAATATTTTGTTGATTCGTTATGCACAGTTGACCCCAAAGTATTGGAATTGGGATCACATCCATGAATCCACGCTTGTGAGGCAATGCTCAACCTCCAGCCACGTTGTTAGCCTTGAGGTATTACGATGAATAATCAATATTAATTCAAAGTTATTGTTGCCTTTTGTTTTGGGTGTAAATTTATTTGAGGGACCGAATGAAGGCCTTGGACGAACCATTGAAGCAACTATACAAATTTGATACCAAATTACCATACACCACCGAGATGTTTGTCTACTTGTTGAAATTGGCTTTCTTGTCACCCCACAGTTCAACTTGGATGTCACTGTCTCTTATGGAGAAGGGATAACAACACTTAAAAAAGTAAAAATGGCTATTTGCTCTTGTGCTTTGGCAAAAAGGTTTCTACCATCAACCACAGTTTCACACATTCATAGCACTGAATATTCTTTCCTTTTTAATTTACTATTTTTGTACCGACGACCACTATTGTTTATACTTGGCTCTCCTGGCTGCTGGTATTATATAACCATTGAAGCAAGTTGTTGATGATTGTACTCTACAAAGTGGGTGAGTGTTAGTGACTAATGATGGTAAAAGATGAATTGGGAAATGATTTTTTAAGTTTGAAAGAGTGGTGGGTACAGGTAGGAATATGGTTTAGTTATTGGGTCTTTGTGAAAAATATTGCAAGTGCCCACTGCCCCCCAACTCGTTGTCAATTAGCTGGCATTTGTCTTAATAAATAAATGCTGTGACTGATACGCAGGTGACAGGAGGGTAAGACAGGCAGAGTTCTAGTAAACGTCTCCGTTGCAAACATTTGATGACGGTACTTTGTGGCGATTTCCAGATACCTCATGCAAATATTCATTCTTTTGTTTAGAACCTTCTCTGCGGAATCGGCCCCATGCCATGATGTTTGAACTAACGACAAATGTTTAAGGGGCTAAAAAAAAAGGAGAGATGTCGAGCTAATTTAATTGAAGGAATGACATCTTTGTTAGATATTTTCCTATAAAAATAGAATATAACTAATAGTGGCTCAATAAAATATCTAATTGCATAGGCCAAAATTAAGGAAAAAATAAAACCCAATTAATGTAGCTCAGATTCATATCGAGCTTGTGATTAGGAAGTTCGATATGAAAGTTACATATAAAATTTAAGATCTTCTGTAGCCATTTAAGTAATTCGTGAACGTAACTCTGACCCAATCAGAGATTTACGTTTTAAGAAGATTACATAAAGATGTTAATCACAACTTAGTGAGTAGATTCTATGAAGGTATCAATGGATTTGTGATTATTACATACTCGAAAAACTCCTCCGAACTGAAATAAGGTGTTTTTGCGTTCTACCTGTAATAGTATGTAACTAAAGCTCTCAAAGGGTGTGGTTCGATGGTTGAGAGTGGGGCTTGACTTTGGTTAGGTCCCAGGTTCGATTCCATGCTAGCCCCTCTTGTAAGAGCCTGAGACAACCGGAGTTTTTCCTGTAGATGGAGAACTAGTTGGGCTCTCAATGATGAGGTGCGTCTGCTAGGTCCGCCTGTGGGGTAGTGCGCCAGTTAGGTCCTTAAAGAGGTATGCCTGCTTGGCCCATTTATGGGGTTCCTCGAATTAAAAAAAAAAAGTATGTAACTAAAGCTCCTGATGCGCATTAAAATCTTGATTTTAATCTTATCAAACAAGTAACTTATATCTATTTGAAATTCTACTAACAAATACTATATGTCGTTAATTGATCTAAACAAATGATACGGAGAGATTAGACACAATATTTTTACTAATTAATGATGCTGAGTCAAATGTCATTAGGTGGAACAAATCGTGCTTAACGCCATAAAATTTAAGCAGAAAAATACAATTGATATTTGTTTAAGCCCTTATGCCATATGGTTCAGGCCATATGAGCTAATGATTTCACTTATGGTCTTACAATATTCTAATTATCTTATGAATGTCAACTTGTCATATAAAATATGTATATAATGATGCAACATGGTAGTAAAAATTTAGTAAACCATGTTGCCGTCAATTATTTGTTTGCAAACAATTTTTTCGTTTTCGGGGTTTTTATTAGATGTTGTTGTTAATTTACGTTTTATACACATTTTAGAATTAATTTATTTCAAAATCTTCCTATTATTTAAAATTGAAAAAAGGGAGAAAAGGAGGGGTTTCATTCACCTCTAGAATATATTCCAAAAAGAAAATATTATCACAACCAAGGGAATAATTTCTTTAGTTAAGAAATGGTAATGGTTAGGACGAAATTACAGTAAGTTGATGGTTTATGTGCAAAAAATAAATAATTAAAAGAAAAAAAACCAAGCAACAAAGTAGTACTAGTACTACATCTACATGTCGAACGAATTGGGTTTGGAGGTTATGTCACTCCCTCCAATTTCACCGCTCAATCTCACCACCTTCAGCCCCACACTGCCAACTATAACAAATACACATCATCATCGTCCATTGTTATCTTCTCCATAGAAACAAGCAAGAAGAGAGACGCCAAGACAAAAGGGAAAAAGAAATATGCCAGAAGCAGAGGAGGACAGGTCAAAGAACGAGCAACCCACGAGAGAGATGATGATGATGATGGAGTTGGATCTGGATACTTGCCCGTTGGATCAAAATCCATTTTCTCCATTTCAGACTTACTCTCCTCTCTGGGCCTTCTCTGACCTCGACGATGACAAGCTTCCTGCTTCCGCCCCCAGTACCCTTCGCCTCTCCGACTATCCTTTCTTTCTCGCACGTCGGTCTCTTTTTCCTTTAAAATATCAACTTCCACTTGTATTTACTTTTTATCTGCATCAGAGTTAACTATATGGAACATCCATGTTTTAAGCTTTCTTGCGTCTTAGTTCTCTCGTCCTCTGCTATTTCAACTTTCCCAGTTCTGGAATTTCTTCGGAAAGGTTAAATATGTCAGCTACGTTTCATATTGCAATGTTCTGTGGCTGAGCTTGTGTTATGCTAAAGTACTAAAAACTCGTTAGGAAAGATGAAAGTTCGATGAAAAAAGATTCGAGTTAGTTTGCTGGATGGGATTTTTGATTACCTCCTATGGTCAAATGAGCTCGCCAGGGCTCTCATATGCAACTTCGATCTCTACTTTCCTTTATTCTGCAATTAGAGTTCTAGAGAAAAAGCCGAATTGATGAGAAAAACAAGTCCGAAATTTAAACTAACGTGTTCGTAGTCTCTCTGTAGTGCTGCTAATAGAGCGCTATGCTGAATTTGTTGGCTCCTAATGCAGGTAATCCTAATTCTGTGACTGAATGCTCAACGGAGAATGATGATAGTAGAAAACTTCCTACTCCATTCTTGGGAGTCATGCCCGTTGACAACCCAGATGGTTATTGTATTATTAAAGAGAGGATGACACAGGCACTACGATTCTTGAAAGAATCAACTGAGCAACATGTTCTAGCACAGGTTTGGGCACCTGTGAAGAATGGGGGCCGATATGTGCTGACAACTTCAGGGCAGCCTTTTGTTCTTGATCCTAACAGTAACGGACTTCATCGGTATAGGATGGCCTCTCTAATGTATCTGTTCTCGGTGGATGGGGAGAGTGATGCTGAACTTGGGCTACCTGGCCGTGTTTTCCGGCAAAAATTGCCGGAATGGACTCCTAATGTTCAATATTACTCGAGCAAAGAGTACTCAAGGCTTGATCATGCTCTGCATTATAATGTCCGTGGAACGTTGGCTTTGCCAGTCTTCGAACCTTCAGGGCAGTCTTGTATTGGTGTACTTGAACTCATAATGACTTCACAGAAGATTAATTATGCATCCGAGTTTGATAAAGTCTGTAAGGCACTTGAGGTTGGGTTCCTGTTATTTTTTATGAACTCCAAGTCTTATATGATATCTTTCTTGTTTGACCAGATTGTTCAGCTATGATACTGAAGAAATTAGATCTTTTGCGATTTGTGGTGAATGCTTTTGTTACAACATTGGTTGAAGTTTGATTTTATTATTGTGACATTTAATCATTTGATTAATACAAATGCAGAGAGATTTGTCAGTCACTTTGTTTCAGCTTTTTTGCAGGCAGTGAATTTGAAAAGTTCAGAAATATTGGATCACCCAAACCCACAGGTGACCTGCAACAAAACAACACATGTCTTGAGTCTTGTCT
Source organism: Erythroxylum williamsii (assembly GCA_027564335.1). NCBI lineage: Eukaryota > Viridiplantae > Streptophyta > Magnoliopsida > Malpighiales > Erythroxylaceae > Erythroxylum > Erythroxylum williamsii. Next base: position 48,193,066 of record JANITW010000236.1, on the reverse strand, counting down.
TGTTTTGATATGAAAAAGACAAATATTTGCTTGTCCTTCATTTTTTCTTCTTCCTTTATTCTCACAGATGTATACTTGCCACTGCTTTTAAACCAGATCTGTAATGAAGATCGACAAAATGCACTGGCTGAAATTTTAGAGATCCTGACAGTGGTATGTGAAACACACAAATTACCTTTGGCTCAGACTTGGGTTCCTTGTCTGCATCGCAGTGTTCTGGCCAACGGTGGTGGTCTGAAGAAGAGTTGTACTAGCTTTGATGGTAGCTGCGATGGCCAAGTATGCATGTCAGCTACTGATGTTGCAGTTTACGTTGTGGATGCTCACATGTGGGGTTTCCGGGAGGCCTGTCTAGAGCATCACCTTCAAAAAGGTCAGGGTGTTGCTGGGAGGGCATTTTTCTCCCGCAACTCATGCTTCTGTGAAGATATCACCAAATTCTGCAAGACTGAGTACCCCTTGGTACATTATGCTCGTATATTTGGATTAACCAGCTGTTTTGCAATCTGTTTGAGAAGTAGTCATACTGGAGATGATGACTACATTCTTGAATTTTTTTTGCCTTCTCGTGTCACAGATGGTCACAAACAGAAGACTATGTTGGGGTCCCTTTTAGCAACAATTAAGCAGCATTTCCAAAGTCTTAAGGTTGCTTCTGGAATGGACCTGGAAGGGGATGGAGTTTTTGTCGAGATAATTCAAGCTTCTGCAAATGGAAAACTTGATTTGAGACTTGAATGTCTTCAAGTTCCGACAATTAGAAAATCTGCTGTGGATTCAAACACAATGCAAAATGACATTATTTTGCAACAAGATTCAGTAAAGAGGCATTCAGTGCTGCATTTGGATGTTGTGAGTGAGGAATGCAACCCTCTTCACGCAGAAGAAGTCCATGTTCATGCTTCACTTTCACAGGATAAAGCCAAAAAGAAACCAGCACAAAGAAAACGTGGAAAAACTGAAAAGTCAATTAGTCTGGAGGTTCTTCAAAAATATTTTGCTGGTAGCCTCAAAGATGCTGCTAAGAGTCTTGGTGGTATGTTTATACACTTGGAACTTGTAACTTTGCACCTATGATTAGCTATTTTGTAAAAGACAATTTTCCTATGTGTGCTAGGGTCATTTAAAGCTGGGAAAATCGTGGAAACTTTATAATGTTTTGAAATATCATGTTAAAAGGATCTCATAACATTCTTATGGTGCTCTCTGCAGTTTGCCCTACCACAATGAAACGTATCTGCAGGCAGCATGGGATTTCTCGCTGGCCATCTCGCAAGATCAACAAAGTTAACCGTTCCCTTTCCAAGCTAAAGAGGGTAATTGAGTCTGTCCAAGGTGCTGAAGGAGCATTCAGTTTAACTCCCATAACTACAACTCCACTTCCTGCTGCTGTTGGTTCAATTTCTTTCCCTTCCAATATGAAGGGGTGTAATCAACTGAATTCACCAAACCCCAAGCTGCCTATACCTCATTGTGACAAGGGTGAATCATCACCCTCCAAAGCATCTGGAAATAGACAGGTTGGCGATGAAGATCACTTGATAGGCAGTGGAATGTTGAATCAAGAGAAATGGGTTATGAATAATCAGTTTTCCCCTGAGTTGGCTCAAAGCTCATATAGATCCAAAACAGGTAGTGGCTTAAGAGAAGAGAGTGCTGGGACTCCTACTTCTCATGGTTCCTGTCAAAGTACCCCAACAAATGAGAATGCACCAGCACAGGAGACATCTGTTTCTCCAATCAGAGAAAAGTGTATCGAGGCTGTGGGTTCTCCTGACATGTCATTTCCCCTAACAGGAGAACTGAATCTGTCAGTTGCATACTCAATTCCTGGTGTGCTGCTTGCAACTGACGTTGAAGAACCCTTTGGAGGAATGCTAATTGAGGATGCTGGAAGTTCGAAGGATCTGAGAAACCTTTGTCCATCAGTGGCAGATGCTCCTGCGGATGATCGTTTTCCAGAATCTAGTTGGACAAATCCTCCATGGTTGGACACGGTGCCTAGAGAACCTGTGCGTGCTGCTGTTATACCCTCAACGCCTCACGTGATGGCCAGGCAAGAAATGAAGAGTATAACCATTAAGGCAACTTACAGAGAAGATATCATAAGATTCCGCATCTCTCTGAATGCGGGGATTGTGGAGTTGAAAGAGGAAGTGGCCAAGAGGCTGAAGTTGGAGGTGGGTACCTTCGATATCAAGTATCTAGATGATGATCATGAGTGGGTTTTGATTGCATGTGATGCAGACCTGCAAGAATGTGTGGATATTTCGAGGTTATCAGGTAGCAATATAATCAGATTGTCAGTTCAGGACGTGAATGTCGTTCTTGGGAGCTCTTGTGAGAGTACCGGAGAGCTATGAGTAGACTAGCCTTGTATATGTGGAAATCTTAGGGCATTATATAGTTATAGCCTCCTAGGATATTACATCTTCTGGTTGTAAGAATTTTTTAGTAGTAACAAATTACATATTCCATTATCGAAAATGTGTTTATTAATCGACAAGGGTGATTGAGGTTGCTTCAATACGTGAAAGTGCATACCTTTCCTAAACGTAGCATTCAATATATCTATAAGGAGGGCAATCTTTGTGCTGACTTTCTAGCTTGGTTGGGCGCTTCGCATAGTCAACGATGGGTACTCTGGGACACGCCCTCCTTGGGGTCCGTCATCATCTAGCCCATGATGTCTCTACTGGGGTCGTTCTTCGAAAATAGTTTCTTCTTGTGTTTCCTCCTTTTCACCAAAAAAAAAAAAAATCTACAAGTATGTGAAAATGAATGTTAAAGTTGCCCAACTTTGACGAGGGGAAGTTGGCTAACATGTATGCATATTACGCCTCTTAACCTGTCAAAATTTTTTTTACGTGACCAGCATTCAGTAGGCATTGGTAGTCATTAAAACTATAAATGATAAAATAAACAAATATTAATTTTTTTAATTTGACAATGATATCCACTAAAGACTACTAATTATTAGTCATGTAATTAGTCTTTGATGAATGCTTAATAGATTATATTGCTAATCCCATGTCTAGTTCATTTTGTTTTTTTGTTTGAGAGTTTTTTTTAATACTTAATTCGTTCATATTATATTTTTTAAATCTTAATTGTTTTCGTGTGTCTAAAGTAGCAGAAATTGGACGGAATTGAGGCTAAAAAAATGAAGGATTAAAGTTGTACTGGAGGGACATGTTGTGTCCGTATAACTTTCGAGGACCATGTTTCTTTACAATTTTCGAAGAATTGAAACAAGAATGAAGGACATGGTCTTATGGGTGATCATGTCTACTTTAAAAACCTTGATTTTTGAGTTATAAAGGGGGAAAATGAAGTGAAAAAGGAGGAAGGTCCAAAAAGATTTATAAGAGGCTCAAGAGAGGCTCCAAAAAGATACAAATTGATAGTCTAGAACAATATAGAGAACAAAGAACAAGTAAATAAACACATTTTAAAACTAATTGATAAATTAGACCACAAACAAGCTCAAATGAGGTTCTATTCTAAAACTAATTGGCAATAGGTGGAGTAGCCCACAGACTTATATGTTAGTCTTCTAACCTTGAGATAGACCTTGTAGTGATTTTTTAAATATTCATTCTTAAATTTTATTAAGATTCAATTATGTGATCTTAATTATTATTAAACTAATATTGCTATCATATCATTTCATGTATGATTTCATGCTATTAAGATTAAGAAATTCTTTTATATGAATAGATCTACTATAATTAAAAGGAGTTGCATGCAAATTTAGAGATAAGTCAACATAAATTCTATATATTAGGGTAAAATCAAATAGTAAAATTCATGAATCTATCAACATAATCTTAAGAGTTTTAATTAGAAGATTTTAGTTATTCAACCGAAGACTAGGTGTTAATAGTCTAGATCAAAGATATTAACATAATATAAGATTTTCACTATCCAATAAGCCATAAATTAAATCGAGTAGTGAAATCATGATTACATGAGAAGTCCTAGAAGGATTCAAAGTCAAGTTACCACTGTTTTTTTTAATTTCTTAGCTTAATATTCATTCTAATTAGTCAATTTTTATTTATTTTAGTTTATTATTTTATTTTTAATTTTTAATTTGATTATTTATCATCACCTAATTTATTAGACTAGTGATTGCAGTTTTTTGATATATGTAAGTTTTAATATTTTAACCTCGGTATTCTATAAGCATACGAGTCATTCGCGTATTATCTAAGGTGTTGATCCCACGAGGAGAGTTAATCTAATCCTAAACTCTAAGGTTGAAATAAATTGTAGAAATTCAACTGTAACTAAGCTATAATAATAACACAATTCAATCAATCAATTTAATCAATAATTAATCAAGAAATATTAACAAATCAACAAATTGCAATGTACACACTACGAATCAACCTAAGGAGCTACTAATTGAGAGAAAGGAGAAAATTTTACCTATCTTCAACACTAACCTAATTAATTATGAAATGTCGGATTATTGGTCCTAGACTATCCTAGGGTTGATTACTCTCTCACAAGTTAGAACCAAAAGCCCTAAATTATAAACCCTACTTAGATTATAGAAAATTGCAATTTCTCAATTCACAATTTTACCCTAATTAGATATGAAGTTTTCCACTAGATTACTGAAATCTATGTGAGATCTCTCGTCACACAATTACCGATTTGATTAATTTCTCGTTCTTGTTAAATACCAAACTCTGGTTAGCCCAATTTAATTATTTTTCATCGGTTCACCGTCTCAGTCTATTACCAAATTATACAATCTCATAAATCAATTACAATGAATCCAAATAACATAAAACAATCAGATTTTTATTAAATCAAAGATAAAAACAACCTGAAGGTGAGTTTAGACATCCTCAACATTCACACAATCCTCTCATCAATGGTTATTCCAATTCTATACATTAATAAAAATTTAAAAAACACTAAAAACAAGATCTGAATGGATGATGGAGGCAGCAATGTCGGGAAAGCTCCCGTTCTGGAAAATACTTTGTGTTAGCTTCTTCTCCACGTCTCTCTTCCTTCTTCCCTTTCTCAATCTCTCGATAAACTCTCTCTAGGATTTCTCAATGGTGGCTGATTGATGGGTGTCAAATCCACCAAAAATAAAATCTACTCCTGAAAAATCAATTAAATTGTAGCTAGAGCGAGTAGAGTCGTATCCACAGAGATTGGAGATTAATCAATCCTATTGACAACCAGGGAATTAAGAATAAGGAAATAAAAAGGGGGTTTTGTAACTGATGAGTAAAAATACTAAATTTAATAAATGGCAAGCAACTAAATTTAAATTGAAAAGAAATCAGATTAACAACATCTAACAAGGTAATCTCATTCAAGTTCTAAGGTTGATCATTGAAACAAAGAATAAATCCAAATCCCCCAATAGATTGGTTATGATTGTTGAAAAGCTTCTAATAATCTGATCCTTCCTTAATTTTAGATTAGCCGGACACGCGCCTATAACTAACCCTTTATCGACGAACAACCCCGACATGCGTCTAGGATTTAATTGGCTAATAGCTATAAGAATTAGAAAGACCCAACCCTAATCAACAAGATCAACAAGCGTGATTGTTTAAATAAGATTATTCATTCTCATAATATAACTTGGAAATTATATTACCTGCCACCGTCATCAAGATTAACTAGACAATTATGGATCTAGAAATCTTGATTAGCTAATTACAACCCTGTCAATTGCACAACGAGCTCTTATTGCAACAACCAACAAGATAATAATATCAATAAAACAGAGAATGAATAAATACTGCAGAATTTCACGGACAAAAATAAAGTTTAGATCTCACAACTTATATGAACTTGAACTTGATTAACCCTTGCTAGACTAAAGTAGATTTAGCCGTTCATGGCTATACAAAACTTGCAGAATAAAAATGAAAGAGACTTTTGTTTCCTGAAAATTGACCCCTTCCTCTCTCTTGCTAATTCCCCTTTTATAGGCCTTTTAAGAGAGAGAAAAAATAGGTTGAAGATTAGTATCCCTAACTTCCCTCACTAATCCCAAACAAAAATCTTCCCTTCCAGATCTGAAAAAATATTCAAGTTAAAAGCTTAGTCGTGCCTTTAATTCGGTATCGAATGTTCATTCACGCGCAACCTGAAGTAGTGAGCACGACTTTCTATCTAGAATCTGAAGTCAGTCCAAAAATTGCGGATAAGTAGTCACGAATTAAAACTTCAAGTAACAACAACCAAAATATCTCCAATTTGGTTAATTGTCATCTCCTGCCCAAAAAACATAAAACTAAATAGATTCCACCCTTTCCACATGAATATTTACCCAAAACATCGACAAAATTATTAATATAATTAGCAAATATTCACACCATCACTGATGCAAAATCTCTTCTCCTTCTTTGTCTTATTCTTTATATACCTTTTGTGTTCTGGGCAACCTTAGGATTTTTTCAGGGTCAAAAAGGTTAAAAAATCTCTCGAAAGTTGACTTTTCTGAGTGTCTACGCGTCTGCCCAATGCAAGCCATGATTGTGGCCCTGCAGGTTACGATTGTAGGCCATATTTGAGCCTTTTGTCACAATCGTAGACCGTGTCTTGGGCTTCTGTCACGATCGTGGCCCTGATAATTGGGCCACAATCGTGGGTTGTCTCTAATGCTTTTGTGACGATCGTGGCATATGGGTCATGATTGTGGGGCATTATTTCAATCTGAATGTCTCCGAAACTTCTATGTTGTAACATCCCGTTACCGATGTGAGGGCATATCGGTAATTTGGATGGCTTGAGTAGTGAGTGCACTCATATCTAGTTTGCACATATAGTGATGTTGCATCAGTGATAAATGAGATTAATTGCACATGCACCATAGTGACATGCATTCATGATTATTCCAGCATTTAATTG
>JANITW010000236.1:48119450-48138631 GCA_027564335.1 Erythroxylum williamsii | reverse complement strand
TTTGAGAAACCAACTAGGTTACTCACCTGTAACTTCCGAGCTACTGCCTGGAAGTCCCAGCAATGTCCGTGGAACGATGATCCAACGGCGTCTCTATAACAGTAAAGTACAGTCCATTACTAATTGCTCAATTAACTAATTCAGTAATGCATATGTTTCAGTGAAGTGAGGTATAATGCATGTTCACGATTTCCGGTGCTAACACCCAAATTCGATATCCTATGCTCAACTTCAGCTCTTCACTCAATTGGACTAACATGGCTTTGGTTCAGTCCTCAATTCAGTTCAATTTTCTCAATTCATATACCCTATAACAATTTCATATTCATCAGTCAAATTATACAGTGAAAATCTCAATTAGAACTCCAATTGTCCCAATTCAGTACTTAGATCACACTATAAACCATAATAACCTTAATCTCAAGAATCAGTACCATTTCAATTAAATGTCAACTCTCAATATTTCCTCAATGGTAGACCTCTTTCCCTAGTTCACAGTGAATCGAGAATCACCTCAGTCGGAGGTCTACACCAAAAGTCATGTCCGATAAACCAATATGCATTCAATCAGAAAATTGCCCCCTTTAGCCGCGACCTACGTCCCTTCGTCGCGACGTGGAACGCTCGCTCGTCGCGACGTGGAGATCGTTCGTGGCGTCGCACAATGCCACGCTCGTCGCGACGTGGAAACCACTCGTCGCGACGTACCAATCCCAACTCGTCGCGACGTCCACCCGGCTCGTCGCGACTAATACATTTAATTAAAATCCCATTTACTCGTCGCGACGAAGCCTTCGGCGCTTCTGTTCGTCGCGACGTGCGACGGTCCGATCGTCTTCTCCGATCGATTTCCGCCATTAATACACTTAAAACCTCATTAAATACTCCCATCTACCCATAACAACCCTAAAACATGCCATAAATGCACTAGAAGCCATTAATAACAACATTAAAGCCTTAAAGACTTACCAATCGCAGATCGAAGCCTCAAATCGCCGTAACCCTAGAAATCTTTCAACTCCACGATAACTCACTCTAATCCTTCTCAACCTTCATCAATCACCCTAAATCAGTCAAGCTAGCATAATGAGAAGAAAACCCATAAGAAAGAATCGAAGAATCCTTACCTATGGAGAAAATCGAAATCGCCGTAGGGGAAGAAGAAGAAACGAAATGCCTTAGATAAATTTTTCCCCAAACTCTTTCAAACCTAAGCTATTTATAGACATAGGTCTCCAAGTCAGTCCAAATTTCAGTCTCTAAATTTCAATGGCTCAACATATTTATTTCTTATCAGTAAAAATTCTAATTTTTTCATTGCCATTGGACAGTTCTTTTAGTAATATACAGTCAATCAGTCAGTCCCCCATCTATTTTCGGTCCGAACATTTTCTCCCGAATTTCTCGAAAATTTCCTATAAACCACTAATAATTACCAGTCGCTCTTAACCAATATGAAATCAGTCAATTGAACCCAATTACTCTAATATCTCAATCAGTCCCCTAATCCAGTCAGTTCAGTCAGTTCAGTCAGTATTCGGTTCACACCCAGTCAAATTCCAGTCAATTCTAATTTACAATTAAATACCAGAAAATCATGAATGCATGTACCTATAAATATATGCATATGCGGTAGACCAGTTCCTCTATGATTAGATGCCAGTAATATGCTCAGTCAGTAAATACAGTAAAGCCTATCAGTAAGTCCCAATATTACCATACTACCCTTAATGACAGTAACGGGATGCTACAATCTTAATTGTTTGTCATAAAGGATAATGTTATGTTTAAGTATAGAGGATTGGATTTAGATGTCCACCTCTTGCTTTTCTAATACCTAACTAATAAGACTAGAAATATAAAATTCTTGTCTGGCGACTTATGTTCAAACCACGTTGTTATAGAATAAGTATGAGAGATAAAAACCATAATAGTGGAGCATCACCTCAACCATTTAAGAGGTGGTCTAAAAGGTAAAAGTTAGAGGTCTGAATTTGGTTCAACCTACTAGACTAAGTCTAGATGTTCTCAATTTATAAGCCACTGGTTGAGGTTGGATGGCTAGGTTCTTGCAAAAGAAGGGAACCCATCCCCATTAAGTATGTAATATCTAACATAAAACTATGTAACCCTTCTCTCTACTCCCATTTATAATGCCCCAATAGGTTTCCATTATAAAAACTTAAATTCCTCCCCTTAGATGATAGCTTGAGTTATCCTCTATCGTATCCTCCGAAATAATCACCGTAGAGCAACAAATGTAGAAGGTAAGGCCTATGGGTTTTGGTTTTTCCTTATCCTCTATGCTAGTGTAGAACTTCTTCACCAACTTCTGGATAATATCCGTAAAGAGTAAACAAGTAATCCTAATTAAAACTTTTCAATGCATTTTAAATCTTGAAACTTAATATCAACTATGATGGTCTTCTTTATAACCATATGGTTGTTGCTCCTCTTATTTCACTAATCCTCATTCTCTATCTTCGTAAATCTACAAGGATCCTTTAGAGATGACTATGTTGATGATGAGGATGGTGATATGAGAATCCCACTCCTCTTGGTAATCCTCTTATATCTTCACATCTTCCACATAACATAAAATAATCATAAGATAACTGTGACACAATGCTCAACTTCACTAAAGAAACTCCTTTCGCAACACTTATTCAACTCCATAACAAATAAATAACCAAAATGTATTTATAAAAACTCCACTCCTCTTGGTAATCCCATTCCTCTTGGTAATCCTCTTATATCTTCACATCCTTCCACTTAACATAAAATAATCATAAGATAACTATGACCCAATGCTCAACTTCACTAAACAAACTCCTTCCACAACACTTATTCAACTCCATAACAAACAAATAACCAAAATGTATTAATAGAAACTCCACATTATGTAATGTCAAGCCAGAATTAACATAATCACAAGAGTAGTAGTGTACACAATCCAACATTTATCAAACTAGTTCCAACTTCAAATTTTAGTACATTTCTACTAAGAAAATTGATATAATAACTTTCTTGAACTCCTTAAAATGTGAAAGTCATGCTTCAAAACACAACCAAAACAATAGAAATCCCACTTTATAGCTCCTATGCAAAACACTAGTGTTTGGAGGTTTAAATGATGGGTAAAGAATTTTTTGTAAATGAAAGATTTAGTATTTTAAAGATTAAAATTGACGCAAAAGGTTTACACTGGGTCAAAAATTTGAGGTTAAAGGGAAAAGGGAAGAGGGAATAGAGTTTTGGGGAGGAAAAATTATGTTTTGGCTATTTATATTGGTAGGATTTAGGAAGAGATTGACATCGAAAACACTTCACAACTAGTGAAATTTTTGTTTTAGAACTCCAAAGTTTTCCTTTCATCGTAAAACCAATATTGGACAAACTTTCATAACTAGTGTATATTTTATTATGTTTCTAGACAATCCTAGCTATAGATAGTTATATTAGAATTAATTTAGGAGAACTCTAATAGACTTTTTAGACTTAGATTTTTGTTTGAATTTTATAAGATATATAGCCAACCTTAGTAGATTTTTATGAGGAGATTTTTGTTTGACTTGTATTAGATATATAACCAACCTTAGTAGATTTTTAAGAGGACTTATAATTGTCTTAATTTCCAACATACTTCTCTTAAATAGTTTTTCGTAACTTTTATATCAAAAAGGATGATTTGGAGCTCAGATTGAAGAAATTAGTGATAATTTCTCTTAACTGTTTCTTCTACTCTTTTTTTTTAATTATGAGATTTATTTATATGTATTTTGTTGCTGTTATGTTTGGTAGCTAGAACTTTAATTAGGATTATGGATGTAGCTTGTAAGTATATAATTGATTATTTATATATGATTTGATTATTCATTACTTAAATTTATTCTCTTTGATCTTGATTATTGAATATATGATTAGCAACCATAGATTCAGTCATAGTGATTGTATGAAAAAATGACTGGTAGTAATGTTTGTGTAACTTCGATGGATTTTACAAAAATAATTCTTATTCTTTTAATCTTAAGAGGCTAGTCAATAATTTCAAAATTTTAGAGGAAAAAGAAAAATTAAACCACAAAATTATCTAATTATCCATTATATATATATATATATATACACACACACACACAAATAAGAGTGTGGGTTAAAGTTGTATCATTATAAATGTTTAATTTTATAATTTATCAATGAGAACCAGTTGATAAATAATTATTAGTTTGAGAGATGGTTGAATATATTAGTAAAATGATAAAATATGTAATAATTTTTAGATTAATAAAATTACGGATTTGTTAATAATACGTAAATATACTTGAAGCAAGCCTTACTTTTGTCATTGATGAATAAAATATTTTCATAAAAACAATTAAAATGTTTTTTTGTTTTAAAATAATAGTTTTAAATATTTTTTGAAATTTATTAGCGGAAGTTAGTTTATATTTGGTATAGTAACTAATAAGATTAATAATGGATAAACGTTAAAGTATTTCCCACTTACTTAATATTTAATTGGTCATGGTCCTAATTCACTTTTGAATAATGAAATGTCACTCTGTAAAAATCTTGTTCTTGGTTATTCTAATATTCCTCTCAAGTTTACAGAACATTTTGAAAATGTAAGGAAAAGAAAAACAAAAATCACAAACAAAAAGCTCAACCAAATCATACAAACTGATTAAGAAACGAAATAAAAGAATCTATGACAAGAAAAGGAAGGAAAGAGGTGCAATTTATGGAAAATTGTGAGGCCGCTAGTTGCAGCAGAGGTGGGCATAAGACATTGTAATTTGGCATTTTCTTTCACGGTACTTAGCCGAAATGCATTCTATATTTTGTTTAGTATCTAATTTCCTTGAACCTCCCATAACGGTTTACAACATCTTTCCCTTCAAGTCTTCAAGTAAAGCCTGCCAAGGTATACTATCCTTTCATGTTTCATATTGGTAGCTTCCTAGTTGTGAAACTGGATTTTCAATGTCCTATACCAAATCCTAAATCCGATCTATTGGCCCTGTTAGCTTAAACTATCAAGGTAGTTATTCTCTGTACATGCGCACAATCAGGTTTGAGAAATGCATAATTGAAAGTCAGCAGATACAATTTATTTGCTCACATGAGCATTCTCCCCATTGAACTTAGAAGTCACAACACAGGCAATCAACACAACAATTTAAAGGGGCAAGCAAGTTGGGATTTCAGAGCACAAGAAATAGAATAAAACTCACCAGATTGCAACCATGGCACTATACATGACCTTTTATGTTACAGAATGTGCACGTGTGAAACTAGTACGAGGAGAAAAAAAAAAATCTCAAATCCTAAAACCCAAGCCAGGCCACCTCCTTGTGGACTCTTTCTTTGTCCTCTTCGAGTTGGGATCTATAAGATTTTCCAGTGATTTTGCCTTCTTGTTGCGAGCTCTGCCAGCTTCTTTCAATAGCTCAGCTAGCCTACCCTTCTCATCCTCAAAATCAGGATTTGCAATTCCTAGCTTCTCCTCTCTCAACTTAAGAACATACTCCAATATCTCAATGGCATCTTCAACCCTGTAATCCGAAATGCATAAGAGTCAAATAAAGAATGGCCCAATTGGAGCAGTCAAACGCTTCTCATTTCTCAAGCCATGACGAACAAGAGTTGTAGTGTATTAATAAAAACACAAAAATTTATCTCCATCACCAGTTAAACATCAAATTGGTTTAGTCATCTTGTTAACTCAGGAGAAAAGAGGTGAGACAAATGCGGAACCAAAAGGTAGACTTCATGAAGAAAGAAAATTTAGTAATTATCTCCAGAGACCAAAAATATCCTTCCAAGCAGATAAACCAGAAACAATTACAATAGCTTTAAGGCCAAACATGAACTTATTCACATGTAGAATAATTACCTTCCCATAGCATCATAAGTTGCAGCAAGATTACTATAGACTCCAATTGTATCTTGATGACATGGGCCACACTCCTGTTCCAGTATGGCCCTCGCTTCCTCAAACAACTCAGCAGCCTCATCTATCTTGAACAATTGCACACAGGCTAATCCCATCTGGTTCAACACAACCCCAAAGAAGGCTGATTTCCTCTCTCCACTGGCTCTGAGTTTAGAAACAGCACTCTCAAAAGAGTTCCTTGCATCTTCATACCTTCCGACCATATAAAACATCACTCCCATCCGAGCTTCAATTCCTGCAATAGTGCTTTGCTGTCCAGGCTTATCCTCCAATAACTTAATTGCCTTCTGCAAGAGCTTCAATGCCTCTTCTGGCTCATCCACAGACTCATAAATGGCTGAAATCTCAGTTAATCCACAAGCAATTTCTTCTGCAGTTGTTCCAGGCACTGGTTTTGCATATATCCTCGAAGCATTTTCACAGTAAGACTTGGACTCTCGAAGCTTTCCAGTTTTGTGGTACAAATCAGCAAGCCGTACAAAGACAGACGCAACTGAGGGATGGTTGTCACCTTTTGATGACTTGAAAACAGTGAGAGCTTTCTGGTAGGAGAAGACAGCCTCATCAAAGCGGCATAGAGACATGTAAATATTTCCAATGCTGACATCAATTGCAGCAACCTCAATGTCTTGTCCATTTGCAATCATTGCCATGCTTGCAAGGACAAGGTGTTCAAGGGCAGCCTCATAATCTCCCTTTGCCTCACAAACGAGGGCCATCAGGCGACGATCTGCTGCTTCTTCAATAGATGCTGGCTCGCTATGAGCACGGTGGATAACCAAAGTCTTCTTACACAATTCTTCAGCTCTATCGAAGTTCATGGCCTGAACATGTGCTTCTGCCAAGTACCTGCCATTTCCAAATTACGTGGTTAAATTGAGTTTGACAAACCAATTTAGACATAGCTAGGAAAACTAGACTTTGACGGAAGATACAGTTAAATTTCAATAATCCTTGGTGGCCCTATTCAACAAGAACTGAAGTCTCACATCATAAGAATAGGATTGTCCAATTTATTCATATTCCACAATAATGTTCGATTGGGATGAGTGAGAAATTGAATTCAAAAACATATTTTATTAAGATCAATTGAGAGAAACTATTTCTATTTCTTTATTAAGAAAACAATCTAACATTTCAAAGTTTGCTTAACTAAGATGAAAACAATGAAGTCTCGATATACAAAAGTGTAACACCAAAGAACAAATAACTAAGTGCAGTTATTAAATCTTTCAGAAGTCAACTCTCCGTAAAATTCTCGCCAGCGACAACAAATGCTAAATCTTTCGCTGAAAATATGGGCTCACATTGTTATCGTTACGATCCTTTCCAGATCCCAACCTTAGTTTAACAGCCATACAGTTAAGACCGGACATTAAGTGACATGACCACCCAAACTCTAAGCAAATTAAGGTTAAAAAAAAGAAAGAACCTGGAAGTCTCTCCAACTCTGGGATCAGTATCTCCCAAAGCGTCGATCTGAATCTTAAGCCCCTCCTCATAGGACGCAATCGATTTATCCAGCTGACCTATCATGGAGTAGGTGTCACCCAGCTGCATGTGCCCCGAAAAAGCCGCGAGAGCGTGATCCATCCCTCTCTGCAAGTCCGGCACCGTGATCGCCCTCTCCAGCACCGGCACGGCCTCCTCGAACCTCCCCAGACTGCAGTAGATAGCGGCTAACACGTGTAAGCTCATGACGAGGTCGAGGCTAGGCTCTCCGTCGATGGCGCAGCGCTCAAAGGATTTGGAGGCGCGGATGGCGTAGTCGAGGGCCTTAGAGGGACCTTCCCCGGAGGCGATGGTGTCACGGGCGAGCTTCAGGAGGAAGGGCCCGAGATCGGGGTTGTCGAGGGAAGCATCTGAGAGGAGGGGGGAGTCGGGAGGCGGTTTTTTGGCGGAGCGGGTAGGGGAGGGCTTGGATCGGGAAGGCGATGGAGAAGGGGGTTTCTTGTTGGGAGTTCTAGGGACGGAGGATTCGGGTCGGGTTTGGGTTTGGGCTTCAGGTACGGAAATGCTAAGCTGTGGAGCGTCAGGTGGAGTTTTGACGGAGACGAGACCTGGCATGCTTAGTGTGCTAGAGAAACAGAAGGATATTTCACGACTGCTACTTGGTGGTGAGAGTGTGAGTGTGAGTGTGCTGAGCTATGGCATGAAATGGTAAAGGTAAGATTAGGAAGGAAAAAAATAGAAGAGGAAGGTGACAAGGGGCAGGACAGGATACCAATATGGAAGGTGACAGGAAGGTGAAGGTTAGTTAACTTTATTTCTGGATCTCATCTCATCTCATCTGTGTCGAAGGCCAGGCTGGGCTACCCTAACCTAACTTAACCTAACACGAGATGGGAGGCAAATTGCTCCTTGCTTATTTAATATTGCTATTAAAAACGAAACTTTGTTTGTATAGATTTACTCTTGTACCGCTGTGATTTTCCCTCCTTTGGTTTTCCCTGCGATGCCCTCGTTTATTTTGTTGGGAGGGTTCTTTATGTTCACAAGTTTCACAGGTACTCTGTTAATATTGGCCCATTATGGTTAGAGAAAAATATGATCTATAACTAAAAGTTCTTTTATCAACCTTGTGAAGTGTAGCAACTTGTTGATTACGGAAATAAACGAATCATATCCTTTCGGGGGACCAATTTTGTGATCCCACATTACCCTCGCATCTCTAACAATGATGAAATACAAGAAAAAATTGGGAGCTTTATCAAGAAGAGAAAAAAAAAAAGAATGGAAATGAGAAAGACAAGCTTCTGGTGAACTAGATAATAATAATAGGAAGTGTCAAAGTACCAAAAGAGGAAACATAAGATATAAGGAAGACAAATAGGGCAACTTATTTTGGACTTCCAAATACAAACAAACATCATCTCTATTAACTAAACGTATTGCAAAATTATTTGCATTACTAGTTACTTCTTCTACATAAGATGTGATCATGGTTTAATTGTGCGTAAGTTTTAATTATTAGTTATTGATAATCTGCAAGCGCACAATTCGTTAGCGTAGTATCAAAAATGTCGATTCCACTGGAAATAAATTAATCTAATCCTAAAATCTAAGGCCAGAAACAAAAATTCATGATGCAACGAAACCAATTAAGAATCAAATACGAAACTATTAATTATTAAACAATTTGCAACACATCCAAGAATCAACCGAAGGAAATTACCAATTGAGATAAGAGAATTTTACCTGTAACATTCCATCACCGATGGGAAGGGTAATTTGATCATTTGGGGCGGGTTAGGAATATTTAAACATATCTCGGCATGCAAATGCATCTTATAGCCTCTATATTTATATGAATGGTAATTTTTGTATATACACATAATTGTACATGCATTCATGACATTTCCCAACATATGTGTCTAAATGCAATTTTGTGAGATTTATGTGATAATTGTGTTTGAAAAATTGATCTGGAGTGATCTAGGTGTGTTTTCCATTTTTAGGAGATTTTGGAAATTTTTCTGGAATTTTTGGGAATCAATGTCTGGACCGGAAAATTTTCCAAGTGGATGACTTAGTGAATTTCTGGTACCAGAAATGACTGGCTGATGGCACTGGAAAATTAGAGACATGATGTTAGGATTTATTGAATTAAGCCATTGGAATTTGAAGAGAAATTGAAGTAGAATTTCGAACCGGAATAAAAATCAGGACAAGTGGCAAGTGACACTTGTTAGGCCCGGGTCCCGGATCCCTATTCCCGTAGTGGCCCCTCGGGGGCGCCAGGTAGGGGCGCGCGAAGGAAGGTTCAAAAACGTTCAAAAAAAGGAAACAGCGGCGGAAAAGAAGGAGGCCTCGCCGCGGCGAGCTCCCCAAAACTTGGACCCGTCCCCAACATCCATGCAAAAGTTCATACAAACACACATACACACATTCTATCACCTACACATGCATTCCATCTATGAATTAAACACCCCATAAACTAAGGGACTTCATGCCATTACAATCAGAAGGAAATTCAAACAAGCATTCTCAACCATACACAATACAGAATAAAGTTTAAATCCAAAATACATGGAAATGCTCCATGATGGTATGCTCGGAGGGCCAACCAAAACACTAACTTAATACAAAGCTCCTAACTATCTTGGAGTTTCCGATGCCTTGCAAGATCAACGATCACCTCATTCTGCACCTGAGGAGTGGGAGATAATAGGGTGAGCTGCGAAGCTCAGTGGCATATACATTTATAGCCATTTGCAACGAGCCACACAATCAAGCATATACATATATATACACAAGCATATAGCAAGTCATCAATCTATCAATTGAATTACACTCTCATAGCCATCAAAATGTCACAAGAATATGTCATGATATCTTTGAGTTCACAACATAGCAATTAATTATGCATTCTTCCTAATGGATCAATGATGAGATGCACAACAAGTGGCTCGAGAGTTTCGTGGAACGATCCAGATAAACCGAAGTTTATACCATAAACTATCCGAGTCTGATTTCTCAGGATCTCGTGGCCTCAAGCGGGCAGCCGAGAGAAGGCTATACGTCGACGTGCACGTGACTAACAGTACATTCCTCTCTCACCCAAACAAAGCACAGAATCATTGTTTGATGCTCAATTGACTGTATCAAAAGCTTTCATACTATTCGTGATCATCATGCTTCTTCATCTTTTCATTCATACAGAAATGTCATAATGCTTTTCAAGCAGTACATAATCACAATCATGATTCATTGTTAATAATTCAAACCATACATACATACAAGCAAGCAAAGCATTTTGCCCATACACATAACAACCATAAATATATTGCCCACATAATATCGCTTGAGAATCCAACTCACTGTTGTCCTTCCTCTTGCGATTGGATCAGGTCGGCTTGGTTTCCTATAACAAACCAAGTTCTCATTCAAACAATATTCAAAGGAAATATTCAAAAAGCTTGAAAATCGAAAGTACTAACACTACAATTCTATACTTGACTTCCATCCAAATTTTCGGATCTTCAAAGGCTAATTCCAAACTTCCTTTCTTCATAAAACTTGTAGCCCTATGGCTTTAGTTCACAACGAATCTGAAATCACCTCATTTGGACATCTACAACCAAAGTTATGCCCAAAATACCAAAATACATTTGTGCTGAAAACTGAGGTTCGCCGCGGCGAAGGTTATGCTCGCCGCGGCGAACGGCCCGTGCTCGCCGCGGCGTGCACACATGCGTGCGCCGTGGCGTGCACAATTGTGTGTGCCGCGACGAGCATGCTTGTGCTCCCTGCAGCTCCAGAAAACGCCTCCGAACTCAATTTTTCCTGCATTTTTCATCCACAATCCCCCGATTTTGCAAATGCAACACATCTAAATCTTGATTCAAGTCCTAAGCTTCAGTTCTAACTCTTTATAACCTTAAAAATAATCACAACCACAACAAGATCATCAACCAAAGAAATTTCACCTATTTTTCTGAAAACTCCTAAGCAATTGGTTCTAACTCATACCAAGCTATACTAGGGTTTAATCTAACCAAAACAAGAAGAAAACTTACCAGGAATTGCTTCAATCTTCTAGCAATGCAAAAACCCTATTTTCTCTTCTTCTTCCTCACCAACGACACTCTCCTCTCTTTTCTCCTTTCACTTTTCGTTCTTTCCCTTCTAATTCTTTCTAATTCACTCACCTAAGTCTAAATGGAATAAACCAAGACCAAAAAACCCCTCCTAGCAAAGCCTTAAGCTCTCCTACTTAAGTGATCTTCCTAATATGCCCTCAAACATTTTTACCCCTTTTATTCTCACTTATACCACATTATACTCACTTAATCTAAATTCTCCACTAATACATCCAATTTAATCCAACTAAGTCATAAATCACACAATTAAGACAATTCATGCTTAATAACATAAATTAGAAAAATTTTGGAGCCCAACAAGTTAAAGGCTTGTGAGGATATGAGCTACAACTTGTTGGAGTTAAAATGTGCTATATTTTGGCACAAATCGAAAGTCCAATTGAAAAGTACTTTGGTAAAGGTGCATGAGCCCCAAGTTTTTTATGACAAACAAAGTGTAAAATTGGTTAAAATTTTATTGTGGGAAATAAAACAATACTTTATAGGGGCAAAGGTGTTCAATTTAAAGGTGTCAGACACAACTATATACATGGTCAGTGATGCAAAGTTATGGTGGATAAGGTGAGCCTCTAATGATAATAGTGCGCATAGACTTCTCATTGACACTTAAGAGAAAATAAAGAAGAAGCTAATAGGTCATTTCCAAACCAGTAACATTTTATGGCTTTTGAGGGAACTTTGAAGAAATTAAAGCAAGAAGACTCAATGCAAGAATGAGGATATTCACATATTTGATATTAGATATGTAGAACATGTTAGAGGAAGATAAGTTGTTTAACTTTATAAGCGATTTTTAAGATTAAGCGCAAATAGAGCTTTAAAGGTAAAATGTGAAGAACCTTCCTAGCGCTATAGTGGATGTATATGTCTTGGTGAATCATCAATGCCACCACTCATTCAAACAAACAACAAAGATAAGAAGATTGATAGGATATAGGATGGCTCCAAAAAAAGATAAGGAGAAGGTATGTGAATCTTTTCAATGTAAGTCAAAAAAACAAATAAAATAGAATATTTCTTATTTCATTTATGAAGGGTTGCGCTTTACTTGTAAATGCCTAAAACAACAAGTGGGTGAGGAATAAATCAATTCCAAAGTTGACAAGGACTAGTGAAAAGAAGGTGAGGATTCGATGGAAGAAATCTACCTAAACAACTATGCTATATTCGGAGTAGTGGGCCTTGCAAAAGAGCATTCAAAAAAAAGCAAAGGCAAAATAAAACGTAGGTGAGATGCCTATGTAAACTTCAATTAAAGAGTCTTCAAGAGAATCACTTTCAGAGAAGCGTCTACGGATTATTATGATAAGGGCATCGAGTTTTTTTAGTTGAGATGTGTTAGACAGTTAATTCCAAGTGAAAGAATCATATAGGTATTAGTAAGCCTTAGCTAATATATGGTACTTGGGTTGACAAAACAAGGTAAAGACCTGTTGGTAGATAAGGAAAAACAGACATTATCAACAAAAGATCGAGAGTAGGTGAGTGTTGGCATGCATTAGTTTGTGTTGACAAAAATCTTCTACGAGATACAAGATTCAAATGCAAGACTAAAAGATGAAAGACGCAACTAAGTAATAATAAGTTTGAGAGTACAAAAAGGCACTTAACCTTGACAAAGAAGTTGAAAAGTATATTAACATGTGAGATTTATTATATAATGACTCAAATTATTGCTAACTTAGGTCATAGAGGAAGGTGACTTCATCATGGACATGCTTAGATGGACTATGCACAAAGATGGCTTGGAATGGCTAAACTGGAAGGTTCATCAAGGCTCTTGACTTGAAGATGTGAAGATATAATAACACATGATAAGAACATGCAGGTAGTGGCCTAAAAAAGTGATAGTGTTTCTTTAAGTTGTGGGGAAGTTGATCAGATGGTGTAACAACGTATAAACATCTTTCAAACACTTATCTCATGTGCAAAAGTGGAGTCAGTGACCTAAAGTAGATAACTCTCCACTAATTTGTAGAGTTAGTAGAAAGAGTGACTTCCCCCAGTTAACTTGGTGAGCTAGTGGAGAAAGAAAGTAATTTTAACTTACTTGATCGTTAAATTCTTAAAAATTTATATAAAACAATTCTTTATAATTCATTTGAGGGTGGAGCATTATACATCCGATTATTTGTAAGAAAGAGTTTTAATCAAAAAAAGCTCTTTATGAAAATTTTGAGTAAGGAGCGCTTGTAAATAGAATTCTTGTAAAATACTTCAAAAAAGAAGTCATTTTAATTCTTTTGTATTGTATTTTTGTGATTTAATCAAAAGAAAGTTAACTTTACCGTATTTCTTTTATTTGACTATTTGATTATTTGTACATCACAGTTACGTGTTAAACATATGAATAAAACGTTAAATACAATTGACATAAGACGTTCAAAAATAAATAGACTTGTTAATCGAAGATCACCAAAAGAAGATTTGAGTTTAACTTTGCATCCGAAAAAATTTCCATGACACTTAACAAAATTACGTCACTAATGATTGTCGAAAGTAATATGGCATCAAACATGGTGGCCAAAAACAAAGATTTTCTTTAGCAACTTCATGGAGCTTTAAATTGAAAAGCACTACTAGAAATACCCTTGGAAACAGATAATGAAAACCAAGTTCTCAGCTCCGCCATTATTCACAACATGAAGAAAAGTTTCAGAGGCAATTCAAGACAAGATAGAACGAAAACCTCAAATCTTGGTGGCAAAGGAAAGCCCTTCCTTTGTCAGGGTGTCCAAGTTTTCAACAGGAGGCTTGGTCCTGGCAACCTTAGCAATAGCCTGATTTTCCTCAGGACTTCCACCCTCTAGAAAAGCTCCAACGACCTTTCCATCTTGGACCCAGTACGTTCCAAACTTTGGTTTTGGCGATGTTGGGCTATTGTCTCCAAATAGCACGGTATCCCCGACATTGTCACCATAGAACTGCCAGGACAGATTGAAGGCACGAGAATAGAAGTATGGCAGATAATCATACTCGTCAATAGTTTTACCCTCCTCGTTTGCCTTAATGGCCTGTTCAACAAAAGAAAGAGGATTATCAACAGTATCAGTTAGGATTGTGAAACATAATGTCAATTCTTCCCTGATCTTTTAACGAATCAAAATGTCAATGGCTATGGGTCTATCTTAAAACAGGGAATAAGAGAAATGGAAAGAACTGCATACCTTTACAGCCTGTTCAGCTGATTTACGAGCATGATCAACATGTTCAACTCTTCTTATATCATTGTACAATTTCATAGGAAAAGTAGCCACATCTCCAATCGCATACACATCGGGAACACTTGTTCCGAAGAATCCATCAGTCTTTAATCAACAAGTAACAGTAGTAGGTTAAGTAGAATTTTCAATATTCTGATTGTTTCTGTACAAATCATAGTAAAAGAAATTTGCAGTACTGGGAATTAGATGTGACACCAAATTTTAAGGGGTAAGTGTGGAGAGCACAGACATCAGTTGAAGGAATAACAATACGTCAAAAGTTCCACCAACCTTTATTCCACCTTTTTCCTCTGCAATCTGCCCCTTGAATAAAGATGTAAGTGGTCTTCCACCCACACCAACAATAACAATGTCAGCTTCCAGCACCCTGCCGTCCTTCAGTTTCACCTCCTTGACCTGAAGGAAGTTACATAAACACCAGTCAACCCACCTTTATTCCACCATTATGCCAACACCAAGACTTTAGTTAATAAGGCAGCTACATACTTCTCCATTTGAATCAGAAGTAAAGCCAACAGCAACTGTTCCCTTAATAATCTCAATTCCCTTATTAGCGTAATAGCCCTCATAGAAAGCTGCTATGCCAGCGGTGAAAAGACGAGGCACTGAGAGCATTAAGTATGTGTTAGGAATCATGATCTAACATGAACAGCAAAGTATTTATTAATATGCATTTCAACAAAGAAGGAAATTGTAATGTACTTACTACACCATGGCTCAGGATAAACCATAGTAACTTCTAAATTGTTAATTCTCAGAGCTGCACTAAGTTCAAGACCAATGTATCCTCCTCCAACAATCACGGCCTTCCCATTCTTCTTTGCTTTAATTGCATCCACAAGCTTATCAGCATCATCAATTTCCCTCAAGTATAAGATATTTTTGGCATCAGCTCCTTCCACGCCAAAGTCCGTCAACCTTATAACCTGAGGCAAAAGTAGTAAGATAGATACATACACGTGAAGAGAAGATAAATGATGCATATTCCTCATGAAAAATCAATCGCAACAAAAACTTACTGTGGAACCAGTTGCAATAATTAAAATGTTGTACTTGAAGACTTCTCCAGCTTCACTGATGAGGCTTTTGGAACCAAGATCAGCTTTAACTATTTGTGTGCTAAGGATCAACTCTATCCCTGCATACAAGATAAAAGCAATAGTAATAAATCACAAAAGAAGGGTAACAAGCATTTACTGTTTCTTCGTAACTTAATTCAGTCAAAGTTTAAAGAATGATAAAAGAGGTATCACCTTTCTCTTTGTACCACTCAGGAAGTAATCTCTCCCCTCCACTTCCTACACAGACATGGAATCCTGGTAGCCTCGCAGTTCCTGAACAAGAATTTTCGCAAAAGAAAAATTAATGTGTTATTAAAAATGTTACAAAAAGTGATATTTTCACTAAATTTCAATAAAGATCAAAAGAAATCTCAGTTCAGCTAATCCTAGAGTATCTGCAAAAAAAATGTGACCTACCCTCAGGAAAAAGATATGCCTTGCTGAGTGCAGGACGTTCATAAGGTGCCACCTGCAAAAGCAAAAGCAGCAGAAAAACACTTACTGTAGTATTAAAGGAATGGCAAAAACAGCTCCATAGAAGTAGGTATAAACAGACTGACTTGAAATTATACTTCAGTGACTATATTATCGTTGCATCTATATGTAAATTTATTTTCAAATGCAAAAACCAAGGATTCCAAAGAGTAACAGACCCCACAGGAAGACTATATCAGATCAACATGAGATATCATTGGTAGGTCAATCCCACCATCAATTTATTTACAACGTACAATAGTTTCAGCTTTTCATACCCAATTGAAGTATGACAAATGTTATTGTAAATTTGTCTGACAAATGTTATTCTAGATTTGTCTGACAAATGTTATTCTAAATTTGTCTGCAACAAATAAATTTTAATATTTTTGAGTTTTTGCTGATACAAACCCAAGCTACAAATGCACTCGTGAGACAGTTAATAGCATTAGGAGTTCAACTGGTAGGGCATTGATCAATCATGCATAAATGCTAAATTCTACCCAATCTTATTCTTACAGGAGCAACTGAAATGAAAAAGGCTCGGTGCCAGCTATTTATGCAGCAATTATAAGATAAAAGAGAAGCATACCGCTTCCTTGGATATGATTGAAATGAAAAAGGCTCAGTATCAGCTATTTATGCTGCAATTATAAGATATAAAGAGAAGCATACCGCTTCCTTGGATATGATTGCCAGCTCGCCTGGATTAATCCCCTGCTTAGCGAATTCCCTAGCTGCATATCCCTATAACAAAAAGAGGTCAAATGTCTGAAAGAAATTGGAAATGCCGGTTCACATCCAAATATGTTTGGAGATATATTTCTGATGGATAAAAATAATACACCTAGGAGACCAAGACAACGACGTGAATAGAAAACACAGTTCAGGGACAGCCAAAAGCGTAAAGAGGCCATGATAATTACAAACTTCTATGCATTATCTACTCTCTTATCTTGGCAAACTCACACTACAGTCTGTCACTTGTTGAATCTATTAAACTTCAGAATTTATTGAAAGAAAAGTACAAATTTTGACTGACCCAAAGTGACACTGAAAGGCTCAGAAGTAAAGGCAATGCTCAGTTAAACTTTCAGTTGTTACCACCAGCATGGACTATAAAATTCTGCCATCTGACTAGGTCCCAAACAAACGACACCATATATCCGGCCTCTTAAGTTAGAAGCTGCTGTATACGATTGATCCCGAAACCCATAATTCTGATACTTTATATTCTGTCCTTCGCACGTAGTTTCTCCCTATCAGAACTAAAAGGACAACTAAACATATACGTAAACTTAGTCAACCAAACCGCGGTACTTATTCAACGCAACACAACCAACAATTAGTCCTATATTATACAACGATTGTAAAAATTAAAAAAAAAAAGAGCTTATTATACTACAAATGACTCCTCCAACCAGAATACTGAAACTTCGAGTGCGATCACTGAAGAATAAAAGATAAACTATCCCCCAAGCAGAATACTGAAACTTTAAGTGCGATCACTAAAGAATCAAAGATAAACTAGGACCGAAGCCAAAAATAGCTCAATGACACTCTTTTCAGTACATCTAAAGTGCTTAGAAAGAACGTATTAGATCTGCGAAGGATAAGTTAAAAACGAACTAATTATCGTATGAAGCAATCCGGACATGAGAATAGCAAATGAAATCGGAGGAAACGAAAGAGATATCGGCAAGGAGACTCACAGCGGCGACGCCCCCGCCGACGATCACGTACTTGAAGCTCTTTTCCGCCATCGTTTATGTACGATCTCTCTCTTTCTCTCTGTGCTTGATTCTTTCTTCTAGATACTACCTCTAACAGTAACTCTCCTGTTGGAATGATTGTTGGGACAAAGTCAGCAATATCGACGAAGGGTGATTGGTCAGATACGCATAGCTCGGCTGTTGGCGGACTATTTCTGATTAAGAAATCAGAATTTTATGGTAAACGATTGTTTGGCACGTGGCAGGATTCACGGCCGTCTCGAGGGTGTTGTGGGGTGATTAGGTAATGTTTATTTTTCATTAAAAATTTCATGTGAATGCTACATTTCGTGGACTTGATGGTTGTCTGCAAATCAAAGGTCCTTTGATGTTCCATCGTAGAGATTTCATACCTTTGTTGCCTACTTAAAACTAATTGATGCCTACTTAATTTCTGTACTTTTTATGTTCTATCATAGAGATTCCATACCTAATTTATTCGTCAAGTTGGTATAGATTAGTTTTTCTATCGTCACTGTGTCCCTTCCATTATTATTCGTCTTTTGGGCAAGTAGCGAGAGATGTGATTGTCTACTTGCAAGTGTTCAGTATATACTACAGAAAGTCGGACGTCCTGCACATGTAGCTCGTTAGCCCATCCCAATCTGGCAGTTTAATAAGAATTATTTGTGCATTAAAAATTATGTAATTTATTTAATAAATTTAAATTAAATGATGAAATTAGTTTTAAAAATATTTATAAATTTAGCATATTTTTATTTTAAGTTTTTAAATTGAAAGATTCAAAAACTTATTTTACTGGTTGAACCATAATGGCAATTTTTTGATCTATTTTTATTCTTTTTGGTACCGTCGTAGAAGATTTTAAGTCTATATTAATCTCATAAAGTTGTCAAGGCATATCCCTTGGGTCGTCATTAACGTCACACCATAGTCAAATGTGTGAAAGGCATTAATCTTAAAATGTCTTTCTTTCACCACTTGCCATTTCGATTTCACAAAAGTGGGAAAAACTTGAGCGTTTTTAATCAGTTGCCATTGGCACTACTAGGCAGGTTCCAGGTATGACGTCACTGGTGATGGAAATCAAGTAGCAGGATCTTTGCAAAGGAAAAGAAGGCCAAGCCCAACAC
>JANITW010000236.1:47950899-47967165 GCA_027564335.1 Erythroxylum williamsii | reverse complement strand
ACACATGGATCCTGGCTTTCGGGAACGTCCCGGGACTCAAAATTTTAAATTCCGCACCGTGGGCATGTGATGCCTACTCCGGGATTTTCCTACACAACATTGGTACGACTTGGCATTTTCATGGTCACTAAAATGGAGACTCGTGTGGAGAACTAAGAGAGAATGGTGGTTGACCTCTTTGAATCGCACATAGAATTGTCATCCACGATTGAAGAAAAATTCAATACTGTATCACCCACATTTGAAGAGAAATTCCAAACAGTTGAGCAAATGAAAGAGCAACTTGACTCAATTTTCGCTATGCTTTATTCTCTACTCCAAAACAATAAAACCCTCACAACATCCTCGACCTAACCAGAAACACCACTTCCACATTCCACTACTACCATAAAGCCACACCAAAACACATCTGATTTTCAATATAATCATTAGACCACATGCATAGAACAACTGAAACTTCCCTTATTTGATGAGTCAGATCTAATAGGCTGGATTGTTCAGGCTTAATAATCTTTCAAAATCAACTTAGGGCCATTGCATTTGTGGGTCAATATGGCCACGATTTCCATGGAGGGATCATCCTTACACTGGTTCCATTGGCTTAAGAAGAGAATACCAAATTTGACGTGGAAGTTACTCACTGAAGAATTAATCTGTCAGTATGATGGTCGTCTTGCTGGTAATGAGTTTAAGAGACTTGCTGAGATTTGGCAAACCTCTTCAATCGAAGAGTACATCGACTTGTTCATACAAATGGCCACTCAGGTAAATGATCTAAGTGATGCACACTACTTGGGATATTTTATGAATGGTCTTAAATTGAAAATCAAGTGCTGCATCTGCAGCCTTCGCCCAACTTCTCTGGTTGATGATATGAAAGCTGTAAAATATATTGAAGCTGAGTTCCTTACTGAGGGCACTATTCATACAGATTTTCCCCTAAAAGCCTATTCTAGGCCCAAGCCCTTCTCATCTCATACACCCTACAAATCTCCTACTGTCAATGTTGGGCTCAAAGGGTTACTTGAAAACAATCCTCCTCTCATCCAAAATCTAATACACCTCAGCCAACCATTCCCACAACACCCAAAGCAAATTATGCCAAAACACAAAATAGTTCCCAGAAAATTACTCAATGTCTTTCTCCTCAAGAGTACATAGAATTGCGACAACAAGGCTTATGTTTTCATTGCAAGGAGCCATTCTATCCATTACAAGAGTGTCCTGTGAAAACTCTAAAAACATGTTAATCAATGACGAGGCAGAATTTGGCAATCTTGAAACCAAAATGGAGGAATTGAAATTCGAGAACCCGACGATCGAGACACATCTTCAAACTTTGGACCTGTCTTTATACCTGGCCACAGGCTTTTTGGGTCCTCGCACTATTAAGCTATGAGGGAGAATCAATGGAATAGATGTTTTAATTTTGGTGGATTACAGAGCCAGCCACATTTTTATGTCCTCTAAATGAATACATAGCCTCAAGTTACCTTTTCGCACTTTGGTGTGTCAGTGGGCAATGGTACCAGGATTTTGTCCTTTGGTTCTTGTAGTATGTTAAATTTTTCTATAAAGTCTATTCCTTTCGTTGCGGATATGTTCTTGTTTGACCTCGCAGGTGTTGACATAATTGTTGGTCTTCCTTGGTGAGCATCACTTGGCGACATTACGCAAAACTAAGCCAAGCTTACTATGTGTTTTCAGTACCAAGGATCGAGAATACAATTATAGGGTGACCCTTCTTTACACCGATAAGCTGTCAATCTGAGGTCCATTTTCAAGACTTAATATGTGGAATTTTTTGCCCTCTTTTGGTCAATAAACACAACACTAGACTTGGAATCACTAGGTCCCCTTCTTCCTGGTCCTGATCAAACTTCCATGGAAAAATTGTCGTCCCAATTTGAGGATCTATTTGTCGAACCAAAAGGGCTTCCTCCTTGTAGGTCATCAGATCATAACATTATACTACTACTAGGGACAAAACCAATTTCCATTTGTCCTTACAAGTATGGTCATCTTCGAAATAATGAGATGGAAAAACTCGTGGTTTATATACTTACTGCAGGTATAATTCAACACAGTTCTATTCCCTTCTCCAGTCTAGTTTTGCTTGTTCGTAAGAAAGATAGTAGTTGGCAATTCTATGTTGATTATAGAGAATTGAACAAATCAACCGTCTCAGATAAATATCCAATTTCTGTAAGTCACGAAATGTTAGATGAACTGACAGGAGCTCAGTACTTCTCAAAGTTTGATTTACATTTCAGGTACTATCATATTAGAGTCATAGATGCAGATGTTCCTAAAACTGTTTTTCGTACTCACACCGGTCATTACAAATTTCTTTTCATGCCATTTGGGCTCACCAATGCCCCTGCCACTTCTAGGAAACAATGACTTACATATTTTGACCATATCTTTAAAAGTTTGTCTTTTTTTTTGGATGACATCTTGGAGTATAACTCTTCATGGGAGGAACATTTACAAATTTTTTAATAGTGTTATAGGTGTTGGAGGCTCATCAATTTAAAGCCAACTGAAAAAAATCAATTTTGGGTGTAGCTCAATTGAGTATTTAGGTCACATCATTTCATCTCAAAAAGTGTCTATGGATCTTGAAAAAAGATTAGCAATACTTTTTTGGCCCCTTCCTCGTTCTCTTCGAGCTGTTAGAAGTTTCT
Source organism: Erythroxylum williamsii (assembly GCA_027564335.1). NCBI lineage: Eukaryota > Viridiplantae > Streptophyta > Magnoliopsida > Malpighiales > Erythroxylaceae > Erythroxylum > Erythroxylum williamsii. Next base: position 47,964,478 of record JANITW010000236.1, on the reverse strand, counting down.
TAGGCCTCACTGGCTACTATCATAGATTCGTTCAAGATTACGGCAAGATCGCTCAACCCTTGATAGCATTACTTAAGAAAGAGGCCCCGGAGTAGTTCTCTTCGACCATAGATGCTAGTACAGCCTTTGAAACTCTCAAATCTGCCTTAACTAAAGCACATGTGTTAAAATTACCTGATTTTACTAAACCATATTTAATTGAGTGTGATGCTTCAGGTAATGGACTTGGCGTAGTTCTAATGCAAAAGGATCGGCCTATTGCTTATTTCAACAAAGCTCTATCTCCTAGGACATTGTCAAAATCTTCTTATGAAAAAGAATTGACGGCTCTCATGCTAGTTGTGCAATATTGGCGACCATACCTGATTGAAAATAAGTTTTTGATTTGCATAGATCATCATATCCTTAAACATACCCTCCTTTCAAAATAGTCACTTCGTCCCAACAAAATTGGGTAGCAAAACTTTTGGGTTATGATTTTAAAATTTGCTACAAACTAGGAAAATCGAACAAAGTGGCCAATGCCCTTTCACGTCAATTTGAGGAAATATAGTTCCATGCCTTCACTAGTCCCTTTTGGGTTGATTGGTCTGCAGTTGATACTGAAAATAGCACAAACCCTCACATCAGCAAAATTGTTACTTAATTGCAACATGATGTTGTTTCTCATCCACATTTTTCACTCGAGTAGGGCCATTTATTTTTTAAGGGCAGATTGGTGATCTCTTCAATGTCCTTCTGGATTCTTAGGTTGCTCACTGAATTTCATTCCACTCCTATAGCTGGACATTCTGGTGTTTATTAAATGTACCTACAACTTGCTGCAAATCTATAATGGAAAGGTATAATGAAGTTAGTGAAAGAATTTGTTGCTACTCACAAGGTCTGTCAAACTGTGAAATATAAGGCACAAAAACCAATAGGTTTACTCAGCCCCTTACCTATTCCATCCCAAATTTAGGAAGTCCTATCAATGGATTTCATCACTAGTCTACCAAAGTCTCATGGCTGTGACAATAATTTTGTAGTGGTTGATAGACACTCTAAATATGGGCATCTTGTGGAATTGAAACATCCTTATACAACTCGTTTAGTGGCTGAGTCATTTGTGCAAGATATTGTCCGTCTCCATGGCATACCTCGATCAATTGTTAGCGATCAAGATCCGGTGTTTATAAGCAATTTCTGGCAGGACATTTTTCGCTCTTAAAGCACGAAATTGCAAATGAGTTCAGCCTATCATCCAGAGACAAATGGTCAAACTGAGGTATTAAATCGTACCCTTGAATCCTACTTACGTTGTTTTACTTCTGATCAACCTCATAGCTGGTCTTGTTGGTTAGCTTGGGTATAATATTGGTACAACACTTTGTACCTCCATCCAACAAGATTCACCCAATTTTCCATGTCTTATAAGTCAAGCGTTTGATTGGGAATCATCCTATTGTGATCAATCTACTGGAGGGTTTGGAGATATCAGAAGCCTCTCTTTTTGAACCAGAGTTGGTGTTGTCTTATAGAGAGATTCTTCACAACGACACTCCAGTATCTCAAGTGCCTGTGCAATGGGTAGGCAAACCATCTGACGAAGCTGTTTGGCTTGATATGACAAATGTATGACATCAGTTTCCCCACTTCGACCTTGGGGATAAGGTCGTTCTTCCAACAAGCGGCAATGTTACAGAAATTACAGATAAAGAAACAAAATCAGTAAATAATACGTATTCAAGGAGGAATAAGGGTAAGTTAATTGCTTAACTTCAGGATCTGGATACAATGTAATAATGACGATGAATAATATATAAAAAGAACTAGGCACTAGTGCAAGGGGGCCTTGAGAATTATTTTGTAAAAGTTTGAATAGCTGGGTAAGAAACTTTCAGTGTTTACAGTCCTTTGTCCTTCTTTATCTAATAAAACAATTTTCTCCATTTACTCTCTAACATTGGTACGACCTACCATTTCCATGTTAATAAAATGTAAACTCGTGTAGAGACCTTAGAGAGAATGGTGGCTGACCTCTCTGAATTACACACAGAATTGTAATCCACGATTAAAGAAAAACTCAATACTATATCATCCACATTTGAAGAGAAATTCCAAATAGTTGAGCAAATGAAAGAGCAACTTGACTTAATTTTCGTTGTGCTTTATTACCTAGTCCAAAACATTAAAACCCCCACAACATCCTCGACCCAACCAAAAACACCACTCCCACATTCTACTGCTACCATAAAGCCACAACAAAATACATTCGATTTTCAATATAATCATTAGACCATAGGCACAAAACAACTAAAACTTCCTTTATTTCATGGGTCAGATCTAATAGGCTAGATTGCTGCCGAATAATCTTTCAAAATTAAATCAGTGCCATTACATTTGTCGGTCAATATGACCATGATTTCCTTAGAGGGATCATCCTTACACTGGTTCCGTTGGCTTGAGAAGAGAATATCAAATTTGACATGGAAGTTACTCACTGAAGAGTTAATTTGTCGTTATGATGGTCGTCTTGCTGGCAATAAGTTTGAGAGACTCGCTTCGGTTCAACAAACCTCTTTAATCAAAGATTACATTGACTTGTTCATACAAATGGCTACTCAGGTAGACGATCTAAGTGATGCACACTACTTGGGATATTTTATGAATGGTCTTAAACCAAAAATCAAGTGCTGCATATGCACCCTTCGCTCGACTTCTCTGGTTGACGCTATGGAAGCTGCAAAATATATTGAAGCTGAGTTCCTTACTAAGGGCACTATTCATACAGATTTACCCCTAAAAGCCTATTCTCGGCCCAAGCCCTTCTCATGTCACACACCCTACAAATCTCCTTTTGTCAATGTTGGGCTCAAAGGGTTACTTAAAAATAACCCTCCTCTTCCAAAATCTAATACACCCTAGCCAACCATTCCTACAGCACCTAGAGCAAATTATGTCAAAACATAAAATAGTTCCCAAAAAATTACTCAATGTCTTTCTCCTCAAGAGTACACGGAATTACAACGACAAGGCTTATGTTTTCATTGCAAAGAACCATTCCATCCTTTACACAAGTGTCCTATGAAAACTTAAAAACATGTTAATAAGTGACAAGGCAGAATTTGCCAATCTTGAAACTATAATGGAGGAATTGAAATAAAAGAACCCAACAGTCAAGACACATCTTCAAACCTTAGATCTGTCTTTATACTCGACCACAGGCTTTTTGGGTCCTCGCACTATAAAACTACAAGGAAGAATCAATGGAATAGATGTTTTAATTTTTGTGGATTGCAGAGCCAGCCATAATTTTATTTCCCCTAAATGAATACACAGCCTCAAGTTACCTTTCCGCACTTTCGTGTGTCAATGGGCAATGGTACCAGGATTTTGTCCTCTGGTTCTTACAGTGGGTTAAATTTCTTTATAGAGCTTGTTCCTTTCATTGAGGACATGTTCTTGTTTGACCTCGCAGGTGTTGACATAATTTTTGGTCTTCCCCGGTGAGCATCACTTGGCAACATTATGCACAACTGAGCCAAGCTTACTATGTGTTTTTAGAACCAAAGATCGACAATACAATTATAGGGTGACCCTTCGTTGCACCGATAAGTTGTCAATCTGAGTTCCATTTTCAAGACTTCAGATGTTGAATTTTGTGCCCTCTTTTGGTCGATAAATGCAACACCAGACTTGGAATCACTAGGTCCCCTTCTGCCTAGTCATGATCAAACTTCCATGGAAAAATTATTGTCCTGATTTGAGGATCTATTTGCTAAACCGCAGGGGCTTCCTCCTTGTAGGTCATCAAATCATAACATTAATTGGCTACCAAGGACAAAACCGATTTCCATTCTTCCTTACAGGTATAGTCATCTTCAAAAGAATGAGATGGAAAAACTAATGGTTGATATGCTTGCTGCAGGTATAATTCAACACAATTCTAGTCCCTTATCTAATCCGGTTTTGCTTGTTCGTAAGAAAGACAGTAGTTGCCAATTCTGTGTTGATTATAGAGAATTGAACAGATCAATCATCCCGGACAAAAATCCAATTCCTGTAATTCAAGAAATGTTAGATGAACTAACAGGAGCTCGGTGCTTCTCAAAGATTGATTTACACGCTTCTCAAAGATTGATTTACATTCTGGGTACCATCAGATTAGAGTCATAGATGTAGACGTTCCTAAAACTGTTTTTCGTACTCACACCGATCACTACGAATTTCTTGTCATGCCGTTTGGGCTCGCCAATGCCCCCGTCACCTTCTAGGCGACAATGAATGACATATTTCGACCATATCTTCGAAAGTTTGTCATTGTTTTTTTGGATGACATCTTGGAGTATAATTCTTCATGGGAGGAATGTTTACAAATTTATTAACAATTTTACAGATGTTGAAGGTTCATCAATTTAAAGCCAACTGAAAAAAAAAAGCAATTTTGGGTGCAGCTCAATTGAGTATTTGGGTCACGTCATTTCATCTTAAGAAGTGTCTATAGATCCTGAAAAAAATTTCAACAATACTTCATTTGCCCCATCCTTGTTCCCTTGGAGCTGTTAGAAATTTCTTAAGCTTCACTAGCTACTATAGTAGATTCGTTCACGATTATGGGAAGATTGCTCAACCCTTGGCAGTATTACTTAAAAAAAGAGGCCCTGGAGCAATTCATTTAGACCGCAGATGCTAATATAGCCTTTGAAACTCTCATATATACCTTAACTAAAGCACCTGTGTTAAAATTACCTAATTTTACTAAACCATATTTAATTGAGTGTGATGCTTCATGTAATGGACTTGGTGCAGTTCTAATGCAAGTGGATCGGCCTATTGCTTATTTAAGCAAAACTCTGTCTCCTAGGACATTAACAAAATCTTCTTATGAAAAAGAATTGACGGCTCTCATGCTAGCTGTGCAACATTAGCGACCATACCTGATTGGAAATAAGTTTTTGATCTACACAGATCATCACAGCCTTAAACATATCCTCCATTAGAAAATAGTCACTCCGTCCCAACAGAATTGGGTAGCAAAACTTTTGGGTTATGATTTTGAAATTTGCTACAAACCAAGAAGATCGAACAAAGCGACCGATACCCTTTTGACGTCAATTTGAGGAAGCAGAGTTCCATGCCTTAACTAGTCCCTTTTGGCTTGATTGGTCTGCAGTTGATACTGAAAATAGCACTGACCCTCACCTTAGCAAAATTGTTACCGAATTGCAACATGATGCTATTTCTTATCCCCATTTTTCACTCATGCAAGGCCATTTATTTTTTAAGGACAGATTGGTGATCTCTTCAATGTTCTCCTGGATTCCTAGGTTGCTCGCTAAATTTCATTCCACTCACACTGCTAGGCATTTTGATGTTTATCGAATGTACCATTGACTTGCTGCAAATCTTTAATGGAAAGGCATAATGAAGTCAGTGAAAGAATTTATTGCTGCTTGCAAGGTCTACCAAATGGTGAAATATGAGGCACAAAAACCAGCAGGTTTACTCAGTCCCTTGCCTATTCCATCCCAAATTTGGGAAGTCCTATCAATGGATTTCATCACTAGTCTACCAAAGTCTCGTGGCTTTGACTGCATTTTTGTGGTGGTTGATAGACTCTCTAAATACAACTCGTTTAATGGCTAAGTCATTTGTGCAAAATATTGTTTGTCTCCATGGCATACCACGATCAATTGTTAGCGATCGAGATCCAAGGTTTATAAGCAACTTCTGGTAGGAAAATTTTCGCTCTTAAGGCACAAAATTGCAAATGAGTTTAGCCTATCATCCAGAGACAAATGGTCAAACTGAGGTATTAAATCGTATCCTTGAATCCTACTTACGTTGTTTTGCTTCTGATCAACCTCATAGCTAGTCTCGTTGGTTAGCTTAGGTAGAATATTAGTACAACACTTTGTACCAAGAATCTACAAACACTACACCATTTCATACAGTTTATGGACGAGCACTGCCAACACTACATCGGTTTTTTTCGGGTGAGACCCATGTAACAACAGTAGAAGAAAACCTCCTGGATCGTGATGAAATTGTTCACCAATTGTGTTTTAATCTCCAACGAGCTCAACAGCGAATGATCAAATTTGCAAACAACAAACGGCATGATATTCAGTTTAATATGGGTGATGTTGTGTTCCTTAAACTGTGTCCTCATCAACAAAATTATATGGCCACAAGATTTCATCCGAAACTTTCTCCTAGGTATTTTGAGTCATTTCGTATTATCCAATGCATTGGAGTAGTTGCTTATAAGTTGGAAATAATTCCGTCCACTAAGATTCACCTGGTTTTCCATGTCTCATAAGTCAAGCATGTGATTGGCAACCATCCTATCGTGATCGACCTACTGGAGGGTTTGGAGATATCAGAAGCCTCTCTTTTTGAACCAAAGCTGGTGTTGTCTTATTGAGAGATTCTTCGCAACGACACTCCAATATCTTAAGTTCTTGTGCAATGGGTTGGCAAACCATCCGATGAAGCTGTTTGGCTTGATACCACAAATGTACGGGATCAGTTTCCCCACTTCCACCTTAGGGACAAGGTTGTTCTTCCAATAGGCGGCAATGTTATGGAAACTACAGATAAGGAAACAAAATCAATCAATAATACATATTCAAGGAGGAATAAGGGCAAGTCAATTGCTTAACTTTAGGATCTGGATACAATGTAATAATGATGGAGAATAATATATATAAAGAACTAGGCACTGGTACTAAGGGGTCTTGAGAATTATTTTGTAAAAGCTTGAATAGCTGGCCAAGATAGTTTGAGTACTTCCAGTCCTTTGTCCTATAACCTTTGCTTCTTTATCTAATAAAATTGTTTTCTCCGTTTACTCTCTAACAAATTTCATCATAAATTTTTTGAAGTTAAGGTATCTTATCTTATATTCGTTGATGACCCCATGTTATTTAGTGCAATGAACAGATTATCCATCAATATCATAACACAAGCTTTAAAACTATTCTTGAAGTGGTTGGGTTATTCATGAAAGATTTTGAACGACATTGATAGACTAATGAAATATTTTCTTTGGTCTGGGAAAGCTGAAACAAATAAAAATGCAAAACTAAATTGGAGGGAGATCTCAATACCTAAGAAACATGGAGGGCTCAACATCATTTCCACTTCAGCTCTACAGAAATTGTTAGTGAGTAAGTGAATTTAGAGATTGTTTCCAGACAAAAAAGTACTTTAATCCAAACGAATCCATAAATACCATCTCAAAAATTCTAATTTATGGTAAATAACTGATTCTAATCAATTCTCTTAGTCATTCAATCAAATGCTGAAGATAAGGCACCTCATTTACCCCTATATCAAACATAGATTGAATGGAGGAGGAAACACCTAGATATGGTTTGATAATTGGCTTAAAGCCAGTCCATTTATAAGTAATTCAACTTTTGCACATTTAAGAAATCGTCTACATATGGAGTCGAGAGTATTTGTCATAATTCAAGGTGGTGAATGGCATGGTAATTTCACGGGATTCTCTACACTTAGTGAAATCCTTCCTCAGCTAGGAGATATAGATTGGGAAGTTGTCATTTACGGGACTCCAAATCCACTAAGGATCTTCACAAACCTAGCTTGTCTTAAGATCTTCAGGAATGACATATTGAAGGTTTCATGGTACAATCTCATTTGAAAAAACTCTTAAATCTGAAAGCTTCCTTTATTACTTGGTTAACTATCAAAAAGAAATTGAGGACCAATTGTAGGTGGTTTCAACCATCTGAAACTTCTTGTGTTTTATGTCATAATGCTGACGAGGATCCAGACCATTTGTTCTTTTCTTGTGAGTATTCTAAAGCCATAAGGAGCAAGATTCAATATATATTGGATGCGATAAGCCTTACATTCAAATAGGAGCATACCTTAAGGTTATTCATCAACTTCTCCAAACTTGACCAAAATAATGTAGTCCTCTTTAAAGTGGCATTCATTACTTCCATATATATGATATGGAAAGAAAGGAACTATCGTCTTTACTAGCAAAGGCAACTTGATAAGTACCAACTAGCTGATAACATTGTAAACTGGATTAGAGCGGCCATTATCTTTGTAGCTAACAATGTAGGAAAACCAAATGGCATATATAATTCCTATGTTTGTTAACGTAGTTATTAAGTATTGTATGTAGATCTCAAACTCTTGTACTATACTTACCTATAGGGTTAGATAAACCTAGGTAGCTGCAACTAGTAAGACTTTGAAATATTGTAATAGCTTCTAGTATAGTAATCAAATCATTTTTTCATTTTCCAAAAAAATGTTGACAATTAAGAGAAAGAAAAGCAACTGATAACTAAGATTTGTTTTATACAAATATTTTATAATTTTACAAGTAGAACATTCAAGCTTGTATTTGTATGTATCTAAGTTTGCATTGTTTTCTTATATTTTGCGCGATGTTTCAAAATAATAACTATATTTAAGTGCGAAGGAATAAACCGTGTCATTTTTTGTAGCAGGGAGAAATCAACAACTCATTCAATTATGTTATAATTAGGAAAAATTGAAAAGAAAATTAAGATGTATGAACTTATTAACATATACATATGAATACTGAATTCTAAACATTATATGTTTACAAAATTTTATCACATTATGAAATTAATCATATTAAGAAAATAACAAATACAAAATAGATTTGCTTCTTTCAATAACAAAACTTTCATTCAACTTACTTCATTTTAATATAATAAGATTAAAAATATAGAATAGACTAGAAAAGAGAATATAATTATTAGTAATAATAATAATAAATTAAATCATTGCAATATTTACTTAAAAGTTAAAACTACGTTATACTCCCCCTTTCTAATGAGATATATATATGTTTAAAGTGTCGCTCACATGCGGTAAAATTTAAGTGTCGCATATCAACAACTAAAGAATATAACTTTAGTTTAGTGTCTTAAACCTTTTATTTAGACGGAGGAAAACAATGTGGACATAATTAATTGCACTATTAAGCTTGTTTTTTTTATATTATTATTAAATAAAATCAGCCGCGGACACGTACACCTCTCCAATAACAAGCGCCCACGATGGCCACAGCTCATGCTCAAATTTCATTGGTCGGAGCCAACATTGCCCTACATAGGATTGGTCCACGTCAACATGTGTGATGTAAGTAATAACAGAAGGGAAGTATGTCTTTATTTCCCAAGATCCAACTCTATAAAATAGCTTCTGAAGAGGAAGTGCGAGAAGATAAAAGCGCACGCACACACTCACATTTCTATATAGCTAAGAAGCTCTTGTAAGCAGTCAAGCCAAGCCAAGTTCAAAACTTTGCTCGCGATGGTTGTCTCGCGAAGAGCACGCGGTTTCGTTGTGACGGCAATTGTCCTCTTTGGTGGGTATTCGCTTTCTCACATCCGGATCTGATTATGTATTTTCGTTTACAATTTAATTAACTGGTGGTTTTCCGTGTGATGCTGTGGATCTGACTTCTGAAAGTGTTAGATTTGATAAATTCATTGACGATTTGGATGAGTATGCATGTTTTCTTGTATTTTAATTCTATTTACGTGAAACATTTGAAGTTATTTAGAATTTAGTTTTCATCTTTGGCTTGTGATAAAGTGAAAGAAACTAGTCGTTGTCTAGTTATGATAGTGAAGTTAAGATTGTTGTAATCAGCCAGTGTGATTAACATTGAGATTTGTTAGTATAATAATAGATCAAACTTTGAGGATATTTTAGTGGTAAGCGGTTATAGTTAACTCACTTTCTTGGAAGCGGATATGTAATCCATGTTTCGGAGAAGTGGTTGCATACATATTGAATGCTTTGATGTAAAATTGCTTATAATGCCGTGAAAATTTTGTGGGAAATCTGTACTGAGATATTGAAATTTGTGTAGGATGTCTCTTTGCGATTTCCATTGCTAAAGAAGAAGCCACCAAGCTCGGAACGGTTATTGGAATAGATCTTGGTACAACTTATTCTTGCGTTGGTGTCTACAAGAGTGGACATGTAGAAATCATAGCCAATGACCAAGGAAATCGTATTACCCCGTCATGGGTTGCCTTCACCGATTCCGAGAGGCTTATCGGTGAGGCTGCTAAGAATCAAGCAGCTGTTAATCCTGAAAGAACTATCTTTGATGTGAAGAGGCTTATTGGAAGAAAGTAATGCGTCTTACTAGTTCCTTTTAGCTATGTTTTTGTAGATTTGACAAAGGGATATGCTGACTTAGGTTTATGCTTCCGCAGGTTTGAGGACAAGGAGGTGCAAAGGGACATGAAACTTGTTCCATACAAGATTGTGAATAAGGATGGAAAGCCTTATATTCAAGTTAAGATTAAGGATGGGGAGACAAAGGTCTTTAGTCCTGAAGAGATCAGTGCCATGGTTCTAACAAAAATGAAGGAAACAGCTGAAGCATACCTTGGGAAGAAAATCAAGGATGCCGTGGTCACTGTTCCTGGTTAGTTATTGTTTCTGTATTATTCCAATGACTTCTGTACGTATATTTCAAGTGTCATCAATTCATTGATTTTCTCATTAAGTCTTCTTGCTCATCTTGCAGCATACTTCAATGATGCCCAGAGGCAGGCCACTAAGGATGCTGGTGTTATCGCTGGACTTAATGTGGCAAGAATTATCAACGAGCCAACCGCGGCTGCCATTGCTTATGGTTTAGACAAGAAAGGTGGCGAGAAGAACATTCTTGTTTTTGATCTTGGTGGTGGTACTTTTGATGTGAGTATCTTGACTATTGACAACGGTGTTTTTGAAGTCCTCTCCACTAATGGTGACACACATTTGGGAGGTGAGAAAACACCCCCTTTTCTAGCCACTCAACTTGTAATTTGGACATGTTTTATGGTGCCCTTATAATACATCTTCGTGTGCAGGTGAGGATTTTGATCAGAGGGTTATGGAGTATTTCATCAAATTGATCAAGAAGAAACATGGAAAGGATATCAGCAAGGACAACAGGGCTCTTGGAAAACTTCGAAGGGAATGTGAACGTGCCAAGAGAGCTCTCAGTAGTCAGCATCAGGTCCGTGTGGAGATTGAATCACTTGTCGATGGCATTGACTTCTCTGAACCACTCACCAGGGCTCGCTTTGAAGAATTGAACAACGATTTATTCAGAAAAACAATGGGACCTGTTAAGAAGGCCATGGAAGATGCTGGTTTGGAAAAGAAGCAGATTGATGAGATTGTTCTTGTTGGTGGAAGCACTAGAATTCCGAAGGTTCAACAGCTCCTGAAGGATTACTTTGATGGGAAAGAGCCTAGCAAGGGTGTAAATCCAGACGAGGCTGTCGCATATGGTGCTGCCGTACAGGGAGGCATCTTGAGTGGAGAGGGTGGTGATGAGACTAAAGGTCTTATATTTCTGTTCGCTTTAGTTTCTGAAATAATAACGTTGCAGATTGATATCTTTTCTGTTGAACTATAATTGAGGCTTCATGTGGCATATGTCATTGCAGATATCCTTCTTCTGGATGTGGCTCCCCTCACATTGGGTATCGAAACAGTTGGTGGAGTAATGACTAAGTTGATCCCTAGGAACACTGTCATCCCAACCAAGAAGTCTCAAGTTTTCACCACTTACCAGGATCAGCAGACTACTGTCTCCATTCAGGTGTGGATTATTGTATATAGTTACAAAAATTTGAAGATGAAAATGATGCTGAGATTCTAATTGAGTTAATTTGGATATTGTATTAGGTATTTGAAGGTGAAAGGAGTCTTACAAAAGATTGCAGACTGCTAGGGAAATTTGATCTCTCTGGCATTCCTCCTGCCCCGAGGTCTGCCTCTATTATTTATTTTCTTTGACATAAACCCCTGTACTCAGACACGAAATTGACTTTTCTTTTCATGTATTTATTGCAACAGGGGAACCCCTCAAATTGAAGTAACATTTGAAGTTGATGCAAATGGTATCCTGAATGTCAAGGCCGAAGACAAGGGAACTGGGAAATCTGAGAAGATCACAATCACAAATGACAAGGGCCGCCTGAGCCAAGAAGAAATTGAGCGCATGGTCCGTGAAGCAGAGGAGTTTGCAGAGGAGGACAAAAAGGTAAAGGAGAGAATTGATGCTCGCAACAGTTTGGAGACGTATATCTATAACATGAAGAACCAGGTTAATGACAAGGACAAGCTTGCGGACAAGCTTGAGTCTGATGAAAAGGAAAAGGTTGAAACTGCCGTGAAGGAGGCCCTTGAATGGCTGGACGACAATCAGAATGCTGAGAAAGAGGACTATGAAGAAAAGCTGAAGGAGGTGGAAGCTGTCTGCAATCCAATTATTACCGCAGTGTACCAGAGGTCTGGTGGAGCCCCAGGTGGTGGATCGGCTGAGGATGATGATTCACATGATGAACTCTAAGAGATTTGACTTCTGATGGAAAGCAGTAGCGTGAGAAATCAGATCGGAGGACGTAGGGTAGTCTGAGGTTGAGGGATCAATACTGTAATTTTCTTTTTTCTTCTGATGGTGGAAGTTTGAGGGGAGAAGACTTCCCTTACTTGCCATGATTTTGTTTCTCTCCTTTTTTGGATGTTAAAATAGTGTATACATTTGACGTCTTTTATTGCTTTCTACTTCCACTTATACATTTTACAAGATCTTTTATTGTTTTTATATGCAGGATCACAATACAAATAGCAGAAGAATTTGGGTGCCAATTTTCATGTAGAACATTTGTCTTAGATATTATCATAATTACTAAATTACAAACTTTACTGTGCAAGTTTAGTTTTTGGGACAATCAATCAATTCAATGCAAATTAATGTATGATATTTTTTAATTAATGAAAAAGTTTTATTTATCTTTATGCATTAATTTAATGATATTTTATATTTTAATACTAAAGGTAAAATCTCATGAATAATGAAATTATGATAAGATTATAATTGTGAGATTTAATTTACATTTACGTATTGTTCGTAAATGCTCCTAGTTATAGCTTCATTAAGACGAGATATTGTTAAAACGATGAAACTAACACACATTATGTTTTTTTTCTTAAGAAGAAAATAATTGATCTCACGAATTATAGTATAGAGATACTTAAACTATTATATGAGTAATTATTAGAGGATAAGTCACAAAAACCTACGAATCTATGAACCGGACCTGAATCGCATGAACCGAACCTATAAATAAGGTTAACCGAACCTGAAAAATCAGGTTCATAGTTTAGGTTCAGATTTCTAACTTGTGATTCTAGGTTAACCGAACCGAACTTGACTTATAGGTTTAGATTTAAACCAAAACCTAAACCTAAAATATCCAAAAATACATATCATATATTTAGATATAATTTAAGAGGATAATAATAATAATAATAATAAATTCACTAGTATTTACTATATTAATTCTTGAGTAAAAAAAGAAGAAAAGGAAAAAAATTACTTTAATTTTATGTTATTAAACGTTAATATTGAACATTGCCATTATAAGTAACAACTAATGCATAACACTCAATACTTCTACTTTAAATAGTAATTAATGTGTCATAATTATTGATCGAAGTATTAAACTATTAGTAGAAAAATTCATTGACTAAAATAATATAATCATTTAGAGATTAATTA
>JANITW010000236.1:47757848-47770024 GCA_027564335.1 Erythroxylum williamsii | reverse complement strand
TTAATTACCTCAGCATGATATGAAGGTGTTAAGACTGTCATCTTGTGTCGATTAATGGAATAATACTTGAAGAAGTGTCTCACTTTATCAGCCACCTCAGAAGGAGATAGTTTTGAACCCCATTTATAGCAGAGGTTCTGCAATGATTTCCCATGTTCATGAGAGATTGAATTAAAATGTATCAAGTAATTCATGAAAAAAAGATGTAATCAAAATTTTCAAAACCTTACTTTAAACATTGAGACCGGGCCACAGCGGAAAATTTTACGTAGTCTTCCATAAACTGATAGCTCCTCGTATGTCATTCCCATGTCCACTTCATCAAGCTGTTCTTTTAGCAAAATTTAGAACCAAATCACATATAGCTTGCACATAAGCACGCACAATGTTTATGAAGGCTTTATGTAAGCTATAAGTAAGAAGCGAATAACAGTTCAATAAAACTTCATGCAATTTCAACATGTTCTCCTAACTTCCAGGTTCTATGTTTTCAATACCAAACCAGTTTCCAGCTTCCTCTCCCTTTTATTTTTTTTCTTCTGCCCAAGGGAAAAAAAACATATATCCAGTATCTTCTGGTCTATATTTATTTCCATCAGCTTCTTAACAGACTGACTATTTTACTTTGTTACTTCATCTTCAGCTGGAAGATAGAAATGGAAATATCTGAGAAAAAAGAAAGAAGTTTTACAAGCATTGAAACCATTCCACCTCATTTTTATAAATCAGGATATCTCTATAAAGCTCACATTGGATCCCTAAGACTGAAGACATGTTTCCAAGTTTAAGATGAAAGATTTCTAGATCAAAGAACCAAAACAGATAAACATTACTACATGAAAGGAGACGAAAATATAGGAGGAAGAAAATTGCAACCACAACCATGGATCCAATATATAAGATATTGCATGGAAATTTTGGAAACCTAGATCTCCAGAAAGTGTCAGAAAATTGGAGATGAATGGAGGAAAGAGGAAGATTCTAATAAGGAAAAAAAATTTATAACGAGGAAGTGCTGATATGAGAATGTGTCTTGCACAGTATTTGTGGACGTAGCTAAACAGGGGAATAACCAGAAACACAATATAAAAGGACAATAAAAAGCTCCAATAGAAAGAAAAATGCAATGAAGAGCACAAACTAAAAAGACCAAGAGTGAAAAATGAAATATCAAACACAAATGTAAAGCAACAAAAATAAAGAGAAAAATAGTAAAGCTCGTGAGAAACGTGGAGCGCTAGAACAGTACCTGGCTGTAGTTGGAACGAATTGGCTCCAATTCTGCAGTTGGAGGAGCTGCTTCAACTTCTGCCAAGGATAAGTAACCAAGATGGGTGGCAGCCCATCGAAGAAATGATCGAAGGTCCTGCTTACTAATACTTCCAATTGGATTGATATCTGCTGAGCTACAATCATACTGCAGAAAAAGGTTAAAGTTCAAATTGTAGCATGGAAATGGCATACAAATTAAGGTCATATGAGCATGATAATGGTAAATGAGCTACAATACAGCCTTGAAAGGGACAAATTTATGGGTTTTGTTCACAAGTTGTATGATGGATACAGAGATAAGTGACTGCTATAAGTAAATGCTATGTACTTCCATTCGGTACCTTTGTTAAATAACCACGCAAACCTTCATCAACATTTGAGCTACCCAGAACAAGATAAAATCCAGGTTTGCTATGAACCCAAGGCAAAAGTGAGGCTAATGGAAATGCTAAAACCATTCTTATGCGAGCTTGGATATTCTGCAACCCCAGGTTTTCAATATTAGAACCCCCATCTACCTGGAAAAGAAATCAGCATTATAATACAGTAGAAAGTATGCAATGATTAAAGTGAAGCTAGTCATGGATAGAGTTAAACAAACCAAACGTACAACCCAAATCTGCAGTCCTGTAACTTTTCAAAAGCTTGATCATTCTAAAATTGATTTTAGAAAATCTAAATTACCAGCATATGGAGAATATACAAAAGTAAAGAAAATTTAGCTCAAGTTACCACAGAATGCCAGAAGCAAACATCCGACAGGATATCAGACATACAAATATTTAACAAATACAAAACTAGGCGAGTTGAATCACAAGAACGGTACCTTGTATCGTGGTCGCCTGCCTGTAACTGTTTCAAATAAGGACAACAAGGCTGAGACCACGGAATCTATGCAGATGTCAACATGCCAGGAACCAATCTCATCTGATAACACCTTTGCTCGTGCTTTCGTGGCTTCAGAACTGCAAAAGCAAACCCACACAATAAGAGAAAGAGATAGAGGGGAAAGGGAGGCAGAGAGAAATTAGAGGAGGGGAACAGAGGGGCTAGGGTAAGAGAGACTGAAAATTTATCAATAAAACCAAGTCTAGTAGTGTCCAGAAATGCCCCAAACAAAAATTGTCAACAAATAATAAAATAAATCCCAATCTCTGGATTGGCCTTGATAAATAATCCAAATATTCATTTTTTTTTTCATTAATATTGTAAATAGTCAAGAAAAGAAGTAAAATAAGTAATCAAAAGATAGTTGTGAAAGATGGCTACTGGAATAGATGCAAGTCAAATTGTAAACAATTCAGTCAGCTAACATGGAAGATTCAAACATATAATCCTCCTTGCAGCATCATTAGGCATGCTTAATAACAACACCAGTTACACGTTAAGAAGCTTTATATTAGGTCTGGCGACAAGGCTTGTTATTTTTCCACGTGCAGGATATATTAACATTCTTGTCCGCATGTATCAACCTGTTTTCAGAACCCATATATACAGTGTAAAATATGCGCTTGGCAAATTCTTTGCTGTCAGTAGGAAATTGTCCATTAGCATAATGTCCTATTCTTATTGCATCAGCTTTCACTTGTTCATCCCCATTTGCAATCTCTGCATACAACGAACAAAAGAACAAAATCATCAAATCTAAAACTCAGGAACAAGAGGACGAATTTTCCTTCCACACTTGCACATGTAAATTTATAATTACCAACTACTTGGTATCAATAAAGTGATGACTACATAGTTGTCTATCCCAATGATGAAGATCATACTGGTAAATCATTTTCTTGCTTTATCACTACCGAAGTTGCCCTCCCCATTAAATTCGGCTATTAGCATTGGATAGTCTAATGGTAAGCTAATACTCCAGAAAGTTGAGAAGGTTTCTCATTCCTTTTAGCTGTTCATCAATACATTTACAATGGTCATGAATACTCCAGTTGTATCAAAAGTGCTAAATTGAGAAAGAAAAGAAAAAGATCATCCCACTTGGTCAATAGGCACCAATAAAGGATGCTCCATATTTTTACAAAAGCTGGATGGTTATAACATACTGAACTGTAGTTTCTATTCATCAAAACTTGCATTATTTAGAACAGAAACAGAAAAGACATGATACTACAAGAAGAAATCAACACAAATTTGGTAGAACTTGACCTTTTACAACAAGCTGGCACATACAACCAACTATAGCAGCTACAGAGGAGCTATCTGCTCCACCTGAAAGAGGAAGCAAAAATCCAGAAGCTCCACTTCTTCTTAAATAGTCCCACAACCAGCAACCCGGACCAAAAGCTATCTCTTCTTCAGGAGAGTGATAACTTATCTACAAAGTTCAAAACATGCTTAATTAGCAACATGAAACGGTGGAAGTCGCAATGAGCATTATTTAATAATTATTAACAATAGTATTGAGTGGCTATGAAACTATGACAATTCAAGATAAAAAGAAACTAAAATATGACAGCAATGCTGAAACAATGAATCCCTCATAGTCAATCAGATGTCTACTAAAAGCTGCAAGATCCAATATTTAAGTCAAACTCACAAAAACTTCCTCAGACTCAGATACAGCTGATTATCATTTTTTTCTACTCTAATGCGAGCATGACTAACCAATCAGTGAATCCACTGCATATGCCCAATGGACTAACTACAAGAGCTAAGACAAAAAATCTTAAAGAGGCTTTAAATGGACTAATTCAAAGACACACATGCGCAGATAAAGCTCCAAGAAGCATGTCAAAGGCCAAGCACTAGTTAACATAATCCAAGACAAGAAGGGAAAAAATTTTGGATGCATATGTCCATGACATTAGGCATAATTTTGTGGATCATGTCTTATTTAGTATTCTAGTCTTTGCACTTTGCTTTTCATGTTTTATGTTAATCCTATATAAAGGGGATGTTTCTAATCAATAAAGAAAATTTTGAGATTTCAATTATAAAATATTGAGTCTTGAGTGCTTTTATCCTTACTCTTCATCGAACTTCAGAATTTAAGAAAGAATTTGTTTCTTGTGACGGTCAAAAAAACTTTACATACTTGGTTCTTGATTCTTCATAATCAACCAGTCAATTAATCAAAAATCTGATTTAACTTTTCCGGTAAGATTTCAATCTTATTCGTGGATTCTCTGGTTTTTATTCTTAGGTGGTTTAACACTACACTCAAATGAATCTTGCAACTAAAATATGTAGTTATCCTTACCAGAAGGTCTTGTAAAGCTAAAAACATATCCCTGCTGCTGCCTACTTAAAAAGTTATCAAGACATTAGATGTAAGAAACCCTAGCTAGGTTCTTGAAAAAGATCCCCCTTTTAACAGATCAGTGCCAAGTATTCTGAAGCATGAACTACATCCATTTAAAAAATGCATCCAAAATTATTTGAATCCATAGTAATTGCCAATAGATATGTGAGAATTAGTGTAGGTAATCCTAAGCTATCAAATGAGATTTTCGAAGAGCAAACCTTTATGGGGTTTGAAAGAGACATTTTCAAGTTAAAAGGTTGACAGAGATTAACTGGTGCCGCTACTGATGGTACTCTAGCAGTGCAACTTGCTTGTTCTTGAAAACTACTTATTGATCCCCGTAAGCTAGCAACCTGTCAATGAGATAGATGTAGACTGTACAGAGCTAAAGCAGATTATAGACAAAATTTTATAAGGACACCTGGAGAACATGCTCTTTCCCCCAAAGAGGATAAGAAAAATAGTAGTTCTGAATACCACAAAAATGGAGCAAGGATTGCATAATCGTCACATCAAGTTTGCAATTACAATACCAAGGACAGTCTCAAAGGATGTAATTAGTATAGCATACCGCATCCAAATCCACTTCCGCAACCACAACCTCAACATCCTTCAACGAAAACTGTGAACCTTGAGCAACCACCTCCCCATTTACTAAAATGCAAGAGCATCCATCTACATAGAAGAAAAAATGAAGGGCAATTCTTATACCAGTATTACCACCATAACATAC
The DNA here is from genome assembly GCA_027564335.1 of Erythroxylum williamsii. Lineage (NCBI taxonomy): Eukaryota > Viridiplantae > Streptophyta > Magnoliopsida > Malpighiales > Erythroxylaceae > Erythroxylum > Erythroxylum williamsii. The sequence continues at coordinate 47,764,763 of JANITW010000236.1, read as the reverse complement.
AGAAACTGTGCAAGGGACACTGAAGAATCAATTGGGAAACATGAAAATGGTGTACAACCACAAGAAAACAAGGCTAGTTAAGAGACTGCTACAAGATATTAATCATAAACAAAAGCACCAGCATTCAGTTTAAATATGCTTAGCCACAGAAGAAATTGCCTACCATAATAAAGGCGACCACCATCACACCCTTGGTGATTACTGTACATGTAAACCCCTCCACGAGTATGTGTGGCACCTATAAAAGCTCGAAGACGGAGATCAAGCTTTCTCAACTGATGGTGGCTTCCACTTGCATTTAGAAAGACTTCCACTCCATTAACTGCAAGTTCAGCATGAGGAGGGTTTGAAGTGAAAAGTTCTTCACAAACTTCAGCAGCAATGGCCCTAAATAAGGATAAAACAGTAACATTTCCATCCTGATAAACTGCTGTGATATGCGGAAACAAAGCAAATTGTCCATACATCCATAGACAATCCTATGCCAGCACTACTTGAGTTTATCACAACATTAACACACAAAACACAACCATATTCTATTTGACATTATTTTAATTGTTGATAATCAAAGAAATAGGAACTGAACTGCTTACGTGTCTAGAAATTGAACGTATCCATAACCAAAAGGCACTGAAGTCTGTGATATAGCCTCTGAAATTTCAGGTGGGAGCAAGAAATCAACAAGCTGATCCTTTTGTTTCCATGAAGTAAACCAGCGAAGCTCCCTGTAGTTGCCATCATTAGCAAGCCACATCTTTGGGCGTATCATGACAATTTTCCGGTTCATACATAGAACTTGGCAATTATAACGTTCCGATCCTTTGATAACAGGCAATCCAAAGCTGCACAACAGTCCATCTGTCCAATCACCAAGCAGGATGTCTTTCAAGCACTCCCATCTGTCATCCAATTAATAGCAAAATGATCGGACATGTGAGCATTGCATTTTCTAAATTTCAGAACAGAAATACATATATGTGCAATATTTATCTGTCTGAAGATTATAACTGAGAAAACGTACGCATGACTAAAAGTGTCAAGCTCAAGGAAATGATCCTCACAACCATAACCAGTGATTTCAAGCTCAGGACCAAGTCTAATAACAGCACCTGCCTGCTTAGCCTTAGCTATTGAGTCCTTTATATTCTTCAAATTGCAGTCAAAATCCATAGCCCACTGGTTTAAGTTACAGGTTGCCACTTTCAACAGCCTCATTTGCACAAATCCTACACAAAAAATAAAAAAATGACATCTATAATTATACCTACAGTGTTAAAAGTGACGATGGAAAGGCTAAGCCTTGACTAAGAAAAAGAGAGGAACTTCATTGTTTCATTTTCGAACAACCTCAGATTCTAACAATGAGTGCATAGCCATATACAGGGAAAGGGTAAAGAAACAAAAAAAATGGGTTGAATAGTGCAAAACATGATTTTGAAAATAATTATGGTAAACAATTGAAAAAAATATATTTCTCCAATAAAAAATTTGATGTTATTGGAAATTTGATAGTTGTCAATTATCTGCTACAAAAGTTTACTGTTCCAAGGAAATAGAAGAGCCAAATGTCATATGTATTAGTGTTTGTAAAGTTTCACAAACATACCCAATAAATTTTTATATCATTCTAATCAAGAACTAATGCATTAAGGATTAAATTGTAAAGTTGGAATTCACGAACTGGATAACAAGAACTAGTAATTACACTTAAGTAAACAACCAAATTCACATACTTGAATCCAACTTATAATTTTGGGACCATTTGAAGTTTAAAGCTATTCTATACCCCTACCCTTAATACAGACTTTTTAAGAGTTTGATTTTTTTAACAGTTTTTTAGCTCTATAGGCCTAAAGCTTTTTGCATCAATTCTATCAATTTTTAAGCTCCCTTTTCACCAACTTTGCACTCTTTTTACCCAAGTGACAAACAAAATTTTCACAATTAATCACAAAGTTGGCAAATAACATATGCATACTGAAACTTCTATTATTTTTTGAAGTCTCTAATCCGAGTGAACAAAACCAAAGAGGATCGATGCCCAATGCAAGTACGCGAGGCCTACTCATTTTATCATTTTGACTTATTTTATTATTTATTATTGCTTAACTAAAAGTGATTCCTTTATATTTTAACCGTAAATTCATCAAAAAAACAAGGCTTTAAAAAAAATTATGTGGCATATTAAGCTTCCAATAAAAAAGATAAGTAAACCAATATTTATATAAACATTATAAAACACTCAATACATTTAAAGGTTAGAGAACATACTCTTTAAGTTTTGATTATGTCTGAAAGTTATATTATTTGTTTTCCGACCCTAGTGGCCACCTGAAATGATAGGTAGAGAGTCATAATCAGCATATGTCAATCATTACGGGGATACGCAATTCTAGTGGGAACTACATTGTCGAAATCAGAGAAAGCATGAGAAAATCAAAATTGCTGCTTTTATTTTTTAGAAGCTAACAGCCAAATGAGTACAAGAAGACTATAACTTTCAATTGAAACTTAGATAAGAAAGGGTCATTTGAACTAATGAGTTTGATTATCCAAAAGCATATCAAACATTGACAGTTTTCAAACAAACCTGAAGGCAGTAAAGGAGAGCTGACTTACCATTTAAAGGTGTAATTTCATGTATTATGTCAAAAAGAAGTTCGAGTTATTGCTTTTGTTTACTGAGAAATTCTACTTTCCCACTAAATACAAGACTAAACATCATCAATGCCAGCCAGAAACTGATTTCACAAAAACACACCATCACTGCAAATATTAAACATTCATTTATTAACCTCATATTTATTAAAAATGCAAACAGATCTAAAACAGGAAATGTGTTTGTCCAAATGATATTTTCAATATTAATTTGACGTTGAAGTAATAAGGTTGGCACCAACTAAGAGAGAACTTAAATCTAAAATGGAGCAGTATGAGGATAGTGTTCAGGACAAAAGATATATGTGTGACAGTTACATCTAACTTTTGGCAAAACCAGATTGAAAAACAAAAAGGACTTTGGATTAACAACCTATAGTCAAATACCCATGGCTTAACACAATAACCTAGAGTACAGTGGACTGGCATATATGAAGAACACAGACAAAAATTTTGACATCAGAACAATAGCCAAGAATGGGAAAGGAGTGGAGTGTATTTCATCAAACAAGCAGCCGAAAGTCAGTGCCATACAAAAAAGAAATAAACAAAAACTAGAACTTGCCAGCAGGCAAGCAGCACATCATTTTGACAATAGAAAATGGAACTCTCCTTTTATTACCAAAAGTGTCAAAGAAATAAAGGATAAACGATGAAGGGATTCCACATCCTTCAACAACAACAACAACAACAACATCTAGTATAAATCCTCCTAACACGCAGAATGTGAAAAGGTTCAATAATACGCAACCTTACCCTTTGCTAGTAAAGAAGTTGTTTCCAAATGACCCACAGAAGAAGAATCAAGAAAAAAAGAAAGTAAATAAATAAATATAATAATATTAATAATGATAATAAAAAATAAAATAAATAAATATTTAGTAAATACAATATGAGATAAGTAATAGTCAATATGCAAAAAGAATAAATAAATAGTAATACTGATAAAAATACAAATAATAGTAATAAATAAATATTTATAATTATTATTATAATACTAATACTAATACTAATAATTAGAAGGAATTCTAATTAAATAGCAGAAATTTTAATTAAATAGCAGACAAGCATATTCATAAAAACATGAAGAAATTTAAGTCCTAGTCTAAGTAAGCCCCTTCAGCATAATTAATTTAAGCCTGTACGAAACAAATTGATCCGAAGAAGGCAACAAGGCACTATATTAAGAGTAAAGAAAGAACAGAGCAATAACAAGTTCATAAAAGAAGTAGATCTGAGATCAATTTTTCATACATCTCTATGAACTTCAACATCCAAACTAAGGCTGAAAATTGTATATTAGGGAAAGCACTGAGATTTGACATTCACAAGGTAATCACTGCAAGTAAAAGGTCTTTATGGTAAGATAAATCAAGAATTTTGGTCGGTCTACAGAAATATTTCTTTTTTCTTATCAAATAAATCATCAAATACAAGTCAACACAGAAAAGTTGGTAATATATCGAAGAAAGAACCAACAAAGACTCGAAAGAAAGCTACGGAAAGCACCAAGTTTTAGGAAGAAGGGATCGACAGGTAAAATCAAAACATATGGAAGTAATATAAACATGGGTTTCAGACACTTCTTACTCAAGATGAAAGAAACCATACTAATACAACAGTCAACAAACAAATCACAAAACCCCAATCCCAAACGGAGCTTTCACGATTTAGAATCCAAAACCCGCATGGAGTTAGTGGAGGAGAAGACCAAAAAACACATGGTTCATCAAGAAAACGAAATTACGCCAATGAAAATCTACAAGCTACATAAGAGGAAAAAAGGGTTAAGAGTTACGTGCTTTAATCAGAGGACAGGGACCGAGCAGATATATCGTAAGCAAGTAATTAGGTCACAGAAGACCCTGAAAGATCATGCGAATCTGGCGAGTGGCTGTGGACTGTGGACATCTTTGAAAAAAAGAAGAGACGATAAAACGTACATCAAAAAAAAAAAAAGAAGCTAAAACAAGACCCACATGAAACATCAGAAATTAAGAAACGAAGGATTTTTGAACACGGACCAGAGATACCAGCAGTGCAGTAGACAAGAGCAAAGATCATAACACTAAAGGCCCAAGCAATAACTTGGATACCCACAGTGCAACCGCGTCTGAACTGATCTGAACAACCGTGCGTGGGCCCTGGATTGACTTAGATCCTGTTTGTAACTCTCCCACGAGATCCTCAAGCAAAAACTTGACCTTTGGCTTGAGGAGAGAGATGCATACGATTTTCATGAACCAAAAAGAATGATTTATTCCACAAGATTTTCATGAACCAAGCACATACATAAACTGGCTTAAAAACAATTAAAAAATTAAAATATCTCTTGTGTTCAAGTAAATTTTCCTTGATCCTGACTATCATACAGAAGTTAAACTCACACGACGCAATATTCACGGCGATAAAAGACTAAAAGAAGTGTGATTCACATGTTAAGGTAGCAAATTGATGGGAAAATAAAACTGAAATCAAAAGAATACAGAATGGGGAATGATTTCTACCAGAACTCTCACTAGCTCCGACATTCACCAGAAGACGTACATAATTAAAGCTCAAACCCTTAGTTGCGGTGAAAAAACGCAAAACAAATAGTGGGCTCTAATGACCCTTATACCCACTGAAAATGCCGTATTTCATAAGTGATTAAGCTAAGAAACTTCGGAATTCTGATTGTTTGAACGATGAAAGTCATCAGTCAAGAAGAGAGAAAAAAAAAAGAAGAGGAAAATAACAAACAAAAGACTCTGGTCTGGTTGGCGTGAAGAACAAGAACAGACTGCACACAAATCAAACCATTGAACGAGCTGCATGAGTTAATAGTAAAAATAGATTAAGATATTTTTTAAAATTATAAAATAATCCTTTAATTTTTATAAAATTAAATTTTAATTCCTGTTATAATTCACAGTGTCTTGGATGATACAAAATCTCGTGGTGTGCACGAGTGTTGATGGAGGAAGCCTGAAGCTGCATTTGTTGCATTACTTTCTTTTAGTAATACATGTTGCAATATGAATAACATTGAATGACGGTATAAATCTCTCCAGATTTGCCTTAATGGCGTCATCGAAGAGCAAGAGCTTGTGCGTCACCAAGAATCGATTCACTGGAAGATCTAATATGTCATAGATGATAAATCGATTCTTCAATTCTTCTGATAGAGCGTGAAAATCTAACACATGGTATTGAACAAGAATTTCAAACTTAAACAGAGGCATAGTTTTAATGGAGAGTAGAAGTTAAGCAAACCTCCTCCCGCAGGTGCAAAGTAAAACTCAAACTTTAATTGAACTCCAGCAAAAAAACTAAGACAGACGATTTGCATTTTGAAAACACTCCGTTAATGAACAAAATTGCAGACAATTAGCAGTGGCGAGCTAAAACTACAAATGCAAACAAAATTGCAGACACTCATCTTTGGTTTAAGAACCACTGTAGAAGAAAACTGTAGATGAGTATACCGTGACCCACGATGACTGGCGATGCTTCGTGACGGTGACAGCTCGACGTCGGCTGGAAAACAACGAGGAGCGATGGGCGCTTGACGGCCAGTGACAGCTTCGACTGAAATGGGTGAGAAAGCTAGGGACTAAGATTTGTGAGGCATAAATCGGCGGGGACAGAAGAACTAAGAATCAAGGATATAATTTTGTTTTTATTTTTGAAATTATTTTTTATTCAGTAATTTCTTATATTTAAATAGAAGTGCTTTAAATTTTAATTGACGGTGATATAGAAATTTTAAATGAACTTTTAGGATAATTTTAATTTATGTAACAATTTATACTTATTTAAATTTTCTTTTTTGTTTGTTGAAAATAAGTCCTTTTCAATATTCAAATGTATCTTCAAATATATTGAAGTATAAGGGTAGTTTTCAAGAATTTGAGAAGTTCAATTATATCTTTCTTAATAAGGAAGACTACCATGTTAACCAAATAATTTTTTGAATAATTCATAACAATGTTACGAGCACCACATCGAATTTGGTATTAAGGGGGTGCTTGGTTGGGGGTAATGGAAAAAAATGTATGAGAATGGAATGAAAACTTGTTTTTGACATCAAACTATCATTGAAGGGGTAACATTTTCATTACTCTTTTCTTGGCAATCCTCCATTCTCCTAATAATTGAGAGGAATGAGAATCATTGATCCTCTTACAAGGGCTTTATATAACTAATTAATAATATTTTAATTAATTACATTATATTTAATTAAAATATTATTATTAATTAAAATATAACTATTCA
>JANITW010000236.1:47741686-47757748 GCA_027564335.1 Erythroxylum williamsii | reverse complement strand
CCAACCACTATCAATGGCAATGGTAATCATTCCTTCATTTTAACCAACCATCATAATTATAATGATTATATCCATTCTCATTCCTCACTATATTCATTCTCATTACCATTCCTATTACCTTCTGTTAACCAAGCGCCCCCTAAATTTAGTTGTGATACAGTATAGTACTGATGTCAGACAATATTGAATATGTTTTGGATCATATTTTAAAATTCTAAAATAATCTATAATTTTATAAAATTATTCTAAAATTTGCAATATATTATATTAGGTAATTTTTTACTTTACTTCAATTATATATCAAGAAATCATAATAATATAAATTTGATATAACAAATATTTTTATTTTATCAATACTACTTTTACATATTTATCATAAATTAAGATAAAAAGACAGTTTAACTCTCATACAGAGATAAAATTAAAATTAATTCAAAGTAAAAAAAATAAGCATTTATAATAAATAAATCTAATTTCAAATGTAGGAATATATAAATTTTAAAAAAGTATTAAATATATTTTGTTATGTGATCTATAATTATTTTGTATAAGTCTAATTAAAAAATATTTAATATATCATTATCTGTGTCTTTATTATTTATTAAACAAATTGTAGACAACTTCATCATATTCTTTTTTATGTATAGGTAATTATTATTTGATATAGAAGACAATGATTATTAGTAATTAACTTCTCCTATCATCTAGCCTATAAATTAGATATTGGTTTTTAATAAAGAAAATAAAACTTAAACAATTAAACTAAAATTAGGAAACAATAATGAACGAAGAACATAAGGAAATTGCTTAGAAAACTCAATATCAAATATTAGTGTCTAGGTAATGAATCCTCCTAAAAATCATTAATTAATATTTTATTATGCAGTTATTTTATTGACTATTGCACCGTAAAAATTCCTATCTTATATTAATAACTCTCTAAAGACTACTAACAACTAATTCATACGGTGGTTAACTGAAACCTTTCTAATTAAGGTTCTTAGAATTGCATTATCGATTTATAAATTTCATTATTAAGTTTGACCTTAATCCAAAAGATTTATGTCGACTTATCTCTAGGTTTGCAATTAACTCTTTTCAATTATGGTAGATCTATTCATACACAAGATTTCTTAATCACCATATTATGAAATCAAATTATGTACTAATATTTCGAATCTATTAGAATATGTATAAAACACATAATTGAACTATAATAGATCAATCAAAATAAATGCATTAAATAAAAGAATCAACACATATTGTTATCCCAACAAGGGTTCTCACACTTACATACTAAAAATGTTTAGTTATATATAATAGAAAACAAAATCAAAGATAAACAGGAAAAAATGAATAGAAAATAAAAGAATTATAATCCTAAATCCCCCTTTTTTTCTATTGAATGTTCTTGCAAATATGTGATCTAATGTTGTAATCTATTAGATCTCTTGATAAATTGTTCATGTTCTCCACATTCCTTGATCAATATCGTCCCCTTTCTATGCTCTTCATGTTTGGGATATGCTCCAAAAATCGGCTATCCCTATTTGCCTCGGCACACGTCCTTTTATAGCAAATTCTAGGATTTTTGGGACATACTTGATAAAATCACTTAAAATCGTGACTTTATATGTTTTGAGAGACTCGTAAAGCCACATACATAACCGTGTATCTCCTAATTGCTTCAAATATTCATTTTATGCTATGATTTCAATCAAATTCCTCTCATTTTGGTTTATAAAGGCAATTATATCATATAAATGCACTTAGAGAAAATTAAGTACCAAATATAAAACAAAATTACAAAATATCAAGAAAAATACATCGAATATGGGTGTATTAATATAGTCAAATATGCATCTATCAATGATTTTGACCATTGATCCAAAAAGTATATGAACCTCTTTTTTGTTTACATCTTTACTAAATTTTGCATCAATATATACTGATGTAAATATTTAATTATAAACTCTAGTTGAAATCTCGTCTTTTCTACCTCCTTACTAACATAAAAACTTTGTAAGAAAGTTTAAGGAATATTAGTGTGATAAATATTATACTTCTTCTATTTAGTCGTATAAATATAATATGTTTCTTTATATTTTGATTCTTTTCCTCTCAACATATTATAAGATAACTTAAAAATAGCACAATATTTTATGGGCTCAAATTAATGTAGTTTTATTTTTCTAATATTTTCATAGAGTTAAAAGAGAGCGTTAGAAAACACAATTATAGTAAAAGTCCAAGTTGATAAAAGGGGTCAAGTACTCTTTTGCTACATGATTCAATAAATAATAGAACTAATTACAAAGATTGTTGGCCCCCGAATTTTTTTCTTAATGAATAAGCATGATTTAAATTAATTATGAGGTCTTTATGGGATTATTTTGTGGAGTTAATTATTATGTTAATGTTAGTAAGATTATGTGACATAGGTTAATTAAATTAAAGTGTTAAGGTAATAAGATTATATAAGGGTATTTTTTTGGTAGTTCACTTATGGATAAAGAACATAAGGCATATAAAGAAGGGGTAAAATGGGCATTACATAAAGTGAAGGGCAAAATTGAGAGAACAAGACTAAGGAGGGGTATATTTGGAAGATCTTTATACTTCATCGTGGCAAAGCCAGACTTTCGCCAAAGCGAACCCGCCACTGCTGAAGCTAAAATTTTTCAAAGTTTGAAATTTTTAGGAAATTAGAGCCTCGTAATAAGTACCGTGACTTGGGTGCCAACAAAGATTACATAAGCTACTTTAATATAAGCTAAGAAAACATTTAGAACAATTAGGTAAAGGATGAAGATACTCTTACATTTGGTTTTATATATCAATACTTCCTTTACTACATTATCTCCTTACTATATGATGCTTTATAGGCTAGCCATTGCAAGACTGTAATCAATATGTAAGTTGATCACTAAGATGATTTAATTCAAGTTATAATTCATTTACTCTGTGCCTTGCATTAGCTTTGTGTTCCTTTCTTTTTAAATCATATATATCATACATCCAAATGTTATTTTAGAGATAAGTCATCTTTGCCTACCTATTGTGGTTATCTAGTCTATTATATAATGTTTTTTTAATTACCAAGTATTATGCACCTGGTCGGCTTGGTTACCTTTGTTAATAAATTAGAAAATTTACAAGAAGAGAGGGGGAAATAAACATGACCTCTCGAAAATTGGAAGAAAGGATGCAGACATTAACCATAGCATCCTGTGAATTTTGTGTGTGATTAGTAAGATTATGCGATAAATTAAAACCAAACAAATACATAACATGTAGATCAAATTTCCTAATAACTCTAACATAAGGAAAGTGATTTTGATCTAAAGTTAAGAGATCGCGTATGTGGATCGATAAGTCTTTTGTCATACAAAATTATTTAGGAGCTAAAGAGGAGTTTGCCATTTTAGAGAGAACATCAGCTAAGGTGTGTGATGAATTACCACTTCAATACTAGACATAAGATTCTTTATTTCTTCAAGAATCTCCTAAAGTTTCCATGGACATAAGCTTTTTTCCATTCAAGATGTTACCCATTTATAGGGAATCAAATTCTAAAATGATCTTAGATAACTAAATAGAAATGCAAGCATGGAGTCCTTCCTTTCCTGAAAGAAATTCAATTTAAAGACTCGTGGCTAAGCCAATGTGTTTTATTCTATCTAAAATCAGGTCACCATTATCATTTCGAATTATAAAATCAATACCTGAGATACTTGGATTATTAAATGATGATCCACCAACGTTTAGTTTACTCCAATTGATTGAAGGAGTTTCCCAATGTAGAGTGATTATTCTCAACTTAATGTCCTTTCATTTAATTTATTTGATAAGGGTGGTTGCATATATGTTGAATTTTCTACCATATTGGATAGCCCTCTATTGCTCCAATGGTCACTCCTTCTTTGAATCATGTCAAATAAAGGTTAACAATCCTTGAAAGTTGGTCTCTTTTTTGTGATTAGGATTCCCAAGCGAATAGAGGGTCCTTTATTTCTAGGCTTATCATGTTAGAGAGCAAGCTTTCTAAGTGGATTATACTTGTTGAGACAAACATATGACTTTATTCTTTGTTAATAAATACTAGAAATGTTATTGAAGAGTAGGAAATAGTTTATAAATTATTTAAATTAATTTAGTTATTATTATTAAGTAATAAAAAGTCATCTGCAAAAGACAAGTTGAAGATCCTTAAGTTCTTAAACTTGTTTTAATAGATGAAATGTAACTACAGTTTCATTTTATGATTAATAAATCTAGTCAAGATCTTGATGCATAAGTAAATAAATATGGGAAAAGTGGATCACTTTGTCTTAAAACTTTAGCTTCTCTTATCAATTAAGTAGGCTCACCATTAATCAAAATACTACAAAAATAGTAGTTATACACAACTCAATCCATCCAATGAATTTTAAGGGAAAACCAAAAGCTTACAATGAACATAGGTTTTCACTAGTTGATAGAATCAAAGGCTTTATTTTCATAACACAACTCTTGATTGAGGTTCTCTTATGGTAATTTTGGAATAATTATAAAGCTAAAAAGATGTTATTGTAGATGTGCCTCCCATATTGGATTGAAGATTGATCTTAACACTAAATTCATTCTAGAAGCAAGAAGCCTAAAGATGACCTTGTACATTATGTTGCAATGTGAGATTGGCCTAAAATTCTTCATAGAGGCTAGATTAAGATATTTGAAATGAGAGTAATATGAGTCTTATTGAGTTCCTTCAAAATTTTATCACTTTTTAAGAATTTTATAATGGAGTTAGTGTCATTAGTTTTGACCTAGCTCCATGATAACTAAATTAGTACGCATTTAATCCATCAAATCTTAGGGCCTTTTTTAGATGAAGGTTATAAATCTCTTTCTCAATATTTGGGAGCTAAAAGGCTTTAGATGGACTTAAAATTTCTTTTCTATGATTTACTTAGAAATAAAAGAGATAAGTACCCCTACAGTTGAACAATTGTTAATCTAAGTTGTTAAAGTGCCTAAAAGTAATTATAAGCTACTTGTTCCATCTCTTGCTGCTTTTTGGTCACTTGATCATCATCCTTTATGATTGATGTGAACTTATTAGTGTTTCTCCTTAAGTGAAAAGCTTTGTAAAAGTAACTAAAATTTTTATATCCCTCTTAAAGTCATTGAACTTTAGATTTATATTTTATAAGAGAATGGTGGACTTATAATGCTTTAATCTAGTTTACTAAGGCTACCCTCTATTGAGGTTTACTCAAAAGGATCCCCTTGAGATTGATAAAGCTTATTATACATTCGGTTGAGGATAGTTTTAGCTTCTTAATTATAAAGTTTGTATTATTATAGTGCTCCTGGTTTAACATCTTTAGCACCACTTTCTCCTTTTATAGCTTCCTCAAACATTTATGGGTTTCACAACTAACTAAGGAAAATATAAGCCATTCCTTTAGCCATTACTTCCTTGTAGCCCTCTAATTTAGTTAAGTAATTACTAAACCTAAAGGGGATTCTAGGACTCAATTTTCAAAACATGTATTTCTATAGAAGAATGGTCTGAATTAAGATTATTGTTGAAAGATGGCTTTATTGTAAGGAAATTTTGATAACTATAAATGGTTAAGTAATGTTATATTTAGTTTTCTTTTAATAAACCATCTTTCACTTTACCTATTGCTCTATATGGTGAAATTATCTTCAAACCTCAAGTATGTAACCCTATTCTAATTTGGATAAGAATTGAAATCATCACTAAAAATTCTCAAGTTTATATTACCTTTTAAATGAAAGCATGGTCCTATTAAAGTCAAGAAGTTTCATCCAAATTAGTAGCATAAATAAACGTAAAGCAAAGCACCTCAAGTTCAACTAAAACCTCAATAGTTAGATGGATAAATTGATCTAGGGCTCTTGAATGGATAACTTAAAATTTTTCAATTTTAAAAACAATAACAAAATCTTAACAATGGAATGATGTTGGTGTTTTGTGATAAAAGCTAACGCTTACCCAAAAATAAAAGTTTCTTACATTGAGTAACTTCTAATTTAGTATCTAATAGACCTATTAACATAGGCTTTATAGACAAAAGATAATCACATAATACTCGTTTCTTATTAGGAATACTAAGACTCTTACATTCCATGCTAAGATAGAATGGATGTTGATTGAGACATTTCCCTTAGATTTTCTACCAAATCTTCGCTTAGTTGTTACTTTTTTTTTGAAGATCAATAGGTTAGTGAAGTCTTTATTCACCAAATTTGGAGTTTTAGCCTCTTTAGGTGATCATATGAAGTTTTAGTTATGTTATTAATCCTACAATTGATGTTACTCATTTACATAACATTTTGTCTCTCTTGTATCCCCTTCCTAGTGATGTCAGTTTACATAGAGATAACCTAAGTAACTTTTAAGTGATTATTTTGTTCTTGTATCAAAATAACTTCCTATGAACTTTTTAGGTTTCTTATAGTTTCCTTATTAATCTAATTATTACTAGAATCATTACACTCAATCTTAGGATGTAGCCTGGAGTTTATACAAGTATGGTTGGACTTGTAGTCAACTAGCTTTTGTTTTTTTTTTTATTAGGGTCTTTTAGACCCATCAATTCATAATCGTCTTCTCCTTTAAAGTGATTTTTAGTAAGCTTCCATTTCCTTACCTAAGAATGCAAATAAGGCTTCCAATGATATGTTACAACCACATAGTCATCAATTATCATATCATTTTTGTTCAATCTCATAATAAGAATTATATTGGATGGAAATAGAGATCCACACACGTCCTTTCATATCCGATTCTCTTTATAGTTGTTTTTGCTTTATCCATGCATATTAGTATGCTTATTAAACTTTCCAAATAACTTAATCCTAATATGAATCATATTTCAATGGAACATTATAAATTGTAACCTAGATAGGAACATATTTCATTCTTAGTTTCTCTATTTGAAGACTACGATTCCATGTCTAGAGAAAAATAAGCTTAGTGTTGATATGTTAAGGTCTAGTTTCTAGGTTTCTTTAGATGCAATTTTTAAAATCAAATTTTAAGATGAATGAATTATCCTAATTAATCAAAACCTCCTATAATCACATCTTTTTTATTATCGATGAAATTATATATAACTAGGTGATCTACTCTCTTATCAACAAAGAAACCATCCATTTACCCTAACCATTTGGAGGCACCAACCTTTAGGACTTTTGTAGAAGGAGACATAATGTTGATTCCATTTAAAGAAGAATTATGGAGGTAACGAAGCTTATCAATAGGTGAGAAGTCCTAACTACTTACACTAAATAGGCTTAGCTTTCTAAGGCTCCATGCTTTCAACAACTAAGTTATAGGGAAATTGGGAGTTAAAAGGAGGAGTTTATAATTTGAGAAGGTTGATAAGTAAGAGGGAAATCAAGCTAAATATACAAATAAGTTTATAAAAGTAACACTTATAGATAAAGAGGGCCACATAAGGGATCTAAATTAGATGAATAAAACTAGGTATATGAATTAGTAAAAGACAAGTAGAATCCAATCCTAAGAATAATAATAATGACTTAAAGGACAGATAAAAAATAAAAAGGCGGACGTCAACATAAGGACGAAGAATAGAGGAGGCTAACAGAAGGAAAGGGAGTAAGACAGTAATTTAGATAGTAAGAAGCACCATAAATAATAGAAAATAACTATGGAAAATTGGAAAGATGCAAATTGCTAAAGGAATCCTAGAGAGAAGGAGGATCATTTTGTACACATTATAACCTTTTACAATAATTATAAAAAATATATATTTAAATTCCATTTATTATTATATGTTAGAGAATTTATAAAATTAATCATAATTATTCTATTAGTGCAGGGGAACTTCAAATTTTAAGACATATATTTTTTTAGTAACCATTGTTTACATATTGTATTTGATATTTTGAATTCCTTTTATTATTATGTTTCGAATTAAGAACAAATTTTCCATTATTTAGTAAATTCTTCTGTTGGAAATCTTTTTTATGTTGAGAAAGAAAAGGGTTAGTTATTGTATCAATCTATACGATTTATATTTTTGAGGGCCTTAATTCAATTACTTATATTGTATGAAGAAATATATTTGTTATATGTTATAAAGTTAGTATAGTTGATAATTCTTTTTCCTCCTTTAATCAACAAAGTAACATTAAAATATATTACATTTCTTAAATAAACTTTACTTACTAACAATGTAATAATGTTAAGCATTTAATATTAGGTGCGATGAAGTGCATTGCATAATGAGAATTATAACTATTAGTAGTATGTTAATCATTTCTTTTAGCTAGCTAATCAATGTTAGATTATGATATGAACCTTACCAATATGACTAATGAGATTTTATATCAATACGAAATGATCAAGGTCCATTTTATCAAATATAGGTTAATCTAAAAAATCAAATTTAAAAGTACATAAAAGAAGGATATGAATCACCACACTTCGTAAAAGAAAGGATTGGGAGTGATATGATTCTAGGGTTGATCACAACTTGTAAGTTAACTAAGATCAATAATTGATAGAGAATCTAACACATAAGTGTCTTTAATAATAAGGATGACGAAAACTCTTCTAAAGGTTTTTGATTTAACAATCATAATTATAAGCTCCAAGTTACATCCATGAGACAACTTTATATAGACATAAAACTCTGAAAACATAAAAAATAAAAAATTATAGTTCTAAAATGAAATAAAAACCTAATTAATTAAAATGAGTCTAGTGTCTACTTTAGAGAACATTAGTGCTAAATTTTGTTCTTTAACAATTAGTATGTAAAATAAAGATGAGTCCAACACTAGTTATAATTTCAACTCCAACACCAGTTTACTTCTAAAACTTCCAGTCTATAACCTAGGAAAAGAAAGATGCCAATTATGTCTTGTAACCCCTTTTTCGAAGGCTTGATCCTTTATTTTGGCACTTGAATTAAACCTTTGATAAGCCCTCTAAGCCCTGCTTATACCTTTCCTACGTATAAGCTTGTATAGATTGAGTGGATGCTTGATTCTCATAAGATATTTAGCTATCAAGTCTTTAGGAGTTGGGCTCTTCTTAGTTCCTCCACGTTTAGGGTAAATCCCATATTAGCTGGTTTATAATTGTATGAGAGAATGTTTCATCCTAGAAGTTGAGTTATTTCTCTTTTACATTATAAAAGTGAGTATATTATCTCTCCTCCCTAAAAAATTCTTAAATATAAAGTTAATGGACAATGATTTTTTTCTTTAAATTCAATAACAACCAAGTATAAATAAGTTTTGGAGGTAGAATCATGGAATAATGTCAAGAAAACTTGGTTTCTAAGAAATGAAAATTCATAATTAAATATAGTAAAAATATTCATTTGGTAGCCCCATGATGGGTTCTTTTATATAATATCCTTTTTAAGTATTGGAGCACTGGTTGGCTTAACTATTTGGCAAGTATTATAGGAACATCAGAGTGCATGGACAAAGTCATTTCTCCTCTAAAACATATTAGGTACAGTAGGATATGCATAAACATATAATTAACAAAACCTCTCACACTCTATTAAGATGGTTTGATTAGATTAAAATGACAACACATTTTTTACTCTTATTAATGTTTTGATCAATTGGAAGCCTAAACTTTCAAGATCTTTGAGAACTAGGAATCTAATTAGGAGGCTTTTCTTAGACATTTTCCAAGAAGATTTAATGATGATAATTTTCCTATTGTAAATGGAGAAAAGGTCATATAGAAATACTAAATTTAGACATTATTAAATCTTCTATCCTAAAAATTCAAATTACTCCATAATTATTTTAGGGTTAATTACTGAAAAAACCTAAACTTTCATCAAATTTTCAATTATAGCTCAAAAATAAAAAAATAGCAATAAAATGCTCAAAGTTTCAATTTGTTTCAATTTTAGCTCAACGTTAGTCTCACCGTTATCTTTGCTAACGTGGCACTCTCACGTGTTAATGGACTCTCATTAATCAGATACATCAACAAAATTTGCAGGTTTGAGTTTGATTATTGAAACGACGCCGTTTCATTGTAGAATTGAGACAACGTTGTTTCATTTTTTAGATAATTACACAGTCATTTCATTATAGAACTGGGACGACATAGTTTCATTTTTTAGAGAATTACTTGGTAAGTTGTTCTCTTAAACCTAAATCCCTAATTTCCTCTCACTCACTCTCATTCTCACACCCTCGTTTGCAATCTGTAACCTAAGTCCCTCATTTTGTTCCTACTTTTACACCCTCGTTCTCACCCTCATTCTTATGCAGAAAACATATACTTAGACTCATGAAAAATTATAAACCACCAAAAAATGAAGTATCTTAATCGACTATTCACACCTAAAGGCAAGAGCAAGTCCATATTTGTTAAACTAATATGGTAACCGTCAACAGGTTCCTATTAGTGGAAATAGAAGAAAACACATAGATCTCGAAAGCAAAAGAGAAAGAGAAGTTAAGAGAGAGAATATTCGAGAAGAGAAGAGTAATAGAGATGACTTAGTTGGCTTCTTTGTTTGCCATTAGCACGGTTGTAGTGTAACCATAATTCTTAATATGACTTTTATGATTTTACAATCTGGTTTGAATGATATCGCTTTGTTACATTTAAGCATGTAATAGTTGTGGCTAGGTTGCTTTATGGTGGCTACCATTAAAACATGTTTTGTGTTTTGCTCAGCAGATTTTATACATGTTTTTGGTTTGACAGTAGCTTACCCTTTATATTTGTCAAGAATTATCCGCCATTCTACTTCATGTGAAGTATTTGATAGTCAAATGTTCTTTTAGGTTACAGATTGCAAACGAGGGTGTCAGAGTGAGAGTGAGAACCAAGTGAGAGGAAATTAAGGATTTAGGTTTGAGAGAACGCATATGAAATTCTCTAAAAAATGAAACGACATTGTCTCAGTTCTATAATGAAATGATGTCGTTTCAATAATCAAACTCAAACCTGCTAGTTTCGCTAACGTATTTAATTAATGAGAGTCTATTAACACATGACAGTGCCACGTCAACAAAGATAATGGTGAGAGTAATGTCGGGCTAAAATTGAAACAAATTGAAATTTTGAACATTTTATTGTTACTTTTTAAAGTTCAGACTATAATTGAAAATTTGACGAAAGTTTAGGCTTTTTTTGGTAATTAACCTTTTAATTTATTGCCTTTGTTGGCTCTATCTCAAGAGACGAACCCAACTGATAACTTAACTTCCCTTCATATCCTTATGTTAAAACTAAAAGTAGTTATTACCTCTTATAGTTATGTTAATATTATTGCTTTGGGGTCTTCAACTTTGATTAACCTCAAATTCATTGGTAGCTCACTTATCAATTATTTACTTTTTTCTTTTATTAGTTATTTTACTTCCAATTATTTGTTTTAATCAAATCAATCTTTAGTGCCTTAAAAAAAGTTAATTTTCATATTGTTTAGGTGTCTATTAGTTCTTATGAGAACGATACCCTTGATACTACAAGATATGATCTATATACTTTCGGGATTGAGATTTTTACAAATAATAAAATTTTCCCTACAAAAATCAGTAAAGATGTTAGTTATTTGCTTTTGATGATATGAATTCATAGAATTATTTATATGGATTCAAAGTATTGTTTGTACTTAGATGTGATATTGAAATATTAAAGTAGATATGATGCTTTTTTTGTATTAATATTATCATTTATGGAGAGTTGTGGTATTATTTGTATGAAGTTATGATAGTCTTTACGTGTTTTGATGTTATTCTTTGTACTCATGTGTGGTATTGAAATATTAAAGTAAATTTGTTGATTATTTGTATAATGCAATGATGTTTTTTACAGAGTTATGGTATTGTGTGTATTCAATGAATTATTTGTATAGAGTTATAAAATTATTTGAATCAAGAGTAGTATTGATATATTAAACTAAAGACACTAATTATTTATATAATGTGACAAAATTTCTTATATAAAGTAGTGGAATGGTTTGTATAAAATCATGGTATTATTTGTATGGAGTCACGATATTCTTTATGCTAAGTTATGGTATTGATAAATTTTTTTAAATGCGGTACTTATTTCTATACATCGATAATATTTTTTTCTTGCCTTATTTAGTTCAAAATATTTAATGAATTATCTTTCTACCTTCAATTCATATCAACTCACCTACCTTTGCCTCTTTTAATTGTTTAAGGTGAAGGCATTATGCCAATTCTTCTTAGCGCTTAATTCAAGTGATATCTTATGTTCTACCTTTTGAACCCAATCACTCTCAAATACCTAGCATTTTACATTAACTTTTTGAAGTGTTTTTCCTTAAATGAAACCCAACCATTTTTTATTCAAATTCCTATCATTTCGTTATGATGGATAAGAAAAATGCATAGACATAACATAAGAGATAAAGCGAGAAATTGTTTTTATTGGGTATATTTGTGATGAAAACTAAGATTATGGTAAGCAATGCACCTACAAAAACACTTCCTAGTCTTAGTCTTTTTTTTTTCTTCACTTATATTGGTGTTTCCTTCACTTTAGATTGCAATTTTAGGTTGGACATAAAAAGAGTGGAAAGTATATTTGTTTTAAGTTAGACATAAAATGAGTGAAAAGTATACTTTGTAAGATTTTTGTTTCACCTCTAGCTAACAAGTGCATGCATGTACATCTAGACTTAAGAATACACTTAGAATTTAGAAATAATTGTAGTTCAAAGCTAGAACAAAAAGCAATGTCATATTGGGATGGCTAAAAACATAATAATTAATAATAGATGACCACAAAGAGCAAATCCTACCCATATAACCCAATAGAAAGGATTATATTCATCAAAGGGGATTCTTTCCCTATGGAAAATGTTAAAGTGAACTAAAAAACCAAATTTACAAAGGATTAATGAAAATTTGGTATTTTATCTTTAAAAACTAATACAAATTTAGATAGGAACAAAAGAAGAACAAAACTAAGCAAGATGAATTTAGGATAGTTAGAAACACTAGAGGAAAGGAAGAAGACTGAAAGAAAGAGGATAAAGAATGTTGATATATACAATGAGGGAAATAATCAAGTGGAAATGATTAGATCCTTTAAGGGGATTCATATCTTGAGAAAAATGTAGGCTTAAAATTAGAAGCAAAGTTGCCAAGTGTTTAATTTACTATATCTGTTCAAAAAAGCTGCCTATAGTTGGCATGAATGACCTTCTAATTGATATTATTGCATATACTCTTGATTGCTATAAGAGTGATATAGTTACCTTAAAGAAATCATGTGAGCATCAATATATAATTAAAATGTCAATTCCTAATATAGCTAGTTCAAGATTTGATTTGAATGTCTTATGCATTTTGGTCTTTAGTGTTCAAGTCCTTTTGTAATGATTTCATCTAGGTTTTTTTTTTCTAAAAACTTAATGTTGGTATTTTTTCATCAAGAACAAAGTATTGTTCTATTTATGACAACCTGAATCTCTAAATGGTTTGTCCTTACTATATTATCCCAACTTTAAATTATTGTTTATATATACCTCTGTTACTTTTATTATCTATTTACCTTAATTATATGTCTACCAAATGTAGGAGAAATTTAAACATTCCAATTAATTTTTACTTTAGAGATTAAAAGAGGAAGTTTTCATGGTTGTTGGGTAAATTGTATAATTAATGAAGTTATTTCCTATGTTTTAACCAATTTCTTAGTGATAATAATCTAAGGAGAAACCTTAATAAGGATTTGCTTCCTTTTTTTTCTCTACCATCTTGTCATATAATTTAATCCAATATAACAAAAAATTAATTACATTAGCAGTTTAGCACGGAGAATAATGATTAATATGATAAGAAAAATTGATAAAAATTATTAATAAAAATAAAATTCAATCAATGAATTTTGTAATTATAATAATATAAAAATTGATCATCTTATTACAATATTATTATTATTATGAAAATTGAAAGATCTAAACAATTTACTATCATATAAAAATAAGTATTATGAATTTATTAACAAAATGCATTAATATATTATACTAAATATTGTTGTAATATTTAATATAATCACTAATATGTAAATATGATAAATCACTAAAATAATAAGAAATTTAACAATTATATCTATTAGTAGTGAAATTATTTTGAGTTAATTATGTTTAAATATATAAGCATTAATAAAATATAAAAATGATAATGTTATTTATTATTATCATTATCAATACATAATAAATAGAGCTTTATGAAAAAATTATTATCATATTTATCTAATAAATATAATTGCTTGTACAAAATAAATTAAATTGATATGTTATTAATTATTAATAAAATAAATCATCACGACATAATAAATGTTATTTTATTCATATATATAAATAATGTTATATAAATATGATAATTAATAGATATAAATTATACTATGTTTTGATAGGTATTTTAGCGTGTTTATAGATGTTTATTAGACGATTATTATGAATATAGGCTTAGAATTAAGTTATTGTTAGTGATTGTTTATGTTCTAAGTACTTGTGTAGTTTAGAACATGATTTAGATCTTAATTTTATATTTAATAAGGTGTTTGATGTGTCTGTGAGTATTATAAATTAGATAATTGAAGAATAAGGAAGGTTTTAAACAAATTATGGATACATGATCGTGTCTATGACCATGTATGTCTCTTAACTCGTGTAGAATCGATTTTGGAGATTTTTGACTTATATATGGTTTAATACACGATCGTGTATAAACTAGTATATCTCACATACAACAATTCCAACGAGTTTCAACTTTTCCAACGCGTGAGTTATTTTGATTTTTTTGACATTTTAAAGCTATTTTTATCACCAAAAGAAGTGGAGAAATCCTAGAAAGAATCCTAGAAGCATCAAGAACTATAAAAAAACATGAAACATTCTAAAAAACGTGACCACCATCTTGCAAAAGTAGATCAAACAAGGAAGATCGAGACATATATCCAGGATTTTCAGATTACTAGATCAAGCTCCAAATCAAGTTTTTCTTTCTTTCCTTTTATCATTTTTATTAAACTTGATGTGTAAACTGGCTTTTTAGATGTCTATTACATTCATGATGTTCTAAATTCTAGATTAGGGCTTATTCTTGAATTATTTTGTGACTTTGATTTTAATTGATTCAATACATACTTTGCGTTGTGTTAATGGTGCATGCATATATTTTGACAATTAATCAAGAGAGTGAGACAAAAGTAATCTAATTAAATTGGGCAACGAGAGTTGGTGATTTAATATGTCACATGATTAACTAGTCAACCATTATTCGAAGAGAGATTTTGTGTGAGAACTTGGTTATTTGATAGATTACGTTAGAACTAATTGAAAACGTTAAGGAAAGAGTTGTAAATTGAGAGATTACAATTATGAAATTTTTATATTCAATTAATGTTAATTGATTAGGTCTTCAGACAGAGTAGTCAATCCCTTAAAAGATCTAGAATTAACACATAATTAAATCAATAGGTGTTAAAGGAACAAAATAATGACATAATAAATTCTAAGTTATTCATCCTTAATCAACCTACTTTAAATTGGTAGCTCACTTGATATTAGCTATTTGATTGGTTGACTTAATTTTTTTAATTTTTTCTTATAATTTTATTAAAATAATCTTTTATCTCCTTAGAGATTATTTCCTCGTGGGATCATTACCTTTGATTTTACAAGTTAAGATTTATGTATTTGCAGATATTAGGGTTTTATTGGAGATAAAATTTGCTCAATAATAATTGATAAAATTTTAACATTATAGTCTCGTCGTGTTATAAATCATACAACTCATTCATTGGCATATTCAACAAACACCTAATTCTGATTGGCCAGTCTTTGACGGGGAGGAACCGTCGGCAGCACAAATTCCTCCGTTTGACTTTAACAAAATTTTAATTAAATATATTATTAATAAATATAAATACAGCAGTCGGTGAATGGGATTGTGGTCCAGTGCAGTGGTGATTGAACCAAATTTATACTATAAATTGGCCCTAATTTCTTAAGTGATTATGCACTTGTTGACTCCTAATTCATG
>JANITW010000236.1:47721355-47741342 GCA_027564335.1 Erythroxylum williamsii | reverse complement strand
TAAATCAAAACCCCCGTTTTAACTGCTTTCTTGCATAATTCAAACATTAGGCTAGTCTTAGGATCAATTCTGCACTGATTCCTTGAGAGTCGACCCGAGGTTGCATCCTGTATTGCAATTCTTGGTATAAATTGATTTTGATCAGTTTCCAAGGATCAATATTAGGATTGAACGATAAGCCGCGATCAAGTGGCATACACCAAACTGGATAGACTCTGATCGTTGATACCACGTAACGTGTGCATGACATGGGACTAGAATCCCTACAGCTCAACAATCTCGTGTTTAATTTAATTTCACTAGGGATTTTTAATAATTTGCTATTTCGTTTAAATTATATTTAAAAATACAAAGCTTTGATAAAATATAACTCAAGCTGTCTGTTCTTTCAATCAATCGGAAAGCACCGCGTACTGCACATGTCATGAAAAAGGATGAACAATAAACAACCAAGCCTGGTCGCGTTCTTTCTTAGCTGTTTGAAATTAAGCAAAATATGATTGGAACACCCCGGGCTGCTCCAACCCATTTGCTTGTCGTGTCTACTGACTGTCGCCGGCGGATGTTGTTTTAAGTGTTAATGACAGCTAATATTAGTTTTCCACATACACCGGTTTACTATTCTCCATTTTGTTTTCTAGTCTCGTCTAGTTTAGTCTCAAAAGTTTCAAGTCCAAATTTGGCAGAAGTTGGAGTAGCTTTTGGAATTGGAACTTTAAATCAGAGTTGCCAATCCTCAACTGTATACCGTCTTCTTCACTTCATAAACACTCTCCAAAGCCACTGAGTCTGTTGCAACTATGAAAATGTGCAGCTCCTTTCCGCACACCATTTCATCCTAGTACATGCCGCCTACAGCAAGAAGAAGAAAGAATTTTAACCACATCACTTCCATTTGTTGGCATAATTCTATCTTATTGCTTTCAAAAAACTGAACAACTATAGTGTAACTCTTTAAAATAAATTAAGATCCACCAGAAATTCCACATCTTGTTCACCTTGCCGGCCTTCTTAGTATAAAAACCCCATCATCCAACCATGGGACCTTCAGTGCCAAGGTGTTCACTGATACTCTCTCTCAGCAATGGCCACCCATCAATCCCAAAGCCCTGATCTTTCTTTTGTACTGTGCATCTGTTTATTGTCACTATCAACAATGGCTGACGCCAAAGCTTTCGCTTCATGCAATAGTACCACTGGCCCTGTTGTGTCCACTTCAGCCTTGACCACCTTCCTTGAGACAGTGCAAGAAACTGCGCTCAAAACATTGGGAGAGACGAACTTCGACCCCAAGTACTATATTGATCTGTCGTTAAAGTTCAATCTTTCCACGACAAAGGAGGCCTTTGATGGGCTTCCAAGAGCTGAGACGGGGGCTGTTCCCGTCAGGAACTTAGAAAACTTTATATCAAAGTACTTTGATGATCCCGGGAATGATTTGTTGCATCACGAGCCGTCGGATTTCGTCGCCGAGCCGGAGGGTTTCTTGCCTAAGGTGGAGAATCCGCAGGTGAGAGCATGGGCTCTAGAGGTTCATTCTTTGTGGCAGAATTTGAGCCGGCAAGTCTCTGATAAGGTACGCCGACGACCGGACATGCATACTTTGCTTCCCCTACCGGAGCCTGCAATCATACCCGGTTCACGTTTTCGAGAGATTTACTACTGGGATTCATATTGGGTAATCAGGTTCGTTATGGTTCTGTTGTCTTGGAAAGTCCCAAATCTTTGCTTCTACGATAGAGATGATAGGAAAATTGCCTTGATCATTCATTACAGGGGATTGTTAGCGAGCAAAATGTACGATACTGCTAAAGCAATTGTGAATAATCTGATTTCCCTGCTACATGAGTATGGCTATGTCCTGAATGGTGCCAGGACCTATTACACAAATAGGAGGTAATGTTTCTCTTAGTTTCATTTGCCAGAAAACAAAGAAGTTGCTTGTAGTTTCGAAGCAGGTTATAATCATTGACCATTGTCTTCTGTGTCATTTGTTATTTTTGTTTCCTGTGAGAGACTGCACTAGGATTGTGTCCGTAGCTGATCTGTAATTGTCTTTCCGGTCTAAAACTGTCTTTTCCAACAGCTGCTTCATACAACTTTTGGGTTACTAAAGAGACTGCATTAGGATTTTGTCCGTAGTTGATCTGTAATCGCCTTTCCCGTCTAAAACAGTCTTTTCTAACAGCTGCTTTATACAACTTTTGGGTTACTGAAGTTCCGGGCTTCTAAATCTCTTTATCATCGATGCTGGTCCTGTTTCTGTGCCTTTCAGTTTAATAAATCACAACATGGTTGAATGTTTGATGATTCATTCTGTCTTTTATACTTAGTGTGGAGCTACACGTTAGCAGAACCTAAAATCCCAGAAATCGTTGCATAATTCTGCAATTTCAGATAGCTAAAATTCTAATATTTTGTTGGACTGAAATTAGTGTGGTGCTACACGTTAGCAGAGCCTAAAATCCCAGAAATCGTTGCATAATTCTGCACTTTCAGATAGCTAAAATTCTAATATTTTGTTGGACGGCTTTCATATTATTTTCTACAGTGTCTTAACTATCTTCCTTCTTTTTACACATATCTATAATTATTATTCCTGTTGTTTTCCTCAACATACTATTTTCTTTCTCTCCAACCCATGAATGCAAATGGTTCTTCTGAAATTTAGATTGAATGGTAGCTTTGGCTAACATGTTGCAGTGAGCCTCCCCTCCTGAGCTCAATGGTTTCTGAGATCTATAACAGGACTGGTGATTTGGAACTAATTAAGAAGGCTCTGCCCGCATTGGTCAGCGAATACCAATTCTGGAATTCTGGTAATTCTGTTTCTGTTTCTGTTTCTGTTTGTTTTTCTTTTTCTGTTGCTTTGTGCTTTGACCTCAATTTCAATAAACTTGAACCTTCTAATAAATGTCTATTCTTGATGTAGACATCCATGAAGTCACCATCCAGGATGCTCATGGTTTCAAACATAGCTTGAGCCGGTATTATGCTATGTGGAACAAGCCCAGGCCTGAATCATCAGTATTTGTATGCCCTTCGTCCAAGCTTACTGGTGTTAGACTGCAAATTTGTTTTATTTTTCTTCTTATTTTTTGTTTCTAATTTCCAAGTGTAGGAAGAATGTTATTCTTTAACATGTAATGTTGCCTATGTTACACCCACACTTCTCTAGGAAGAACCCCTTGAACCTATATTAGGAGAAAACCAAAATTACGTCTATAAATAGAGGCATAAAATTAGATATGTAGAACCTTAAAACTAAACCACAGTATTGTGCTTTCTTTCCCCTAACAGGATGAGAAATCTGCATCCAAGTTCTCAACAGCTACTGAGAAGCAGCGATTTTACCGTGAACTGGCTTCAACGGCTGAATCAGGATGGGATTTCAGCACAAGATGGATGAAGTAAACTTTTATATTCTAGATATCTTGGTGATTTTTCCTTATAAACAAGTTTTCTTGAGGTTGATGATGCATTTTTTATTTTGTACCTCTAGCTACCAAAATCAAGCTTCTAGATATTGTGTACATGTTGCCTTTAGCATTATGCAAATATAAGAAAAAGCTTGTTACACAGGAATTCCTCGGATTTGTCATCTCTGTCCACAACATCAATTCTACCTGTTGATTTGAATGTATTTTTGCTCAAGGTATGACTAACTAATACTTGGAAATAAGAACTTGAATTCAGTAGTTTCAGTACATGTTATGACAAGAGGTCTTTTATCCAGATGGAACTAGACATTGCCTTCTTAGCAAGTTCCACAGGGGATAAAAGCATTGCAGAGAGGTTCTTAAAAGCTTCTAAAGCAAGGAAAACGGCTATTAACTCTATCTTTTGGAATGCTGAGGAAAGGCAATGGCTTGATTACTGGCTAATTGATGACACTGACACCGCATGCAAGGTGAGGGCCGATTACATGCAATTGTAAAGCTTTATCTTACAGGCATAGTTTTCCAAATCTCAGTTCTTTTCTGCATCCTCCATGATTTCTTTGTCCCAATAATTTCTAGGAACATCACGTTTGGCTGGCTTGCAACCAGAATCGAAATGCATTTCCTTCAAACTTTTTTCCTCTATGGATTCATCTATTCAATTCAGGTTTGTTGCTAAAATGACCACATTGACTATAGTTGTTCAAGGATATCT
Organism: Erythroxylum williamsii; assembly: GCA_027564335.1. Taxonomy (NCBI): domain Eukaryota; kingdom Viridiplantae; phylum Streptophyta; class Magnoliopsida; order Malpighiales; family Erythroxylaceae; genus Erythroxylum; species Erythroxylum williamsii. The sequence continues at coordinate 47,737,187 of JANITW010000236.1, read as the reverse complement.
TTTCACGTCTTGTTTTCAGGCATTTAGTGGACCTTTTTTATTCAAAGCGTACGCTTGTGGCCTGATTAAGCTCATTTTTCCTGCTCATCCTGAGATGGCTTGTGTGAGTGGAGATTTTGGAAGTCAACTCACAAATCATTGGTTGGAGTAGAACTGCTTGTACATTAGTTTCTTTTTCTTTTTCATTTTCATTCCCCCATACCAAAGCATTTGAAATACCCTGAAAAGTCTTGCCAACACCTGGTAATTGTTATCTGACATTTAATTGATATGATATTTTTGCATGCCATATTTACTCAAACAGTTCGTAGGTAAGCATTACACTGCTACTTTTACTGTTTTCTTTTACTTAAATCCTCACCCTATCGATCTTCATACTGCATCTGCATTTGAGTGCTGCTAACTATAACTTGGATGCAGAAATCTAACTGCATCACGTTCTAGTGGGCAACATGTCTTTAGCAGGAAAATAATCCATTGTAAATAATTTTGCATGTTTCAATTGTTGAGCTGTTGAGAAATGATTTATAACATGATATGCAAGCATGCATCTGAATTTAACTTGGCACTAAATTTTTTATCATACTCGGAGTAGTTAGAATTGAAAAATGTATACCAATGAAGCGCTTGATTGATGATATGGCATTTGCTTTATCAATATAAGTAGTCACCTGTTGTTGTAACTTTGATGCTGTCAATGTGCATATATGTCAAGATACTACTTTGGTGGAGACTGTCACAAAAAGTCTTAAAAGTAGCGGCCTGCTTAACGCTGGTGGAATTGCCACTTCTTTGACAAATTCAGGGCAGCAATGGTAAGCTTTTTTACTGATGCTAAACTTGATAATTGCTTCTTGCAATTAGTGGGATTGTGTACAAAAATCAGCTGATGAAATGGTCGCCACTGTTAATTATTGTCACTGGGATTGACCTAATTGAACTTGCAAGAGCAGGGACTTTCCAAATGGTTGGCCACCAGTCCAACACATTGTAGTAGAAGGCCTGATCAGATCCAGTTCACAAGAGGCTAGATCATTGGCAGAAGAAATGGCCATGAGATGGATCAGAGCAAACTATGCTGTATACAAGAAAACAGGAGCTATGCATGAAAAACTTGATGTTCAAAAATGCGGACAATTTGGAGGTGGGGGTGAATACGCCCCTCAGGTTGGTGCCAGTCAAAAAAACCTTGGTCTTTCTGTCCATATGTTATATACAGCTTTATGAACCTGAAGGTAACCTGTTGATGTGCCCTTGCAGACTGGTTTTGGTTGGTCAAATGGCGTTGTGTTGGCTTTTCTGGAAGAATTTGGGTGGCCTCGTGACTTGAATATAGATTGCTGAAGTATGGAAGATTCAAATAGCTATAGAAGGAATCAAGAGAAGGGCAGGTAGGGAGGGTAGATTCAACTCACAATTACAACAAACATCTCTATTGCCTGTCTAGCTTGCAAGTTAAAATTTTCCAATATTGCAAAACTTCATACTTATAGTTTATTATGCGACTCCATCGCATTGAAATGTTACATACTATTGTAAAGCAGCTCACTTGAATAAGAACTACATACTTTTTGGTTGATCGAGATCTTGATGTGTCAAATGTGAAGGAAACAGAAATATGCTTTAGGCCTTTAGAAGTTGTTTAGTATCAGAATTCATAGACAAGTATGCGATGGCATCAGCTAAAGAATTGATATTCAAGTTCCTCTGCAGTAGCTTAACCCAGAATTTGGATTTAGAAAGGACTATATTTCAGCGTGCCATTTTGCTCAATTGGGTTTAGCAGCAATATGAGGTTCGTCGGGCCAATCTGAAATCGTAAGATTGGTCCCCAGCTGTGAACGGTTATTGTTAGAACTTAGGTGCTGTAACTTACGCCGAGCCTCTGGATCATCCCTTGCTTGATGCCGCTGCCATTGCCATTACCACTACGTCCTCACCACCAACAAATGTGCTGGATCAGGTGCTATCTGCAAACAGCTGGAAGTAAGGTCACTCTCTCAAATGCCTTCCTTGCCCTTGGTATGGAGTTACTAAAACTACACCTTGGGAATTTATACCAATGGTTTGCAGAGAGCAACTTTGCTTGAAAAAAATAATGCGTAACTTCCATCTAAAACTACTGATGCCTTCATCAGATGCAGAGCATTTGTACCCAAATCACTGGTTCAGATGTTTGGACAACGAAAACACAAAACAAAATGACATTGAGGCCACAAAAGACTATTGAGCATAGGATGCTGATCCTCCTCCACTACCATCAACGTATCTCATTGATCACCTGGTGACCAAGCTCTTGTTGATGGCATATTCCTAGTGGAATTATGTTATGGTTTTTAGATCTACTAACTGCTACCTCACTCACGCAAGAAAGAGAAATACTCAGGGAAAGGAATCAGAATGCATTCATTCAAATTTTTTCTTGTTGTTTTCCATACGGTTACAACGGTATATAACTACGTAATCAGAATGTTCCAGAGACAGTCACGTGGGTCCTCTGTGTCTGCGATCTCTACGCTGCGTTTCACTTATTCTTCTCTTGCTTTCACGACGCCGTCTCTTTCTTCTTCTCTGAGGATTCACGCTTCTCTAATTATCGTAACATCCCCTCCGTCTTCAAGAAGCACCTTGTCCAGTAGGTTGACGTCCGGAAATCTCTTTTGTAACTCGTAAAACCATTCCCATGTAGCTTCTTCCTTCGTTCTTCCCTGCCATTGCACCAGTAGCTGTGTTGCTGCTCTGTTGTTCCTCTTCACCATCCTTCTTCCCCAAATTGCCACAGGTACCTTGGATTGTTCCTTCCAAGACGCCGGGAGTAGACTAGAGGTAGACGTTCCTTCTGTGACATGGCCCCGCAGCTGAGAAACATGAAAGGTAGGATGGATGGTCGTACCTTCAGGTAATCCCAACGTGTAGGCCACCTTGTTTATCTTGGCTATAATTGGGAAAGGTCCATAGTATAGGGGCGCCAGCTTCTGATTAGATCTCCGTAGTAAAGACTGTTGACGATAGGGTTGGAGCTTCACATAGACCATATCGCCAACCTCAAATTCTCTCTCGGAACGCTTTTTGTCTGCCTGGAGCTTCATCCTCTGCTTTGCTCTGTTCAAGTGGAATTTAACCACCTGCAAGGCGGCCTCTCTGTCTTGGAATATTTGATCCATTGCTGCATCATTAGTGTCGCCTGCCACGTACGGCACATAGATTGGCGGTGGATATCCATAGAGTACTTCGAATGGCGTGGAATTGATAGCTGAGTGAAATATGGTATTATACCACCATTCCGACATCGTTAACCAGCTTGCCCATTTCTGTGGACTATCACAGCAAAAGCATCTTAAGTAGGTCTCAAGTGTCTTATTTACTGCTTCAGACTGACCGTCCGTCTGGGGATGGTAGGCAGTAGAAAAGTGCAATCTTACCCCTTGTAGTCTAAACATTTCTCGCCAGAACTTACTCATAAACAATGGATCCCTGTCTGAAATAATTCTTTCCGGCATTCCATGTAATTTAAAAATATGATCCATAAATGCTTGGGCCACTTCCTGCACGGTATACAGGTGCTTGGGCATATTTGCTGAATCGATCAACCACTACGAAAATGGCTGACTTTCCTCGGGATGGAGGTAGTCCCTCTATGAAATCCATGGTCACCTCTCTCCAACATCCGCTAGGCACCTGAAGTGGTTGGAGCAACCCCGGATAAGCCGCATGATCGTATTTACTCCTCTGACAAGTAATACAGCTCTTCACATGGTTACGCACATCCTTGGCAATTTGTTTCCAATGAAACAAACTCTGTATCCTTTTGATTGTAGATGTTACCCCCGAATGTCCCCCCTGTGGACTATCATGTGCCATTGTGATTATTCTTTTCCGCAACTCCTTATTGCAGCCTACCACTATCCTTCCTTTCCATCTAAGCATCCCATCTCTCCATTCATAAATTCCCATAGGATTTTCAGATACTTTAAGCCTTTTAATGAGATCCTTTATCATCCTATCCTCTTCCCACCCTGCTTTTATTTCATCCATCAAGGTGGTTTGTACTTGGGAAATCGCCATAGTGAGGAGTTGTTGACTAGAGATTCTTGACAACGCGTCAGCTGCCACGTTCTCCTTGCCACTTCTGTATGTAACCTCAAAGTCATAGCCGATTAGCTTGGGTATCCAATTTTGTTGGAAGGGCGTTGAGATCCTCTGTTCCAACAAATATTTTAAGCTCCGATGGTCTGTCTGGACCCTGAAGAACCTTCCACTCAAATAATGGTGCCAATTCTTTACTGCCTTGATAATGTCGAGAAACTCCTTCTCGTAGGTGGATAGTCCTTGGTGCTTGGGAGCTAACACCTTGCTCAAGAAGGCTAGTGGGCGGCCTTCTTGTTGCAACACCGCTCCTATCCCTGTATCACATGCATCAGCCTCAATTACAAACAACTTAGTGAAATCAGGAAGTGCTAATACCGGTGCTGCCATCAGTTTTTCCTTCAATTGTTCAAACGCTTTCTGCTGTGACTCCTTCCAGTCGAAATTTCCTGCCTCCGATTTCTTCAGTAAGTTGTTGAGAGGCTTGGCTATAATACCGTAATGTTTGATAAACCTGCGGTAGTACCCAGTAAGCCCAAGGAATCCCCGAAGCTCCTTCAATGTCCGTGGTTGAGGCCACTGCCGGATTGTTTCTACCTTCTTCTCATCCGTTGAGACTCCCTTTTCCGATATCGAGTGGCCCAAATAGTCAATTTGCCTGGCCCCGAATGTGCACTTACTGCCTCGCACATATAATTGCTGTTGCCTTAGGACTTCCAGAACCAAGCGAATGTGCTCCAAATGTTGTAAAAAATATGTACTGTATATAAGCAAGTCATCAAAGAAGACCAATAAAAATTTCCGAAGAAAGGGCTGAAATATCTCATTCATAAGACTTTGAAATGTAGAAGGGGCGTTAGTAAGACCAAATGGCGTCACAAGGTATTCAAAGTGACCCTCGTGGGTCCGGAAAGCTGTTTTAAGGATGTCTTCCTCCTTCATCCGAACCTGGTGATATCCAGATCACAGATCGAGCTTTGAATACCAACTGGATCCTTGTAATTCCTCCAGAAGTTCCTCAATTAAGGGAATCGGAAACTTGCTTTTAATCGTATGCTTGTTTAACTCCCGATAGTCGACGCACATTCTCCAGGAGTTATCCTTCTTCCTTACTAGGATGACAGGCGAAGCATATGGATTGACGCTCTTCCTTATGAACCCTTGCGCCGACAGCTCCTGTACCGCTTTTTCAATAGCGTCCTTCTGTTCCCCAGAATAGCGGTATGGCCTTATATTTATAGTCTCTACTCCTTGTAAATGAATCGCATGGTCACAAGCGCGTTTTGGCGGCAGACCTTTGGGCTCCGAAAAAATTTCTCCATAATCCGCCAATAACCCTTCCATCTCGTCTCTTCTCTGGGCATCATCTTGGAGGTTTAAGTTTTGCATCTGTATTTCAATCGGGTCAAATAAGCTCAACATAAACAACGCACCTTGCCTTGAATCCTTGATTATTTTAGTAAGATTTTTGCCCGAAACCTCCCGGGTCGGCATCTCGGGTTGACCCGATAACGTTACTATTCGTCCTCCCCACTGAAACTCCATAGTCTGTCTCCGGAAATTACACAAAATGTTGTCTAATGTTGACAGCCATTGAACTCCGAGTACCATATCGCATCCTCCCAATTTGATAACCAAAGCTTCGGTCGCAAATCTCGCACCCTGCATGTACCATTCAAAATTTCTACACACATGTTTACATACTAGTTTTAAGGCACCGCCTACCGTGATGCTTATAGGATCTATCTCACTAACCTCCACCATCGCTTTCCTTATCACCTTTTCATCTAAGAAATTGTGAGTACTGCCACTGTCTATCAAAATGTGTAGGAGCCTTTGTTTGTAATTTCCAACCACCCGAAGCTGCTTGTAATCAGACTGATCCTTTAGGCCCCACATGGCCTCCAATGAAATATTAGGATTGAGGGGAGCTCCATTTTCCCGTTCCTCATTTTCCGAATCCTCCGCTTCCGGATCCTCGTCTTCCACCATGTATAACTGGAATTGTTTTTTCCTACACTTGTGCCCCGGTGAATACCTTTCGTCACACCAGAAACATAGGCCCTTTGCCCTTTTTTCATCAAACTCCCTGCTGCTGGTTGTTCTACTTCCCCGTTGAGTTTTGAAATTAAAGTTCCTACCTCCTTGTGTTCCTGGGGTGGGTAACAACCCAGTACCTGACTGTGTCTTGGATACTGAAGATGTGTAATTGCTACAGCCGTTGTGCACGAATGGTCCCCCGCTCACGGAACTGCTGACTCTACTACCCCTCCCAAAGTAGACGGGCACATTAGCAGCAACAATGGCCTCTTGTTTCCTTGCCCATGTATAAGCTTGGTGCAAAGTGGATGGATCCATCATCTTCACAGTCAATCCCAACTCCGGTTTTAGCCCTTTTAAGAAGAACCCGACCAGATATTCTTCCGGTAAGTTGAGTCTGTTCGAGTATCTGTCGAACAATGCACAGTACTCCAACACCGACCCTTCCTGTTTGAGCTCCTTTAGATCTCCTATAGGATCTTCAAAGATATTCTCATCAAATCTTTGACGTAAAAGAGTTACGAATTCTTCTCATTTTAAGTCATGCTTCTCCTTCCGATTCCGAATAGTGAGGTGATACCATTCTAGAGCATCACCTTCCATATGGATTGCAGCCATTCCAATTTTTAGCTCTTCCGGTGTATGTTCCATAGTAAAAAACTGTTCACATTTGTAACTCCAGTTCCTTACTCCAGTGCCGTTGAACGTTGGAAAGTCGGTTTTGTGGGCTTTGATGATTCCCATTCCATGCTCTCTATCACCCGCACCTCTCACCGATGATTCCGCCACGTCTTTGTCCATTTTCTGCATGAGTAGCTGAAACATGGACTTAATGTCGCTGATTTCTTTTTCGTGCCTGGATTGAGCTTCCATCATGCTTCTGATGTTTTCTTCCAAACGACGAACCTCCGCCCCTCTTGTATTTTCCGCCATGCCTTCCGAAGAACGGCTGCTCTGATACCAGATGTTATGGTTTTTAGATCTACTAACTGCTACCTCACTCACGCAAGAAAGAGAAATACTAAGGGAAAGGAATCAGAATGCATTCATTCAAATTTTTTCTTGTTGTTTTCCTTACGGTTACAACGGTATATAACTACGTAATCAGAATGTTCCAGAGACAGTCACATGGGTCCTCTGTGTCTGCGATCTCTACGCTGCGTTTCACTTATTCTTCTCTTGCTTTCACAACGCCGTCTCTTTCTTCTTCTCTGAAGATTCACGCTTCTCTAATTATCGTAACAAATTTGGTGTAAACTATTGCAAGAGAGTCTCAACCTCATGCTGCTAACATGGCGAACAGACTAAGCAGCAGTCAGGGAAAAATAAGTGGACCCAAGAGATAGCATAGGACCGTTTCCCCTGAAGATGTTATAGCAATGAAACTGAGGGTAGCAGTCTTCAGCTGCGTGCAATCACCAACAAAAGGAAGACCAAATCAATATAAATTTTAAGAAATTAGAAATAATTTCATAATTTTAAAAAATATTTGAAATGAGATCTGATATTATTTTTTGGTAAGCGAATGAGGTGTCTTACGAGAGTCTTAATTTATGAGAAGACGCCTTTAAAGGAAGACTAATTTTCGCTTACACCAAGTCAGCCTGTAAGAGATAAAGTACTGGCCAAACATATTTTTTTATTCTCAGGATTTGAATTCGAGACCTCTGATTAAGGGATGAGAATGCTAAACTACTCGCACCAACCTATTTAGTTGATATTTGATATTATTACTCTACTACACCAACATTCGTAACATTATTTCTATTTAATTGAGCCTTAAACCCTACCCGTCAAGTCAAATTCCCCAAACGATCCAACAAAACCCCTTAACCGCCATCATCACCATCACTGCCATTTCTTCCACATTTATTCACCACCAATGGCGAGACTAATTCCCGAATCCGCACGAAAGATGTTCACACCGGAGACTCTTCGCTCCGCCGCAAAACAGTCGACGGGATGCCTAGTCGTCCCTGTCCGCCTCCGCCGTGCCATTAAAAGATATCTCCGTGGTGGGTGGCGCATACGATGCCCATATTTACGCACCCATCTTTAAATTTTTTCCAATACTGAAAACATTTTTAATGCAGAGAACGAAGGCCCCCATATGAAGAGGAAGGTGTTGAGATTGTCACAGTCGTTCAGCGAAATTAAGGACGTTAACTTGATGCTTACGGAGTCCACTTCAAAGGAGCTTGTAGAGGATCCGCTTAAGTCTACGGATAGTTCTAAACGTTGGAAAATCAAGAGTGCTTATGGTGATATTGGCCTCCTGTACAGTGATGATGAGACTATTGCTTATGTGGCTTCTAGAATGCCGTCTATCTTCTCTGCTTGCTACAGAGTGCTTAGTGAAGTACATTTCCTACGTTTTGCGTATTTGAGTTGTATTCTGATGTGGGCTTGAGTTATTTTCCGTCAGCTATTTCAACTTTTGTAACTTCCTTTTTCTTTAAAGGTTCAGAGAAGAATACCCGATTTTTCCCCAGCTAAGGTATTAGATTTTGGTGCTGGGACGGGTTCAGCTTTCTGGTGAGGCTTTCTTTTCTCAATCTGTTTAGTGACGAGTGAACAAAAGGCTCTCCAATTTGTTTATATGTTCTGTTAATTGTTGTAGGGCCATGCGAGAAGTCTGGCCAAAGTCCATAGAAAATGTGAATTTGGTGGAACCATCCCAATCGATGCAGCGTGCTGGGAGGAGCCTTATACAAGGTAATTGTGGCCTACTTTAGCACTGCTTTTATATTTCAATGAAGCGATTTCATAGGAAGGAATACAATGTTGAGGGCACAATCTAGTAACTCTTGAACTTATCTTCCCAAACAAAGCAATTGGCATTGATAACTAAGTAGTAGGATGCGGAACTGATTCTTTTTTTTTCCCCCCCAATTGCTTCTTTCCCAATCATTGTGCTGCTCCCCCAGTTGGAAATATTATCCTTGTTGTCCAAATCCTCATTAGTAGTGAATGCACTATAAAGGTGAGTGACCTGGGGCAGCTGTCTCGGGATGTCAGGAATTGGTTCTTTTATGAGTGCATTTAAATGCTTTTATTGCATGCGGTGTTGAAAATACTCATTTAGTTGTTCTACCCAAATTGTAGCAAGTGGTGGTAAATTTGGGGTAGGTATATAGTTGTAAGACTTTGTTCTAATTTCTCAATCTAGCATCCTAGATTGTCCTACTCCTGTAGACTTTTACTTATTTCAAGCATTTGATTCTTTCTTTACGTCACTTTAAAAAGTTAGTTGAGCTATTCTGATGCCGTTTCATGACTTTTTAGGTATGAAGAAATTACCAGTTATTCACAGTTATGATAGTATTCAAGCGCTGAGTAAAAGAATCAACAAATCTGATAGAGAACATGACCTTGTAATTGCTGTAAGTGGTGTTCTGTCAATGTTCTTCACTTATTATTTCCTTGAATGTTCGTTATGATTGAGATTGTACAAGTGCCAAGGAGGACATTTTATGCTGCTTGTAACAGTCTGTAATCAGGTGCCTGTACAGGATTTGTTTTAGGGAATCTTTATCTTTTACCTAATTTATCTCTAATTTTTGATGTCATGAAGTCTTATGTTCTTGGAGAGATACCATCACTGAAGGACCGAGTTACTGTGGTGCGTCAACTGTGGAATCTTACACGGGATGTTTTGGTATAATTTCGTCCTTTTCATATCAATAATTTTTTATCATTATTTTTGTTTGTGTGCGAGATGGGTGATAAAGAAGAGTTGTATGCCTGGGACTCTTGTATTATTAGGCAATTATGAGCATTATAAGAAATTTGATGCTTTTCTTTACCTAATGTATTTTGCATCATTCCTGGGAAGGAGAAGAAGAGAAGGTTTTTGACTGAGACGGAAAGCATATTAGACTATTGTATTTGTATTTAAATTTTTTGTTAGTTTTTCCTTATTATATCTGTTTTGTGATTCTGAACGCTATGCTGCAGAACAGGTTATAATTGAACCTGGAACACCTCATGGATCTAACATTATATCTCAGATGCGATCTCATGTATTATGGCTAGAGAAAAGGGTAAGTAAAACAATACTTTTGTTTAATCATAGTATTTCTTATACAGGAAACACGTTGCCATGCTCATATATATAGCTGTACTGACTCTTTTCCAGAAATGTCGAAAATCTAAAGGGAAAAACAATGAGGCCTGTAAAGACTGTGTGTCGACCAAAAGCGGTGCTTTTATAGTTGCTCCTGTAAGTACAAATTTATTTGCACTTTGAGGTTATAAATTTTGGACGCTTCTTTACCTTTGATTTCTTGTATCCACTTTTTGCCCTAACATCTTGGTGCAGTGTTCTCATGATGGTCATTGTCCTCTGGAGAAAACTGGAAAATACTGCCATTTTGCTCAACGGCTCCAAAGAACATCATCTCAGCATGCATATAAGGTTTCTTTTTAATTCCTGTCATGACTATTTCCCCGAATTTTCACATTTATATGAATTTTTGATCTATGCAAAGAGTGATGTTGCCGGGAGTTACCCATGAACATTAAGTTAGTTTAGTCCATATAACACTTTTTTTGTGGAAATGATGAATTCCTATTGGGCCAGCTGCTGTGTGTCAGACTAGCTATTTGTACTCTTTAATGAAAAATCAATATGATATCTGTAGAAGAATTTGTAACCAAATAAGGCTGCACTAATTATCCCTTATGGATTATTTTCATCAGAATATATCTCATTTCCCATGTGTTTTGTACTTGCACTTATCCCATGCTGTCCTGTATGAACGTAAAACATATTGCAGGTTATCCTTTCACATGGTTTTGGATTCATCTAAAGATTGAAAACTTATCATTCTGCAATCAGACTTTTGAAAGTTACTGCATGCATATGTCCGTTGTAGGGATAAGTCTATAATAAGTTTTAAAGCTTCTTTATTTCACAAATTAATAACAAAACTTTTGCATGTTGACAATTGGGTTTTAGTGTAATATAATTAAACAAATGGTACTTGTTTACAAAGAGTAAAACTACATAATCGTCTGACGTGGCAACTTGCATCCTTGCCACACCTAAGTAATGATATTTTGTCATGGAATAATTTTGTAAATCTGTTCTCACCTTGCTTCTTTAAATAAGATAAAGTATTCTATTAGGAAAAATATAAAGTTCTTAAGACTGATGTGTAAACGTGTGGAATGGTTGTATTATGCTTGAAGTTATGCATGTTTAAAAGGGACGCCATGTTTTCCAACCGTGATTGGTTGTAATAGCGGTGATCATCATTCATATTACATAAGTCTTCTGTTTTGCAGCGTACAGGTCGTGGGCCTTTACGTGGCTTTGAGGATGAGAAATTTAGTTTTGTTGCATTCAGGCGAGGACAACGACCTCGGTCAGTTACCTAAATCTTATCTGTTGACTTACTTATTTTTAAATTGGCAAATTTTAGGAAAATCTTGTGGAGCGTTCACCATTGAGGTCCTCATAGATCTAAAACATAAAATTGTTGTTGCAAGTAGATTACTAGTTTTGGACGTCATGAGCATCTCTTTATCGATATATTCTCCATATCTATTGTTGCATTATGTTTTTAGGAAGGGTAAAAGGCACCTAACCTCCCCTGGTTTTGGATGCCATGAGCACCTCTTTATTATTATATTCTCCATATCCACTGTTGCATTTTGTTCTCTATGGTTTCATGAGTTCTAATAGAATTTCCTGTGGTTAAAAATCTTCTGGGAGTCTTGTATTTTGTAAAAAAATCCAAATTAAACATTTTTATGATCCTCCTCTGTTAAATGTTGCAGAAGTGGTAAATTATGAACACGTAGCAATGCAACATCAGTATAATGAGACCCATTTTGTGAATGAAATCATAAAACTCATATATCCAACGCCAACCTGAACTGTCCTACCCATTTTCTTCTAAAACTTATTTACCCCAGATCCATTTTTCACCCCCCTTCGCCCTCATGATAGACATTATTTCCTCAAGCCTTTCCATCTTCAATGTATTTTTTTTAATCGAAACTACCCATTCTGCAGTTCCAAACCCAACAAAAAAAGCTGGATTCTCAAAGGGAGTTTCAGCTGATAGCATCCCATCAGCACTAGTCATACTCTCTTCCAAACACTGCTAAACGTCATCCATCTGCCGCATGTTCCCATTAGCAAGAACTGGGATTCTTAAAGCATTTTCCAGAGCTGTGATGACCTTCCAGTTGGCTCGAATCTTTCCCATCTTTCCAATCTCTTGTTCGGCCATGAATAGCTAAAAGCAAGCAACTATCTTCCTCTACCATTTTGTTGTAAGCAACTGTATCCTCCAAATTTGGAAAGACTCCTACTTTGCATGAAGTGGTGACGTTAAGATTTGGACCTAGTTTTTTTAACGAAAGCTTTCACGAATGCAAAGTTATCCATTTGGAAAGCTGCATAATTGTCAAGTCCCAGTCTGTTGTCCTCATCGCACCATGATGGATGTTCCAGAAATCAAGTTTATGAAAATAGGGGGGAAAGAAGGAAGGGTGAAAAATAGGGTTGCACAAAATAAGTTTTGGATGAAAATTGGGAGGGCATGTGAATTTGATTATTTTGTTTGTAAATAATATTTAACATAGAAAAATGATAAGAAGTGTTTATCTTAAAATTTTCAAAAAATACAGGGATTTTTAAACTATAGGGATTGGGGAGGGAGTTTTAGTAGAATTCATGAAATGATGAAAATGGATATTTATTAATTGGGAATGATATGTTGATGTTTGATATGACAGGGAACCATGGCCTCTTGATGGTATGAATTTGGAGACTCTCAAGGAACAACGTGGTAAACAAAATCTGGAAGATACTGAAATTGACTATGGTATTTGAACTTTTTAAGACTCTTGAAGTAATTATTTTGTAATTATATGTTAAGTGCCCAATAAACTCAGTCGCATATCCATTATATATTTCTACAAAGTTTGTGGCACTACCAAGTCGTCAAATTATCTACTGTCTCTGTTTGTCAGAGGATGTGATTAGCGAAGTGGAAGCTGAGGATGTTCCACATGAAGAAGAAGAAGAAGCAGAAGCAGAAGAAGAAGTGAATTCAGTTAACTATGATTCTGACGTGACCGAACCTGACACCATCGACCTTTACGAAGAGAGTGAAGACAAACGACAAGAAGAAACGGGCGATGCTGATCTGGGCGGAGGGTGGGGAAGGATACTATTCATGCCCGTTCGGAGGGGCAGACAAGTTACTTTGGATGTTTGCCGATCTGTTAATCGGGAAGGCTCTGAGGGGACATTGGAACGTATAGTTGTAACGCGTAGTAAAAATCCTGCATTGCATCAACTGGGTCGAAAATCTTTGTGGGGTGACTTGTGGCCCTTTTGAGGCTTACCCAGTTATGTATATTCCCATCACAGCAATGCTAATCGTCAGCATATTGAGGTTAATGCTTTGGGACACGCCCACGAATGCAATTTAGAATACTTGTGGTTCACTTTATTTGTTAAGCTAAGCAGTTTGGTCTGTCTCGACCGACCATCGGGCAGTGCATGGATTAGGTTTGTCCAGGTTCGGGTCGGTTTGTGGCTCGATTGAAAGTGACAAAATGATGTCATTTAGTAAAAAATGATGTCATTTATAAATTTTTTTAAAAAATTTATAAATGAGCTAGGTTGGATTACAATTTGACCTATTAATAGTAGACATACGTAGGAAACTTATTTTAAGGTTTGTTGACTCTTAAACCTATCAATTTGGATTGCTAGACCATTCAATTTAATTATTTTATCTCATAATTCTTTTTTTAAAAAATAAATTACCTTCATTCTCAAGTTATTGACTAACATTTATGCTTTATGGGTAGGAATTAGCATATATAAACTATAATGGATTGGGTTAACTGAAGAGCAACACTTAAATGAGTTTTACATAACTTGTCCTTTAAATTTTATTAATACACATATTAAGGTGTGTCTTTAAATTTTATTTTAATATATAAAAAATACTTTAATTTAGTTGATCAGTCACGACGTTTCAATCTTCAAACATGAAATATTTGATCTAGTAATAGGTTGGAGAGCCTGTGAAGACCTAATAGCTCACAGACAGCAACATCTATATACGATCATAATCTCAACCTAGCTAATTATGTTCATATATAGACGTTGCTGGCTTCTTCTCCTATTTTTACTTTATAACATCATTTCCTTTATCCAATTAAGGTTTTTGAAGAGAAAATAATGGATATTATTTGGTGCATTCCCAATTTTTATTTTACATTTTTCATATCCAAATTGAATAATCAAAGCATCTGAGGATCATTCTAAATATGTTCATATCACCCTTATTGTTAAATATGACTTTGCTTGCCCATTCAACTAGATTATCATAGTTGTTGGACAGATAGAATTGCTTGTTTTCGAAGGTTTGCTGCATATTAGCGATCAAAGATTATATGAGATATTTTCATCCTCAAAATTACATAATTTACATGTCAAATCAATGCTTCTTTGATTTTATCTTTAGTTTTTAGCCTCTTTTGGTTATAAGTCACATAATAAATGATTTTTCTTGGGATATTTGATTTCGTACTTGTGCTTTATAATCAAGTATATGTAAGATATGTTGGTGCAATGACCTGATTTATGTTTAATCAATTTGATCTTATATCTACACTGCCTGTACTTGGCGTATAGTTTGGCAAGTTACCTTTGATGAGTAGAAAGTCTCTTAGGTTGCATTGCCAATGATTTCATTGCACTATCTCCTACAACATTCTCAGTTAGCATAAACTTAAAACGATTGAGTTTCAATTAGCTTAGAGTTTCAGTTAGCTTGCATAGGAGACCTAATTTACACTAGTTTTCATACAAAATCTGATATCATTCTTGTTGCCTATAATTACTTTAAACTCCATTATGAGAAGATACTTTAACCTTAACATTTAATTTAGACTTTAAGAATTGTGGAGTTTTCCTTTTAGGTTCTAAAAGCTAGCAACTTTTAAGTGAAGAAAGTGTGTCCATCTAGGTCAAATAGACTCATGCCATGTAAATTTATCCAAAGAGGGAGCCTTCTATTTTTAATATCATGTGAAAGCAACCTAGGCTACCTTTTTTCAAGAAAAATGGGCCTAATATTGAACTGCCATGAACCATTGTCCATCACTCTTAAGGTATCATATTATGATGAAAACTTAAAATAAATTTATATTCATCTAACATGAGAACATTAATTTAGATATTTTCCATGTTTTGCATGCCTAAGTATGAAGAGGAGGAAAAGTTGATCTTCTATCCACATAAAAAAATAGCCAAAGAAGATTTTCGTATCACCAATCCATCCTTAAGAACTTGAACTATGGGAACAACAACTAGTTGACCATCTTTGATGCTGGACCCCACTGCTGGAGCCCAACATCGGACATGAGAGCGTGGCAGGAAACGTGCTGCTTAAACATTTAAAAGGAAAAAGACCCGCGGAAGATTAATGGGCCTGCTGGAAAGTAAACTTGAAACCTGCTTTCTTGCATAATTAAAGTAAACGAAACGAAACATGTAAATTAAATAATTGAGAAAAGAGACCATCGGAAGTACAATGGACCCATCATGAAACTTTCATACTTTTAAACATATCCATAATTCATGCTCCAAAGAGGAGTTTCATAAAGCTTTACTAATATCTCAAATCAAATTACAACTTTGAGTTCAAGAGCCAAAAGTATAAAACACTCT
>JANITW010000236.1:47691002-47707815 GCA_027564335.1 Erythroxylum williamsii | reverse complement strand
ACAAGTTATGTATTTTGTGATTTTTGTGACTTTTTCCCTAATCCAACCCTCTTCATTCTTTTGCTTATAACTTTTCTTTCCGACATCCAAGTGACTTGATTTTTGAAGCGTTGGATTCCTAAGACATCCCTATACCTTTTTATGGAAAATTTGCAGATTTTGAGATTTAATTGAGGATGATTGATTTAGTCAATGTGAGTTGGAAAATTTTATGAACATGGTTCAGTATTTTGGTAAATTTTTAGTCTGTGGAGATCCAGTTGAGCTGATTGTTGTTTCTAAATAAACTAAAGATATGGATATACAAGTTATCTGAAGGAATCAAATTTCAATTCAGTCCCTAAGATTTTTAATTTCTGAATTGAAGTATTAAAGTTATAAGAATATGTATAAGGGCAAATTGGGCATGACACTTAAGATTATAAGACCTAAGGCTTAATGGAGGGGCATAATGGTCCTTGCTCATTCATTTAAGGCTTAAGTGAAAGAAATTAGAAGAAGAAGTATATGTTTCTTATAAAATGAAGAAGAGAAGTCGTGGAAGAGAAAGAGAAGAAGAGAAAGCTAGAGTTTTTGGAGATCTTGAAGAATTTGATGAATCTTGGAGCTAAACAAGTAAGTGCGAGGCTCAACCCTTCTTGATTTGTTGAATGAATCATGTTTAGTGATTGTTAGAAGTGAAAAATGGGGTTGAATGTGGGTAGGATGATATTGATGAACCGTGTTCTAGGGTTAATGATTTTGTTGTATTTGTGAATGATTTTGGGTTGAAATGAGTTTGAAAAATGAATTAGAAGAGATGGTTTAAGGTTGGATGAGTTATATTTTGAAAGATTGGGGAGAATGTAGCCGAAGAATGTCAAAAAATCAGGTTTCGGGAGGTTTCTGAGCTCGCACGTCGCGACGTGCTCATGCGCATGTCGCAGCACGCGCATCGCGGTGTATGCGGGAATGCACGTCATGGCGCGCACGAGAGTCCACACTGTGGTGCACGTAGGAGTACACGTCGCGGTGCGCAAGCAAGCGTGCACGCCGCGGTGAGCTTCTTTACGCCACGACGAGCTCAACCCTACTATACAGACATGTTTTGGTATTTTAGCCATAACTCTTGTTGTAGATGTCTAAATGAGGTGATTTTTGATTTTTTGTACAATAGAGACAAAGGTCTACAAGTTTTATGAAGAAAGGAAGTTTTGAATCAGTCTTTAAAGTTCTCAAATTTTGGATGGAAGTTGTGTATAGATTCTTGTTTCAACATAAGGATAGTCCCAATATGTTTGGAGTATAACTTTCGGATTTTTGAAACAAATTTAATGATTTTGGGGTCATTAGAAACTTAAGACAATGGGGAACATTTTATAGAAGACAATATTATCAGATTTTGTCATTTACTTGATCAGAGTGATCATGGAAAAATTGACCCGAATGTTTGGACTTTTGGAAGAGTTTGAGTTTTTAGAATTTATGGGTCCTCAAATTTGTATTCTTATTGAATGGGATTTTTACATTTTGATAAAGGGAATCAAGGAAGGCAAGAGGATCAAGAGGTGAGACACCTTTTAGGCATGTATCCAAGCAAGGAATTCAGGTGGGTACATGTTTAGAATTTAAATAAGCTACTATTGTTTTCTTTAAATCAAAGAAGTTTTCTGATTTCACTTGCATCATAAGTGCTGCATTATTATTTATGAATGACTTGTGAAACATGCTATATGTTGTTCCATGATTTGAGTGATATTTTGAAAAAGATGCATGTTATGAAATCATGTTTTCAACAATGGTTTTCAAGATATACATCAAGTATATGATAAGCAAGTTTTCAAGAAAAGTGCCATTTTGGGCAATAAGTTTACAAGATTTTGAAATCTATGTGTTATGTGGATTTGTGATAGTCCCTCAAGAACCGTCACGTGCACGTTGACCCAAGTTAAGGCTTCTCTCGCCTGCCTGCTAATGGCACGGAGCTCCCTCAAGAACTCCCTCAAGAATTTACGACTACACAGGACAATTTCAATGGAAATGTGTATTATGTCATGTTTTGGACTTACCCAAACCATTCTGATGTGTTTATGTGCTCATGTTATGTTTGATCAAGTTTGATGCATTCATGATTTGCAACTTATGAATTTTGGCTGAAAGCCTAGAAAACATGCGTTTTATAAACTCAATGAAAGTTTTCTAAGACAATTGAACTGTTTTCAAGGTTTTTGCTTATCATTATTATAAACGTGTTACCTACGAGCGTAAGCTCACCCCCCTTTCATCCCCATCTCAAGGTTTCGAGTGGGAGATTGAATGAAAGAAAGTCAAGCTATATGTCCGAATGTGCATATTTTGTATTTTGTATATTTGGATTTTGGTATTTGGTTAATAAATGGCTTGAAAAGCCATTAAGGATTTGTAAGTAAATAAATTATGATATGTATGGATTATGAAATTACATCAGAACTCGAATGGTGTATTTTGGTGTATGATGATTTATAAATTTGTGTATGGTTATGAAATTATGTATTGAATTGATTTATGAATGTGTTTTGAATATGTATGATTATGGAGGAACATGTATGAATATGGAATATGATGTGACGATATATAAATATGATCGGTTTGAGTTTTGGATTGAATTATGGATTTGGATATTGAATTAAGATATGATGGGAGTTGTGTATGATTTGAGATATGAATGTGATTTACATATGAATATGGATGTGTTTGAATAGGATTGCTTGTGATTTGTTTTTCGGATGGGAGGTCCAATAATACGGATTGTTGATTGAGCTGGTTTATAGTAGTGCATTTTAAAACCCTTTGCAAGTTTTGGGTTCTTAAAATGCAGCCGTTATGCTGTCCAAATTTTTAATAAAATTGGATGTCTGGCAAAGATAGAATAAGCATAAGATTTTCGTTAGAGATGATATTGGGATATGCATAATTAAGAGAAACCAAGTAATTTGAGTTTGATTAAGGATGAATTTTCCAAAGGGGAAATTACATTGCTTTGATTAGTATGAGTTTTTGAAAAGATGCATAAGATGAGAAAGAAAGAATTTTTTTTTTATACCAGATTAGATTGGTAATGTCTAAGGTTTCCAACGTGATAAGTTTTCTAAAGTACACGCTTTGGATGTCGGATCTGTTTTAAATTTGTTTCAGCTCGTTTGAACCATTTGTTTGCTTTGATTCCAAGCCAATTCGTTTCGCTTTCGATTTCTTTCGCTTTCGCCAAGTATAAGTTTGCTCACGTTTTGTACATGTGTTTGAGTTATGATTCCGAGGTTGGGTTCTAGAAACGGGATCCAACATTTATGGTTGATTGATCCGTTTTGTTTCTTTATTTTTGAAATTTTGTAAATCCGAGCCTTTCGATTTTTTATGGCTCATTAAGAATTCGATTCGTTTTCGATAGGTGATTCCGCTTTTCGGTTGGGGTCCGGTTTTCAAATCGGGTCCTAACACAAGCTATGATCGTGGGCCACATCTAAGCCTTGTGTTGTGATTGCGGCAGGCAGGCCATGATCATGACCCATGTTCGAGGCTTTTTTCATGATCCGTTGACCCTAAAATACTAACAAACATATTAAGGTACCTCAAAAATATAATAATTAAGCTCAAAGACTTGTACTAACCCATACAATACTTAAAATATAAATAATTAACAAACTAACACAATTATAACCTAAACACATAATAAACAATTAAATACATATCAAACTATGCCCTAAAACACGATGCAATTCACACTTCAAAAAAGTAACGTTGTTTTACTCTAAGAGATGTTGTTTTCACTTGACACATTTTGACTTCATATTAGGCTGTGTTGTAGAGCCCAAGAGTAAACTCTACTTACAGCTCAAAATTTGAAAAATAAGCATGAATATGACCTAATGTTTGATCAACTTAGGCTTAATTGGGTTGAAAATAGGCATATATTTCATCCTCTCATTTCTTGCTTATAGTAAGTTCACTTTCATAAGAAAATGATGAGAGTACCTCACCATAATTTGAAACACTTACATGAATGAGGAACATTTTATAAGGATGTATCAAATTTGCTTTGTCTCATTTGTTTATGATTTTCTTATAAAATATTATATGTTTGAGTTTTGTAATTTAACTGAGACTTGAATTTATACATCTTGTTATATTAATTATGAAGCTAACTAATTGGTATAGGTAAATATTTATAAGTAACATTTAATTGAAGTCTCAAGAGACTACATTTCCTCCATTAGGGAGACTAAGGGGTTTAAAACTTATAAAAAAAATGTTAAATTTCACTATACACCCTCAAAAGTAGAATTGTTCTTATTTTAGAATTTAGAATAATAGTTAGGGTTTACTAGTTATTAATTGCTTAAGAAAAAGTTATGGGATAAGTACGGAAGAATTTGATAAGTCTATATTTTACTTGTTAATTAAGATTACATCACTTGATATTTAACACTTTATATAACATGTTTTATATGAATTTATAATATTTTTCTATATTTTGTTCATTATTTTATAGGTGATGAATTTGAGGTAAATAGGGAATCTAGTGCAATTGTCTCTAAAATTTTCTAATTATTGAGATTTTGGAGATATTTAGATAACAAGAGAATGGAAATAACTTTATAAGAGACGCAAGAAGCTAATTCTAACACTGAGATGTCAAAAAATAAAGAAGTGGTGGAGCAAGGCATAATGATACATTAAACTTGTTGAGATAATAGGTGTTTGTCTTTCATAAAGGCTTAAGAAACTGAAAAGCAGAACAAGATTGGTATCATATTTGACCTTAGACAAGTGTCAAATTTGTCTTGATTTTATAAAGAGAAAAATAGTTCAAATCCAAACTAATTATAACTTAGTGTCAAGTATTGGTTATTTTATAGCTTCGTGATGGTTTAGAGTTCCAAAACAGGATTGATGTTTGCATATTTTTGTTCTTCTTAGCATAGAGGGAAGATTTGGAGCAAAGGTTTGAGGAGTTAGTGACATCTTCCCTTATTCTTTTCCTCTACTCTTTTCCTATGTTAGGAATTATGTGTTTATGTATTGTTTTTATTATATCTAGTGGCTAAAAACCTAAGTGGTTAGAGATGTAGCTGTTAATAATTATTCAATTATTTATACATGATCTGACTATCTAGCTTGTTTATTCTATTTGTTCTTAATGTTATATTTTTTATTAACCATCATAATCTTAGGGACTATATAAAGGACTAATACGTGAAGTATAATCTATACACTAAAAGAATAGATAATTTAGCATTAGAGAATGATATTATCATAGATTAATGATACGATTAACTATGTTTAATAAGTTTAATTAGGTTAAATTATACATCGAGAGGTGGTAGTTATCCAATTAGATATAACTATGCACCTTGATGGGGGCGTAGATACCTTAAGTTAATTATTATTTTAACCTAAGTAATCAATCTTATATGATAATTATAATTTCCTATAATTAAACCCCAAATCCATAACATTTATCTTATTTATCTTTTTCTCTTAGTTTATTTCTCTTATTTCATTAATTTAGTAATTAAATTCTTTAATTTATTTAGTTTATTTGTTTAACTAAGAATAATAGATTTAGTGACTAATTATCAATAGGATTGATACTCTAGACTCACTCTAATTTAATAAAATATCTATAATTAACTTTGTATGTCTATAGATATAGAGTTAGATCAATGGGCTCACTAGGACCTAGTCCAATTTCTACCCATGCCTTTTTACATCTCTTTATTGGTATTAAGGTTAGGTTGATGAATTTCAACGAATAGAGATTCATGAATTTATGTCAAATGAATGTTGATTCATGAAATGACTCAAATGGGTTCATATTAGTTATAAGTTAAGGAGGAACTGACCAACATAATGAGTAGACGTTGGAAATTTTACAAGCGAAATTATCCTATATAAAAAAGAAATATACAGATGAAGTGAGTTATATATAAAAATAAGGCTCGTAACTTATTGTCATAAGGGATTTTTCCTTTGATGTTCTAATTATATTGACATTTAGGTTAGGTTTAATATGCTTTCTCTAGGATCTACTTGCTTCCGTTCTACTCTCCTCACTTACTCCTCTACTATGGCTTTTAGTTTCTTACACATTTTAGTTTACAAGAAGTTGTCTTATTTGAGGATAACTTGGTCTTATTTACATTCTCCTCAAAGGTTGAAGCTCAAAAAATCATTGAGAAGGGCCCCTAGCAATTTCTCTCAACTTTCAATGTTCTTCTAATTTGACAATATAATATTAATACGGAGAAGATTACATATGGGAGCATCCCTCTGTGGGTCAATTTACATAATATCCCTTTAGAATATTGGACTGTAAAAGGTTTGAGTTTGCTAGCTAACTTCATAAATAAGCCTCTGTGTATGGATAAAAACACTGCTTTGAGAAAAAAGTTTGATTTTGCAAAGAGCAATAGTGTTGATTTGGAAAAGGAACTTCCAAATTGTATTCCTGTAATGCAATTGGATGAAAATAATGTTCTCTTTAAGCACCTAATCACGGTCATTTACTAGTGGAACCTCTTTATCAAAATGTAAGGAAAATAGTGGACAACTATAAGTAAATTCCTTAAGGGAGGTGATTATAGTGAGTTAATGGATTTAGAGGATAATGATGAGGAATTATTAGAGGCTAAACAAGATGAAAGCATAGTCCCTGCTATTAGTATAGTGAATAAATCTAAAGCTATAATGAACTTCAAAGCCATTTATTAGATGTAATGAGGTTCTAGTTGTAAGGCTTAATGGAGATAGAAGTGTGCAAGATTTTGATCCTATTCCTACCTCAGTTATTGGTAAAAAAATACACATGATCTTTATCCAGTCTCAACTCTAGTTGGT
Organism: Erythroxylum williamsii; assembly: GCA_027564335.1. Lineage (NCBI taxonomy): Eukaryota > Viridiplantae > Streptophyta > Magnoliopsida > Malpighiales > Erythroxylaceae > Erythroxylum > Erythroxylum williamsii. Next base: position 47,700,960 of record JANITW010000236.1, on the reverse strand, counting down.
AAAAGCTCAATGGTTAATGATTCTATAAATGTTAATACTTCTATAGGGGATAAGTTTTATAAAATTAAAAGAAGAAATCTAAAAGAGGTAGTAGGCGAAAGGGCTCTAAAGGTGAAAATTCTCTTCATAAATAAATGTTTATAAATTATAATATATATGGTTTGAAATTCCGGAAAAATATTTTAGCATTAAGGGATTTGTCTATAAAGAAAAACTTGTTTTCTTGGGATTGTTGGAAACCAAGTAAGGAAGGAAAACATGAATAAATTGAGAATTTTAGGGCCTCATTGGCCTTTTATCTCTAACCATCATTTTCATTATTACGGTAGAATTATTCTTTCTTTTAACTCAAAATTGATCAAGGTTGAGGAAATAAAGGATAGTGATCAAGTTATGGATGTTCTGATCTACTTTTTAAATGAAAACATTGACTAGGTGGTCGAGCTAGTTTGAAAAGGCACTATAATGATATGAAGGAATCTATGGAGAACTTGGGGGTTGCTGATATGAGCTATGATGGTTATAAATTCATATAGTGTAATAAGCAAAATTCCAACTATTACTTGAGAAAAAAGTTGGACAAAGCAAATGATTAATTTAAACTAGATTACGAGCTTTCCTAAAAGCAAAGCTAGCTTAATGGAACCATCCTTCTTTGACCATTTTCCTATCAAAATTAGTGATTTATTCCTGAACGTGCGTAGGAATTTTCCTTTTATATTTAATAATTTCCTTATCTTTAATGATGAATTTCAAGAAGCTATTGCTGAAGGATTGGAAGTTAAAATTTATAGCACTAGATAGTTTGTATGTGTGCAAAAAATGATGTGCATCAAAGTGGAGTTGAAGCTTCTTATCTCAAAAAGAGTTCATGGTATTAGGCAATTAGTGTCATGTGCTAGAGAAAGGTTTGTGGGAGTTCAGAAAAATTTTCCCTAATAATCCTAGTTGCAATGAGTTGTTAGTGGAGGAAAGGATAACACTTAGGAGTATCTGAATAGGGTTGAGGACTATGCTTCTTTATTAAGGCAAAGCACTAAAAACAATTGGCTTTAAGATGGGCACAAATTTACAAGCTTTTTCTTCAGATCTATAGTGATTGAAAGAATTAATAATAGAATATGCTCAATTGTTTCTTATAAAGGTTCTCTCATCTCCAAACAAGAAAAGATGATGATGAAAGTATTAAAGTTCTTTAAAAGGCTTATTGGGTCTTCATTTTTAGTAATTCTTTTGCTCTGAATGTCCAATATTTTATAAGTACCAACATAAACTGCATTAATGCAATGTCTCTTATCACTTGTTGATGAAGCTAAAATTAAAAGAATTTTTTTTCAAATGAATGGTCAAAAAGCTCCTGATCGTGATGGAACGATTCAGTTTTTCTTTCGAAATTAATGAGATCAGGTGGGACACTTGGTGACAACAACTATGTTAGAGTTTAAGTTGAATAAGAAATTACTATGTCTTGTTCCTAAATCCTTTAATCCATTAAATTTTGTACTATTCCTGTATTAACTTTATGTACAAAATTATTACAATGATTATGATAAACAATCATCATTTTGTTATTAGTGCAAATTAAGGGGCCTTTTTATAGGGTAAGAAAATTAAGGATAACATCCTTATTGCTCAAGAGCTTTAAAGGGGTATGCTAGGAAAATTTATCTATATAATTATGCAATTAAAATTTATTTCGATAAATCCTTTGATATTATTAAAATGGGAGATTGTGTTGCATTTGTTTAAAGCTTGTGGTTTCCCTAAAACTTTCAAGAAAGGAAACAAGTCTTGTATGACCTCTCCTTCCTTCAGTGTTTTAGTGAATGGAATTCCATTTGAATTCTTTAAGGATGAAAGGGGTCTCTGGCAGGGAAACACTTTATCTCCAAACCTATACATACTCAATATGAAAGCTTTAACCTAACTAATCAAACAAGAGACTTTGAAGGCCAGCAAGTTTAAGTTCCTTATTAATTGTAGGAAGAATGAGTTATTTAGCCTATGTTTTATTGATGATTTACTTGGTTTTACATTAAGGTTTGATGAATTCATTAAAGATGTTTAAGGAAGCTTTTAGATTGGATATCAATTTCCATAAAAGTCATCTTATTATTTATGCAAGTGCTCTTAACAATTGGAATATCCATGAACCCCAATAGCTTTAAGAAGGTTGCAATTCAAAGAATGTATGTTTTTAATAAAAATTTAAAAAAGATTACACTGTTAGGTGAAAAGGGCTTTATCTTTTGGAGGAAAATTGTAGCTGATCAAAATAGTTATTAACTTTATGGATATTTACTAGAGTGCTTATATTTTCTTGTCAAAGTGATTAATAAAAACAATTGAAGGAATGATGAGAAAGTTTTTGTGGGCAAAGCCAATGAATGTAGATACAATGCCAAAATTAAATGGTATAAAGTTTACAAGCCATTAGAAGAAGGTGGTTTGGCAATCAATTATTTGAGAAATACCAACATAATCACAACAACAAGGAGATTGTGGATGGTATTAATGGATAAGGAGTCACTTTAGATGTAATTGATGCATAGCTACATATTAAAATGAAATAGCCAATGGGCTCTCAAATTAAAATAACCCATTCCTACTTTATTGCTTAAATTGTTGAGGATGAGGGGTATTATAGAATAAAACATTTGGTGTGAAGTTAGGAGTGGATTAGCTGCTTCATGGTGTGACGATTAGACTAATCATAGGGCTTTGATTAGAAATCAACAAGTTGTTCAGATTATGAGTGACATTCCCTCTCAGTCTAAAGTTTGTACTTATATAAGGGATGGTGAATGGGATGGTTTCCATAGTAGCCTACATCACCTGCTTCCTAGCTACTCCTCTAATAGAGGTTTACGGGAAGGCTATAATTGGAAAAGCAACTCAAAGGGTCTTTTTTCTAATAAAAATTGTAAGGACTGGCTTATTCCTAAGGGCCTGTTGTTATATGGGCTTACTCCAGGTTTCTTATGATCAATATTTTGTAATTGCCAGCCAGATATCATTTTCCCCAAGTGACAAGACATGCATTCCAAGCTATATCCGATATGCTTTCTCATCTTTGACCAGTTGTGCTAATGTTAGGGTTTGGAGCAAATTAAGAAAGGGGCCACCGGGCCACCATGATTAGATATTACAAGATTATTTAATATAAATAATCACATTGTTAGATTCTGGAGGCCTCCTTCCAACTTGCAAATGATACTAAGGTGTGAGTCAAATTAAAATTGTAATGCGAACTTGCAAATAAGTTATTATCGTACTAGTTATTACTATAGAAGAGAATCATAATATTAAATAATTAATCCTAATGCACATTTCTATGTTCACTTTTGTATATCTTCTGTTCTATCTCCGTATAATTGATTGTCGTCATTAATGCATAACATAGTACATATATAAGTAGGACTACGCAAGAAAACTGGAAATCAAGTACTACTAAAGGAAAACAACACGTTTGCGGAGCTTGGACTCATCTTCTTTACTATTCATGCACAGTATACTAACTTGAACGTACTAGTCATAGAGCTAATTAGTGCTTGACACTTGACAGCATCTATTACACCGACAGCACTAGCCCTACTTTTCAAGGGCTTATAGATGACTGCGAATATATGAAAGCCATCGTTCTTGTCCATGTGCTTTGAATGAATATGGCTCCGTCTTTTTTTTTTTTTTTCATAAAGGGAACAGGAAACAACGAAGTTAAATGAGTCGGAAAAAAAGATTTCCGACAGATTCTCAATGAGGAATCTGTGACACCCTAAAGGTGGTTCATTAAAATAAGTGACCTCAATGTCGTCCAGACCGACTTGGGCGGCGAGCCAGTCCGCATATCTGTTGCTCTCTTGGAAGATATGCCGATGAAAAACAGACCAGTTCCAGTGAAGGAGCTCCCGTATACCCCTGACGAGAGGGATGCTCGACTGAGAACGGGAGGACTCAGAGGACAAGAGCTGGTGCACCTCCAACGAGTCCACTTCCAACTTGATCCGACGGAAGCCCAATCTCCAAGCGAAGGAGAGACCTGTGTAGACTGCCCAAAGTTCCGCTGCCTGTGCTGAGCACCAACCAATGTGCTGGGAGAACCCACCACGCCAACTACCATCACTGTCACGTAGAAGACCACCTGCTGAAGCCGTGAGATAAGTAGTATTACAGGCCCCATTCGTGTTGAGCTTGACCCAGCTAGCCTGTGGACGACTCCAACCAACCCGTTGAACCTAACGTGGACCAGAGTCAGTGGGGCTCAGTCTGTGCTGGTCATTTGCCTGCTGAACCTGAGCTGCAAAAGACAAAATAAGAAATAAGGGTGAGGCGGGATGAACAAAAGTAGAATCAAAAATAGTTTTGTTCCTCCAGGTCCAAAGAAACCAGCAGGTTAACCCAAAAAGCAGGAGCCACTCTTGGTCTTGCACGCGCCGACACTGGAGAAGGTTGGTGTGCAACCAGTCACAAGTAGGGCTAGTAAAGGCCGACGAAGTAACGATGTCCGACGAAAAAATGGCCCACATACGCTGAGCGAGCGAATAGTCACGAACAATATGAAGAGAGGATTCTTCGCCGAAACAAAGGGGACAGGAACTGTCGGCGGTAAGATGACGACGCATCCGTTGTTGATTACTAAGTAAGCGATCTTTCACCAGTAATCATAAAAAGGAGTGCACCCGCTGGAGACCCCGCCATTGCCAAATGGCCAGCCATACCCCATGCGGAGTGTCCGCCCGTCATAAGGGAGTACGCAGAAGCAACGGTGAAGTATCCATAATCAGTGGCACCCCAGACGAGCCTGTCGTCACCCTGAAGAAGGGAAGGAGGAACCATGCCGGCTATAGAGCAGCAAATGAAAGGGGGAAGGAACCCCATTAAGATAGCCAAGTTCCACTGTCCCGTGGGCGCAACATAGTGGTGAACGCTGTGGTGAAGCAGGTGATCCGGGACGGCCTGAATAGAATGAGAAAGTAGAGGGCCAACTCCCGTGACCCAAGGGTCGAGCCAGAAACGTGTCGTCATGCCATTGCCAATAAGCCATTGCCGACCTTGAGTAACGAGATGCCAAGTCGCCGCAATGCTCCTCCATACCATCGAGCCCCCCGAGGCAGTGAGGGAGGAGGGAATATAGTGGACATCAAAACCATATTTAGCAGAGAGGACCTGCATCCATAAGGCATGAGGGTTTGCAATCAAGGTCCAACCAAATTTAGCCAGGAAGGCGTCATTCATCTCCCGAATCCTCCGGATGCCTAAGCCCCCCTGAGATCTGGGCTTACAAATCTCTTCCCAGCTCACCAGAGGTATCTTGGAGCCGTCGTGCGACGAGCCCCACAAAAATTTCCGCATAGCTTGTTCTAGCGCATCACACAAGCTGCGCGGTAACCGGACCGTCTGCATTGTGTAGCTCGGGATGGCCGAGATGACCGATTGCACCAAGGTGACTCGGCCAGCAAAAGACAAAGTGGAGGGGGCCCATCTAGATAACCGGCGACGGATCGTATCCAAAATGTGCTGATAAGTGCGCTTACTGATCCGCTGGTGCAGGAGGGGAACCCCCAGGTACCGTCCAAGGTCGGTAGTCCGAGGGAACGTGAGCGCACAACTTAAGGCCCGGCCGGTCGAAAGCGGCACGTTCTTGGAGAAGTAGCACCGAGACTTCTCAGTGTGCACACGTTGTCCCGAAGCGGAACAGAACCAGTCCAAAACATCCCAGACCACTTGAACTTGGTCAATAGAAGCCTTCAAAAAGAGGATGGGATCGTAGGCAAAGAATAAGTGTGAAAGAGAGGGCCCGTGCCTACTCAAACGAATCGGACGCCAACGCCCCGAGGACACCGCATGAGTAATCGAGTGGTCGAGTTGTTCCATACATAGCACAAAAAGATACGGGGAGAGAGGGTCCCCTTAGCGAAGACCGCGAGAAGGCTGAAAGGCCTCGCTGAGCTCGCCGTGACAATTCACTTGTAAGGACACCGTAGAAATGCATTTCATGATGAGCAACAGGAACGAATCCGGAAGACCAATATCGTGGAGAGTGTCATGAATGAAGTTCCAATCGAGGAGATCATAAGCCTTTTCGAGGTCCACTTTGATCGCCATTAACCCCTTCCTTCCAGTTTTGCATTTCATGGAGTGAATAACTTCCTGGGTGATAATAATGTTATCGGTAATCAGAAGGCAAGGCACAAAGCTGCACTGGGTCAGGCTAACTAGGGCGTCCATGTACGACTGAAGACGAAGAGATAAAATCTTAGTGAGGGCTTTATAAAGCACATTGCAAAGCGCAATCGAACGAAACTGAGTGATGGAAGTAGGGGAGGGGATCTTAGGAATAAGGACGAGGATAGTGCGGTTAAGCTCCGACTCCCAAACTTCGTGTCGGAAAATACGTTGAAGGAAAGTAATAAGGGAGGGGCCAACTGTGTCCCACTGAGACTGGTAGAAGAGAGTGGTGAAACCATCGAAACCATAGAGAAGAACGCCGATTTAATTTCGTCAGAACCAAGCTGACGGGAAAGGTCCACAGGCAGTTAGGGCGGGGTATAGGGAAACTTGCTAGGAAGAGACCCAGTGACTGGGGTCGGACCTTCGAGTCTGTATAAGCTCTCCAGGTAATGTTGAGCCATATTACGGAGAGTAGCGGGATCGGTAATCATATGCCCATGAGTGTCGGGAAGAGCAATGTTCTAAGCTAGACGACGTCGGGAATGAGTGAGGGCGTAGTAAAACTGAGTATTTCGATCTCCCTGAGCGAGCCACTGACTCCTGGACCGTTGATGCCAGAAGAGTTCTTCAGATAAAGCACAGATTCTAGTTCGTTCCTCAGGGAGGACTCGAGTGCCTGAAGGGAGGGGGAATCCGAGTTCTCCTCCAATTTCTGAATGCCCTCCAGCCGGGCCATGAGTCGCTTCTTCCTATGGAATATGTTACCAAACTCGGTGGAATTCCAGTGGTGGAGCTTCTCCGCAAAGCATTGGATCGCACCACTAAAATTCAAAGAAGTCGGAATCCAGTTCTCAGCGACCACCTGGGAGAAAGACTCGTGAGTAAGCCAAGCATATTGAAAACGGAATGGCCGGCGCGAAGGGTAGTGGGTGTTAGGATCACGGAACCTAATAAGGAGAGGCCTGTGGTCCGACTTGAGAAAAGGCAAATGGGAGACCTGGGTGTGGGGAAACTCCGTAAACCACTCGGGAGAACCGAAAGCCCGATCAAGTCGGGCTTGGATCGTACCCTACTTTCAAGTAAAACGAGGACTGTAAAATCCAAGGTCCTGGAGGTTGCACTGAGACATACAGTCACGGAATTGCTGATTAATAAATGGGTTGGGTGGGGGAACCCCGCGTTTATCGGCACTTTCTAGCTTAGCATTAAAATCCCCACCCATAAGCCATGGGACGGTGATGTGCGGAGCAAGGTTGGCCAGATAATACCAAAGATACTTTTGAAGCGCGTACATGGGGCTCGCGTAGATGGCAGCGAATTCAAAGATCTGGTGGTCCCACTCAACCCGAGCATGAATAAATTGACGATGCGCTAAACGGACCCTAACGCCGACATTCTCCTGCCAGAGCAGCCATATGTCGCCCGAGTAAGCCATAGATTCTACCCGAAAGGAATGGTGGAAGCCCAAAGACCGAATAACCCGCCCAGCACGGTCTCCGCTAATACGAGGCTCAACCAGGACCACCAAACGGGGCTTATGAAGACGAAGATAATTCCGCAAAATGGGCTTAAAGGTCCGTTCTCCAGCCCCTTGGTAATTCCAGATAAAAATCATCATAAACACGATCAGAGGAAAGGTAACAAACTCGACTCGATCGGAGCCAGGACAACGGGCCCACTGGGATCTTGACTAGGAAGGAGCACCGGGCTCCTCCATCGTGGTATCGGGAGGCATAGTAGCAGTCTCGGCGCTCTGTGGTACGAAACCCGGGTCGGGGGATCTGGGAGGAGGTACATTGTAAATAGGATGGGGGAGAGGCGATGTGTCCACGGGACCGGGGGGATCGGGAAGGGCCACGTCCATGGCTTTCGTGACCAGGGCCACGGGGATAGACAACGACGAAGTCGGATCCGGGGAGACCAAGGCCCCGTGAGACGGTAAGGATATTGCCATATGGGACGTGAGGTGCTCAGAAGGGCAATGGGTCGAGGGCTGGATTTGCGGAAAGGGAGGGTCGGTTGGCAGTGGGCTTGCTGAGGGGGGGGCCTGGGGGAGGGAAGGGGAGGTTGGGCCAGAGGAGACTGTGCGGCCCAAGGAGGGAAGCAGCTAACTTGGATCAGAGCCTACTGGGCTTGAGGAGGAAGCCTGGCCCGCAGTGGAGCCCAGCAGGCTGGGGAACGACGTCGTCCCCGTCAGCATCGAGTGGCTTCCAGACTCTTCTTTTCCTGAACTCCTCGTAGATCTAACGTCCCTTCTGGACGAATTACTCAAAACTTGCGGAGGTCGCTGGTCAGGAGAGGACGAGAAGGGATTAGCTTGGGAACGAGCAGCGATGATCGTTGGAGGGACACCCGTTGGTGTGTCAGACTGCTCTACGTGGGAGAGGGCGGCGTACCTCGAACCTCGAGTACCATCAGGCCTCCCCTGGGATGGGCTTTCTCGTCAAGAGCCGGACGTAGGTGGAGGGGGCCGGCGAGTCCTACGTGCCACCTGCATCCAGGGGTCGTAACCGTCGGCCGGTGGAGGACTGGTGGAGGGAGCGCCTGCGGAGTCAGCGGCCGCTGGAGGTGGGGGTACGTCTGAGGAGGGCCCAACATCGAGCGTGGGCACTGAACGCCTTGGACATTGTTCGGACCCATGTCCGACCCGGCCACAGCTGAAGCAAATTTGCGGGAGACCCTCATACGCAACCTGTATGAGTTCCCCGTCCAACTCCACAGCCGAACGAAGAGGGACACTGAGATCCAGGGTGACAGTCACCCGCGCGAAACGTCCCTGGGAAGTGAGGAGCGTGGTCTCATCAATCTTCACTGTCTTCCCCACCAGAGGAAGGGCGAAACGCAGGTGGCCATGGTTGGACCGACAACACATTGCCGGCGACAATCCATGGACCCTGCGTCAAGGTATGTAAATAGTCTCTTTCAGCTTTGAAATTCACCAAGTAAAAATCGTTGTCCAAATCCACAAACTTCAGGGGACCAGTCGGATGCCACAGGGAGAGGAGGCGATCCCGGAGTAAGCTGAATCCCATCTTCCTTCCCAGCAGCTTGATCACAATCGCCTGTGCCCAGATTATGTCCAATTTATTCTAGAAGGTAGAGGAAAGATCAATCCCCAAACCATGAGAACCCTGCACCAGGTTAATATCGCCATCCTCTAGTTCAATTAGGGGGTCTTCGGACCAATTGAGGTTACTGATTTGCGTTGCTTGGTTGGATGGGCCCGAAACGACAGCATTGTAACTTGGAGGAGCCTGAGACTCTGATTATGCGACAGGAGGAGGGTCCTCTTCCCGCTCTCGCAGCTGGACTTTTGTGGCGGAGTGGGTGGTGGAATGCATGTCAGGGGAGGAATGGCAGTGGCCGGAAGCAGTGCAAGGAACTGAAGCAGGTGGAAAAGTTTGTAGCAATTGCTGTAGCAATTCTCGCAAGGTTATTGTAGCAATTCTTGCAAGGTTACTGTAGCAATCTTTTGATTAGGAGGTTCCTGAGCAATGAGAAGGACATGGTATTATTATTTTATGTTTCAATTCATAAGGAACGGAATTGCAATGTGATATTAATTATGCTTGGTTTGGGCCGGGACCCTCACCGGCCAGATATTGTCCCTTTTGGTCGCCAGGTCTTTTAGTAAACCCTATCCCCTCTTAGGAGCATGCGCGAGTCGAACCTGTGACCACAAGGTTTTGTTGCGTTGAGACGCACGCCTCTTACCATTGAGCTACGTAGCTCAGTGGTAAGAGGCATGCGTCTCAACGCAACAAAACCGTGAGGTCAGGGGATCGAA
>JANITW010000236.1:47668855-47685657 GCA_027564335.1 Erythroxylum williamsii | reverse complement strand
TCTAATATTTAGTATTTAGAATTATTACTAATAGTTAGAATTATTCAAATTTAGTTAGAATTTTAAAAATTGAAAAATAATTATATATAGTATATAATTCTATATAGTGAAGGGATGCTTTGGGTTCTTACAAAAAGAAAAGAGAATTTTTTTTTTTTTAATACCCACTTTTTGTTTGGTTATATTAGTGAATACTCCTAGTGATTGGACTCTATATGCGTATTCTGAGAGGAAATGAAATATTTCAATGAATTTTGCATCGAATGACTATTCATCTATTTATATTTTGATGTAAATTAAATAACGGCAAGAAACCTCTATGGAAAAATGGTGGTTCCGTTCGATATTATCCAAGGTGGAATTCGAATACAGGTGTAGGCTAGGTAAATCAATAGATAGTCTTGGTCCTATTGAAAATACGAGTGTAAGTGAAGACCCGATTATAAATGATACAAATAAAAACCCCCCTAGTTTGAGCAATAGTGACAGTTCGAGTTACCATAATGTTGATCATTTAGTCGGCGTACGAGACATTGGAAATTTCAATGCTGATGACACTTTTTTAGTTAGGGATAGTAATAGAAATAGTTATTCCATATATTTTGATATTGTACAAACTTACTATTTAACCACATCATGGCATAAACTCCATGCCACTCAAAGATCAACACAGACATAAAATCTTAGACATTATACCATAGCATTAGCGACATTTTTGAAAGTTAGTCTTTAAAAGTGAACATTTTGCAATGATTTGTGATATTGTCGCTAAATAGATGGACAAATTAAGCAAAGTTAAGAATCGTCGCATTCATACAAAAGGTGACGATTTTATAAATGGTCACGAAATGGGTATCTGGCAGTTTTGTTTTGACGACGCTTCGTCGTAAAATATTTGGACATGTAAAAACATTAAGTTGAGATGATGTCGTTTCTTTGACCTCAACGATGTCGTCTTAGCATCTGTTAAATGAAACAATGTCAAGGTCACCTTCCCTTGATTTCCTCTCTCCTGTGTCAGCTTTCGGCTTTTTTCTCTATTCCTTGTTGGCTTATTGTCGTTTTCTCTTCTCCTCATCTGTGTTTATGTGCCTTTGTCTTCTATAGTTGCCATCCTTCTATCCTTTAGTTGAGGTAAGTCATTCAACATTTATTGTTTGGTTTGTTTTGTATACATAGTGTTGGTATTTTAAGATGGTACATTGCATGAGTTTAATGAATTTTTGGAGTGTTTTTGCATTTCTTTGGATTATCTGTGGTGCATTTGGCTTTCCAATGTGTTAATGTTAGTTCAGGAAGGAAAAAGATATGATTTCCTTAGGTAATTTGGGATGAATATGTTATGCCTTTGAAATGTTCAGCAAAAGTTCAGAATGGTCTCTTTAATGGTTTTCTCCTTGTTTTAAATGTCTAAATATCCCTTTAGGCCCTTTTCACCTTAGGTACACACCCCAAAAACCACTCTAAGACTTCCCCTTATAGTTTTTAATGCTCGGGTACCCCTCTAGGTGTCTTTTCACTTTAGGAAAAATCTTAGAAACCAACATAAGACTTGAACATTTAGTTTTAAATAATTAGGCATCTTTATAAGTCTCCTACTAACTTTATAAAAAAATTCCTATCAAGTACTCTATAACTTCTTCATTTAGTTTTAAATGCCTTAATACTTCTTTAAATCTCTTACTAATTTTGGAAAAAAAAACCATTTTAAGACTTCTCCGTTTAGTTTTAGATATCTAGACACCTCTGTATATCCCATTCTCACTTTAGATAAAACATAAAAAACCACATTATAATTTCTCTATTGTGTTTTAAATGCATGGATACCCTTCTAAATTTCTCTTTCACCTTAGGTAAAGTCCTAAAGAATAGTTTAAGACTTCCACATTTGATTTTAAATGCCTAGATACACCTTTAGCTCTCTCTTCATTTTAAGAAAAACTCTAAAACTACTATAGGACATCCTTATTTAGTTTTAGATGTTTGTATGTAAAACCTTAGGAACCATCCTAGGACTTTTTTTGTTTAGTTTTAATTGTTTAGATATCCTTTTATATCTCTCATCATTTTTTATAAACCCTAGAAACTATTGTATTACTAATTCGTTTAGTTTTAAATGTCTAGATATCCTTCTAGACTCTCTTTAGGACTTTCCTATTTAGCTTGAATTGTCTTGATATCCCTTAAAGGACTAGATATCCCTATGGTCTCTTTTTACTTTGTTTAAAATCATATTACTTTAGGACTTCCCTATTTAGTTTTAAGTGTCTTGATATCCCTTAAATGTCTAGATATCCCTCTAGTCTATCTTTATCTTGGGTAAAGCCCTATAAACAACTTTAGGACTCCCCCATTTAACTTTAATTGTCTTGATATCTCTCTATGTATCTCTTCAGTTGGGCAAAAACTTATAAACCACTATAGGATTATTCTCATTTAGTTATAAACGTATGGATATCTCTTTATATCTCCCTTTACTTTTGGAAAAAAAACTCTAGAAATCATTCTAAAAATTCTCCTTTTCTAGTTTTAAATGAATTGATATCTCTAGGTATATCTTCACCTTGTGAAAAACCTTAATTGCATTGATATTTGTATAATGTGTTGGGATAGGGTATATTTTAAATTCAGAAGATGTTGATTGTTATAGTGTTTTTATGAATAAATAGATGTGTTTAGATTTTACAACAGGGATTTGTATTTTGAATCTCATAAGATATTAATGTTTTAATGAAATTGAAATTGCATGAAATTTGAAGTTGGAAATTGAAGTTGTGAAGTTGGATTTTGAAGTCAGTTAAATGACTGTTGGAGTTGTCCTATATGGTACTTATGGCATTTGAGAGTTGGCTAAGTTTTGAAATTGCCATTTTAGAGTTATTGCGGATATCTATTTCATTTTATTTACCAACAATTGAATACAAGATGAACTATATTGTTATTTGCAACTATACTAATGAACAATACTAATTTCTTTTAATATTGAAAAGATAAAGGACAACTGTATTATATTAAATACGAAATTCCCTTGTTTTGCAATCTCTGTTTTGTGTTGAAGAGCATCGATAATAGTCCTATGTCATCCTTCTTCTTTGTAATATGTAGTTTTCTGTATATCCAGGTAAGTCATCTAACTAATGTCTCCAATATGTTTTGCTTTATTAACTGGATCATTTGTGAGAATAATTTTTTGTGATTACAAATGAGGCCTTGTTTTTGTCTTGTTGTTTGCTACATTCTTAGTATCATTAATGAGTTTTCATATTCTGATTCAATAGTTTAAGTATTTTAGTTTGGGTATTGTTTGAAACATTGAGGCATAATAAATCTTAGGATGATATATAGGTTGAAACCCCGTGATGCAGCTCCCATAAGGCTTATTGGTGAAATACTCCTCGAGCCTAGGATTCACAGCGAGAAGCCTTGGTTTCTCGATTAATGTGGTATAACAATGCCACATACTATAGTGTTTGTTTGCATGATAACTTATAAAATACACTTATACTGATGAATTGACAAAAGTTGGCAAGATTTATCATTATGTTATATAGAACGAGGATTGCATTTAATAATTCAGTTTTTTTACTTTCAATTGTATAGCTATATGGATAAAAGTTGAATGTCTCATAAAAAATGGTCCACTAAATATGTAGGAGCTAGAGTCTCATGCAATTTGTAAAAGATCAAAGGGGTGATGAATGTCGTATTCGTTGTCCATGCATAGATTACTTAAATGTCAACTATTAGAGTCAAGATGAGGTATATAATCACTTGCTAGTATAAGGCATAGATAAATTTGATACTCCATGGCTTTATGCAACATCCCATTACCCCTGTTAAAGCTAGAATAATAAATATGATAGATTGTTGAGAGATTAGAAAATCCATTTCATGCTCATGCATTATATGATATGTACATACACGTGAATATTGAATTTTTTGCACATGAAAATAATTGTACATGCATTCATTGACATATTCTAGGTATAATTGTTTATAAATGTGATTATATTGATAATTGGGGTTTTTATATGTTGAAAGCTGATTTGGAGAGTGTATTTAGTGATTTAGAGTTTTTGGTAAATTTTAGGAAAATTTCTAAAAATTTGAGTAAATTTTGGACTAAGAAAAATGCCAAATGGCAAGATAAATGATAAATGGTAGTAGAATTTACAGTTAATTGAAAATGAAAATTTTGATAAATGAATTTGAGATTTATTGAAATGGGTCAATAAAAATTGGGAGATAATTGGAGTAGGAATTAGAATTGATTGGACTAGTTAAATAAGAGAGCATAGTTTCAATTAATAGAAATTGGATATATGGCAAGTGACAAGTGTCACTTGCCAAGCCATATCTTAAAACCCACCATTCTTTTAAGTTGAAAGACCATTTTTGCTTGTCTCTCACGATTGTCTCATACTTTCTTCTTCTTCTCCATTTTCATTTCTTCACTCACTCTTACCTCACCCACGTTGAACCTAGCTTGCATCTATCAATTGCTACTTCCATTTTGTTGGTTCTTCATTTCCATAAGAAAACCTAAACCTTTCATCCTTCAAGATGACGATCGTGGGTTGTGTGTAAGCTAGAGTTGGGTGAGATTTTGAAGATTTTGGCGCTAAATCAAGTAAGTAGCTTGTTAATCTTCATGGGTATTGTTAAATGAAAATAGAATGATGAGAAATGAAAGATTGATTATGTGATTTTTTATTTGTGTGTCATGGATGATGAAAATTCTATGTAAATGTCTTACTCTTATATATGTGTGATGGGTAATAATTCATATATTGTCATTGAGATGATGTTGAGGTTGAATGATCATCAAAGTGGTGTTAGATGAGTGTAGAAAATTGTTTATGAATGGGTAAATATATATATTCTATTTTTGGTTAATGATCAAATATAAATCATAAATTGGTTTGTGAATGATATTGAGTTGAAATGAAGAGTAAATGAAGTAGAAAGTGTATGCTTTGTTTTGGTGATATACGTATATGTGTTTTTAATGTTGATATACATGAGTTTCTTAGGTGTTTTTGAGATGAATTAAAATGAGTTTTGAGTTAAGGAAAACATAGAGTAATGTGATATTGTGCAATAAGAAGGATTGGATGAGAGAGAGATATGCTAGGTGTGAGATGTTGGATGTTAAAAAATTTGGAAAAAAGTAGCAGTAATGTTTCTGTGAAAGTCCCCGCGGCCAACTTGCAAGCTAAGGAAAAGTTCACTGTGGCCAACTCCTTAGTTCACTGAGGCCAACTTGAAAAATTTCCCCTCTATAAAAGTTCACCATGACCAACTCTTGGGTTTGCCGTGGCCAACTTGCAGTAATTTCACTAGGAATTTCCTCTCAGGAAAAGATCGTCGCGACAAACTTTCCTGTACAGCTTAAACATGCTTTGGTATTTTAACAATATATTGTTCTGTAGTTATCCAAATGGAGTGATTTTTAATTTGAAGTAAACTAGAGACATAGGGATACAAATTGTCTGAAGAAAACGAGTTTTAATTCAGTCTCTAAGAATTTCAATTTTTAGATGGGACTTGAGCACATAATACTGTTCTAGTATAAGAATATGGTATAACTTTCAGATTACTGAACCAAATTGAATGATTTTAGTTTCATTAGAAACTTAAGAGATAGAAGAACAATTTTTTAGAAGAAAGTATTGCCAAATTACTTCATTTACATTGTCTAAATGATCAAGAACAATAGACCCGAAAGTCAATTTTTGGAAAAATTTGAAATAATTCATTGGGTTATGAAATTAGATTCAAAGTGTTTATTTGAGGTATAACCCTACATACAAATGCTACTTAAGTGAGTTTTGATGTTAGATTGATTTTGTGATGAGAATAATGGAAAAATACCAGGGATTGTCATGAACATGCATTGTGCATATTTCATATACATAAATATGCATCAAGGAATATTTATGAAATTGTGTAAAAGTGTGATATGTGTATATTGCTTAATATAAAGGAGCAATTGGAATGTCAACATCCAGACGTTGCTGAAACTTCCAGGTATTAGCTTCGGGAGGTGAGTAACCTAGATGGTTTTACTCAATTAATTGTTTGTGATAGATTATATTTTTGAATTAGCTTATGAATGTGATTTGATTATGTTTATTTCAGACAATGAAGGTTCGAGGCTTCTTATGTTTGAATGTAATATTGAAGTGTTACTTATATGTGAACGTAAAGAAATAAGTGATTTATCAACTGATTGTTAAATACTAGACTAAGGTCCAAAGATAAATGTATTCTAAATGTGAATGTGAAATCGTATGATTGATTGAGAATATGTTAATATAAAGCATTTTATTACATGAATGCATGAAAGATAAATGAAAAGGCAGTTGTGATCGGAGTCGCTATAATAAAGAGCTTAAAGCTTAGATTGTGATAAGAGCCTCTGGCTCAGTTATGATTGTACCTGGTATCCACTAAGGGATATGGGACATTATCTGATACAAATTGGTATCTATTAAGGGATACGGGCTAGTAAAAAGGCACTCGGTTAAAACGATAATAATAAAAGAAAGTGAGTCTCACGAATATTGCATATACGTTTCAATACTTATGTTTGATTGATTAAATTGTATTGTTGTTTTGTGTCAAATGAGAATGTGAAATGTGATACTTTATGCATATGTAAAGATGTGAATTATATGTCACGTGTATTGATGTGATGTATGAATTGAGTGAACCATCAATGATGGTTATCTCATTGAGTTCGCAAAACTCACTAAAATTGCATGTTGATTTTTCAAGACCGAGAGAGGACATTAGCTATTGAGAGATGCTACAAGAAGTATATTCTTGTACCTTTGGGAGAAGATATGGCTCAAAGGGTGATCAGCTAGGATTGGAAAGATTAAATGATTTTTGTGTAATTTCCTCTTTCATTTAGCAAAATTTGTATTAGGATATGATAATGTACATGTATGGATATTCAAAAGATACAATGTATTTTACGTTCGGAGTTATAGAATGAAATGAGGAAATTTGGTTTTTAAAATATGGTGTTTTTCCTTATGATGTCTTATAAAACAATAAAGATTGTTGATGTCATGTTAAGTGAATGTTGTGATGGAACGTAATGGGCCATTATCATAGGTTATGTACTAAAATGTCCTTAAGGTATTCCGATGCGTACCTATGGTAGTGGTGCATTACACTTTATCATAGCGAACGTAAGGAAGCAAGATGTAGTAGAAGTGTTTGTACAAGTGTTGATGATAGTAACAATAACAATCTAGATGATGGGGATAATGATGAAATAAGCGAGATGTTAGAGGATTATGGGAATTATATGGAGACTATAAATGAAACTGGTTTGCCTAACATCCTCGGTAGTATTACAAAAGATAATTTTGACAAGTTATTAAAAGTTGCACAAGAAGAATTATATCTAGGGTGCTCGAATTTCTCATAGCTCTCTTTTGTTATGAAGTTATTGCATTTGAAGGTGTATAATAAATAGAGTAACAAGTCTTTTGACATGTTAATTGAATTGCTCAATAATGCATTACCTGTTGACATAAATTACCCAAATCTTACTAATGATGCAAATAAATTGTTAAGGGATCTTGGATTAGGATATATATCAATACATGATTGTAAGAATGATTGTACTATATTTTAGAAGGGCAATAAAGATCTTGAAGAGTGTCTCATTTGTGGAATATCAAGGTGGCGATTGGATGATGGGAGAGGAAAAAAGATATTGGCAAAAATCTTGAGATACTTTTTGATTAAACCACTCCTACAGAGGCTTTTTATGTCAACAAAAATAGTTGTAGATATGAGGTGCCATAAAGAGAAACACATAGATAACATTATATGTCATTCAACAAATTCAACGACATAAAAGAATTTGATGAAAAATTTCCATGGTTTGCATAGGATTGTCGTAATGTTTGACTTGGTTTAGCCTCGATGGATTTAATCCTCTTAGTAATATGGGTAGTTCGTACAACATGTGCCCGATAATTCTAGTTTCATATAATTTACCACCTTGGAAATGTATGAAGGAGTCTTTGATCGAACTGTCTTTGCTTATTCCAGGACCTACTACTCCTAGTAGGGATATCGATGTATACATACAACCATTAATTGATGACTTAAACAATCTATAGGAGGTTGGATTACAAACATTTGATGTTGTTCAAAGTGAAACATTTATAACACATGAGGCTATTTTTGGACTGTAAATGATTTTCCAGCTTATGGGAATTTGTCTAGATAGAGCATTAAAAGGTATATGGCATATCCTACATGTAACTATCAAACTTATTCAATGAGGCTATGAAGTAAAATATGTTGTATGGGACATCGTCGTTTCTTGGAACATGGATATAGATGGCAGGGAAGCACATTGTTTAATGGAAAAGTAGAATTCAGTTATGCTCATTTGCAGTTGTCTGGTGATGATGTAGTTTACTAGCTATCACAATTGGGTGACATTACACCTTGCAAACACCCAAGTAATAGAAAGCGAAAGCAAAATGTTGTTGAGCTCAATTGGAATAAAAAAAGCATACTTTTCGATTTGCCATATTAGAAGGAATTGCTATTGAGGAATAATCTTGATGTGATGCATGCTAAAAAAATATTTGTGAGAATATTTTAGGAACTATGATGCGAATTGATGGAAAATTAAAAGACACAATTAAGGCTATATTAGACTTGTAAGATATGAATATAAGAAAATATTTTCTTTTAAAAAGAAGAGATGATGGTCATACATTATTCCACCTCCTTGTTATAACATGTAAAAAAAAAGGAGAAGTAGGATTTTTTTTCAATTTCTTAAATCAATCAAGTTTCCTGATGGGTATGCATCTAATATAACTCATTATGTGAATGTCAAAAAGGGGAAAGTAATGGGGTTGAAAAGTCATGATTGTCATGTTTCTGCAACAATTACTTCCTGTTGGAATACGTGAGTGTTTGCTAAGGAATGTGTCTGATACTTTAGGTCAAACGAGTTTTTCAGCAATCATGTTACAAGACACTTAAAGTTGAAGAGCTTGATAAAATGGAAAATGACAGAGCTTCGATTCTATGTAAGCTTGAAATAGTATTCCCCCAACGTTTTTTCTATATTATGGTGCATTTGGTAATTTATTTACCATGCGAAGCAAAACTTTATAGACCAGTTCAATTTCGATGGATGTTCCCCATTGAAAGGTAATCTATATAAACTTCTACTTTTTTATTAACTTATTAGTTAGTAATAATTGTTAATGTTTTATATTTTGTTTAGGTATTTATGTTCTCAAGCGATATGTACGTAATAGATCTCATCCTAAAGGGTCTATTATAGAGGCTTATATAATGAATGAATGCTTGACATTTTGTTTGATGTACTTAAATGACGTTGAAATAAGATTTAATAGACTAAGACTTAACTTTGATTTTGATCAAAATGGTGGCTTGTTAGTTTTCTCCCAAAAAGTTAGGCCATTTGGTGTCGAAAAATATGTGGACTTAACTAAGGATGAATACAAAACTGCCCATTGGTATATTTTGAACAATTGTATATTATAGTATGCATATTACTTTTTATTCAAATTTTTATATTTAAAATTTTGTTATTCAATCTCAATTCTTGATCTTTGCTAACTTTTTTAATTAGAGAGCATAAAGATTTGATTCGAACCAAAGGGATTGTTAATGTTGAAGAAAGACATAAGCTTAAGTTCCTATCATGGTTTAGGAATCGAGTAAGTTATTTTTTGATGGAATATTATGAACTTATGACAATTTGTATCTCAGATTAGCTTCTAATTTCTTTGGGTCTTACAAATGATATTGTTATATAACTGTAACATGAAAGAGGGGACAACGGCATTATATTCTTTAGCATGTGGCCCTCATATGTGTGGGGAAAAAAATACATAGGTTGCATTGTTAATGGGGGTTAGATTTCACATACAAGATTGAGATAGTTGACTTAGAAGCCAAAATTGTGGGGTTGTCATTGAGGGACGTCATGACGAAAATTTTATTGACTTCTAGGTGTTATCTCTAAAATAATAGAGTTGTATTACATCAAGGATAAAAAGGTCGTTCTATTTAAGTACAAATGGTTTAATCTTGTTTATATGAAGGTAAATAGGAATATTACTAACATCAGTGTTACTAAGACATGGTATATATGATAATGACCTGTTTGTCCTTGCAAGTCAAGTGAAGCAAGTTTTCTACCTCAATGATAGTGTATTGGGTAGCAATTGGAATAGTGTTTAAAAGTTTCAACACCAAGGTCTCTTCAATTTTTATGAAAGGGATGATTGTATAATGAATGAGGATGATGATGAAGTATATCAAAAGATTGAATTGGACTTGAATAATGAAGCCATTCAAATAGAAGATACATATATATCTTTATTTCATAAGAGAGATGTTGATCCCAATATAATATAAGAGGATGAACTACAAGCCAATTTTATCACCCAAAGAGATGAAGAATATATTGAGGATGAATTATATGACAATGATGATTCTTTGGCTGGATATAATAGTGATGGAGAGTTACATCATAATGTAATTAGTGATGATTATTTTGAAGATGTTGATGATGATGATCTCAGGAAAAAATTGTTGTTTATATGGTATTGTTTTTTATATTATTTGAAAACTCACAAGCCACCATTTAAATTAACTTATGATTATAGTTAATTAACTAACTTGGGATTGGAGAAAACAATTAAAAAAATCCAAGGGATCTACAAATTTGATCTTCTAAGTTCTAATAGAAATCATACTCATGATGTTCATTAATGTGATCTTTCGTACTACGATGATTTTGTCTCATTCCTGAGATAATGTAATCACAATTCTAGGATGAGAAGCGATTAAAGAGTGTTATAAAACAAACCTTTTTGGCATGTTTATTATAAATTAATATTTGTTAAACTCCTCTAACTAAACTACATCAAATAATTCTCCATCTACTTCTTGTTCTTGTATTTTGAATAACAAGTTCTTGACATGTTTATTATGAATTAAAATTTGCTCCACTCCTCCAACTAATCTACATCAAATAATCCTCCATCTACTTCCTATTCTTTGAATAAAATTAAAAAATTTTCTTACCGCCTAGGTATATAAATGATGGACTTTCTAAATTTGTCAAGTTTTTTATATTGTTATTATAATTTTCTCCTTATTTTTTTTGTTAGAACTTCATTTAGAAATCATTTAATAATATCATAATACATATTCAATATAATGGCACATGGTAAAAATAAGGGAAAGAAGGTGACAACTAGTGAAGATGTTCCTCCTCCACACCATCCAGATCAACCACAACAACTGGCTTTATCCACCAATGAAGCCAGTCAGCAATAGCTTGTATCTACCTCAACTACTAGTGATGGATCTTTAGGTTTGATACTGAATTGCCTTGCCTTAAGCATGTCAAGCAATTGAAGGAAGACAACTTGCTTTAAAATGCTCTTGAATTTTTTTGATAAATTTTCAATTTATTTAATTATATGTATTTTAAATAATATTTGAACACTAATTTAACTTTTACTTATTGTTCACAGATGAAACTCAATATCGTCGATATCGAGAACCCTGAAGTTTCAAGCTGTATTAGTTCACTGTTGAAACAAAGGGCGAAGGATCATCATTATCGACTACATAAATACTGCAAATTTTTCCCTTCAGATGAGGAGGCAATGAGACATGTTCTCGAATAGGTGACTCTAAAAAATTGGAGTCAAACGTGTGATTATTGGTCCTCTACTAACGTTAAGGTTTGTCTTCTTTTTCTTCACATTTGCTTCAATTAATCTTGTGCCACATTTAATGACTATTTATGTTTGTATTTAGGAAAAGTGTGAGAAAGTCAAGGTTAATAGAGAAAAATGAGAACTCTTCACAACCAAAGCTCCAAATCATTTGTTGTGGTTCGAAAAGAATTTGTAAATTCTTTGGTTAGAAATTATAATTATATCAATTAATACAATATTATTTAATGTGTTTCAATTATTGTTTTCATAAAACATAGTGAAAAGGAAATACATAGACAAGAGTGTGATAGGATTGCACTCTACAAACTGACACATTAGAAGGAAGGTGAATGTTGGACGTCTGAAGAAGCGCAAGGTAATTATGTAAGTCCAAAATTTTGTTTAATTTTATGTTTATTAACTTTTGAATTAAATATTAATTTTGTTTTTAAAATTTTAGAATAAGATACAAGCGTTGTTGCAGAGCTCATTGTCTAAGGAAATGAGCCAAATGTAGATGACGTTTGCAACAACGTCCTTGGTAAAAGATCATACTACATCAAAGGTCTTAGGCATGACCCTAAGCTGATTGTGGCATCCTCTCGCGACCAATATATGTAACGACGTTTCAAGAAGAGAATCGGTCGCTTAAGACTTCGTTATAACATAATAAACAAAAGTTAGATTGTAATAAATAAAAGTTAGCCAAGTTTGGAAAGATAATCAAATAAATACTAGTCTCAAATTATAAAAGTAGTAGTGACGATGGAAACGACCCTTAGTTTGTACATAAGCTTTTTTAATTAACATTTAATGACAATTATTTTTATTTTTATTTTTGATTAATTAATTATAAATCAAAATATCTAAATATCACAAACAATATGATGGATTAAAAATCCTAAAAATAATCATAATTGAATATCCAATTTTTTATACAAATGTTTACTAAAATATCAAAACTCATCACCAAAACTTTTTAGCAACTTTATTCAAAATGTCACCAATAATTTTTTTAAAATTAAATAAAAAACATAGCTAAAAAGATTTTGCAATGATTCCAAAATCGTTGCTAAAAGTTTTTTAATACATTACCTAATTTGTAGAAAATAACATTTAGCTATGTTCTGAAAATTGTGGCTAAAATATGTTTTGTTATGTAAACATTATATCCTTGCAATATATTATTTGCTACAGGTAATTAATGTAGCTAATACTTAACTTTTAGCCACCAATAATAATCGTCAGGAATAGTCTTTTGCAACGATTAGTTTTAATCTCTTCTATTTCTTTTGACGTTGTACCATAAATCAAAGAGAAAAATAATTTGCGATGAAAACATCGTCGATAATAATTTTTTGCTACCTGAATTTTGCAGTGAAATGTTCAATGATTTTTTTCGTTGCCAAAAAATATTTGCGACGGATTTTGCACTTGTACCAACAGAAATATTTGTGTCGCCAATTATTCTTCTGTCTAATTTTATATTGTTTTATTCTATTTTATAAATTTTAACTATTTATTTATGTGAATCTTATATAAATAAATACAAAATTTGTATAAATAAATAGTTGATATTCATAAAACAAAATAAAACACTATAATATTAAACAGAAGATCTTATACGGTGTCGGCCGAGCCGTCATTGTAGATCACACCGATGTGTTGTTTTCTGTATAACATAGTAAGCAAGTTATTTATCTTTATACAGGAAAATATAATTCCCACGTCATTAAAAAATAATTGAGCCGTGTAACCAGGGGTAGAATATGATTGCACCTCTCTCTCTCTCCGGAGCTACAAGCCATAAAGCAAGGTGGTACACAGAGATCTTTCACACACAAACACTACTATACCTCCTTCTTCTTCTCCTTCTCCTTCAGAAATTGAGTTATTCTTTCAAGATACTATCTCATCCATGGATACTGCTCAGTGGCCACAGGTAAAAGTATATACAGATCCATGGCATGGCTAGCTCTTGATGATGCCGTTGAACTTTTCTCTCTTATGGGTATATTTTTGGAAAGTCAAATTCATGGTTAAATTGTATGGATTTGTCGCTTTACTGCGTGCTCTTTTTTTGAAAAAGATGAGGAGGGTATATGCTCATGGATATATATGGTAGTGCAACAGGTTGCTCATCCCAGTGATTTGGACTTGATGTTTATCATTTCTTCACATTCACATATAAAGCACTTTTATCTCTTTCTTTTGCTTTTGCTTGTGTATTAAATGTATGATAAAGAGATAAAGGGGTGCTATTTATCCTTTCCCTTTTCTTTTCCGACCTGATACATTGTAGGAAAAGTGTGAAAAGATAGCCAAATTTGTTTGTATATGTTTGTTTCTCCGTCTGTGATCTTTCTTCCTTTCTTTCTTTCACTTTCTCCAGGTTTTTCATCTTCATGTTATGGTTTCCTTTATGTCTATTTTTCATTCGTCTTTTTGCTTCTGTTTTTTCTTGTTGCTGCCTTCTCTTCTTTAGGAGATAGTGGTGAAACCAATAGAAGAGATAGCCACAAAAACATGCCGAAAAGCTTCTCCTTCAGCGTCAGAGAGGAAGAAAAGCCCTCACAAAGAACAGGCCTTGAACTGTCCAAGGTGCAAGTCAACCAATACCAAGTTCTGCTACTATAACAACTACAGTCTCACACAACCTAGGTACTTTTGCAAGACTTGTAGAAGGTACTGGACTGAAGGCGGTTCTCTTAGAAGCATTCCTGTTGGTGGTGGTTCAAGGAAGAACAAGAGATCATCGTCTTCTTCTTCCAAAAAACTGCCTGCTGTTGTCTCCCCTCCAAGCATGTCACAAGCTTCCACTCAAAACCCCAGGACCCCTGAAAGTAAAGACCTAAACCTAGTCTTCCCATCAACTCAGAGTTTCTCTGAACTGATGCAAGTTCGAATCTTGGAAAACAATTACAAGAACCAAATCTCCTCTCCTTCTTCTACATCCAGTACGCCTCAACTCTCACCTTTGGAGTTGTTAACTGGAATCTCTTCAAGAGGTTTGAATTCTTTCATGCCTATGCTGATTCAAGATCCCAACACAGTATATAGTACTTCTGGGTTCCCTCTTCAAGATTCCAAGCCAAATTTAAATTTTTCTTTGGATGGTCTTGGTACAGCGAGCAGTGGGTATGAAATCGTTCAGGGAGTTCCAGAAAACAGTAGTGGAAGGCTTTTGTTCCCTTTTGAAGATCTAAAGCACTTGTCTAGCACAAATGGAATTGATCGAAATGCTGATCATGGAGATTCAATAGGATACTGGACAGGGATGTTGGGTGGAGGAACATGGTAAATTAGAAGTAGATGGTCAAGAAAATAATAATATGGGTTTTATATCTTAACTTTGGCTTCTTTAACTTCTTATAATTTCTTAAGGTGGGTGACTTGTATTGAAATATTCACTACTAACAGATAGGATACTTTCTTTGTTAATTTAGCACCAGCGGTGTTCTTTACTTCTTTTCACGGATATGGGAAGTTGAAGAGCTCTGCCGACTTGTATCATTGGTTGGCTTGGCAAAACAAAACGTAAATGTATAATGTGTTAGCTGTAATAATTTGTACGGATTGTAAGACTTCTATTCATCAGTTTTATTAAGATTTGAGAACATCAAATGTGTTGCAATGAATTCTCTGTTTCTTCCCAATCTTTCCTTTGGTGTATGTGAGTGTGTGTGCGCATATATATATTTATATATATAACAGGTTTCCGGTTCATGACCTCATCAGGAGTTCTGATATTCTTAGAAGTACATCTTCCTGAAGCATGCAGGTAGGAGGGTAGAGAAATTTGCATTGAAGAACGCTTCTCATGAAGCACACTCATAGCGGTATTAAGTTGCTTGCCAGTTGCCACCACCAAAAAGCTCAATCACTAATTTCTTTATCTTTACAATAGCTGCCCTATTTCACAGAGGCGAGTGATCATTGGCTTCACGCTCTTTTGTTTTCTTACTTTCTTCAGTTCTTTTTTCTCTGGTTTGAATGCAAAGGCATCACAACACAACACATCCTTTCTTTTTTTTGGGTCATGGTATTAGGACCTACAAAACATTCTCCTTGGTAAGTGTGCAAGAGAATAATTCACCCCCACTAAGTCTGATGATCCAACATCTAGGTCTCCACTGTTTTGGTTTAAAAGAATAGTACATCTTCGTTTCTTTGCTGTAGCCCACTAGTCGAAGGCTGTTGAGTGCACCAGCACCACCCTCAGCATCCATTATGTGGGGTTCCCTTTTCCTGACTAATTTTAAAGGCGTATTATGACCACCTTAATCCTGCCCCACCCCCCTTTTCAATGCGTTGTTTTGTTACTCAGAATGTTCAACCATGCATTTGACTATCTGTCTGATCTCAGTTCCTCGCGCAACAAGATTGAAGACTATTCAAAATGTTCCCCAATACTGGAAAATGTTAGTTATAAAGAAATGCCAAAAACTATATAAACTAATTAAGCCGCCTTTAACAATATTTCATAACATCATAAGTAACTATATAAACTAATCACAACAGCAGACCCGTAAGCGTAGGAAACTTGAGCAAAGAATGGCACTGGCATGTAAGTAGTCAGCTGATAGGACAATACGTTGTACATAATATATCGTGTCAATGCTGCGACTACGTAGGAATGAAAATACCTAAGAGCATCGTGTTCTTTCTGACTATTGTTAGTTTGTGATCGTCATTTAATTTCCCCTCGTTCACGCATGGCGTTCTAAGCATTGCCTTGGATTCTGACAGGTCCTGCCATTTTCTTCATTCTTATCCGAAATAACATTCATTGTTGAAGAGTCCGGATCGTCTGTCCATTTTTACTCTGTCTAATTCTGTCGAATATTAAAACGCCACCGTTTCCTTTACAAATCTGCGCACGTCTGATAAAAGCCAGAATCGCCTGTGGGACCCACCCGTCAGACGCCGTTTCCAAGCAAGCCGGCTTAGCCAGAGTTACGAAAACCAAGTTTTTGGTTTCCTTCTTAGACAAGATTTGATTGTTTTGTAAATCTGAGTTTTTGCTTATTCTTAAAATAAGCAGGA
>JANITW010000236.1:47634954-47645713 GCA_027564335.1 Erythroxylum williamsii | reverse complement strand
CGGGAAAGTCCCGGGAACAAAAATTTTTGTTTTCCGCTGCCGGTACATGTGATGTACCTCCCGGGATTTTCCTACATGGGCCCTGTTAGAAATGTGTACTAACCTAGGAATGATAGGCAAGATGATTTGCTCAATTTTAAAGTTGATGTGCCTGAATTTGTTGGAAAACTTGATGTTGATATTTTCCAAGAGTGGTTGTATATGGTTGAAAGAATTTTTGAGTTGAAGGATGTGCCCAAGGATAATAAATTGAAAATTGTGGCCATGAAGTTCAAAGGGTATGCTGCCCTTTGGTGGGATAATTTGCAAAATAGGATAGTTAGAGAGGGGAAACCAAAGATTGAAAATTGGACCCGAGTGAAGATTGAGTTGGAAGAAACATTTTTGCCTGCTCAATATAGGCAGAAAATATTATAGAAGATGTTTGGGTTGACACAAAATGGCAAGTCCATGGAGGATTATATAATGGAATTTGAGCAATTCTTATTAAAGTGTGGTCTAGAAGAAACCGAGGAAGTGATCATCACAAGATTTGTCAAGGGTCTTGATCAAGATTTGCAAGATATGGTCAATCTCTACCCGTTTGACACTTTTGCTAAATTGAAGAAACTTTCCTTTAGATGTGGGATCAAATTACAACACAAAAAAGCCAAGAAAACTCCACCAAAACTGAGCCCCACTTATAGCTTAAGAACTAGCCCATTCTAAACATCTTTTAAGCCTAAATTCATATCACCTCAAAATTCACCACAAAAGACTCCAAGTTCACCGTCCAAGCAAAGTAATTCACCATCACCATACACCCCAAAAATTCCACACACCCAATAGCTCTCAAAGCCCCAAAACCAAGCTTAGATGCTTCAAATGTCAAGGGTATGGGCATTTTCAATCTGAGTGCCCAAACAGGAAGGTTATGACTCTGAAGGAGATGGAAGAGATTGATAATGAGCTTAAAGAATCTATCCTTTTTTTGGATGAAGAGCATGAGGAGGAAATGGTAGTGATGAAACAATTGTAGCTAGTGGAGAGGAAACAGAGGTAAAATTGCTAGTGTTGCTCAGAATTCGTAATAGTGAAAATAGAGGTGAAGATTGGAAAAGAAAATCACTCTTTCACACAAAATATGTAACCAGAGGGAAGAAATGCAATGTTGTGATAGATAGTGGAGCTTGTGAGAATATGGTCTTAACTGAAATAGTAGAAAAGCTTAGCTTGAAAAATCGAGCCCATTCCATGTCCTTATAAACTCACTTGGCTTGACAAGAAGCACGAGATCAAAGTTGCAAAGAGATGTCTTGTTCCTTTTGCAATTGGGAAGAATGAAGATGAAGTGTGATGTCATGTTATTCCAATGTCGACTTGTCACTTGCTTTTAGGTAGATCATGGTTGTATGATAGGGATCTTAGTCATCACGGAAGAGCAAACACATATTCCTTGAAGCATAAGGGCAGAAAATTCTTACTAACTCCTATGAAATCGGATGTGAAGAATAGGGTAGAAAATGGGGTTTCTTTGATGCATATTGAAGAGAAGAAGGTTATTTCCGATGAGTTGCCTTCATTTGCACCATTGGATGTGGAAGATGATGTGAAACCAAGGCCACCAATTCCTAGAGTTGTGTAACACTTGATTGATCAATTTCTCAGAGTTTTTCCTAGTGAACTTCCTAAAGGGCTTTCACCTATGAGAAGTATCCAACAAGAGATCAAGTTTTACTGGGGCCAATTATTCCACTCAAGCAATCTTATAAGAAGAGTCCTAAAGAAGGTGAAGTTTTGAAAAAGATTGTGGAGGATTTTTTGGAGAGAGAGTTCATTCGGCCATCGACTAACCCATATGTAGTTCTTGCTTTTATGGGTCCAAAGAAAAATAGGCAATGCATGTGTAGTTCTTGCTTTTATGGGTCCAAAGAAAAATAGGCAATGGAGAATGGTTATAGATTCAAAGGCAGTAAATAAAATCATCATCAAGTATAGATATCCAATTCCTAGACTTGATGATATGCTTGACCATCTTCATGGAGCAACAATCATTACTAGACTTAATCTTGCTAATGGATTTCATCAAATCTGTGAGAGAGAGGGAGATGAGTGGAAAACAACATTCAAAACAAATGAGGGACTTTATGAATGGTTAGTCATGCTGATGGAAGTGTCAAATTCTCCATCAACTTTCATGAGGCTAATGAATGAGGTACCAAAACCTTTCCTTCATTTGTTAAAGTATATTTTGTTGATATTCTAATCTTTTTCAAATCTTTGGATGAACATGTGATGCATTTGAGATTTGATGATATTCTAGTCTTTTCCAAATCTTGAGATGAACATGTGATGCATTTGAGAAGTGTCTTTGAGGTCTTAGATAGTGAATCTTTGTATGCTAATGTTGAAAAATGCCATTTTTGTGATCATTCATTGACATTCCTAGGATTCGTCATTAGCCATGATGGAATTAGAACGGATCCCTCAAAGGTCTAAGCAATTCTAGATTGGCCAGTCCCAACTAGCCTTTGTCAACTTAGAAGCTTTCATGGGTTTTTCTCATTTTATAAGAGATTCATTAGGAACTTTAGTACAATCATTGCTCCTACAATTGAATGTATGAAAAAAGGTGAATTCAAGTGGACTAATTAAGCCACAATTGCATTCAACACTTTGAAAATTTTGATCACAAAAGTACCTGTTTTGGCTTTAATTAATTTTAGTGCACCATTTGGAATTGAATGTGATGCAAGTAGGGTAGGAATAGGGTCTGTTTTGAGCGAAGAGGGTAGACCAATTACATTCTTTAGTGAAAAACTCAATGATGCTAGGAAAAGATACACAACTTATGATAAAGAGTTTTATGCAATTGTTAGGGTTGCTAGACATTTCGGGTCCTATTTAATGGCCAACCATTTCATTCTCTTCACTAATCATGATGCTCTAAAATATGTCCAAAGTCAAGCCAACCTGAGTCATAAACATACTACTTGGGTTGAATTTCTCCAATCTTTTGACTTTTTTATAAAGTATAAAAAGGGACCATAAATGTTGTTGTCGATTCGTTGTCTAGGAAATTTGTCTTTTTGAGCTCAATGCATGTAGATGTTATAGGATTTGATGATATTAGAGGGTTGTATGAGAGTGATAAAGATATTGGAGAAATATTTGTTAGGACTAGAGAAAACAATGGTGTATTTAGGGATTTTGTTCTTCATAATGGTTACTTGTTCAAAAATAGCTCTTGCTGTGTTCCAAATTGTTTGTTGAGGGAAGCTATATTGAGAGAAGTCTATGGGGGTGGACTTGCTGGCCATTTTAGGAGGGATAAGACCTTTGAACTAGCCCATTCTAACTTCTTTTGGCTAGGGATATTTAGAGAGGTAGCTAAGATTGTGAGTGTTTATAACACTTATAGTAGGTCCAAAATGACGTCCCAAGCTCACAGCCCTTATACACCCCTACCTGTACCAAATAGCCCTTGGGAAGAAGTGAGTATGGATTTTGTTTTAGGATTACCTAGAACAAAGAGGGGTTTTGATAACATAATGGTTATTGTGGACAGATTTTCTAAAATGGCACATTGCATTCCATATTTCACATCTAATGGTTCTCAATATGTGATGGATCTTTATTTTCATAATGTTGGCAAATTGCATGACATTCCAAAAAGTATTGTGGGTGATAGAGATAAGAAGTTTGTGAGCCACTTTTGGAGAGTGTTATGGGCTAAATTAAGAACTAAACTTAAATTTAGCATAGCCTTTTACCCACAAACTGATGGCCAGACCAAGGTAGTTAATAGGTCACTTGGGAGAATTTTAAGAAGTCTTTTGAGAGGGAAAACTAAGAATTGGGATGCCATGTTGCCACAAGCAGAATTTGCATACAATTGTTCCAGGTCCAAGTCAATCGAATTCTCACTGTTTGAAGTTATCTATGGGCCCAATCCATTGACTCCAATCTGCCTTAGCCCCTTTGTGCAAGATGGGCCTTTCAAAAGCTTGCAAGCTGAGAAGAAAGCTCAAGATATTGTTAACATTCATGAGTAGGTCAAGGAGAACATTAGGAAGCATAATGAAGCCTACACAAGAAAAGCCAAGAAGAAGAAAGCTATGGAGTTCAAGGAAGGTGATTTGGTTTGGGTTTATTTGAGAAAAGAGAGATTTGCCAAGGCTTGGAAGTCCAAGTTAAGTGATAGAGCTCATGATCCATTCAAAGTGATTAAGAAAATCAACAATAATGCCTACAAAATTGAGCTACAAACCCATTACCAAATATCTAATAGTTTCAATGTAAGTGATCCAAAACTTTATGTAGAGGACACTATGATTGATTCTAATTGTTCTACTGAAGATGATTTTTAAGAGGAAGAGGATGATGGAGGGCCATTAAGACTATCAATTCAAGACTTACAAGCCATGGGATTAATTGATCAGGAATGTGAAAAGCTATTTGGGTTAAACTTGTTCCTAAAATATCATACCTTATTAAAACCTTTTGGGGACTTTAAAGTCTTGATTTATGAAGACCAAGATGCAATTCTTGAAGCCTAACTTGCAGCCTAGGTGTGATAGGAAGTTCTGCCAGAAGTGAAGTCTCAACTTGGTCTAGTTTTAATTTCTATTTTAATAATGGTTCGGATTAATGTTTTGGTCGGTTTAAGACTATTTTTTTTGTTTTGTTTTCACTTGTTTTATCTGCCTTTTTGTTTCAGTTGATTGAGGCAGTAATATGTGTTTATTTTCCTATTTTAATTGTCTTAATATCATCAGTCTAGGAAGTTGAGAAGCCGATTTATGTGACTATCCAAACTTTCCTATTTTAGTTTGTTTTCTTTCCTATTTTGATTAGTGCAAAAAAAGGTTATGAAAATTTGGGAGATTTCTCTCTTAAAATTGGCAGATCATATGTCAAAGGTTTGATTGTTTCTCCGAAATAATTTGGGCTTATGTGTTTTCCGAAAACATTCAATTGTTCTTATGTTATGCGTTTTCTAGATTTTGTCCAAGTTTTGATCCTGATTTCCTATTTATCTTTTCATCTATTCATCGAATCGAAAAACTTCCAAAACCAAGTTTGTTCTACACATCCTACCTACAAATCTCCAATTAACGATTTTACCCAGTTCGAATCCCATCCTGATCAAAAGCACTCATTTTCTCAACCGTTCTCATTATATCGTCCAGTCCGAATTCCAGTCACTAAATCCTATTTATCTTTTCATCTATTCTCCAAATCGAAAAACTTTCAAAAACAAGTTTGTTCTACACATCTAGACCTACAATTCACTTGTTAAAAATTTTACCTAGATCGAATTCTAGCCTGACCAAAAACGTCAATTTTCTCGACCATCTTCATTCTATCACCCAATCAAATATATTCCTAGAAAACATTCCATAACTTTTCAACCATTCACTTAATTAAAATGATTCTTAAGACGAATTTGTAGTTCACAAAAAGTTCTACAAACCTTCTTCATTTGTCAAAACCAAATTCCCATTCCACAATCCTGAAATTGCCTTTCAAACACCAAATTCTCAATTCACCTGATAAAAACCAAATTTATCCAAACTTCTCCCACAATCACCAAACCAATTCCTATCATTCACATTTCGCTTAAATTCTCCTTCACAAAGTGCATAAATGAAGGAAAGAGTATTGAAGTTTTTCCACGCACTCTTTTCTAGTTTACACTTAATTATAGGCGAACTGCATTTTAATGTTTCCACACTATAATATTGTTAAAATGATATTTAATATGATTTGAATTGGATGTAAAAGAGATGACAAGAGAGTATTTAAAATTTTTGTTAAATATTAAGAGATTATTTTGATTTATGTCTGAAGAAGTAATTTTTCTTCTTTAATGATACCTCTAGCTAAAAAGATATCATAGAATGAAAATTTTGTGAAAATGAAGATAAGCATGATTGAAGGAGGTCAACCACTTGTACAAGGACATTTTTTGTATGTTTTCGAAGGTGATGGAATCTTTTCAAATGGTGTTTTCTTGGCTAGAGCTATTATTCAAGAAGAAAATTCTTCTTTTTTTTCTGACATAGGTTCGAAATAAGGACTATCACATCTTATCATAGTAGACATTTTAAAAACATAATCATGCAAGGAAGAATTTTGCTTTATTTCTTTACTTTCTTCAATAATATAACATCATCACACCATTCACTTAATTTATCTTTTAAAATTGATCAACAAAAGACTCAAGTTTTTTGTGATTTATTTTTAATTACTTACTGTGTTTGAATTGAAATTTATTAGCATTTTGATTAAATTTTGGATTTCATATACATAGACTAAAAAATCAAATATACTTGTAAATCATGAAAAGAATAATAAAAGTACAAAGTTTTAGAGATAAGAACATATAAATCTTTTGGATAAAGTCAAATATAACAATAAAATTCATATAACAAGTTAATCATTTGATAAATGCTTAATTGATTATTTATTTATTCTCTAATACTTAATGATTAGTGTTTATTGTGCATATAAAATAATTACTTTAGTTCATATTTTGGTTTAGGTGCATGATGGAAGAAAAAAGAACTAAAATAAACTAAACTCAAAACTTTGGTGTAGTTTTATTGCTATGTGGTCCTATGTGATGTGAGAGGGTGAAATCAAGGCAAAGAACAGAAGAATTGGAATCATTTTGGGGCCATATACTTATGTGAAGATGTACACGCTTGTGTAAGTTACCTACATGGTTATGTGAGAGACCATGTGAATCACTATAAACATGTATGATTTTGAAGATGTTTTGACTGCATAAAAACATACACACCTACGTAAGTATTTACACATTCATGTATATTACCTGTATGATTCTTTGAAAACATGTATGCTCGTGTTTTTGAAGAATTAACGAAAGATTAAGATACACAATCACCTATGAGGGCGTGTGATTGGCCATGTACACTTTAAAAATCCTAATTATGAAGTATAAAAGACAATTAAGAGGCCAATTAGAGGGGATATATAGGTAGGACTCCAAGACACACATATTCTTCTCTTTGGATTTGTGCCTTAAAGAATAATGAGAGGCTAATTCTCTTCCTTCCAATTCAAAGGGTACATCTAAGCCTAATAACGTGTTTATGCATTAATCAATTTCAATAACATTTTTCCTATCTCTCTTTCGAAATTCATTACATTATTATGTGTTTAATTTCTTGTTTCTTAGAGTGTGATAATCCATATCATTTTAATATTTTTCATGTTTATGATCTCAAATTAACTTATTTTCAACATAATGGCCCTAGATCATATCATATTAATATTGAATATCTTCCATCTTATTGGTGAGGGTTATATTATGGTTGTTGATGGAATTGGATTAAAAAAATTATATAATTAGACCTAGAAAAGAAGTAGTCAGAATGATAAAAGTAAAATTTAGAAAATAAAGAAATTAATGATAACTAATGCTTACATAAGTACTTCCCCTAGTGTCATCTTTGATATAATGATTCAATAAGCATAAAAGGTAGTTATTATCTAGACCAATAGAACTTCCTAAAGTATGAAATTATACTCTCTTGAACTACATCTATCTATTCTCAAGTTAGTTAAATCGTACATCTACTAAGTTAACACCACGAAGAATGAACTACATTTTGTGAACTTTTATAAAATGTTTTACTTTAACAATACTCCATTTGACTCGTAATATCTAACTGATTTTTCACTGATAAGAAGGTTCTTTCAAATCATCCATAAGTGAATTAAGACCAAATCTAATCATTGGAATTAAGTAGACTAATAGCAATCGAAGACATTTCATAAATAAAACTAAATCAATCTATAAAGTAGAACTAAGATTTTCCATATCTAAAAAACATTTTTAAATTAAAAGAAATAATTGATAAAAAAGACCTCATGATATGAAGAATTATTAAAGTGTGTCGAACACATCAAAAAATAAAACTTAACCTTACATAACTGAACTTGTAATGGTGGTAAGAGATGATCGTATCTACAAAAAGTTTGTGATTAGCTTTTGTAATGAACAGGTCAATTTATAACATTGGGGGGTTTGGTCGAATTCATTTGATATAATAAAACAAAATTAAACTATAGAAGATAAATTAAATTAAAGAATACATAATTGCAATAATTAATGAATGTGTTTTAAATCCAGTTCACATTTCAATCTCAACCTTTTACATAAATATGTATAATCAATTGTAATGTTATTCTCGTGTACTTCTTTTTGAAACTATTAACTATAGATTAACAACACGCTCTATTAATCTCAAATTTTTCTTAGATTGTAATTAATTATAACAAGCTCTTTTGTTAGGTCTAGCTACCAGACAACCCATAACAAACTCTTTAGATTTAGAGTGATATTTGTATTATAAATTAAGAAAATAGGTTAAATCTAAGCAATAATTACACAAGCTTAGATCATTTAACTTATACTATGTTATCCTTAATGATACACAATCGTTAGTTTATCACATATGAATCAAATTTACAATAATTACAAATTATAATCATGATTCTAGTAATGAATCCATACATGAATAATTTGGCAAACCTATCTAAACCAATCATATATTAATCCCAAACTTTAAACATTAAATA
The DNA here is from genome assembly GCA_027564335.1 of Erythroxylum williamsii. NCBI lineage: Eukaryota > Viridiplantae > Streptophyta > Magnoliopsida > Malpighiales > Erythroxylaceae > Erythroxylum > Erythroxylum williamsii. The sequence continues at coordinate 47,637,121 of JANITW010000236.1, read as the reverse complement.
ACATAGTCAGTGCTAAAAGAGATTTAAGAATAACATCATATTGATCAATGACCTAACATGTTAATAGAACTCGATATCTTTTTTGAACAGGAAAGAAGAAGATTAGTTGCTTATAACTCTCAAAAGGGAAAGGAATTTATCTCCTTTTGTTTCTCTAATTTTTATATACCTTGATTGGTCCCTTAATTACCTTTTGTTAATGTAAAATTAGGGTTGTGTGATTATACACGATTAGCTACATAGGAGTGTAGGTGACCTTGTCTGTAAATTTTTTAGAAATTATAGAGTTATACATTCATAGTTAAAGACGTGGGCAAGATATAAGGTCATGTATCTCACTTACACAATAATGTAGGTCGTATATATGATTGAAATAGTGTCTTCAAGTTCATAGACATTTCTAGTGACTTAAATTGTCCTATACATGGTCATGCAAGTCACATACACAGGTGTATACACTTCTATTGGGTGTATAAGTCAAAGTGTTTCTATTTCTTCTATTTCTTCCATTCTTTATCCCATTTTCACCTTAACTATCCTTTACACTTGATAAAGGAAAATGATACCAAGCATTATTAGAACTATATTAAGGATGTGAAGTTAGCTTATTTTGGTTATTTTTCCTCTGACTTGTACCTAAACCAAAATATAAACCAAAATAAGTATCTTATGCAACATACACATTAATCAATAAGCATTAGGTAGTAAATAGAAAATCATTCAAAAACTCATCAATTATAGATGCACATATTTGTATTTTGAATAGTTTGATCCATTAAGGTGATCTCTAATCTTGTTTCTTAACTAAAATTACTTCAAAATTGACCTCTTCAAGGTTACTTTACCTTCTAATAGTTAAGACTTAGTTTTAAATGGAAAAGAACATGAAAAAGCCTAAAAATGTCTAAATTCTTCCCCAATTAGGGTTTCCACACTTCAAATACATTTAGCCCACCTAAGACATAACTATGTCCCAAATCATAGATATTTTTGTTCCTTTTAGGGAGGTGCATAGGCTATTAGATGCCATTTTATTATACTATAAATTTTTTTGTAACTTTTTTTCATAGCTATAGGTTAAGACTTAGATGGGTTTGAGGCTATATATCTCTTTAAAAATGCACTCCGTTATACGATGTCTCTTTTGACTATATTTTCATCTCCAAGTAATCTATAAGGGACACAGATAGACACATAAACATTTGCTAAACTATATTCAACCAAAAATTGTGGCTTCCTTCATGACCTTTCTTACAATACCATCTAATTCCTAACAAATCACATCCGATGAAAATTTTTTCTCAAGTTCCTAAAGTAATAGAAAAAAATCAGTGACAAAGGTTAATTAATCATGAATATAAGGCAAGATCCTAAGAAAAATATGTGCATTTTTCATTACATTAAGACAACTCTTTATTATAAAACTAAACCATGCTATAAAAAATCAAATAATATTTCATCTAATCTAGATAAAAAGAAATCCCACCACTAGCCATCCTGAAGAACATAAAACCATAGAAAACCTCATTGCAAGGTATCCCTTAATATTGATCTCAATCTTATGAATTAATCAACTTTCTTAAAATGATTATAATCTCTTATCTTATTAAAGACAACTGTAAGATATGTGTATGAAGGATCTTTCTTCCTAAATGGTTTTAACCTTAATTACAAGATGAAAAGAAGATAAAATAAATTATAATTTACTTGCATTTTCAGGGCTTCTGTGTCTCTTTAAAAAAGGCTTTTAGTTATGAGCATGATTGAGAAGATGATCTTATTCTAGGTTAAACATCACACTATTTCTGCCAATCCATTAAGAAATGGAACATGAACTTTGATAGTTCACATTCTAGATTGTATTTTACAAGTTTTCTTCTTATTATCTCATACAAACTCTCACCCAACTGTGCACGAGATCATGTCTTCTTCACCTAAGTTTTAATGCAAAATATGCCCTAGTACACATGTTGGACCCCGATTTTTGAGTGAAAATAAGAAATATTCAAAAATGGATGAGTCGATTGAAATTAAGTTAAAAATCAAGAAATAAAGAGAGAAAGTGTGAGAAGATGAAAAATTGTGAAAGTTTGACTTTTTGGCCTTTGAGAGTTGACTTTTGATTTAGGCAAAATTTGATAAAATGATCTACATGAAACTTGTAGAT
>JANITW010000236.1:47595909-47606251 GCA_027564335.1 Erythroxylum williamsii | reverse complement strand
CTCACCTGTACTTCCGAGCTAATACCTGGAAGTCTCAGTAACGTCGGTGGATCGACGCTCCAAATGTGCCTCTATAATAGTTATAGTATATAAACATTATCAATTGTCCAAAATAGAAATATTTACGAATGCACATGCACCGATTTAAAATATGTACAATGCATATTCATGATATTCCCGGCCTTAATCCAAAATTTCCATCACAAGTATTCCATCTAAAAATTAGAAATCTAACTGCACCGAAATTACTCAATTCGGGCCCCTATAGGTCCAAAAATAAAAAAAAACAATGATCAGAGAACCATTACCCGGATCCAGGTCAATTTCCCAATCTAAAAATTCCCAATTTCTCATAAGATGAAATTCAATGTTTCACGAATCCGATGCCTCGAGAATCAGGTCAATCGGACGTCAGACGGAAAAGTTATAAGCAAAAGAAGGAAAAATACACATCCTATTCAACTAGTCAGAGGTTGCAGTCGACTAGTGTAGGAACAATACATGTCCTAGTCGATTAGTGCAGGTTGTAGTCGACTGGAAGCTTTATTCTTTCTTTTAGCCCATATCCCAACTTTCACAATTCATAACTCCTTGTTTCGAACTCCAAATTGGACAAACTTGGTGTCCATTTTATAGAAAACAGAGTGATCTACAAGTTTCATGAAGGACACAAAAACTAATTTCACCTCTAATGGTGTCAAAATTACACTCAAAGTTACTGCCTTCACAATCCTCTCAAAACAGTGCAACATTTTGTCAAAACAGCGCAACATTTTATAAAATGCATAACTTCTCATTTCCTTTGCTAACAATTACAAGATTTATTCCAAATGAAATATCAAAATGTGACTACAACTTTTATGAACAACATGAAATCAAATTCAATTTCTAAGTAGGTCAAACAATTCAATGAATGATTCTGCGCACTGAAACTACCTGAACTGAACTGAAATTTTTTCAAAAGCATAACTTCTCGAACAAATATAAAAAAATTGTATACTTTATACCTATGAAAAGATAAAACAGAATACTACACTTCCCATGAAGGGCTTAACAGCCAATTCAATCTCTAACAAACTCAAAACTGTCATGCAAGTAGCTGCCCTGATCACTAGTCAGTGACCTAACTTAAGTTCAATCTTTGCAAAATTCATAACTCCCAATTCTGATATCCAAAAATAGTATAGTATATCTCATTTTCAAGATACTTACTTCCTATAAAACTTTCCAGAGGACTAATTGAGCTAATTCAAATCACAGAAATCTCTAAATTTGATTCCAATCACAATACTCACAAAACCGACACTTATGGCTAGGTTCCAAAGTAATGCACATAAATAGCCAATATTCACAGGTCATAACTCACAATATACATATCGAAAAATTGCATAATCAGTGGCAATGGAAAGATAGCAAGATAGGCTTCAACTTTCATTAAGTCCAATTTCACCAATTCAACTTCAATCAATCTAGAAAAATTCATCAAAAGTTCAGGTCATCAAGCTCGAATCACTGTTCATACTACACCTATACTTCACTTTCAAAGCAAGATTCAACACTCTTCTAATTAAAATTGGACAGTGCTTCCTTCACAAAAATTGTAGCCAATGAATCAATTTTAATCTAGGACAAACCTCACCTCATTTTGTTAACCACACAAATAGTTATGGCAAAAAAATTAGAATATGTTCAAGGTACATTTTCCAGCTTTACTACTGACTCCAATTCCTATCATTCAAATTCCAATTCTATACTCATAAGCATCCAATTTAGTCAATAATTCACCCATACTATAATCAAAACCCCCACTTCAACAATGATCACAAAAATGACAGCAACTCAAACACACTCATTCATCTATTTTCTACACCATTAACATCACTTAATGCAATCCAAACCCTCTCAAATGACATACATCATATATTATCCTTACATGCATCGTCCTACTTCATCAACCATCAATTAACCACTCAAAGCTCTCACCCAAATTTAACAACACAATACTCATACACTTAGATGCACAACCATCACAAAGAATGCATTTAATTACCAATTTAAGAATATAGAACATACTTCTTACCTATAAGCTTCAAATCTTCTCAATCTTCTAACTACTTCAATCTCTCTCTCTTTTTTTCACATCCATGACAATCACCATCAACTAGAGCTTAGGTTAAACTTTTGTTTTGTATGATAAGACCAAGGAAGAGCTAACCATGGAGAAGGAGATGGAAAAGAGAGGCAAGCAAAAATCAAGAAGAGGAGAGGGAGAGATAGGTTACGATGGTGATGGAAAACATGATAAAAAAATTTGCTTTTGGCCTTTAACAATGGAAGTGTCGAGAATGAACTCAAGGAAGGCTTTAATAAAAGCTCAATAAGTGTCATGACACATGTCATGACACTTGTCACCTAATAAAACAACAATCAATTAATAAATGGTTAATAAAAAACCTTACTAGGATTTAATCTCTAGGTCATCCAATTTTCAATAGCTCTAATCCAATAATTTCTAAAATCATGAATCAAATTTTTCAGTACCAATGGACGGAATTTTTCAATACCAAAAATCAACCGGTTCACTACTTGGCAATTTTTCCGGTCCGGGAATTTTTCCCGAAAAATTTCAGAAAAATTCCTAAAATTTCCTTAAAATATAAAACACACAAAGACTTACTCCAAATAATTTTTTAAATACAATTACCACGTAATTCACAACCACATTCCATTTAGGCGCAAATACCGGAAAATGTCATGAATGCATGTACAGTCAAGTTCATGTGCAATTCCACTAGTAACGTATAATGGTATGCATAAATATTGCAACCCAATACTAAACACTCTCGACCCTTTCCAAATTACTGTTTTACCCTTCCCAGTGGGGGTCGGATGTTACAGACAACCACTAGACTCCTAGGGGTATCAAAAGGACGAGGGGCAGATGGAATCCTGATGGTGGTCAAACAAGGTCCAGGGGACAGTAAAGGCAAAAAAAAGAGCTTTTAAATATCCGTTGGCAAGTGCAACAGAGACGGAGCAGATTATTAATAGAGTAAGGTATAAGCTGGCGAAATAGAAGGCGAAGAAGACTATCTTAGTGGCTAAAGGAGAAGTTTATGAGAAGAAGTACAAGGATTTGGATACGGTTAAAGGAGCACAAAGAATTTTCAAGATAGAGAGAGATAGGGCATGTAAGATGACGGATTTCAACCAAGTCAATTTTATACGTGACGAAGAAGGACAAGTACTCACAAATGCCTAAGCCATCAAGCGAAGGTGGAAGAGATACTTTTATGGTCTATATAACAAAGACATATTGGTCAAAATAGCGTTAGGAGAACCCCCAAAGTTGGGACTAGCTCTAAATGGGCACTCATGTGGGATGATCACAAGGGGAGAAATTATAAAGGTTTTGGGGGAGAAGGGGATAGGAAGGGCTGTAAGACCGGATGACATCCCTATCGAGGTATGGAAGCAAATAGGTGTTGTAGGTATTGAGTGGTTAGCTCAGCTCTTTAATGTGATCCTCGACTCAACCAAGATGCCAAATGAATGGCGATTGAGTTGGTTAATCCCTTTATAAAAGGCTAAAGGAGACATTCAACAATGCCAAAACTATTGAGGCATCAAACTACTAAGTCATACCATAAAGCTGTGGGAGAAGGTAATTGAAAAGAGAATCCGGAGAATTGCTACAATCTCGGCCAACTAATTCAAATTTATGCTTGGTAGGTCCATGACAAAAGCAATTCATCTGCTTTGGTGACTAATGGAATGCTACAGGGAATGACAACGGGATTTGAATATAGTTTTTGTAGATTTGGAGTAGGCATACGACAGGGTTCCTAGAGAACTCATATGGTGGTATTTGGAGGAAAAAGGTATTCCTACGACATATATCAGAGTAATTAGGGATATATATGAAGAAGCATTGACTAACGTGAGGACGGTAGGAGCCGACACGGAAGCATTCTCTATTGGTGTTAGACTATACCAAGGCTTGACTTTAAGTCCTTTTCTGTTCACATTAGTGTTAGATGAACTTACCAAACATATTCAAAGGGAGGTACCTTGGTGTATGTTATTTGTTGACGATATTGTCCTGGTAGATGAGACCAAGGAGGGGTTCAATGTCAAGTTAGAATGTTGGAGAGAAGCTTTAGAGTCGAATGGTTTTAAAATGAGCAGGTCCAAGATGAAGTATTTAGAATGTAATTTCTCAGGTAGCCAAATGGTACAACAGGTGGAGGTAGCGATTGGCATTGACATCATACCATAGAAATCGAATTTTAAATACCTCGAATCTATCATTCAGATGGCGATATATTACATCGTATTAGATCTGGGTGGATCAAATGGCAGAGTACATCAGTTATTTTATGTTGTAAAAATGTCCCCGTAAAACTTAAAGGGAGGTTCTATAAAATGGTGATTCGGCCCACATTCTATATAAGGCAGAATGTTGGCCAACTAAACATAGACACATGAGACAGTTGGTGGTAGCAGAAAATGCGTATGCTTAGGTGGATGTGTGACATTACCATAAGAGATAGGGTACAGAATCGAGTAATGAGAGAGAGACTACAGGTGGCAAGTATTGCAGACAAGTTGAGAGAGATAAGGCTTAGGTGGTTTGGACATGTGTGCAGGATGTACTTTGATGCTCCAGTACGACGCTGTGAGATAATAGACCTGAGTGGCTATAAGAGGAGGAGGGGAAGGCCTTACAAGACTTGGAGAGAAGTGATTAAGAAAGATATGTTAGAGTTGGCCCTCACTGAGGTAGTTGCTAGAAGTAAAAAAGGTTGGCATGATAGGATAAGGGTAAACGACACACGTATCACATAGGAGGTTCAACTCAATGCTGGGGAAAGATTCCCGCTATGGACACCTAAACTGTAGGATTGTCGTATCCTCAGGGTCGCTCAGTGAAGACCAGTAGAGCGACTAAAGACGAAAAGAGTTGGTCTTTTCAAGGTGTAAGGTATTGGCGTGTTTGGTTACACATCAGGTATGTCTTTATCTTTTATTGTAATTCTATTTACTTAGATATTCGGCTTGCTAGTTTTTACTTATTCACTTATTTCTTTTGTTAACTTGCATCACTATTTTCATGTCACATTTGCATGTGGGTCTATCAGAAATAACCTCTCTACTATATAGGGGTAAGGTTGCGTACTATCAGACTTCCCCAGACCCTGCTTTACTGTGGACTTCGGACTGGGTGTGATGATGGACTAAGAAAGCAAATATATGAATAGATCATAGCAAGAATAATAAAAGTTGTATAAAATTTTAAATATATGAACACAGAAATCTTTTAGATTAGAGTCAAATCTAACAATGAAATTTGTATAACTAGTTAATGTACTCGATATGTTCTTAATTGATTATTTATTTGTTTCCTACATAATGTAAGGAAAAGAATTAAAATAAACTAAAATAATAATTTTGGTGTAGTTTTATTAATATTCAATCTTATTTGCCTTCATGTAGCAAAAGGAGATGAGTTAGGTTGAATTGGCACAAATAATAGAAGAATTGGAATCATGTTGGACCCATACGCCTATGTAAAGAAATACACGGCCGTGTAAATGACCTATATGGTCATGTGAGGGATCGTGTGAATCACTTTAATTGTTTATGATCTCTAAGATGTTGTTTCAATTATGTAGAAGCATACACACCCATGTGAATTTTGGAAACATGTATGTTTGTGATTTTTGAAGAATTAACAAAAGATTAAGTTATGTGATCACCTACACTATCATGTGGCTAACTATATATACTCTTAAAAACCCTAATTATGAAGTATAAAAGGCAATTAAGAGGTCAATTAAAAGGGATATACAGGAAGGCAACCAAGATATGTGTATTCTTTTATTTGGATACATGAATTATGAGCGACTAATTCCTTCCTTCCAATTTAAAAGGTACATTGAGGCTTAGTAATATGTTTCTGCATAGATCAATCATAATAACATTGTTCTTGTCACTCTTTTGAAATTGATTACAATATTTTGTGTTTAAAGTTTATGATTTATGCATAAATGATTTAGATAGGGCCTACTAGATCATTCATATACATATTTATTATTAGAATTATGATTACAATCTATAATTGTTGATCATCTAATTCAATTGTGGTAAACTAATGATTGTGCATCATTAGGAATAACTTATCATAAGTTAAATAATCTAAGCTTGTGTGATTATTTATTAGATTAACCTATTTTTTCTACTTTTTAATATTGTTGTCTCATTAAATCTAGAGAGCTTGTTCTAAGTTGTTTGGTAGTTAGAAGAGCTTATTTTAATTAGTTATGATTTAAGGAAAAAATGGGATTAGAAACCTTGTTTTTGATCCACAGTTAATAGTTTTAAACAGAGGGATGATAATAATAGTACATTTGATTATGTATATTCATGTGAAGGTTAAGATTAAACTGAGAACTAAATTTAAACTAATTGATTACTCTTTCTTAATTTTATTTGTTAAATTTAATTTATTTTTATATGTTTAATTTTATTTAATTGCATTAATTGAATTCATCTAGACCCCCCTACATTGATTAGTTCAATATAGAACCTAGTCACACCACTCTTTATAGATACGATCCTTTCTCACCATTACTACAAGTTTAGTTATATAGAGTTAGGTTTTAATTTTTGGTGTTTTAGACAATCATTAATATTTTGGTGTTAGTTTTAGGGACAATCATTAATAAAAGTTTACAAAAGGAAAACATGAAATGTCTTAATTTTGTAGTAGGAAATTTTCTCAATAAAACAATCCATAGTCTAAACCTATAACCTAGTTTGGAAAGATCATCCTAACCTGCTTTATAGAGGGAATAGGTAGTGAAATTACCTCTTAATAGGTTATAGGATACACAATAGTTTTAGTCTAAACCACAAACATCCTCCATTAACTTAGGTGTGTCATTGGAAGATATATTTAGGTCTCGTGCCACTAATAGCCTACAATTTCAACAAGATGTGAAACAATTTCAGTAGGAGACAATATCTAAAATTCAAGAGGCAAGGTTTATTGTTTAGAATTTAGAGAATTAGCTGAGTCAAACGGCAGTTGTTATCAGCCATTTAGAAGCTCAAAGTGGAGGGAAGTTTCCATCATAATGTAAGATAAATCCAAAGAACATTAGTCTAATAACTTAAGGAGTAATAAGTGCTGAGCAAGTTTTATTTCTAATAAAACTCCCAATACCTATAAGCATATGGATTGTAACTTGTAGTATTGAAAGGTATCAATCAGACAAGGAAATAGGTAAAACTAATTGAACCTAACTTTGTTTATTGAATCAACAAAGATCAAAGTCACAAAATAACTATGAAATAAACCCAAATAAGGAAATTAGAAAATCATGAATGTAATACAAATGAGGAATTTCAGTATAATTCAGTATACACATCAAGTGTGATGAAAAAAGCAAAGGAGAAAGAATTAAAAACTTTATTCAGAGCTTGATCTGGAAAACTAGAAATCTATATGTTCTTCTTGATCTTCCTTGTTTAATCCACTTCTGTGAGATGGTAGTCATTTTCTAGGCTTCTTAATGCCTTTAAATCGTCTCTTAGGGTCTTAAGGTGTAACCATGTAGCACCTCACTCTCGCAAGACACATACCTAACATCCTGTGTGATGTTCGAGTACATACCCCATAAGGGTGTCATGTTAGAACAGTCAAACACTCGAAACTCAGTATACATTTTTCAAAAATAACACACGCGTATACATAAATCAATAATCAAATTGGGCCCAGTCTTTTTTCATAAATATTAAAATTTTGATTATTATTACACTTTAATTAGTCTTATTTGTGAAACATTTCCTATTTGGAAAGTCATTACATACAGAACAGACGCGAACTGATCCTGATCTTTATCTCTTACTTGAATGCAATGGCTATACTCTAATTTGTTTAACTGGAGATCTTCTTTTAGCCTGAAAAATATTGCAAATTTTGGATAAGTTTTGCAAACTCAATGACTGACCATCCTTGATGGCTCACTCAATCACACAACACATCACATCATATTTTCACATAATTTACATCATTTTATTTAACATATAGCATTACATTCAGAGCAGTCAAATCAATCATTTCAATTATTTAAAATACACATATCACTTATAATGCAATGCACGTGAGACTCACTTTTATTTATTACTTTGTTATGACCGAGTGCATATAACTGTCCTGTATCCATTGTGAATATTGAGCTCTTTAATAACCATCCCGTATCTGTTGGGGATACTGGGCTCATTTTACATAGTGAGCCTTTGGCGCTTAATCGTTTCTGAGCTTTAAGCTCTTTTTCTCATTATGAGCTTTAAGCTCTTTTTCAGTGACTACTCCAGTTACAATAGCCTTTATCTGTTATGCATTCAAGTAATGAAATGCTTACATATATGATCAATAAATCACTTTCATGTGTCATCGAACCTTAATATGACATTCAACATTTACGTTGAGAAAAACATTTTCATTTATATGTAAATGCACATTCAGAACACATAATCTGACATTTAAGAATCAAATTGTGTACACTTATTTCAAACAAATTCACATACAATGAGCACTATTTATCAAACTCCTTGGACCTATATTTTCTGGAACCAACACATTCACATTGCATAATCATTCAATTCATGATATAAATAGAATAACTAGTAAAGTAAGACCATCTAAGTCGACTCACAGTACGCTCCAAATTGGCATCAGCTTCGATGATCTGGAAATGTCTAAATGTGGACATTTATCCTGCACATCAAAATTATGCAATACACATATTGCACACACATTATTAATTTTATAATCACATAAACATTCAGTTTTACATACATACATACATATATATATATGTGTGTGTGTGTGCATGTGTGTATTTGTATATATATATGTGTGTGTGTGTAATGTATAATGCATGCTCAATAACAATCCTGGGTATTTTTTTCATTATTCTCATCACATTATCAATCATATATCAGAACTCACCTAAGAATAATTTATACTTAGGGTTTATACCTCAATAAAACCATTAAATCAAATTTTATAACTCAATTGTTCATTTCAATTTTTTTTCAAAAAATCTACTTTCGAGTCAACTTTGCATCTTCTATCTAACCAAAAAAATGGAGTTATTTGAGTACACTCTCATGAAGAAAATTGTTCTCCTATATCTTAAGTTTCTAATGACACCAAAATCATACAATTTGGTTTAGTATTCCGAAAGTTATACTCCAATAATTCAGGCTGGTCTTAAACTGTAACAGTTCTATACTCAACTTCAAATCAGATTCTGGAATTTTAGAGAAAGAATTAAAATTCTATTTCCTAAGAACAATTGTATCCCTATGTCTCTAGTTTAATTTAAATCAAGAATTATTCCATTTGGATAACTACAAAACAAGTTAAGGCTAAAATACCGAAGCATGTTTAGTGAAAATACTCCAGTCAAGAAATTCCAAAACTCCTTATTAATTTCATCCCAAATTCACCAATCAATCTCCTCTAAATGATTTTAGATGGCTATAATTTTTTTTGGAGATGAAGAACAATGTGTTAAGAGTCTGTTGGTTCAAAAATCAAGTCATTAGTGGTCAGAGGAGGAAGTTATGGCCAAAAGAATAAGGGATGTTTGAAACTATCCACTTTCATTGCACCTTCATTATGCACGATCATGGAATTCCAATTAATCCTCTATTTTCAGGATCGTGCAATCCCTAAATGACCCCCATTTGTCGCGATCATGCACTCCCCTTTTATTCAAACTTCATCCTGGATCTTCTCAAAACAAACCCTTGGGTCAATCTTTCATGGTCATTTTGACAAGGAATAAGAAGGATTTAGGATAAACATTCTTCTGAAAACTTGTTCATTTATGTTGGTGTTGGATCGCGTATGGTCCGAGTATTCACAATACGCTGCGGAAAAGACCATACAAAAACATCACGTATAATTGAAAACACGAAGGATTAACAAAAATACCTTATTTTCGTGGGTGGATTGCTTCCTTTTCTTTTTCTGATTCCAAGGCACTGCAAATCGCTAATGCCCTCTACCGGTATCCACACGAGCATGCACGATCCGGGCTGCAGCTGTAGTGTGCTAGCACGTCCTGAAACGCTTTCCGAACGTCGCTCTGATTTTCCTTTCGGATGGCGGCTAGGGTTTAGCGACAATGGTGTCTCCTTAACCTAATGAGACCTAAGCTTCTCTATTTATAGAGAAACCCTAATCCCATTTAGGCCCTAATAAGTTTCGGCCCATTATATCTCATATAATAGAAGCCCGACAACTTAATCCAACCTAGCCCAA
>JANITW010000236.1:47565894-47582471 GCA_027564335.1 Erythroxylum williamsii | reverse complement strand
CAGCTTTGATACCATATACACAACTTTAAGAGAAGAGTAAATAAGAACTGACTTGTATTATTGATCTCACTATTTACATCAAGTCAGATTTCATTATATACAAACACAAACACTGAAGCTATTTACGATGTACAAAACTACAGCTTATTTACATAAACGACGACACTTTGTATAAAATAAATAATACACAAACTATCACTTATGTTGGGACCTGATCTTGGAACCGGAACCCAACCGGAAAAATAAAAAATGAAAACGAAAAGCGAAAAAAAAGAATGGACGAAATCAAAAGCAAAAAACAAATCGGCGGAAGCGAACAAACGGGTCATAAAGCGAACGAATCCGAAGCGGAAACATAAGGCGAAAGTCAAAGAAAGCAAATCGGATCAAAGGCGAAAGAATCGAAAGCAAATCGAATGGTTCGAAATCAAAGCAAACAAACGGTTCAATTGAACTACAACAAATTCCGACATCCGGGTCTGCAAACTTTTAAACAAAATGAACTTGTCGTGTTGGAAAACCTATAAGACACTCTTGATCTAAGCCAAATCGGTATAAATTTTTTTTCTTTCATTTTATTCATTTCATACAAAGCAACTCAATTTCCCATTTGGAATTTATCAATTCCATAAACTCAATTATTTTATCCTTCACATTCATACATATCTCATAATTCATCTTTTAATCAATTCTTATTTTTCTTTAAACATCTCACACATTGCTATACACAATCAAACCATACATAATGAACACTTCTATATTTCCAGCTCAATCACACAATCATCGGACCTCCTGTCCGGAATCCCAACATAATCAAACACATACATAACCAAAGCACTTCAATAATTCTCAAACGTCAGTATCATCGGACTTCCTGTCCGGAACCCATAACACATTCAATCACATTCATCCATATCCAAATCACATTTATATCTCAATTCATAACAAATTCACATTTCATAGCCATACACAATCTCAAGTCTATACGCAATTTCATAATTCAATTACATGCCCAAATAAATGCCTTACAAACTTTAATGGCATTTTCAAGCCACAAAACAACATCAATCATAAACCAAAATACAAGGATACAAAAATCTAAAATACATATAACATAATCCTAAGCTCCCATTTTTACAAAAATCTAACTTAAAAATATAATCATAAACATAATCGAACAAACGTCTTGACTCTCTTTCATCCGATCTCCTTCTTGATACCTAGAGATGGGGATAAAAGGGGGGTGAGCTTTACAGCTCGTGGATAACATGTTTATAAATCGAAAAATAAGCAAAAATTATTTTTCAAATTTTTTTTGCCATTTCATAAAAAATTCGTAATTGAACTATCAATTGCTTATTTCTCAAAATTCTCAACTTTTCAAACTTCATGAACCATTTCAAATCATGTAAATCTCAATTTCTTTCAAAATTCATGAGTAATTTCAAATCATGTAATGCATCACAAATATCAATGAAATCACATTTAGAACAAAACAAAAGCACATAAACACATCAGAATGGTTTGGGTCGGTCCAGAAACAGAACGTACTGCACATTTCCGCATAGCGGTCCTGTGCAGCCGGGAACAGAACGTACTATACCTTCCCGCATAGCGGTTCGGTGTAGCCGTGAACTTATGGGAGTCCATAACGGAGCTCCAATGCCACTAGCGGGCAGGCGAGCGAAGCCTAGATAAGTGCACTTGACCCTTTTATGGGACCTAACCAAACTCACATAATAGATAATTCACACATGACAATCGGACTGCCCGAAGGCATATTTCGAAATCTTAATTTTTTTCATAATCATGCCATTCAGACACATTGACATTTACAATTTCACATAAATTCACATAGCAATTCTCAATCATTCAAAACACATAATGCAACACTTATAGTAATTATCAAATCATTTAAACACAATGAATGCGAAACTCGTATCAATTTTTATCAGGTCATTCAAAACAATTTTAGCAAATTATCCTATCATTCGAAAACAATGAATTTAACAATTTTAACAATTTCTCAAATCATTACAAAATCAATGAATTTAATCATTCGAAAATAATAATTTAGAAACATTTTCTTTCTTGATTTTTCAAAAACACATAATTAGCTTATAATTCAAAATATAAACATGGTACCCACCTTAATTTCGTGCTTGAAACTTGTCCAAAGTCTCAATTTCTCCAATGCCTCACTTAAATGCCCTAATCCAAGACAAAAATCCCTAATTAATAACCATCCAAAATTGAACTATTTATATCATTTAATCACCAAATTGACTTTAGAAATCATAAACGCATTCAATCCTCAAGCTATCTAAACCAAAATCTTTTCACAATTTATCAAAGTAAAAATTCCTCTTACCTTAATTCCTCACAAATTTCGAAATTTTCTTGGCTCAAAAGGAAGCTCCCATGCTCCTCTTCATTTTTCCCTCTTGCATCAATTTTGAAATCCTTCTTGAAAACCAAGAAAAATCGTGACCTAGCTTCCTCTTTCTTCTTTCTCCTTTCTCCATCCGAAAACACACTTCTCTCATTCTTTCTTCACTTGTCTTTTTATTTCCTTCTTTCAATTTTCGGGCTTCTTCTTCCTCTTATACGAAAGCACACTTATCTAATTACAACATTGCCATTAATGAGTAAAAAATGACCTTTATGCCCTTACATATAAGCCTTATAACTTAAAACCTTAAGTACTCTTCTAATTTTGCCCCTAAAATTCATTTTAATTCATGCTTACTTTAGGACATTTTTCAAATCATCAAATTGAAGGAATTTGCTAAAACTTCCTTCTAGAGAAATGTTCCTCATTGTCTCAATTTCATAACGCCACCAAAATCGTTTAATTTGGTGCACTACTTCAAAAGTTATACTCCAAATATTTCAAACTATCATTATGCTAAAACATTTTCAAGCACTTTACTTCCATCAAAAAATTGATAATCTTAGAGGCTGAAATAAAATTCACTTTCTTCAGACAAATTGTATCCCTATTTCTCTAGTTTTATCCAAATTAAGAATCACCTCATTTGGATGACTAGAGAAAAATTTATGGCCAAAATACTTTCAGCTCTTACTAATCCAAGACTGCACACTAATTACTTCAATATCAGAAATTGAAAGTCTTAGGGGCTAAACTAAAATTCAATTCCTTCATATGACTTGTAGCCCCATGTCTCTATTTTATTTTGCAATAATAATCAACTCAATTGGATCTCCACAAATCAAGAATTCACCAAAATACTGAACCATGTTTAGAAAATTTCCCAACTCACTTTGATTAAAACCATCATCTTCAATTTAATCTCAAAAATAATAAATTTCCCATAATGATGTAGATAATTCTCTTAGGAATCTAACGCTTTGAAAATCAATTGAATCAGATGTCGGACGGAAAAGATATGAGCAAAAGATTGAAAATGGTCATATTGGAAAAGAGAAGGAAAGGGAATTGCAAAATGACGTCGCAGCAGGGACTGCTGCTTGCCCTCGTGAGCACTCGCGATCTCGAGCCGATTGCAGGGCGAGGTGCTCGCCCTCATGAGGGCTCATGCGAGTTCCGAATTTCTTTTTTTTCATAAATATATATATATATATATAATCGAAAATTCTAAAATTCATAACTCTTGTTCTCAAACTCCAAATTTGACAAATTTGGTATCAATGGAAAGCTCCAAGAAAACTCTACAACTTCCATGAAGACATCGAAAACTAATCCCGTCTCTCAAGGGGTCAAATTTCCAATTAAAGTTACTGTCCCAATTAATGTCACCCTAAATAGTCACATAACTTCTAAAATTTCTATCCTTCAACTCCAAGGTCTAAAAATGTCATAATTTATATCAATTCAAAGATCAAAAAGCAACCTACAACTTTCATGAAGGAAAGAAAAATCAATTTGGCCTTTAAGGGACTCAAAAACCACTTCAAATTTTCTGTCCATCAATAATCATGCCAAACAATAACAAAAGCTTCTAAAAATCATAACTTCCTATTCCATGATCCAAAAATTGTATACTTCACATCAATGGAAAGCTAAAAACATAATATAAAACTTTCATGTAGAACTTCAAAGCAATTTCAACCTCTAGCTAAGTCAATTTTTCATTCAAAGTTTCTGCCAGATAATTGGTCATCCTATACCACATCCAAACTTCCAAATTTCACATCTTCCAATTCTCACATCCACAAATAACATATGATACATCATTGAAAAGCTAGGAAATCTTCTATGACTTTCATGTAGACCACTTAACTCAATTCAAAACATATTAGTCCAGAATTCGCTTCCAAACACAGCGTACATAATCCTACACTTAAGAACATTTTCGAAAACAAAGTACAATACACTTAAATTCGAATGGTCATAACTTTCAATCCCGAAATCAAAAACTGTCATACTTTATGACAATAGAAAGCTCTCAATAGAAACTACAAGTTTCATGAAGATAATTTGATCAAAAACTGCCTAGATCAATCCAGAAAATTTTTTAAAGTTTCAGATCCAATTTAGCATTTTCTGTTGCTATTCATCCTCAAAATTTCAGATTTTCACATCTCCAAAATCTAACACTTTCACTAATAAATTTCATAATACAATACAAAA
Organism: Erythroxylum williamsii; assembly: GCA_027564335.1. Taxonomy (NCBI): domain Eukaryota; kingdom Viridiplantae; phylum Streptophyta; class Magnoliopsida; order Malpighiales; family Erythroxylaceae; genus Erythroxylum; species Erythroxylum williamsii. Next base: position 47,577,856 of record JANITW010000236.1, on the reverse strand, counting down.
TTTACCCAAAACCTCACATCAATTTCATTAAACTCAAAAACACCCATTTCATGTATTATTCTCAAAATATCATTTCAATTTGTTCAAACTAGAATTTGCTCACATAGAACATTACACATAATCATTCAAAATCATCAATTTTCCTTTCCTTTACACATGACTAATTCACCACCAATTTCTCATTTCATGTCAAAGTTTAACTCGCAAATTCTAAGAAAAGTTTGGGGTCCAACACAACCCACGTACCTCATCTTGAAGGTGGATTAGGTTAGGTTTCATATGACAAAAGAAAGGGATAACAAAGTGGGAGTAGCAATGGATAGGTGAAAGCAAGGTATAATGTTGGTGAAGGATTGGTGAGAAAATGCATGAGAAAGAAGAAGTTTCAAGAAGATAGCCATGAAGACGATATTTTAAGACAAGACAAAATAGTAACTTGGTCTTTCAAGTTAAAAGAAATATGGCTTGGCAAGTGACACTTGTCACTTGCCCATTTGTCCAATTCCTAAGGCTTTAAACTAGGTTCACATTTAACTAGTTCAATCAACTCCAAATTTTACTCCAATTGTCTCTAAGTTTTCAATGACATTTTCTCATGAATTCTAAAGTCATCTATAAAATTCTTCAATATCATTTGAATCTTATTTTTATTTCCATTTATCAATTGACATGCCACATGGCATTTTTCTTAGTCTAGAAATACCCTTAAAATTTGAAAATTTCACATATTTCACCAACAATTCTAAGTCAACAAATATACTCTCCAAATCAATTTTTCAACACAAATAAACCACAAATCTCAATATAATTACATTTACAATTCAATTATACCTGAAAAATGTCAATGAATGCATGTATAGTTCATTGTAATATAAGCAATAATCAAATTCACTTGTGTGTATACTAACATTATGAATGGCATGAATTGCATTTTCCTAATCTCTCATTAATATTTTCTCAACTACTGAAATCTAGGGTTTCAACTCTTAGTATGGAAACGAGATGTTACATTTCTCCCCCTTAATAAATTTTGTTCTTGATATTCTTATCTGATTGATAAAAAAGGAAGGGGTATTGTTTCCTCATATGCTCCTCCGTTTTTTTATTTAACTTCATCACTCAAATAATGTCTTTCAAATGAACATAGTTAATAGACTCGCTAGGTATTTCAATCACTTAGTTAGTCATTTACTATCTTAACTTAACATATCTCAGATTATTCACAAATTTAACTTCCTGTGTCAACATAACATCTATATCAAATTATATCGATATTTCTTAACATACTCCTAGGTAACATAGGGTGAATATGACATATCATTATTGGTAAGATTAACTTAATTTAATGGTCTTATGCTCTCAATAACTTCATACGGACCAATACAATTTGAGCTTAGCTCCCATTTCTTTCTAACCTGATCACACCTTACCAAGGTGATAATCTCATAAACAATTCATCTTTTGCTTACTATTTCACATCTCTTCAGTGATAATACATTTAACTCTTAGTTCTATCTCACTATATTCCGTATCTTTGGTGTTGATCCACCTAATTCGTCCGTCTTTCTTGAGTCATTTAATTTCTAACATAGGATCAATTTCACTTATCAACAGTATCTTGAATCAATTCTGACCTTTGTCTATTTTTTGGCCCTTTTTATTTCAATGTAAGGGCAAACGACTTTGTTATCGTATAATACCTCATACAGTATTCTAATGATATCACTATGATAATGATTTTTTATTCTTGAAGTCAATTAGAACTATACATTGATCTCATGTTCCTATGAACTCCAAAATATAAGCTTTAAACATATCTCTAATAATTAAGACTATAGGCAATTCAAACATTTAGCCACTTAATTCTATATTCTTAGCCACTAAATGTTGTTTCGACATATTCCTACTAGGATGTATAGCTTAAGTTATTATTTTAGCTTTTACTAACAATCTCTTTGCTCAATCATCTTTATCATGTTCACATACTTCTTATTTCAATCACAAAGTGTTAATTTTTTATTTATTCAAATTCAAAATCTTCAATTTGGGCTTTGTTAGTCTTTTCATGTGAAACTGATCTTAAATTTCAATGTAACTAATAATACTACATTTTGCCCCAAATTTAACTCGACATTCTATGCTCTTTATTGCACCAGGTTTTGAAACCTCAATATATGAATTTGTGCTACACCATTATTGAATTTTCTATTCAATACATGAAATACAACACTAGCTTTATTGAAAAATACTCATTTACACAATCATAATCTTTCAGTAATTCTATCCATTTTCTTGGTCTTATATTCTGTTCCTTCAAACTTAATAATAACCTCAAACTTAAATGATTTGTATATTTACATATAGATCTAAAATATTTCACTGTACATATTGTCTCTAAGCTCTCAAAACAATTACTATTGCAGCAAGCTTCAAATCATGTATCAAATAATCAACTCATGATATTTTAATTGTCTCAATGCATATGAATTCACTTTATTATGCTACATTAGATTTCATCCTAATCTCAGATGAGAAACATGATTGTATACTACAAAACCTCCAATCCTAAATGATATAGTTAACATCGGTGTTATAATTCCTCAAAACTCTTTTTTTTACATTCATTAGTCATACGATTTATACGTTTTTCCTTAGACATTTTTGTCAAAGACTAAAATCAATAAAAATCTCTTAACATCTTTTTGTAGTGTCCAATTTCTAGCTAATTCTAGAAAATTTCAGATATCTCCTATATGCCTTGGAGTTTCTCACTTCATCATTACCTTTATTTTCTTGGTCTTCCCATATGCTATGTTCAGATATTATACAACCTAATATTTTATTCAATCAAACTAAGATCCACTCCTATTGAACTTGGCATATAATTATTTCTACCTTCATGATATGTAAGATTTACTCGTGTATTCGAAATATTCTTCTCAATTTTTTTGAATACGTTCAATATATCATCTATGATCATAGTTGTTAATTGATCCAAGAAAATTTGAGTCACTTTTTTTCAATGTCATGATACTATCAGGGGCATTGTTAACTCACACAGATATTGCCAAAACTCTATGTGCCTGTGATTAGTTTGTTATAATTCCTTAAGTAACTAATTTCTCAATGAGGTAATATTTTCTCATGTTATTTTAAAATTTCCTAATTGACTCCTTTTCTCGAATGATTTCTCAATTCATTCGATTTCCTCTGATTTTACATTGACTTATTCTAATGTCTGCTTATTCATACTAGTTTCTCCACATATTTCAATTTATTTGTAATCTCAACTTCCTGTGTTAGTAACACATTTCTCAGATCTAATTTGTATCTCATGTACATATTTGCATAGAATATAATATGGACCTAAATTCTCCTCACATTAATAATGGTGTCGCCTCAAATACAAGAATCCACTCACGTAGTTGGATACTTTACATCAAACAAAATGGATACACTCTTAATAGCATATTCGACATCTTATGCTTGAGTCTCCATTAGGAATATGACTCCAATATTCACTTTTGACTAATTAAAGATTCATTTTTGATTTGTTCCTTCTTTGATCATTCTTAAAAATTAAACCATTTGGTCTGCTTAACCTAATTCAGTGAAATTCTTCTTCAAAAAAAGATTTCTTGCTACTATCATCTATACCGTTCATGTAATCTTTATCAATAAACTATTTTCATCATTGCTTATCACTCATTCTTAGTACTTTAAGAAGATCTATTCCAACTATTCCTGATATCTCAATAAGAACAATTTCTATTACATCTTACACGATTAGTATATTCCTTATAATAAAACTCAGTGGAACAGTAAACTTATTCGTTTACTCTTAAACTTTGGTATACACCATCAAGATCATTATATCTTATCTAGAGATGTATTTATGACAATTCACTAATTAATAATTTATGCTAATGATATCTTAACCTCATTTGATTTGGGTAACACTTCTCCTTTTGCGTCTATCCTCAGTCGTGGAGATTATGCCACGATAGTGCCCTTCACTTTCTTCCTTGCATTAATATATATACTAACATCAATTTTACTCTAATTTTCTAGAATTTACGTCTTCTAATGCTACATCATTTCATAATAGTTCAACTAATATATTGATTGCATTAACTCTTCTCATTTGATTCATCTTCTTTTTCTTAATCTCATTTATATATAAAATCTGATCTTATATGCATTTCTAAAGTTTTACTAACTACATATCATTCATCTCATGTATAGTCATTTATGTCTACTTCATTCCCCTTTTATTCTTTCCTCATTTCTATCTCATCTTCCAATTGTCATTTATTTCATCTTCCTTATATATATCATCAATCAATTCAGAATTATTGATGCATAATCATTATGAAATTATGATCTCAATTCCCCTAATATCTTCTTACGGTGGATTATAATTCTTGTCACATTAATCAAACAACCATTTTAGTTCCAAATTCATCTTCCTAAGATCATAGCAAATTTATGTTTTCATTACATTCTGCTTGTACACTTTAATCTTATCATTTCTACTTATATCCCTATTTTTCTCAAACAATCTATGACAATACATTCACATCTATACCACATTCGGAGATATATCACCATAGGACAATAATGGTGTCATAATCAATAATACATCCTCCAATAAAATTGCATTGAATCATTATTCATCATATCTAACCATATACTATTTCCCATTTCTAATTATCCACATCTTTCATTTTCTCACATTCTAAAAGAGCATCATTTTTCTCACTAATTATATCAGTTCAAACTCTTAACACATGCTTATACGTGTGACCCATACATATGCGACTCAGATTAGGAATCAGTTGTTACTGTCTGCTATGACACGACTAAAATGTATGTAACTTAACACATATTTTGAAAAATGCCCATGTAAGATACTAATTATGGGCTCTGATACCAAAACAATAAAGCACCCCACTCTTGCAAGACATATACTCGACATCCTGTGTGATGTCTGAGTACATACCCCGTAAGGGTAGCGTACTAGAACGGTCAAACACTCGAAACTTAGTACAAAATTTTCAAAAATAACACACATATATACGAAAATCAATAATCAAATTGGGCCTAGTCTTTTCTTTCATAAATATCAAAATTTTGATTATTATTACACTTCGATCAATCTCATTTGTAAAACATTTCCAATTTGGAAAGTTATTACAAACAAAAACATATTCAAATACACATGATACAAAAATTCTGGAATACATTCTTTCACACAAAAATTAATGAAAATACTTTTGTAGACGTGAACTAATCCTGACCTTTATCTCTCACTTGAATGTAGTAGCTATACTCCAATTTGTTTAATTGGAGATCTTTATGTCTAAAAAAAATATTGCAAATTTTGGGTGAGTTTTGCAAACTCAATGATTGACCATCCTTGATGGTTCACTCAATCACACAACACATCACATCATATTTTCACATAATTTACATCACTTTATTTAACATATAGCATCACATTCAGAATAGTCAAATCGACCATTTCAATCATTGAAAATACACATATCACTTATAATGTAATGCACGTGAGACTCACTTTTATTTATTACTTTATTGTGACTGAGTGTCTATAACTGTCCCCATATCTATTGTAGAAATTGGGCTCATTAATAACTATCTTGTATCTGTTGGAGGTACCGGGCTCATTTTACATAGTGAGCCTTTAGCTCTTAATTGCTTTCTAAGCTTTAATCTCTTTTTCACATTCTGAGCGTTAGGCTCTTTTTACAATATGAGCTTTAAGCTTTTTTTCGTTGGCTACTCCTGTCACAACTACCTTTATCTATCATGTATTCATGTAATGAAATGCATCACATATATGATCAATCAGTCACTTTCACATATCATCAGACCTTAGTCTGGCATTCAACATTTACCTTGAGAAACACTTTTTCATTCATATGTAAATGCACATTTAGAACACATTTATCATCAGATCGTAGTCTGGTATTTAACAATCAAGTTGTGTACACTTATTTCAATAAATTCACATACAAGGAGCACTTTAATGATCTCACATTTATGAAACTCCTCAAACCTGTATTGCTTGGAACTAACACATTCACATTGCATAATCATTCAATTCATGATATGAACAGAATAATCAATAAAGTAAGATCATCTAGGTCGGCTCACATTACACTCCAAGTTAATATTAACGTCCATGATCTGGAAAAGTCTGAATGTGGACGTTTATCCTGCACATCAAAATTATGCAATACACATATTGCACACACATTATTATTTGCATAATCACATAAACAGTTAGTTTTACACGTACGTCTATGTGTAATGTATAATGCATGTTCAATGAAAATCCTAGGTATTTTTCATTATCCTTGGCATACTATCAATCATATATTAAAACTCATCTAAGAATAATTTATAATTAGGGTTTATACCTTAACAAAACCATTAGAGTCAAATTTCATAACTCAATTGTTCATTTCAGATTTTTCCAAAAACATACTTTTAGGTCAACTTTGCATGTTCTTTATGAGTAATAAAATTGAGTAATTTGAGTACATTTTCTTCTAAAAATTTTTTCTCCTATCTCTTAAGTTTCTAATGACACCAAAATTATACAATTTGGTTTAGTATTTAGAAAGTTATACTCTAATAATTCAGACAGCTCTTAAACTGTAACAGTGTTCTGTACTTAACTTCAGACTCTGGAATTCTAGAGACAAAATTGAAACTCTATTTCCTTATAACAATTGTATCCTATATCTCTGATTTAATTTAAATCAAGAATCATTACATTTGGATAACTACAGAATAAGTTATGGCTAAAATATTAAAACATGTTTAGTGAAAAATACTCCAATCAAGAAATTCCAGAACTCCTTATCAACTTTGTCCAAAATTCATCAATCAATCTCCTCTGAATGATTTCAAATGGTTAAAATTTTTGGTGGAGACGAAGAACAATATGCTACGAGTCTGTTAGTTCAAAAATCAACCCATTTAGTGGTCAGAGAAGGAAGTTATGACCAAAAGAATATGGGATATTCGAAACTGTCCACATTCACTACACCTTCATTATGCAAGATTGTACAATTCCAGTTGATCCTCCATTTTCACGATCGTACAATGTGCACGATTGTACAATCCTTGAGTGACCCCATTTGTCACGATTGTGCACTACCCTTTTATTCAAACTTCATCCTGGCTCTTCTCAAAACAAACCTTTGGGTCAATCTTTTCTGGTCATTTTGACAAGGAATAAGAAGGATTTAGGCAAAACATTCTTCTAAAAAAATTGTTCATTTATGTATTAAGTTTATAATAAAACTAATTTCATACAATTTGGTTCAATATTTTGCAAGTTATACTAAAAAAAACTACAAACTATTCGCAAACCACAACAGAATCGAAAAACTTGAATTCAAGTTAAATTTTGAAGCTCTTAGAGATAAAATTACATTTTGATTTAAAAAATATAGCCACATTTCTCTAGTCTAATCTAATATTAAAATAATCCCATTTGGATGTCTACAGATCAAGATATAGCTAAAATACAGATGCATGTTCAGTGGAAACATTACAGTTGTCATACTCCAGAAATTCTTCTTTCACTTTTTCCATTTTCTTAACTCCTACACTTTACATCTAACACATCTTATGCGTAAATCATCTTTTCTACTTCATTTCCTCTTCATTCTCAGCTCATTATCATTCACAAACAAATCAAAATCCATTATTACTTATAAACATCAAAAACAGAACATTCATATATGAATGTTCATCCTAGCTTTTGCACTTCTTCATTTTTCTGCATTTTTGATTTTCTGCACAGTCTCCATTGTCTTCTCTAAGTATCCTTTTAATCATTCTTTCTTATATCACGACATAACCTTACACCATTTCCTTAACTCTAAACTCATTTTAACACATCTCTAAAACACCACACACACACACAGATATATATATATATTATATCCTGAATTTTTCTGCACTCTTTTCATACACATTTTCATTGATCTTTCAAAGTCAAAAATCATTTCAACACCATCTTCAGAAATCTTAATAATCAAATCACACAAATAAGACATCCATATGTCTATAATGAATATGAAAATTACCATTTTTCTCATGATCATGTAATGTTAAACCATATTTATCTCATATACTAACAACTCATAAAGATTTAACATGATACTTACTTGTTAAAACTCCAAATTCTTCAAAACATCAAAAAGCCCTAACTTCTCATGCAACCTACATACATCATCTTAAAGGTGGATTGGGTTAGGTTTTCTTGTGGCAAAAGAAAGAGATAATAAAGTGGGAGTAGCAATGGATAGATGAAAGCAAAGTATAATGTTGATGAAGTTTTGGTGAGAAAATCTATGAGAAAGAAGAAGCTTCAAGAAGATAGCCATGAAGAAGATATTTTAAGACAAGACAAAATAGTAAATTGGTCTTTCAAATTAAAAGAAACATGGCTTGGTAAGTGACACTTGTCACTTGCCCATTTGTCCAATTCCTAAGGCTTTAAACTAGGTTCTCGTTTAACTAGTTCAAACTCTAAATTTTACTCCAATTGTCTTTAATTTTTTAATGACATTTTTTCACGTATTCGAAAGTCATTTATAAAATTCTTCAATATCTTTGACTCTTATTTCTATTTCCATTTATCAATTGACTTGCCACTTGTCGTTTTTCTAGACCAAAAATACCCTTAAATTTTGGAAAATTTACATATTTCACCAACAACTCTAAGTTAATAAATATACTCTCCAAATCAATTTTTCAACACAGATAAACCACAATTCTCAATATACTCACATTTACAATTCAATTGTACATAGAAAATATCAATGAATGCATGTACAGTTCTTTGTAATGTGTGCAATAATCAAATTCACATATGTGTATGCGAACATTATGTATAATAATGAAATGCATTTTTCCTAATCTCTCATTGATATTTTCTTAATTACTGAAATCTAGGGTTCTAACTCTTAGTATGGAAATGGGATGTTACAAACTAGGATTTCCCCCCTTTGATCGATTCCAAAAATGCCCATAAACCTTAAAACGGATTGGAAAAGTTATACCTGGGAAACTTATATTGTTAGAGAAGTGCTCTAAAGGCAATCACCTTTAGCACTTATTGTACAAATCATTTTACGATTAATAAAGGCATTTTTTATTATTTCGATGTTCATACATTTATGAATTTGATGTTGATCTTAAATTGATTTAATGAAGTCCTTGATACAAAACATAACATGGAGGAAATCATGATGAGATCATGATAATAAGATTCCTATCATGTGTAATTATGTTATTATCTAAACTTTCTCTAGACATAGGATTAATGAGATAGGATATCATTAATTCGGATAGACTAGAACATATTATACTCTTTGATTAAATCAAGTTGTAGATCTTATAAGCTGTAGACATGAGTTGTTTAGATTTAACGTGTGGATGTTGACTAAGGGTAGTAAGTATATTGGATTGACCTACTATGAGAGAATCATGTGGATATTCTATTCTAGTGTCAATGATAGTCTCATCATAATAATAGTGCAAGTATTCTTTAACTTGAGGTGCTCAACGATATCTCAGTTACTGATCCTATGCTTTGTCTCCATTCATTGGTGCCTTTTAGGGGTTACTCATAGGGTAGTGATTAGATAGAACTTGAGGTATTCGGAGATAATTGAGTAGCCAATAAAGGATTCACCACCCTTGATAGAAGGAGATGATACCCACGACCTCTTGTCGAGCTCCTTACTAGGGATTCTCTGGCCAAAGCAGATATGTGTCATGAAGAGAGTCTTCAATGATACATAGAGTAATGAGATCCTTAGGACAATATTGAATATCACTTGGACTAGATGTGACGTAGTTAGTCTAGTAGGAGTTGACACTTTGACCATACTCTGAACTAAGTGGGGTATAGATGGTGAAAGGACGAATTGTGTTGCAACATTTTGTATAAAATGGTTCGTAGTCAAACCACTAACTTTTCGATCAATTGGTAGTCATGACGTGCTGCTAGATACTGCTCTTAACTTACTTGAATTAAGTGCTAATTCAAGTTACCAACATAACTAGGAACTTAATGGGTCACCCACATAAGAGATCTGAAGGATGAGTGTTTCGGGATTGTATCGTGATGTGATCATGGTAGAAAATATTGCATGGAATGGATTAGAACCAGGTGTTGTTGGCTGCCAATTTGTCCATTAACTTCCCAAACTTCCATTAATGCAAGCTATTCATGGTCATTAACTTCCCATAACTTCCATTAATGCATTATATTTATGACCATTAACTTCTCATAACTTCCATTATGCATTCTATTCATAACCATTAACTTCTCATAACTTTCCATTAGTGATGGGGGTTATGGAAGACTAAATGGTATAGAAAATAGAGATGATTTTCATACATCTTGTGTAAGACACAAGTGAACGAAAGATTTTTTCTTACACACACTCTTTTTCTCTTTAACTCTCACAAGAGTTCTTGTCTTTGCTAGCACAAATAAAGAAATCTAGCCATCTCCTAGTGATGTTTCATTGTTCTATCTTTGTGTGAACTTTCATTAGAGAGAGTCTATGTTGATCGTTATGGTTGATGACAACCTAACACAAAGAAGATTAAATAACAAAGTAGATTGTCAGAAAGGTATGTAAACATATTACATTTCATATTTTTGTTTTCTATATCTATATGCATGAGTAGATCTAGTTTTTGAGGTTTTGTTTTATTTTTTGCTATGTATATTTGATATATATTATGTATGAGATGCATGACCTAAACCTTAAAATGATATCAGAGCCATCTTGTACCTTGTTAGATGTAGAATACATGACATGTGAAAACTGTTTTCATGGTTATGACAACTTAGGGTACTGTAATGTTTTGTTCGAAATTAATTATCAAAATTTTTTTTTCTCAATTTTCTATCACCAATATGTTCATAAGATGTAAGTGAATGATTCGGTGTGATTAAAATATTTTTAATGTGATTAAAATATTTACTTTCAAATTTACAAAAACATGTATGCAATTTATTTTTCTACTAGGCATTTGATGTCTGTTGCTTAAACTGATGACATTACACATGATTTTTGTGGAATTTGATTCTAGAAAAATTATTTGAACATATTTGGGATGTTTCTATGCCTATGGAATTTTTTTAGAATATTTAAAAAATTTTAAATAATGTTATCAAACAATTTTCAAATCTGAATTGTTTTCCAGAAGTTGTAGGATATGTTTTGTTTGATATTTTTGTATGTTTATATTTCGATCACATAACCTTAAAAATATTTTTTTATGTGATAAAAATGTGTTAGTTTTTTGTTTGATGCATGTCTAAATTATTTTGTTTAATTTTTTATTTTTTAAAATTTTATTTTCAAAAAAATTTTTAGAAATCATATTTGTCTTTTTTGGTGTCTTAACGATGTTTTGTGATCATAATAATTTTTTGGTTATTACTAAATTATTTTGATCATCATGAAATAGCCTAGAGATGCTTGGAATGATGATTTGATATTCTGGAAATTTTGAAAAATTATAGAAATTAATTTTCAATTGATTTTAGTAGAGCAATAGATTTTCTAGTAAGACTAGAAAAAAATTGGCATGTGTGAAAAAATTGAAATTGTTTAATTTTGAACATCAAATAATTATTTTAAGGTAAATTAATTATGAACTAATTTCTGGAATTAGGAATTCATATTAATTAGATTAATATTAATTACAACCGAAATAACATACAATAGTAATTTTAGCCAAGTTAGTAAAAGGAAGATACTAATCTAAGTATTGGATTGAGCTTAGATCCAAGTGTTAGATTGGGCCTTGCATGCTAGGATCCATAAGATGTCATAACCAAAATGATGTGTTTACATATATGCATTAGAGAATGCATGGTTAGGAGAATGTGTGG
>JANITW010000236.1:47516038-47541004 GCA_027564335.1 Erythroxylum williamsii | reverse complement strand
GGGGTTGAATTGTGTAATCTTTTCGAAATTGTTAATCTTTGAGATTTCTTGAATATCTTTACAACTATCAGATGAATGCCAAAAATATTTTACTAAAAATTGATAAGTATTGAAATCACAAGTAACTTTATCTACTCGTCTAACAACAAGAAAACTAAAGTATGAGAGTTAGAAAATTGACGTCACGATTTTATACTGGTTCACCCTAAACCTTGGACTACGTCTAGTCCTCAGAGTTTGTCTGAGATTTCACTATACTTTTCAAATTTTACAAGTATTCTTTCTTCCCTTCCAGAATCTCTTCAGATCTGATTCTTTATGCTATCTTAGCCTCTCAAAGCTATAGCCTTTTTTTCTCTCTTTAAGAAAAATATCTTGAGCTTTACGTTACGGTAGGATTCGCTCTCTTGTTTTGCACTTTGAATACAAAATTTTCTCTAGGTATTGTACAATCACAGTTTTCTCTCTTGTAAGTAAAAAATTGTTTTAGTCTTTGACTAGGACTAGTATTTATAGCCTAAGACTCCATTATCTTCTTGAAAACTATTTTTTGAATCTTCAAAAGACCGTTATTTAATTGAGTTCTGTAACTAACTCTAACTAACTAACTGTCTGACGTTCTAGAGTATCTTCCTTTTTGTATAGTTTAATATTGTCGCTTTGTCTGTTGTTTTCGCTTCATCTGTTATTTGTGCTTCGTCTATTATTTTCGCTTCGTCTGTTGTTTTTTGTTTCACTTGTTGTTTGTGCTTCGTTTGTTATTTGCACTTCGTCTATTGTTTTTGCTTCGTCTGTTGTTTGTGCTTCATCTGTTGTTTGCGCTTTATCTGTTGTTTTTTCTTCGTATGTTGTTTTCACTTCGTCTGTTGTTTCACTTCGTCTGTTGTTTCACTTCGTATGTGATAACGTGTATCATCTGTTACTGACGTATTGTCTGGGATGACTAAGTGTTATTTACATTTTTCTACACACTTAAAAAACTTATCAAAATAATTCATATATTTCTAAGATTATTATTATTTGATTGTCACCAAAATTAATAGAAGTGAATTCTACTTAACTTAACAAAAGCCTAGTATCCATAATGGATAAGGGACAGTTAAATAGGCACTCATTCACAACAAAATTAAAAAGAAAGTTGAGTCACATGTGCATTTGCATATGTATATATATAAATATATATGTATGTATAATGTGAACTGTGGTGAGGAATTTATTGAATTATGTGGAAATAGTAATTATAAAATGTTTGTGTTCCTAATGTATTTGTTAAAATGTGAGATACATATATTGTGATTTGGTAGACAATTAAATGATGTGATAATTGGGAATTGATTTAAATAATGTGATGTGCTTGAGAACATGGATTTTATATGTTTGCAATATTGTGTCCTAACTTGAGTGAACACGTCAAAGATGGTTCATTGATTGAGTTCATAAACTTATCAAATTGCATTGTTGATTTTCAAGTACTAAGACAACCTAGTTCTAAGACAATCTAGTAGCAACCTAGTATTGTCTATTTTGGAACCAAAAATGGCTCAAAGGCCTGGTCAACTGATACTGAAGCATCTAGATAGAATATTTTGGTCCAGTACCTAGTTTTATGTTGTACACATTATATAGAGTTGTGAACTTTGACATGTCATGTATTGTATAAACTGGAGTTATGAGTGTAATAACATAATAGATATTTATGTTTATGAATTAAATGCAAGTAATGTAATGACAATATATGCTTATGTTTATGAATGAAGTGCGAGAACTTAGTTTTTTTGAAATGTTTATATTTTATATGATGCCATGATAAATGATGTGACTGCTCTAATATGTCGTTTCCATGGGGTATGTGCTCGAATGTTCTCTGGAATGTTGGGTATTTGCTCTATGGAAGTGGAATGTTACATCAACATAACAAGCTGTTACCACAACTAGAGTAGAGTTGGAATCTATTCAGGCTAAGCTTGCTTTTGATCCTTAAATCCTATCTTATTGAACACTGAGAAGTCCCTTATGATATCTTATTTATCCAAAGCCAGGGATTATGATAATATAATAGAACAAAAAGCCAAGGTCTATTAGCTAATCAAAGTAGAAAGGTGCTCTAAATTCTTCTTTAACTCTATGTTATATAGAAGGAATTCTAATAGGATCTTTCCTCAAGTTACAAGATGGAGTTGAAATCTCTCAACAAAAAGACTTCCCAAAGGAAGCTAATAGATAGTTTAAGAGCTTTTATGGTTCTACCCATTCCCAAGCCACTCTTTCCCCTCTTTGCTCCATCATTCATACTAAGATCTCACAAGAGCAAGCTGCAACACTCGTTAAACTAGTGGAGGATAGAGAAATCGAGGAGGTTGTGTTCCAAATGCAGCCTAATTAAGCTCCCAGACTTGATGGATTTAATGGATATTTTTTCAAAAAACATGGCAGGAAATTGGCCCTATGGTTAAGAGTGTCATTCTGGAATTCTTCTCTAGGGGTGTGTTTCTTAAAGAGATTAACAAAACTCATATTTGTTTTATTCCTAAATCCTCTTATTCTTCCTCATTGAATGATTACAGGCCTATTGCATGCACCAATTTCCTCCACAAGGTAATCTATAAAATTCTAATAAACAAGTTGAAGGTAGTACTAGATTCCATGATCTTAGATAATCAAAGTGCCTTCTTGCATCGAAGACAGAGATATTATCTCCATTGTTCAGTAATTGATGAAAGGGTATTAGAGAAAGAATAGTCCTCCTAATTGTATCATTAAAGTGGACTTCAAGAAAGCATTTGATCATATATAATGGAATTTTATCCTACAGACCCTAAGTCTTTTGGGGTTTCCCTTATGAGTTTGTCAAATGGGTTGAGTCCTGTATAACTACTCCACCATACTCCATTCCGGTTAATGGAAGGCCAAATAATCTCTTTAAGAGTGTAAGAGGCCTTAGACAAGGTGATCCTATGTCTCCTTATCTCTTTATCATATGCATGGAAGTCTTAACGCAATTGATTATGTAGAAGGTAAGTAAAAATAAAGACTTCAAATATCACAGTAAATGTAAGAGGGTAGGGCTTATCAACTTATGCTTTATGGATGACCTATTGCTTTTTTCCAAGGCCTATGGTAGATCTATTGAATTACTCATCTCGACATCATCTTTGCTTAAAGATATTTCAGGATTGGAGTTTAACTTTACAAAAAAGCCATTTTATCCTAACTAATAGTGCCACTATGATGAAAGGTCGTATCTCTGTAATTACAAGAATGTGTAGGAAGTAAGCTCCTCTAACTTATCTAGGTCTTCCGATTACCACTAAAAGGATACAATTCTCTGAATGCTTCCATTTGATAGAAAAAATACAAAGAAGATTGATTAGGTGCATTAATAAGATTCTATCTTTTAGTGGAAGATTGCAACTTATTAAATCTATACTTAACTCCCATCATGCCTATTGGTCCTTTAACTTCTCACTTGCTAAAGGAGTGATCAAAATCATAGAGAAGCTATTTAGAAGATTTCTTTAGGGAAACTTCAATTCAGACAAACACTTTACAAAGGTGAAATGGTTAGAAGTTTGTAAAAAGAAGGAAGAAGGGGGCTTAGGTTTGATCTCTATTGCCTCATTTAATAGGTCAACTTTGATCAAAAATTTGTGGAATATTTTATTAGATAAGCAATCTTTATAGATCCGCTGGTTTCATACCTATATCCTTAAAGTATCTAGTCTTTCGGCTATCCCTTTTAAAACCTCCTTTTTTTGGTCTTTGATTCAACTATTAAAGTTAAGACCCCTCTTACAACCTTCAGTGACTTGTAAGTCTGGAAATGGTGAAAAAGCATTCCTATGGTTTGATAATTTGATGGGTAAAAGACCCTTTATCAAATTTCCTCAAGCTTTTCAAATTTGGAATGGCCTTACTATCAACTCGAAAGTTAAATCCATCATCCAAAGGGGGCAATGGAATATTCTAAGGGAATTATGGTATCTCACTCCTCATTACCACCATAATTTGGATAGAGAGGACTTATTTCAATGCTTTAATCTCCCTCGTAATACCTTCCAACTTGAGAAATTCAGGAGATGGGAGAATCAAAATAACCCAAGACAACCATAGTTCCCTATCATTTGGCATAAGGCTCTCATACCTAGCTATTCCATTATTTTCTAGCTCACTATACTAAATAAGCTAAGTACAATGGACATACTGCACTATATTACCTACTTTATTTGTGTTCTCTATAAGTTAGAAAAAGAATCTAGGAATCATCTTTTCTTCCTCTGCCCCTTCTCCTAGTGCATATGGTAGAAAATATAGGAATTTTGTCTTATATATAATTTTGGGACCACTTTTGGGGAAACTCTAGATTGGTTTCAAAAGGTGAATCATACCACCAACTACAACAAGTAGATCTATGTCATCTCCTTTGCCTTGTCCATTAAGGATATTTGGTGAGAGAGAAACATCAGAAGATTTCAAAACACATATCGTTCACAAGACGAGGTTCTCTTCTCTTTAGTTGGCAGAATCATAGAGAAACTCCTATGTTCTATAAGGTCTGACCGAGTTTACCTTAATCTAGCCTTATCATGGAGAATCTATTAACATACAGAGGCTAAAATTCTTGAAAAAGGAAATCAACTCAAGTTACAAGTCAGTACTTTAGTAAGAGGTATCCTTTGTCTTTGATGCATGGAGCGCATCTACTGAAGCTTAGTATTCCAATCCTTACACTCTATGCTAGTTTTAGATATAGGATGCATATTCTTAAAGATTCCCTCTTTCCATTGGCTGTAGCAACTTCTTCTATTGCAATCAATGATCATCTTCCCATTGTGTGAAAGGGAGAAAACGCATTCTAAGCTTTCCAAATTTGCCTAGCTCTTCATCTAATGGAGGTATTAAGCTTTTGCAACTCTCGTTCCATATGATGTCGTTATCCTAGCTGCCTCTAAATGATGTCGTGGATATAACTAAGCTTTATCCTCTAAACATTGCTACTAAATGACCTGCTAGTTATTTTTAATCTCATATTTAACTTCCTATTTAATTTATTAATACAATTTTACTTATTAAAAAAGAAAGAGTTTTTGCATTAGCCATCCTAAGAAACCTTAGAGAGAAACCATCGAGCGATAGAGGAAGAGAAGAAGGAAGAGATAAGAGGAGAAGAAGTTGATTCGAAGTACTTCTCAGATCAGGAGATTTCCTAACGTCACTGCCTCCCATCATCCATTTTAGATTGTATTTCTTATTATTTTTCAGTTTTATTGTATAAAATTGGATTGAATAGTTGATGATAGGATCTAGAATATTGAGGATGTTCTAAACTCACCTTCAAAATTTTATTCTTGAATTAATGAGAATTTGATTATTATGTGTTATTTGGATATTATTGTGGTTTGATTCTGCGATTGCATATTTCGATAATAAATTAAGAGAGTGAATTGAATGAAAAGTGATTAAATCGAGCTAACAAGAATTAGGTGATTTATAAAAACAAGAATTGAATCAGATCAAGAAATTGTGCAAAGAGAGATCTTCCATAGGTTTTTGATAATTTATTAGAGAACTTCAAAACTAATTAGGGTTTTGGATAGGTTGTAAATTGAGATATTGCAACTTTCATAATATGATTAGGGTTTATGATTTAGATTAATAGTTATAACTTAAGAGAGAGTAATTAACCAAATGATAATCTAGAACTAACAATCTAATAATTAATAATCAGTTAGGTTAGCATTAAGGATAGGTAAAATTCTCTTTCTCTCAATTGGTAAATTCTTTTGGATGATTCATGAGTATGTTGCAATTATTTAGTAATTAGTATTTTCGTGTTTGATTCTTAATTTGGGTGAATGAATTAAATTCTCGTTTTAGTTTCATTGTATTTTGAATTATGATCAGTTTTTGGCCTTATATTTTAGGATTAGATTAGTTTTCTTCTCGTGGGATCAACACCTTTGGTATTACAGCAACGAACCGTGTGCTTGCGGATTAGCGAGGATTATGAATTAAAACTTACAAACAACCAAACTACCGATCAATAGCCTTTGTCATGAATTTGTTTAATAATTTAACTTATTAATTAGTATATATAAGTAATTTTGCTTAAAATAATTTAAGAATATGTTAAAAATAATATTTAAAATATCGACTTTTTTTATACATACTTCTACATTTATGAATCTTTAAATAAATGATAATATAGAAATATAATTTTTAGTTTAGATTTAATCTTAATTTAAATTATTAGATTCATTATATATTAATAGGCATCATTAATTCATTTTTATATCAATAAAATATTTTATTTTATATTATATTTTAAATCTTAAACTTTTTCTTTAACTGATTCGATTTTTAAAACATTCATGTTACAATATAAAGTTCTCAAATGTCTAGCAAAATTTTAGTGAGAAATTTTTTTGAATATTTGTACTAACATTAAAAATCTTTATTAGTTTATAATAAATTTTAATTTTAATTTACTTTTTCTTAATTTGTCCTATTGGAGCTAATGTGGCTCCACCTGTAAACTAGACCATAAGAAAATAGTTATTTTGAGCCGTATAACATGATCAATTATGTAATTAACACTACTAATAAATATTTTTTATTTATAACTTTCATTATAGATCATATGAAATTTCAATAGTCTATATATTGGAGTCTATCCTGTTCAACAAACCAAGTAAGCATTTAGTCGCTTATTTAAATTTTCCATTTTTTGGTAATTTCATTTATCTGACAATTTGTTATTCTTCAAGTGAGATTTGTCATTTATTATTCTTGGCTTTGCATGTGCAGCAAGTTAGTAGCGTAAATTTTCTGTTATCTTTTTACAATAATAATATTTTATTTACTTATTTATTTATTTATTAATAAAGAGAGTTATCATCCAAACAAAAATGATCTCTATTTTTATGTCTATCTCTATCTCTTAAGATAATAATTTGAATAATTTGTAATAACTTTTGGATAATATCATTTTTTTTATTTATCAGCTACTAGAATAAAAATAAGTAAATATTTTCAAAAATAAAAAATTAAGTTTATTCCGTCAACTCAATCAATTGATTATCAAATATAATTATCAGTAATTTAACATGATCAAACAATCAAATTTCTCTTTGTTCAACCCAAAAAAAAAAAGGTTAATAAGCTATTTATCAGCTTATCAACCAATTCTATATTTTCACATCTCTCGGCAGAAATTAAGAGAAAAACGATCGAATAAAAATGAAACAAAAAACCACAACAACGGTGTGTCGTTTGGGGTGTTTCCTTTTTCTCCCCAGAAATTGACTCTCGCACCTCACTCTCAGCTTCTTTTCTCTTTGTCTCATGTTACAGTGTGAGAAGAGATTTCCCTCTCTTGCCGACTCAATCTCAGCTCTTCTTCAATTGAATTAAGGTTTGCCCTTAATTTTAATATCAGTCTTGTTTCTCATTTTCTTTTGCTTTTGTTTCTGAAGGCTCATTTGATTGATTTTATGAGTGATTTGGTTTGTTTTGTCTGATCTTCTCAGCGTACAATTCCAACCCAGTGTAACCATTTTAAAGCAAGTTTCAGTTGTAAATAACGTGCCATACTTGTGCCTCTCTTAACTCTCGGTGTCGAAACACTAATTTTTTTTCTTTTCTTCTGGGTTTTGGTTTTACTAATTTTGTATGCCCTGATCACGAGTCATTTCTTAGTTCGATGTGGTTTTCTTTGATACACAAGCTATCACCAGCTGCTCTTTTTCTGTTTCCAAAACTATAGTTAAATGTTTTTCCTTTGTCTTGTTTAGTCATGGTTTTCCCACAACTTCGTTTTTGCCAATTGTGCTGGTATATTGTTAAAGAAACGATAATGGTCGATATTTTTGTTGGCTCATGGATTTAGATAGTAGTCTGTCTCTCTGCTGTTTAAACTTTCTTGTCCTTTTCTTCAAATTCAATTTGACCGAGTTTATTCTAATGAATTTTCTTACAGATTCTTGGGTTGATTGGTCAGCAGTCGAGTGCTTTTAGATTGTCAGCAATGGCAGAATTGGTTGTGCCAAGGTTGTACAGTTGCTATAATTGCAGGAACCATGTTGCCCTTCATGACGATGTCATTTCTAAGGCATTTCAGGTAATAGGTTGATGCTCATGCTCAATCTTCTTTACTTAAGCTTTTGTCTTGATTCTCTTTTCTGTTTGATGTAGTGACCAAGTAGTACCTTGAAAATATTTCATAAAGAATGAAGCTCCAAATAACGGAAGCATGTCTTTTTGAAGAGCCTTCCCCTGATATTGCTTACGCTGCTCATACAAATGAAATAACCAGAATTTGTATTGAATCTGTTGAAAAAGTTCAATATGTTTACTCTCTTTGGTTATCAACAGATCTTTGAATCCACATTGTGCTACTAGGTAGTGATCACTTGGTTTACTTTGTCTTCAATCTTTTGATTTTTATCTCATCTCTGTTTTCTAATGGTCGAATTGGCTCAAATGAATTCTATGGGTGTTATTTCTAGTAAGTGCTTGGTATAGCTTGACACTCATTATCAACTCTGCTGATCCAGAAGCCACTAAATCTCCATACTGTGGTTTTAGGGAAGGCATGGTCGAGCGTTTTTATTTTCTCATGCAATGAACATCACAGTGGGGCCAAAGGAGGACAGGCAACTCATGACAGGCCTCCACACAGTTGCTGATGTGTCTTGCTGTGATTGCCGTGAGGTGCTTGGTTGGAAGTATGAACGAGCTTATGAAGAAACACAAAAGTATAAGGAAGGAAAGTTCATACTTGAGAAGTCAAAAATAGTCAAGGAGAACTGGTAGCAGTGAGGCCACTTCTGCTTGTGTTTCCAAGCATCCATTCGAGTGTATAAATGGTACTGCATGTTGATGTTGTTCTGGAAATCTCTTCAATTGCAAATAGTTATAGTTATATAATGTTCCTTGACGTGCATTATTGTTGTTTTCCCTCTGGACAATGGGGGATTGTTATCATTATCAATAAGCTTGTGAATATTTCTCTTCATTATCTATTGTTGTTTTCTAGGTTAACAAAGTGAAAAGTTTACCATCATTTGAGCTCATTTATATCTTTTACTCGCGGGTTAAGATTGCTGATCATCTGCATTTCTTTACAATATTTTTTTTTCCTTCCTTTATATGATCAAATTACCATCAGAATGTGGGGTTTTAGAACTATTTCTGCAGCAACCTGATCTGATAAATTTTGGGTCATATTGTCTAGCAAACTATGCAATTGTTTGTTTATCATTACAGTAGTCAAAATTTATAAGCATTTTCGGCAAATTACTTGTAAATTGTCATCATGTTTACCCTGCAGGTTGTTGCTTTCTTTTTTTTCATTACTACTGACCGGGATATAGACACCATTGATTGGTCAGACCAACATTGTATTCAAAGAGGAGGACATTGTGACAAAATAATTGAATTGGAGAAAGTGACATGCCATGGGATATTTTAGTTAATTGGGTAAGATACCCAACTGAAGGGAGACTTTCATATCACATTCTATATAAGACCTAAAAGAACTGTTGAAAGTGCACATATGAGCGTCTTTTGTATTAGGTTGCTGAGTCATGTAACGTTTAGCTGATTAAGGTTTAAATTATAAGTGAAGAAGAGGTGACTGGTGATTCAAGTCGTATCCAATGGCATGATTCGACGTAGAGCATCACAAGCCAAGCTTTCTCTTGCTGGTTGATCAAGGGTTAGAAAAAACTAGTACCTGGGACTGCTCGATTGGAATCATTTTCTCGTTCTTCGTATTTATTGCGTTTTCTTATGCCTCCCCTCGATATTCTCTTATTGAAGAAAATATATTTATTTTCTTAAATAATAAATTATGTTATTTATTTCCAATTATGTAAAGGAGTTGATGGAAACGGATTAATAGAATTGTTGACAACTTGTTTATGAAGGAAAACTAGAAAAGAAAAGGATCAGAGAAAGCAAAATTAAATTAAAGTTCTTTTTAGAATATAAAAATTTTCTAGACATAGGAATCTTGAATGATGATGGATACAATAACCTATGACTGTTTCCAGATTTGGAGAATGAATTATAATATAGTTTTGTATTCGTTATTACAAAATTGCTACCATATTTGATTCGATTCCAAAACTGTTGAATCATTGCTGAAGCAGTTTAGCAAAACTTGATCTTCATTTTTGGGCAGGACATCAAATCAATTAATCAATTTTTAAATATTGGAGTAGATTCTAAAGAAATTCCACTTCTTAGATATTTATCTTGAATAGGAATTTTTTAGTTCAACTTTATCCTAATTTTGTTGGAGGACTCCATTTTTTTAACCTTGAATTGGAAAAAAATATTCACAATTTTTATCTTTTTTTGGAGGATTAGCTTCAGTAATTAAGAGTTAATGATTGATATTGCATAACAAACTCGCCTCTACTTATATTTAGTTAATTTTAGGTCAATTGAAGTGCAAAATTAAACGAGCGTGTATAAAAATCTAATTTATTTGAAATAATTCACTTTTTCATGTTGACAATTTTTAAAAATGCAGAATTTAATACCAACTCTAACAATTATTACTATTTAAAAGATTTTTTAAAGATGCACCAAAATAAGACTTTAAGTGTAGACTTGGTTGTGCGTTGTAACACTACATAAAAACTAAACTTAAAAATATAGCTAGTAATGAGTCTAGGTCGATTCTATAGAGAGCGTATATAAAACTTTTGAAATTAAAAGAATTGGTGTTTAGGTTATGGGGGGTTTGATTTAATTTCAAATAAGAAAATAAAGTGAAACTAAGCTAACGAAAACAAATTAAATCAAACAATATAAAAATGAGAAAAGTGATGAATGTGTTAAGGATGCAGTCATCGGTTCTATCTCAACCTACATACAATTAAGCATACTTCATTGAATTGTTATTCTCATACCTATCTTAATAACTATTAATCGTAGATTAATAATAAGCTTTGTTAACTTTAATTTTCTAGAAAATTAGGTTGTGTATAATTAAAGCGAGCTCTTTAATTAAACCTAATTACCATACAACCTAAAGCAAGCTCTCTAGATTTAGTCTGACAGCTACATTAAGAGTTAGGAAAATAGATTAATCAAGATAACAACCACATAAGATTAGGTCATCAAACTAAGGTTACGTTATCTCTAATGATTCGACATCATTTGTAGCTAGTAACGAACGCAAAAATACAACGATTATGTATTGTATTGAAGATTCAAACAATGAATTTACATAAAAATAATCCAATGAGCACACTGAGATCATGCTTACACAATACCCAACTCAATAAGCATAAAATAACATAAACAATTTTGAAAGAGTGAAAGAACAACAAACACAATGTAGATGCATCAAAATGTGTTCTTCAGATTTCACCTCCAAACCAGGTTGGGGAAGCTTAGCCCTCTATGAGTCTCCAAAATGTACATGCTCTGCCCCTCATTTTGCTCTGGAAACAATTCGTGTCTATTTTTTTCCATCAAAATGTTCTATTTATACTAAAAATTAGGTTTTGAGGCAGCCTATATCGTGAAAGTCACAGCTGTGCACTTTGGGTCATGGCTGCAAATTTTGAGTCACGATCATGACTCCTTAATGCATGGTCATGGATTTTGATGCCCCAATCATGAAGTTCACGATGGTGAACTTTGATGCACATGCGTGAACTTTGCACTGCATTATATACTCTTTATTTTATGTCATTTTCTTATCTCCTCTTTTTCCTCATCCTTCTCTTTCTTCTTTCATGAAGACAATTAAGTGTGAATCTTAAGAAGGCGGCTCAAAGAATGTGCTTTTAACTCACTTTAGCTCCTATGCTTCCAAATTGTACCTAAAACTAAATATGAACCAAAATGAGTTTCTTAAACAATTCATAGCATTAATCATTAAGTGTTATAAATAAATGTACAATCAATTAAGCACTTATCAAGTTCCCCTACACATAACTTTTGACCATCCTCGGGGAAAACAAAAAATTCAAGATCACAAACCAAAACACTTAAACATTTTCCATATTTTCTAAGAATAAATAGTCATAAGCAAAGAGAAATAACTTCTAGAACCATAGCAAGAACTCAACATTCAATGCTTCTACTTATGACCAATCAACCATCATTCCCTTCAGAAACTAAGAAATCTAATGGTAGACTTGGAAAAAGTGTGTGTAAATAACATTGATCCATAGGTACACTCAAACACTATTTATAATCATGACATTCCACGACTTTGCAAATAATTTCATTTCTCTACCACTAAGATTCACTTGCATAACCATGAATCAAAGGACTTTTCAAGATTGTAATGTGGGTAAGGGTTAACATGAGATGTATTTGGATAGTGTAGCATAAAAGCCACCAAAGCTAGTTAAAGAAGAAAAAAAAACACAATATAACATCAAACTCAAAGACTGACATTCATTCACAACTGTGTACATTAGTTATGATAAACACAAAAACTATATTCCACGTTTTAGATTTGAGCCCTCACACTATAAACCATATGAAGCATAACCAATTAGAAGCGATCACTCATAAAAATTGATGATGTAAAGGAGTGATCCATCAAAACAACATCTCCCTAATATGCATCATACTCAAATCGCCCATTCCATACAATTATATAAGGAAAAACTAATAATGATTAACTTTGCAAAACATTTGCATTTCTCCTTAATATTTTTATTTTAAAATTTTTCCTTTTCTTTTTCCTTTCCTTTTCTTTTTTCTTTCTTTTCCATTCTTCTTTTTTTCAATAAAAATTGAAAGAAGCAATATGGAAATTTGAAATTCATTAATAAGAGATCAAATGACATTCCAATCATCGTAACCAACTCACATATATGCACACCCCAACATTTACTTTTATGCGTTCCACAATCATCAACAATTAGCAAATGATCCATTATCTTTAAGGCTTGGATAAGACATTTGGTTAGGTTTAAAGCATGTAATGTAGTTAGCACAAAAAGAAAGGCTCATAAAGCACAAGGGGGCTTAACAAATGGAAAATTCATATCAAAAGGTAGGTTATTTTGTTAATCTAACTTGTGAAACAAAGAATACCTATATCATTTCCATATTAATCTATGTGATAAAAATGTGGACTTAAATAGAAAATCAAAGAAAAGTCAACTTGTACATGTAATAAAGGTCACCCACAAACAAAAGATAATGACACTGATATGGAACTGTCAGTCTAAAAAGGCTTAAAATATCTCTGGCTTGTGTCTACTATTTATTACTACCCTTCTAAAGATAGTTCATATTGACTAATCACAAAAATAAAAGTACACGCTCAAGTTGCCATGAATTTTTTTAGTCAATTCACTCTCTAATTATGACTATATAATACTAGAAGTAATAGAAAAAGAGAAAATGTTTAATTTTCTTTTTTGATTCTCTCTCTTTTCGTTTAAAAACACAAATACATATAAGAAAGAAATGAGAAAATGTAAAGGAAAAGAAATAAACTTCCCTTGGGGTTGCCTCCTAAGAAGTGCCTTTGTTTATTATTGGTAGCTTGACTCCTTATTTTCCTCATCACTTGAAAAAATTATAATCTTTAGTGTAATAGTTTGTGCTTTCTCCACTTAAGGTTCTTCTAGATAGGGCCTAAGTTGATGATAAGTCATATTTAGTGTTTTCCCTATCTTTACACTCTTAATATCTACTGAGTCCCATCACTCTTGAAATATCTCTTTACCCTTTTCGCCCTCATTTAATTTCTCCAATCTGCCAAGTAAAGGTAAAGAGTTAGTCTTAACAACAATTAGGGACTCAATAGTCACCTTCGAGCTAAATGATATATCCATGTTTCTTTTAAGCTCCTTCTCCCATTCTTTTACACTAATAATCCCTTGAGTAATCATCCCACGATTCTCAAGCTCCTTTCAACTTTGTAAAGTTTTTGTATTAACATTCCTTGGGCATACCTCAGGTTTAGATGGTTGCATCTCTTTGCTTTGTGATGATAGGCAATTCATAGTTCTCACCATCAGAACCATCTAAATTATCAAGTTCTGGATTCTAGAACTTGTATCCTACTAAAATTGCAGAGTATTAGTAAGCAAGAGCATAATTAAATCTTCCAGAGATGTACCTGAGTTGGAATGAGAAGCTTGTGGTCTATGTGAAAATTGTTGTGCAACCTACTGCTCATCTAGGAAGTAGTTTTGCTAGTCGTCCCATCCATAACTAAAGTTCATATGATCACTTCAAACTTGGTTATAGGATTGAGAATATAAGTTATATGAAAATTTTCCATCAATAACGTTGATAATATCTAGCAGTGACATACTCCCTTCCATGTCTCCTTTTTATATACAAACAAAAACAATGTGAAAAGATAAAGAAATAAATGTAAAAACTAATTAGAAACAAATATATACAAAACACCAATTAAAATCAAAAACAAAACTAAAGCACCACACTCCCCAGTAGGCGTCAAGATTGGTAGCATATTATAACACTACAAAAAATAACTAGACTTTAAAACTATAGCTAGTTATGAGTCTAGGTCAATTCCACAGAAAGTATGTGTAAAGCTTTTGAAATGAAAAGAATTGGTGTTTAGTTTATAAGGGGTTTACTTTAATTTCAAATAAGAAAATAAAACGAAACTAAACTAATAAAAGAAAATTAAATCAAACAACATAAAAATGAGAAAAGTGATGAATGCGTTTGAGATCTGGTTATCAATTCAATCTCGGCCTACACACAATTAAACATACTTCGTTGAATTGTTATGCTCATACCTCTCCTAGTAACTATTAATTGTAGGATAACAATAAGCTCTGCTAACCCCATTTTCCCTTAGGTCATGTGTAATTAAGAAAAAGCTCTTTAATTACACCTAATTACCGAACAACCTAGAATAAGCTCTTTAGATTTAATCAGATAACTGCATTACAAATTAGAAAAACAAATTAATCAAGGCAACAACCACATAAGCTTGGGTCATTTTACCAAGGTTACATTATCCCTAATGATTCAACATCATTAGTAGCTACTAATGAACCCAAAATACAATGATTACGTATTGCATTAAATATTCTTGCAATAGGCTTACATAAAAATAATCCAACAAACACATTTAGATTATTTTTAAACAATACCCAATTTAATAAGCATAAAATAACGTAAATAGTTTTGAAAGAGAAAAAGAGCAACAAACACAGGTAGATAAAACCCAAAAGAGAGACTTTTTTATGCACTACCATGAGTTTTGATGCCCAGATCATAAAGCTCATGATCTTAAGCTTTGATGCACGGGCGTGAACTTTGCACTACATTATATACTCTTCATTATGGATTTTGCTTGTCTCTACTTCGATATGATCCTTCTTCTTATTCCATGAGGGCAATTGAGTGTGAATCTTAGGAAGACGACTCAACAAATGTGCTTTCAACTCACTTTAACTCTTACTCTTTCAAATTGTACCTAAAACCAAATATGAACCAAAATGAGTTTCTTAAACATTTCATAACATTAATCACTAAATGTTATGGAATAAATGTACAATCAATTAAGCACATATTAAGACCTTTTGGCTACCAAAACCTACAACACATGTATGGTCTGAAAAATAAATATTTTAATTCTTCAATTTTTTGTTAAAATTTAAGTTTGATTTATAACATTTCATATTGTTCATATAAACTCTTTAAGTTATAAAAGCCTAATTAACTTTCAAATAAACAAAAATTAACTCTAGTTAAGATTTTGTTAACCTTAACCTACATGATACATTTTTAATGTAAAACGTATGAATTGTCTCCTAATATTTCCTAAAAAATATTAGTTAGTTTTTACCATTTTTTATGATATCACGCTATACTTTAACATTTTCAAGATAGTATTGGAAATATCCTAAATACTAATTAAGTTTTTGACAAATTTTAGTATACGAGTCATAAATTTAACATATGTTTTGTCACAATAGGCAATTTGGACCTACTAGACCCTAATGTGATCTTAAAAATGATTTTTTTAAAGCATCAAACAAAGGTATGATTTTCGCTTTAATGTTTCACAAAAGGCCTAAGCTCCTACCATATCTCTATTACCATTTTAAAAATGCAAGGAGTATTATTTTAGTAATGCTAAAGTGCAATGAGTATTATTTTAGTAACTTTATATTGCAAAGTTATACTAGAGATAATGGTAAGGACTTAGACTTTTTGTGAAACGTTAAGATGCAAATCACACTTTTAGCCTTTTTCTTAAATAAATGATGCACATTGATATTATACTAAGTGTTTTATTATATTTTCTATATAAATTTTTTAAATTGATTTTTATTATGTTTTAGGTAATAAATCACTTTAGAACAAACTTTGTCAAGAATTAAAAATTTTATATTGAAAATCAAGAAAAGGTTTCAATTTTGACAAAAACACAAGTTGGTATAGTCTTATTTGCCAACTCATGCTTTTCTTAAAAACTAATAATTGAAAACACAATCAACTACATGATCATTTCTATGTTCGTATAATTACTCAAAAATTAGAAAAGCGACAATGAGAAAAATGATTTATGATATGATCATGTCCATATGTAGAAAAGAGATAGTGGTAAACATGGTTTGAAGATATAAGCATATCTGTACTCGTGTACTTTTCCATATAAGAAGTAGTGAGAAACATGACTATGTATGAGTATCTATACTCGTGAAGCCATCCATATAAGAAATAGTGAGAAACCTGACTGTTGACAAGTTTTATAAGATAAAACTCTCAACGCTACAAGTGTACAGGTCATATCTTGCAGTATCAAGGGTATCCTACTCACGAGGACTATTAGACACCTAACAACTTGAATAAAACTTTGTATAAGGTACTAAAGGTTTATTTGAATTAAAATAAATAATTGAAATTGAAACAAATAATAAAATGAACAAGTAAATAATTGAGTTGCTAATAAAATAAGGTTGATCAAAGTTAGAGAGTTAGGAATTATTCTATCCCTTTTTTGCTTTCCATTTATCTTGTTGATCCAATTATGTTTGATCATAGATATCTTAAGATTTTGATTACCCACTCTTGAGATCTAATAAAGTAATCCTAATTGAATTTGATAATAATGAAAATGTATTATCTCGATTCATAAAACTACTATGAACTTATTCCATTAGATTAGAAGTAATCCTAAGGATAATTAATTTTACAATTAAGATGTCTCTTTAATTGTTAATTAATTTGATAATTGCATGTTTACTAAGCTACCATCTCTAATCACGTACCTTAATACAAATAACTTGATTCACTCTCTCAATATATTACCAAGTATAAGAACAAAAATTATCACAAATATTCATATATGTATTGAAATCAATATAAATAAAGTTTTACAAAATAATTCAAGAACAACCCCTAATATTGATCAAAAAAACCCATAATTATGTTAAACACCATAAAAATCTAAATAAACATCCAAGACAATGAAAGAAATAAAGGGAAAATAAAAAAAAACTACTTGGAGTCTTAATCTTGAAATTTGGAATTCTCTGAAGCTCTCTTGATATCTCCTCTTGATCTTATTTTGATTTGGTGGCTATTTCTCTTTTATTTTTTTTCTTGTTCTTTTATAGTGCATAAGGCTTCTAAGGTTGCTTCTATGGTTTCTCCACTTAATTTGGTTCCAAAAATAGCACTAAAATGTCAAAAGTTGAAAAATCTCGCAAACTGAAAAGATAACTTGTCACTATCATTCCTGGGGAACAATCATGACCTAAAGGTTTTTTCCCTCTCTATCATGATCATGCATGGTGTCACAATTGTGATAGAGGACCATGTAACATTCATCATTCTTCATCTTCACTTGTCATGATCGTGCACTATGCCTGCATGCATTTGAAATCTTCTCTTTTCTTCACATTCCTATTTCCACATACTCACAAACACACCAAATACTTCTTGAAACATATAATTAAGATCAAATTCTTGCTCTAAACAAATCAAACACTTAGGACATCTATAAGCACTAACAATAACACAATTCTAAGCCTATACACATGATAATCATCTAAGAAACACTTAAAAACACACTTAAACACCTAAAAAAACATATGATAATATATACCTATGAACATCCCCACACTTAAACCTTTGCTTTTCCTCAAGCAAAACACAAAATCAAATAAACAAAATACATAAACAGACAATCTTGTAACAATACAATAATGGTACAATGGCATCAAATCTCATGGAATGAACTTAACCTCAAACATCAACCACTTAAAATGTGCCAACATACTAACTTATTCCTTTCATGTTTCAGTTCTTTGATTTGAATATACATATATATCAAAATATTAACACCCTATTCATTCACCTATAGCACTTCTCAGTATGCATCTATTATTATTAATTAATTAATAAGGTAAACTATCATAAAGTAACCTTTCATGAACATTCTTGCTATTTGTAAAAGATCAACATGTTTCATTTATTGTAACATTATTTTATTTTATTTTATATTCTTTAATGATAACTTAATCTTTTGACATGAAGGCAAATTCCTTGTCATGAATGTCTCTTGACAACTCAACTAGGTCATATTTTTTATTTAGCTTGGTTGGAGTGCCATTCTAGTCTTTTGACATGAAGACAAATATTTTATAATGAATGCTTCAAGTTACTTAGTTATATCACAACTCTCAATTAGCTACCAACTTTATTCTTAACCTAATTTTCTTAAAAAGGGCCAGTGGAATAGGAATTTATTTTATACACTTCTTTTCTTTTTTAGCCTACCTCATTTCTTTTTATTCAATCATTCTCATGAGGGGGTACTGATGATGCTAACCTATTTAATTTAATGTAATTATAAAAGTATACGAACAAGTGTCATAAATTCAAAGAATAGGTGTGATATCCTAATTAACATGCATATACATCTTAAAGGCACTTGAAACAAAAAATTCGTTAGTTATTATGCCTTTACAACTTAAATGACCATGTTCAAAGCTAAACTAATTCCATTCAATTCTTGCTATTGACATATTCACACAATGCAAACATCATGCAACAAAATTTTCACACAATGCTAATATAATTAAAAAAATCTACTACAATACAAATGCAAAATTCACACATAATTGATATGCAATTGTATATACATTCCCACATTTAAACAACACATTTTCATCAATGTGAGAAACAAAATAATACCAATAAAGATAAATATCATCAAAGAAAAAGTTAGAGCAAGAATAGATACGACGATTTGGGCAGTGATGGTGATGGTGATGGTGATGGTGATGGCGATGGAATTTTGAGATAATTTATACTATAAAAATACATCAATTCACTCCTAACAAAATAAACATAAAAATAAAATAACAAAGTACCAATAAAATGAAATGAAATGAAAATAAAAATAAATAAATAATAAAATATCCTAATTCTTGGTTTGCCTCATAAGTAGCACCTGTTTAATGCCACTAGCTTGACGCACTCTACCTTCTACCCCTATCTAAAGTCTATAATTAGGGGTTTCCTTCCATCCATTTCTCCACTTGGCAGTTTAAGAGCCTGTAAATAAGCCAACAATTGCCAGATAATAAAAAGGACATAATTGATCAAATAAAGATAACTAAGTAAGTTCAGTAATGCGCTTTTTAGTAACAAATTGTCAATAGCATAGGGAATGATGAATCTCTCTGAATCTTTAATTAAATCCAATAGCTTGTATTATAGGAGGTAGAAACTATTCGTACTTAAAGCGACTTCTAATTCTTCATTAATAGTTTCTGAAATTGCTCCTCCTCTTACTTCTTTAAAGATTCAACTACATTAACTTTCATAAATGAGCTACTCTCCTTCAAATTCTTTAATATCTTTTTCATATTGAATTCTATTTGTTCATCACCAATTTGAAGGATAAGGTTGCTTTCATGAGCACCTACCAAAAATCTTCCAATGTTCAAAAGGTTTTATTAAGAATTAGTGGACAGTTTTGATCCTTTTCAAAGTCTAGCATGATGAAATCCATAGGAACAATAAAATTGTCCACTTTTATAAGCACATCCTCCACCATGCCAAAAGGTTTCTTTATCGATTGATCTGTGAATTAAATAAGCATGGAAGTTGGTTTCACATCTCTTAACCCTAATTTCCTGAAAACTGATAAAGGCATAAGATTAATACTTGCATCTAAGTAACACAAACATTTAGAAAATTCTAAATTATCAACTACATAAGGTATAGAAAAACTCTCAGGATCTTTCAACTTTAAGGGCATGTGGTTAGTAATTACAGAGTTGTAGCTTTCTGTCATGGAGATTGTTTAATTGTCATACCAAGTCCACTTTCTTGACAAGATGTCTTTGAGAAATTTCTCGTACTTAGGCATGCTCTCTAAGCTTTCATAAAAGAGAAGTTAATTTGCAACATCTTCAACTTTTCCATCA
The DNA here is from genome assembly GCA_027564335.1 of Erythroxylum williamsii. NCBI lineage: Eukaryota > Viridiplantae > Streptophyta > Magnoliopsida > Malpighiales > Erythroxylaceae > Erythroxylum > Erythroxylum williamsii. The sequence continues at coordinate 47,520,584 of JANITW010000236.1, read as the reverse complement.
ACTTTGTAAATTGTGCAACCAGTTTCTTCTTCTAAATTATTTGTGGGAATGGAATTTTCAGTGGATATGGCAGAGGAGGAATACAGGGAAGGTCCTTATTCTTATCTTCATCTTTTTATTTCTTCTCTTGGTCTTCTATAAGATGGGGTTTAGCTTGTTTTTTTGCTAGTTCTTTTAGCTCTTTCTCACTCCTAAGTGTGATATCCTGAAGTTGCTCATTTGGATTTACTTTTGTATTGCTTTAAAGGCTCCCCACACTTCATTTAAACAATGCATTAGCTAACTAGTCCACTTGAACCTTCAGATTGTAAGCAGAAGAGACATGATACTTCTTTACTTGCATGAATTAACCTTCTATCCTATTTTAGACTCATGAAGTTGGAATTCATCATGTCCATGAATTTTTCCATCTTTGAATCCCATGAATTGGACTTATCTAACTGAAATCTAGGTAGGCCTCAATTGAGTCCCACATTATTAGACCAATAGAAATTTGGGTGGCCTAATATTATGCATTTTTTAATAAGGATTGTTACCTCCCTGAATAAATTGTGCTTCCATTTATTTGAGTTAGTCCACATTTTTTTTAACTAAGAAACAATCAGTAGTAATTTCACTTTTTAGCATGCATAACTACAATCGATGATAAATTGTTTTAATTGAAGAGGAAGAGGTGGCTTTTAGGCTATTTAGTTATTTGGTCAAGTTGGTGATTTCAACCTAAAGTGTTGTCAATGAATACACTACAATCATTCCCTTATGATCCCAAATGGTTGACTGTTGTCTACTCTAGTTTGAAGTCTAAAGATAACTATTATTTGGCATTTCCTCTAACAAATCTTGTGCTTCCTCAACTATTTTTAACATTAATGATCCTCCAACAACTGCATTAATGATTTCCCGTTTGGGTGGAATAACACTGTTATATGCTTAATTATTGATAAATTTAATCTATGACACTTAGTGATTAATTATTTAAAATGTTTAAGACATTCACTTTATTGCATATTTGGTTTTAAGAACAATTTGGAAGAATAAATGCAAAAGTGAGTTGAAAGTACACTTGTTCATTTGTTTCTTTGGGATTCACACCCAATTATTTTTGTGGAACAAAAATGAGAAGGATTAGAGCAAAGAGGAGACAAGAAAATGCATAAAATGAAGAGTATATATTACAGAAAATCAAGTCATGGTCGTGACTTTATAATCGTTAAGTCATACCAATGAAAATTAAGTTATGGTTATTATAACCATCCTAACAACCATAACACAAAGCTCACAGTTGTGAGCTTCAATGAGGCATGTCATGGTCATGACTATCAAGTTCACGACCATAAATTTTGCCACCTGACTTCCTGAAACCTAGTATTTGATATAAATAGAATATGTTACTACAAAAAGAGGAGATATCATTTTTGGGACTTCATGCATAATAGAACCTTACTCTTTCAAGACATTTATCAAGGCCTAAGCTTCCCAGCCCTGGTTCAAAGGTGAAATCGATGCCTAAAGTCATGGTTAAGCATATCTTCTGCTTGTTCAATGTTGAATCTCTCTTTATGGATTGTTATCATTGTTCAATGCTTATTGACTTGGGTATTCTAAAGATGATTTGAATGTGTTTGTTGGATTGTTTTATTGTAAACCCATTGCGAGAATCTTCAATATAATCTATAATCATTATGTTTTAGATTCATTTGTAGCTACTAATTACATTTAATAATTAAGAACAACTTAACTTAGGTTTGATAACTCGAACTCATGTGGTTAATGCCTATATTGTAATGTGACTGTCCAATTAAATCTAACGAGCTTATTTAAGGTTGTTCGGTAGCTAAGTTTGATTAAAGAGCTCATTTTAATTAAACACTACCTAAGGAAAAAATAGGGATTAATAAAACTTGTTGTTAATCTAAGATCAATATTTCTGAGCGAGGTGTAAAAAAAACTATAACAATGGAATGTGTTTAATTATGTGTAGGCCGAGATTGACCTAAGAACCAGGTTTTACATATATTTATTACTTTTATCACCTTTGATTGTTTTCTATAATGTACTTTGTAGTTTGATTTTATTCTGTTTTCTAAATTCCATCAAAACAAAACCCCCCTTTTATTTCCATAACGTCAATTATTTTCATTGAAGAAATTAAACATTCATTCTTTATGGATATAATCCCAACTTACCACAATTATAAATTTTTAATGTGTAAAGTTAGGTAAATTCTGTGATGAACTTGACAATTACTGTCAAATTTTGGCACTGTTACTGAGGAGTGTGGTTCTTTAGTTTTTTATATATATTTTAATTGGTGTTTTGTGTATATTTTTTTATAATCATTTCTTTTAGTTATTTTTCAATCTTTACACGTTTGTTAGTTTTGGTGTATACAACATCTCCTCATAAAGAACCTGTAGAATTTGATTTGTAGATTGAGAGGAAAATTTGAAGATTAAGAAGGGAAATAAGAACAACTCTGGAACTAGAACAAGAACTTGAATTTGAAGAAACAATGGCAAATCCAAGAACATTAAGGGATTTGGTTGCACCAAACTTAACCCAATGGCCCTTATGCATTATATTTCCCAATTTTGATTTACCTTTGAACTTAAGTATGTATTAATACATTTTTGCCTAATTTTTATGGTCTTGTAGGTGAGGATACTCATAAGCATCTCAGGGAGCTTGATGTAGTGTGTATGAGTATGAAGCTTCCAAGGGTGACAAATGAGCAAAGGGTTTTCCCATTCTCATTAAAAAAAAGCAACGAAGGATTGGTTATTTGATCTACCTGCTAGGAGTGTAAATATTTGGATAGAGATGAAGAGGTTATTTTTGGGCAAAAAATTAGCATTTAAGATAGCGAGTATACGAAAGGTAATATATGGCATAAAGCAACATAACAGAATGTCCCTTCACAAGTATTAGCAACACCTTAATAAATTTTGTGCCAACTGTCCCCACCACAACATATCTCAACAACTCCTTATGTGGTATTTCTACGAGGGATTGTTACCTATAGAGAGGAGTTTAGTGGATGTAGTGAGCAGTGGAGCATTATGTGTAACATCCCATTACCGGAGTGACAGGTATATCAGAAATTCGGATCGGGTTAGGATTTGGTACAGGCAAAGTGTTGCATTTTACATGCATGGTTGATCGCACAGGTATATATATATATATAAGTACATACATGTATGACAATTCCCGATGTGATTGTGAAATCAGAATTTGGGTATAATTGTTCAGATGAAAATTGGCTATATGGTGCAATCGGAAATTTGGGTATAATAGGACAGAGGAGGATTGGATTGAGAAAGTGGGAAATTAGGTAATAGGTGAATTAATTGGGTTTTGAAAATGAACTTGCAATGAAATAGAATTTAGAGGAATGAAAATTGGAATATGCGTATAGGAATAAGTATTTGCTAATTTTTGTGAATTTATGGAATTTTCTCAGAATTTTTAGAGTGATGGATCCGGACCGGAAAGATTAGCTAGTGACTGATTTTTGTGATTCCGGGTCCGAGATTGATTGGCAAATGATATGGAACAATCGGGATTATAAATTCGGGATTTATTAGTTATTGTTATTGCGAATCGGGAGAAATCAGAATCAGAAATTTGATTGAGGTGGTTCAGTTTTGGACTTGTGGCAATTAAATTGCCAAACAAGTCCTAGGTCTCTTTATATATATATATTGAAACCTTTGAAATCGTCATCGACGATTTTTCCTTTGCTTCCAAAGGAAATGGAGTTGTGCCGTGGGTGAGGATAGCTTGGAATGGGAGATTCTTGAGGAATTTTTGAAAGTTTAAAGCTGGAATCAGGTAGGCTTCCTTCTCCCTATGATTTGAGTTGTTTAACTTGACTGTTAATTGAGTATAAAATTGTTAAGAGATTTGGAAAGTTACGATGGTAGGGTTCGTTGGTTTGATTTGGGGTTTTGATGGAAAATTAGTTTAAATGATGATCCGAGGTTAGAAATGAGTGGTGTTAAGTGTAGAAAGTTGTTTGGAAGAGTTTGAAATGGAAAGGGATGAGTTAGATCAGAAAAATCAGAGAATTTCTGGGTTTTCTGGGCGTTGCTGCGATCGCACGCCGCGGCGCATGACGAACACGCCGCGGCGAGCGAATTTTTCTCCCACGCCGCGAGGCTTGCAAGGCAGGCCGCGGCGAATAAAATTTCGTCGCAGGCCGCGGCGAGACCAGACGCGCGCCGCGGCGAAAAGGAAAAATGGGGAGCTCGCCGCGGCGAAGGAAATTGGAGCCGCGGCGAGGGATGCTTTCCGAAAATGAATTTGAGGTTTGAGATTTGGAGGATTTAGGAAATTAATGATTTAATTGAATATGTATTGATTTCAAATTAGAGATTATGAATTGGGAATTCGAATTTCAATTTCGAGAGATTTGAGTTTCGGAAATTTATTCGGTGATTCTTGAAATCGAATAGCAACGGAATAGTGACTTAAATTCTGATTTGCTGATAATCCCTATGAATTGAATTTTTGAGAATAGGAAATTGCAATTCAGATGAAAGGAAAT
>JANITW010000236.1:47480155-47504432 GCA_027564335.1 Erythroxylum williamsii | reverse complement strand
TATTGGACCAGATTTTGAAATGATTGTATGTATATAAATGAATTTGGTTATTGAAATAGTGTGTGGCCAAGAATGATTGCGTATGCAAAATGTTTTAGTATTGCGGGCCCAAATTAGTGATTTGTTTATGCGCACTCATCGTTTTAAAAGAAAAGGAAAATGTCATACGAGTTTTAAAAGGTAGTAAGTGTTCTAGTACGCCACCCTCGCGGGTCACGGGCTCGAATATCACCGTGGATATCGGGTTTGGGTCTCGTCGGGTGTGGGGTGCTACATTATGTGAAAAGTCTCCTATATAGGCTCATATTTTAATTAAATAAATGGCTGTTAATACTCAACAAATTGGCACTCACAATGATGCTCGTCGTGTAAATGAGGTAAATACTTCATCTATAAAAAATCATTTAGATGAGCGAATGTCATTTATTAGAAAACTTGTAGTCAGACAAGCACTGGTAAAAGCATGTTGAATATGTGCAAACACCATCCAACTGATGAGTGCTGAACATTGTAAGAGGAAAGTAAGAAATAAGTAAATGTTGCAAGAGGGAACTTTCCTAACTAGTACAACATGTATTCCCAGACATATAACCCAAGCTGGAGGGATAATCCTAACTTGAATCATAGGGGGAATAGGAATCAGAATTACTTGTAGAATATGCCACAAGAATCACAACAATTCCAACCAAGGCCACAAGCTTCCTCTTCTAGTTCAGGTACATCTCTAGAAGACTTGGTCAAGACTCTTACTACTAGAAATATTCAATTTCAACAGGGTGTACAGTAGTTTCAGCAAGATGTAAAATCAAGCATCTAAAGTTCGAAAAGCCAAATGCATAAGATGGCAGTGGTGATTAACTGTCTAGAATTGCAAAATGGAGGAAAGCTACCATCTAAACCTAAGGTGAACCCAAATAATGCCAATGCTATAACATTGAGAAGTGGTAAGGAAATTGAGGTTCCCAAGACGACCTCTCTGAGGCTTGCCAATGAAGAAGAAATCAATAAGGAGTTGGGAAATGAAGAAAACCCCTCATCTAGCACAAAGGTAAACTTCAAAAGCCCTAATAGCGTTAAGACTAATTCATTACCTTTTCTTAGCAGAGTCGAGAAAAATGAACATAAAGGAGAAATATAAAGAGATATTAGAGAATTTCTGAAAGGTGATGAGAGGTGATGATGGGTGAGAACATTTCTACAGTTTTTAAGAAGAAGATACCTCTAAAATGTCAGGATCCATGTATGTTCACTATTCCCTATAAAATTAGTAACACTATGATTCATAGAGCTATGTTAGATTTGGGAGCTCCAATTAATGTTATGCCTCATTCAATTTATACTTCCTTGAATCTGGGCCCTTTGAAAGAATAGTGTTATCATATAATTACTTGATTGCACGATCACTTATCTTAATTGTGTAGTTGAGGATATATTGGTGCAAGTGAATAAATTGGTATTTTCAGTGGATTTTTATGTTATTAATATGAATGAGGAAGCTTTTTACAATCCTATAACTATCTTGTTAGAGACACCATTCCTAATACAACTTAGACTAAGATAGATATTCGTAAGGGTACCTTGATGATGGAATTTGATAGGGAAGTGATTCATTTTAGCATGTTTGATGTCATGAAACATCCTCATAATGATCACTCTGTTTTCTCTGTTGATGTGATTGATCCTCTAATGTAGCAAATGTTTAAATTAAGTTGCAAGGATCTGTTAGAAACAGTCTTGACTGGGCATATGGAATCAAAAACCATCAATGATGTTGAAGTGGGAGAAGAGCTAATTGAAATGGTAGTTACCTCGGAATACTTATTGCATTCTCCTAAAATGTATGATTTCGCTTCCATCCATTTATCCAAATCTCACTTGAAGTTGTTACCCATTGATGTACAAGTATCTGAAGTGGAACTAAAACCACTACCTACCTACCTAAAGTATGCCAATTTGGGAGATAAGCAGACTCTTCCAATTATCATTTTGGCAGAGATGACTTTGGATTAAGAAGATAAGCTAGTTCAAATGTTAAGAGAGCATAAGAAGGCCATCAGATGGACAATTGCAAATATCCAAGGAATAAGCCCTTTTATATGCATGCATCATATTTTGTTGGAGGAGGATGCAAAGTCCACAAGGCAAGCTCAACGTAGGTTAAATCCTCCGATGATAGAAGTCGTGAAGAAGGAAGTGTTAAAGCTTCTCGATGATGACGTCATTTACCCAATCTCTGATAATAAGTAAGTAAGTCTTATTTAGGTGGTTCCAAAGAAGTCAGGAATCACAGTAGTGACTAATCAGGAAGTTGAGCTAGTTCCCACCAGAGTGTAAACAAGGTGGCAAGTTTTTATTGATTACAGAAAATTGAACTTGACAACTAATAAAGACCATTTTACCCTTCCCTTTATTGATTGGATGCTTGAAAGATTGGTCAATTATAGTATTATTATTTTCTATATGGCTTTTTAGGCTTTCTTCGTATCTTAATCTCATCGGAAGATTATGAAATGACCACCTTCACATGCCCATTCAATGCATTTGCTTACCGAAGGATACCATTGAGATTATGCAATGCACCTGCCACGTCCAAAGATATATGGTGAGCATTTTTTTTAGTATGTTGAGGAAATTATTAAGGTAATCATGAATGATTTGAACATTTATGGTTCTTCATCTGATGAATGCCTAGAGAATCTTGCTCTTATTTTGGAAGATGCATTGAAACTAACCTTATGCTTAATTGGGAAAAATGTTATTTTATGGTAGATCAAGGTATAGTTTTAAGGCATTTTATGTCTGCTAGTGGTATAGAAGTAGACAAATCTAAGTTGACCATATTTCCTCTTTACTTTACCCGTTAAATGTGCAGGAAGTGCATTCTTTCCTTGGTCATATAGGTTTCTATTATAGTTTTATCAAGGACTTTTCAAGGATAGCCTTACCGTTATGCAAGATGTTACAACAAGATGTCTCATATGAGTTTGATGATAAGTGAAAAGGTGCCTTTAACAAACTTAAAGAGCTTTTAATGTCCCCAATGGTGATTTAATCTCTAGATTGGAGCCTCCACTTCAAGATCATGTGTGATGCAAGTGACTATTCAATGAGGGTAGTTCTAGGAAAAAAAAAGTGGGTAGGCTTTCCATGCCATCTATTATGCTTGAAAGACTTTTAGTCCAACTTAATTAAATTACTCTGCAACAGAAATTTTTTTTTTGTGTTTTTTACTTTAGAGAGGTTTTGGTCATATTTGCCAAGTGCTAAGGTTATTGTTTATTGTAGCTTTAAGGTACTTATTCACGAAGAAAGATGAAAAACTAAGGCTTATTAGATGGATTCTCCTCCTTTAAGAGTTGAACTTGGAGATAAGAGATTAGAAGGGGTAGAAAATGTGGTTGCCAATGTAATGCCCCAATATATACCCTAAAAGCATTATAGTATTTCTAGGTTGTATTAAGAAGTGGACATAAAGAATTAAGTGTATCTAAGCATAGTAAGGGACATAATGGTAATTAATTTAAAAGACAAGGGTAAATTGGTAATTTCTTCATTTTGACATGGACATGAATAATTATAAGTGAAATGTGGACTAAAATGAAATCAATTGATGACTTTATATGACAACGTGGGAACTAAAGGAAGAAGAAGGACCAAATGTGCCAAAATCACCATATGTTCCAATGGGATTGAAACATGTGTCTAAGACTAGAAACTTCATGAAAGGGGGAGTAGAAGAGAGGGGAGAGGGACATGTATGTAAGGTTTTAACTTGAAAATTTTCTCTTCTCATCATCTCTTATTTCCATCTCCTTAATCACATCATTTTGCATAAGGAATCAATCTAATCCTAGGTGAAAATCAAGGTAAAAGTTAGTGATTTTTCTTCTCATCCTCATCTTTTCTTTCTTTGCTCATGAAGAGATGGAATTATCTAGTTGGTGAATAAGCAAAGAAAAAGGGGAAGAGAAGGAAAAGCACTAAAGAAGAACTAATTGACGAATTTCAAGTGGTAGGACTATACTTAGTTAATTTATGTATGTATTCATGTTTGAATGTGTACAAAGAGTAATTTGGATATTTAATGGTTTCTAAAAAGATGTCTTATTGTTACTTCGCAATGAATTAGTTGAATCTGACAAGAGAGAGTAATGTTTTAGTGAAATTCTGTTTAAGTTCTCGGTTCACTTGAACCAGTCCTATTGTTTTGGCCATAAATTGGCCTACAGACCTTTAAATTTGGTGAATTCAATTGGAGATGAAACTTAAGAAAAAGAAATAAAAATAAAAATATCTATTAGAGACCAGTACCTAATTCTGGCTTTATGACATTAGAAATTGAGATCGAAAATGATGACCTAATGTTGCCCCTGTGTTGGCGCAACTTGTGATTTTTTATGCATATTTCACGATTTAGAAGTCCAAATTTCCTGATTTTTGATGCTAGGGAAAGTAGACACATAGGGAAAAAAATGATTAGAAGACCTCAAAGCCTTATTTGAACTTTTTTTATGTGAAAAATTTGGAGCAAGTGGATTATGTCATATGATTTGCTTATGGACTAATTGTTTGCCTATTTGTAGACACACCTTGGGCTTAGCCCAAATTGCACTATTTTGAGTTTTTCTCTTCCTTTTGTTTACCGAATCATATTATAACCTTTTTGAATATTTATGAAACTTTGAATACACCTAGAAATAAATGAAATATGACTTACCATATATGAATTGGGTGATTAAATATTGCAATTTAAGATTGAGCATAGTGCATGCTAAAGAAAATTTACATGTACATAGATGATTTGTATGCACGCTTATTGCTTATATGTCTGTAGTATGACTATCCAAGTTCATATACTTATTTTGTGAAGATAATTAAGTAAAATTTAACATGTTTTATATTTAAATGAGATATAGGAATTTATATAATGGAATTATGTGAATGTACCTGGAGAAACACAACTGAATAAAACATATACAAAATAAATCATTTGAGTACTTTTGATTTGGATACTCTCTTAATGGTTATAAGTTATGACTTTCATGTATGAACTTAAAACATATTTTTTTCAATTGAATATTATATGATTTGTCAATATATTAATTATGAAATTGACAAATAGTTAAAGGAAAATGTTATAATGTCTGCTTCATTGTCTTAGTCGTGGATATATAGGCATGCCTATAGGGTTATAGTGCAGCTGTTATAGTTTGACACCATTGGTGTCTTCTTTTCAAGACCATAGTGTCTCTACAACTCGATACCTTTAGGTATCCACAATTTGATACCTTCGGATATCCACAATTTGGTACCTCCAAGTGTCCATAGTTTGATACCTTCGAGTTCGATGCCTTTAGGTATCCATGGTTTGATATCTTTCGATGTCTATATCTCTTATTATCCATACCCATAAGAATGTGCAGGCTTAACAAAAGAAGGAAATTAAACAATTATAAATAAGAGATATAACCTGGCAACATGAATAACTTGTATTGATGAGCTTTAGAAATAAATATTTGTCTCATAAATGTGAATTTATGATATATGGTTGAAGCATATTTATATTACGTACTTTGCTTAAATTATGTCATCATTGTTTACATGATTTTGTGATATTTATGAATTTGTGCTACTTAGTGGATGATTGCTATTAGTGGTCATCCAAACAAAGTGGTTCCCACTAAGCTTTCAAGCTTAGCATGGGCATTAATCCATGTAGGTCCAAGTAATATGAGTAAGGCACAAGGATCATCTGCAGGGGCCAAGGCCAACCATTAAAAGTACCTTTGGATGTGTCTTTTGATTAAAGAATGGTTGCATATATAATGAATGAAATTGTAGTTTCTTAATAGTTTGTAGTTAAGAATTTAATTTATGTGTAATATCTCTTTTATAGTACCATATAAATGTAATGATGCAATACTACTTTTAAATGATAATGTTAAAGGATATGAAATTTTGTAATATATATATGTACAAAAGTGAATAAATAAAATGAGTGATGATAAAGACTTACTTGATTTGAGGGCACTCAGGCTCCTGAGCATGATGCTATATCCTTATAAATGAATAGAATTGTATGCCATGAATGTATGTATAGGAATTTTGGTGCCATATATGTAGGTGGTTGTAGGTTCTAAATAGGTGGTGTTACAACTGATCACCTCGTTCACTTAATCAGAAAGGAAGGTGACATCCCTTTGAGAGAGACATTTCTAGACGAACAACTATTTTCTATCGATTTGATACCTTCATGGTATGTAGATATTATGAATTTTGTAGTTGCTAACAAATTTCCTGTTCGCTTGTCAACAGCTTAAAAGGATAAATTGAAGAATGAAGTGAAATACTACGTTTTGGATGACTCGTATCTATAGAGGCACATTACAGATCAAGTCAGAAGGGGGTGTGTGCTTGAAAAAGAAACACGTTTGATCTTGGCCTTTTGCCACTCGTATACATGTGGAGGACACTTAAAGTAAAGAGCATTGCATAGAAAGCTTTAGAGAGTGGTTTCTACTGACCCTGATTATTCAAAGATGCATCCATCTTTCATAAGTCATGTTACAAGTGCCAACGGATAGGTAACTTGTCTCGTAAGGATCAAATGCCACAAACTCCTACTTTTTCTGTGAAAATTTTGATGTTTAAGCTGTTAACTTTATGGTACCTTTTTCTTCATCTCTTGGTTTGGATTGTATATTGCTTACAGTTGATTATGTTTCCAATTGGGTGGAAGCTAAAGCTACTAGAAATGATGCAAAAGTTGTTGCAACTTTTATTAAAGATAACATCCTTTCTAGGTTCAAAATGCTAAAGACAATCATCAGTGATAGGGGAACCCATTTTTGCAATAGGGTGATGGAAACACTGTTCAAGAAATATCACGTCATGCATAAGGTTTCTACCTCTTACCATTCCCAAATCAGTAGACAAACTAATTTATCAAATGGATAAATCAAGTCAATCTTGGAGAAAACAGTTGAGCCTAGTAGAAATGATTGGAGCGTGAGGTTGGAAGATGCACTATAGGCTTATGGGACGGCTTAGAAAACACCAGTTGAAATGTCACCATATAGACTTATGTTTGGGAAGCTGTGTTACATTCTGATAGAGTTGCAATATAAGCATATTAGACTATAAAATGATGTAATATGAATTTTGATTATATAAGAGTGCATGGGAAGTTGCAATTGCAAGAGTTGGTGGACATGCAGAATGACTCGTATCAAAATGCGATGATATATAGGAAAAGATGAAGGCTTTTTATGATAAGACGATTCCAAGAAAAAGCTTTTTTGTGGGTAAAAAGTGCTTCTCTAGCACTCCAGGCTAAAATTATTCCCAGGTAAATTACAATTTTTTTTGGTTAGTCTGTTTATTTTTACTTATGTCTTTCCTTTCGGTGTAGTAGAGAAACGGACTTTGAAAATCAAAAAGACATTTAAAGTGAATGGTCATTGCTTGAAATTGTATTATAAATGTTTTCAAATAGAGAATATGGAAGTGTTAGTGCTTAAAAACACAAATCGCATCATTTTATAAGGTCAACGACAATAAACAAAGACACTACTTAGGAGGCAACCTAAAGGAAGTTGATTTCTTTTTATTTACATTCTCACATTTGCTATTTTTGTTAAATGCTCCATTTCTTACATTTGATGTTACATAGGGGACAATGCAAGTTTTTAAGTATGTAGGTGGTATCTTAGTTTTTGTACATGTTTTTAAGCTTAATTCTTACCTATATGGCTTCTTAGACATTTTCACAATCAAACAAACAAACAAACAATTTCTCTTTTTCCATTGCTTTTAAGGCTATAAAGTCATATTTAGAGAGTGAATTGACTAGAAAAATCCATGGAAACTATGTATTTTTACTTTTATGGTTGATCAATATGCATTATCTTTAGAAGAGTAGTAACTAGTTGTAGACACAAGTCAGCGATATTTTGAGCCTTTTTTGTAATAGACCGAGCTTTAAAACTTACTGAGGGTAGAATGTTAGAATTTTGAGTCATAGCATTTTAGAATTTATGAGGCGCATTTCATTCATGTGCACACCATGAGCATATACACACATGAATGTTGATTCAAAAAACATTGCAAGGACTGTATGTGCACTCAAGTAAAAGGTGCCTAGGTATGAAAGGTTTAAAATGATGATGATTTAAATAAATATTCCTCATGCCTTGAATTTTAGTTTGGTGGATTATGATTAGTAAATTTGGAATTAATTGTTACAATTGGAAAATTGATGAATTAAAATGTGAATTTAGTTTAGGAAAAATGTCAAATTGACACATGAAAATTCAGGATGACTGAGCCGATAAAATAAGTTACATATTACAATAGAATTGAGTGACATTTGGCATAGGAAATGAAGTGACAAACAGCAACAGTGATTGAGTGAAAAATGGCCTAGGATATTGGTGACATTTAGTAGCTTATATATGGGACAAGTGGAATGCATGCACAGGTGACAAATGTCATTATGAAATGGTGACACCTAACACCTAATGAGCTAAGCTACTGTAAGGATAGTTTCTACTGGGTTCATTCTTCTTCTCCCTTCCTCCCACCACTGAAACACCATACCCTTACATCCCTGTGTTTTGCTTAAGTTTATGTCTAATTTCTACACCAAAACTCCATGCTTTCACCCTTCACAAGATAGTTATAGAACAAGAACATTGTTGTTTTTGCTATTGTCTTTTATCCTTGCTGAAAACCCCATCCAATTCCCACCTTGTATTGTATGATCTTGCATACATATAAGGCAAAGTAGACTTGATGAATTGAGGTAGAACTTGAGTTAAACAAGAAAAGTATTGAGTTTTGTGGCATATTGTAATAGAAATTTTTTAATGATTGAATTGGGATGGATTGCATGTGATGTTAATGATGAAGTGTGCTAGAAAATGATACATGAATTGGATACTTTTTTGTTTTGTTTTTGATGCGTGAGAACCAAAGGTTACAGTTACTATATAGATTATCCAAATTAAGATTTGAAGTTTAAATGAAGGTGAATTTATGCTAAAGAAAGGTGCTAGTGAATTATTCTTGAATTTGGAAAAAAGAACTAGGACTACATAATGAAAGTTTCTATTTTGTTTTTGTATGCATGAAGGAAAAATAGTTTATAAACTGCCAAATGAATGATTTTGAGTTGGAATTGGAGATGAAATTGATGAGTAATTGAAGTATAATTAAGGTATAATTGAGATATAATTAATGGACTAATATGATGATGTTTTGGATTTGGTATTAAGGTGTTTGAATATGGAAAATTAAGAGAAATTAGATAGTGCACTTCGGGGCACTCATCCAATGATCGTGGGAAGGTTCCTCATGATCGCAGTCAAAGCTTTTAAATGATAATTTTGGTTTTGTGAATTTATTGAACCAAATGAGTATAAGTCACTCTACATTGGTGAATTTGGGCTTAATTAAGGCTTGAAGTGAACCTATATTTTTGCTTGATTAATTAGTTAAGGGTTCGAGAAGTTTAGGTTGTTAATTGATCTCATTACTTAAGGAATGGATTATTTTGATATCAATGTGTTTGAATTTGGAAATTATCAGTTGTTAAAGGTATAAAGGTATTCTTATGAATGCAAATATGACCTAAAAGATATGAGTAACGTGTATTAGGTATAATTGAATGACAATTGGGCAAGTAAATGTATGAATGATGAATTTAGAGTAATCAAGTTTACTTAAGGTATAAACCTAATTGGAACAAGTTATATACAAGTTATGATGTTTGAATGGTCAAGGTTTGTGAATAAGAATACATTCCCAGAAAGGTCAATTAAGCATGCATTAAACATGACTCATATACATGTGCATGATTGTATTTTCATATCATTGAACAAATTAATGATTGTGAACTATGTGTGTATTGCTTGACTATAGACATATAAGTTAATCGCCAACATCCAGACATTACAGAATCATCAAGGAAATAGCTATTCTAGAGCGTATAGTGAGTTAACCTAGATGTTTCTCACTATGATTGAATTGCTTTTTGGTTAACTTTCAGTCACTGAACGGTTACTTATATGATTGTTATGATTCCGGACATTGTTGGTCCGAGGATTTGATACTTGGGACTATATATGGAAGTGTTTTCAAATTGTATGTGTAATATGGAATGAGTACTCATTTGAATGTTGAATGTCAAACTCAGGTCTGAAGAATGTGATAAATGACATGAACACATTAAATGAAAAGTATTGATAGCATATTATGTGAATTGATGCATTTCATTACATTAATATGCATGATTAGGTAAAAGAGATGTGACTGGAGTGACCAACATGAAAAAAATCTTTACACTGAAGAATTGTGCACAAAGAGACATAGGCTCAGTTAACAATAAGCCTGGTATCCACAACGAATATGGGACAGTAAATGAAATGAGCCCGAAATCTATAATGGATATGGAATAGTAAATAGGTGCTCGGTCATAAGAAAGTAAAATCAAAATGGAGTCACATATGCATTTGCATATATATAACTTTACTTGTATCATATGAATGATTGAGATGAATTAATGGATTGTTTTGGAATAGTGTTATGAAATGCTTACATACATGTTGTACTTGTACTTGATGAAATGTGACAAAATGTGATATGGGATTTGATACTGGATGATGTGTTAAACTTTTTAAAATTGGTCATATAATTGACTTTATGTTCTTATTGGAGTGAGCACATTGATGATGGTTTGCTTACTGAGTTTGCAAACTCATTAAAATTGCAATGTTGATTTTTAGGTACAAAGGAGTTCTAGCTTATAAGGAAATCAAGTAGAATTCTAGTACTGTCATTTTGAGAACAAGAATGACTCAAAGGTTGGTTCAAAGGTTCGGTCAGTTGACATCTGAGGAGTCTAGTTAGTATTTGTTATTTAGCTTCTCATTTTATGTTAACATTTTGTATGGAGTTGTAAACTATCAAATGTTATGTGATGTAAATATAGAGATAGAATCAAACCTGAAAAAAAACTAAAGATTGGAAATCATAGGATAAGTTTTGGCATAGCTGATGAGTAGCATATGTTGTTCTTTCATTTCTTTTTTTTTATCATTTTGAATACTTATGTTAAATGTGATGCCATAATAAGTTAATGTGACTATTCTACCATGCCATTCTCATACAGTATGTTCTCAAATATCCTCTGGATGTTCAGGCATATGCTTTATAAAAGTGGTATGTTACAATTTTGGTATCAGAGCATGGTTTTTTAAGGGCATATGTGAGCATTTAAACATGGCATATAAAAAGGGACCTAATTAGTGATCGATGTTATTGTTGTATAGGTCATCTGCTATAGGATATTAAGTCATAGAATCAGATGATCTAAAGTCTATAGGAGCCAATAGGGAGTCCAAACACCTTAGTCTGAATAAATTCCTCAAAAAATTCTTGAGAGGAGAAAAAAGAGGTATGATAAACTTAGGAAGTAAGGGGTTGTATACTTCTATAGCAGTACAATCCCTGTTGAGGCAAAAGGTTGGTTGGAAAGAACAAAAAATTTGTTTGATTAGATGGACTGTCTGATGAAACGTTTGACTACACAGTCTCGTTACTTCAAGGTTTGACTTATTAGTAATGGAAGACTATCCCTGGTAGTTCTGCCTAACCTTATAGACTAACATGGGAAGACTTCCTAAAGATCTTCAAGGAGAATTATATACCAAAGATCTATTTGGATAGGAAGATGAAAGAGTTTCTCGATCTGAAATAGGGAAATCTCACTGTAGTCAAGTATGAGTTATGGTTTAATGAATTAATAGGATATGCTACTGCTCTGATTTTGAATGACGAAGATAAGTATAGGCAGTTTAAGGATTGACTGAATATGGAAATTAAAATGAGGTTTGCTATTACTAATTTTAATAGTTTTACTGAGCTGAGAATTGCTTCAATTCGGATTGAGAAGTTATTAAAAGATGAACAAGGAGAGTATAGACATGAGTTTAGAATTAAGAGGCATGGTAAGTCTCAAGTTGATTTTGGTAGGAGATTCACTAAACACCAAAATAGATCATCATGATCAAAAATTAGAACACGACAGTCAGGGTTTAGATTGAGAGGCAATTCTGTTCATACTGGTAGTGGTAGAGGTCAGGCATTTAGAGGACAGACATGTGGAGGGCAAATACAACAAATACCTAGTTGTAAGCATTGTGGAAAGAAACATGGTGGAGAATGTTGAAAGATATCAAGAGCTTCCTTACATTATGGCTCTTTTAAGCATTAAATTAGAAACTGTCCCGTAATATTGGGAACACAGTCTAGAGTGAAAGGTAGATCAGTGACTGAAATGATTATCCAACAGAGCAGAGCTAGTGGAGTAGGACAAAAAGGCAGATGTAGGGATGAAACAAGTTCAGTAGGTCCTAGAGTTACGACTGAGATACAGAGTAACCAACCGCAGTCCCAGGCACGATCTTTGCTATTACCAGGTAGGAGGCATATAATTCTCTAATAGTTGTTGCATGTGTGTTACATGTCTTTCAATTTGAGGCATTTGCATTGTTAGATCCAAGATCTACACATTCATTCATTACTCCACATTTGGCATCTAAACTGCATTGTGAGATTGAAAAATTTTGTAAAGGGTCTATTATTCGGGTTAACTAGGTTGAGTTAATAGTTAATTTGATAGTACTGCAGTTGAAAGAGATAGACCTCATTTTTGGTATGGACTAGCTTACTGCTTATAGGGCTATGATGAATTGTTATACTAAAGAAGTTATTCTTGAATCTCCTAATCAACCAAGAGTTATATTTCGAGGTGTTAGTCAAACAATGCCAGCCATATTGATTTTATCAATGAGTGCCTTTAGGCTTATTCAAAGTATATGTGAGGTTTGTTTAGCCTATATGACCAATACTCAAATTCAGGAGACAATTCAGGATCTTCCTATTGCTAGGGATTTCCTAGATGTATTTCCTATTAAATTACCAAGATTACCCCCATATAGGGAAACAAAGTTTACTATCGACCTTGTTCCAAGTACTACTCTTATATCTCTTCCTTTATATGGGATGGCACTTATGGAACTTAAGACTCAGTTGTAGGAATTGTTGGATAAGTATTTTATTAGACCCAGTTTGTCACTTTGGGGAGCTCCAATTTTGTTTGTGAAGAAGAAGGATGGGATTTTGAGATCATACATAAATTACAGGCAACTGAATCAGGTGACAGTGAAGAATAAATATCCCTTATTAAGAATAGATGATTTACTCAATCAGTTACAAGGAGCTCAAGTGTTTACTAAACTAGATTTGAGGTCAGGGTAGTATCAACTGAAGATAGCAAAAGCTAATGTACCAAAGAGTGCATTCAGAACCAGATATGGACACTTCGAGTATTTGGTGATGCCTTTTGGATTGATGAACACTCCAGCAGCCTTTATGGCTTTGATGAATAAAGTATTCCATCCTTACTTGGATCATTTTTTGATTTTATTCATGATGATATTTTGGTGTACTTGAGAAGTAGAAAGGTTGGTTTTACATATATTAAGAGAGAAGAAATTGTACGTCAAGTTCAGTAAGTGTAAATTTTGGCTTAATCAAGTGCTATTCTTAGGTCATATAGTATCTGGATAGGGCATACAGGTAGACCCAAATAAAGTTAAGGCAGTAATGAAGTGGGAAGCACCTAGAAATGTGTCTGAGATTTGAAGTTTTCTTGGATTAGTAGGTTATTATAGGAGGTTTGCTGAGTGTTTTTCATTAATCTCAGCCCCTTTGATAAAGCTTTTAAGGAAGAATGTACCTTTCAGATAGCGAGACGAATGCCAAAGGAGTTTTAGGAATTAAAACATTGATTGACTACAGCATTGGTATTGGCTATCCCATCTAGATCTAAAGGATATATTGTATATAGTGATGCTTCATACCAGGGATTAGGGTATGTTTTGATGTAGTATAGCAAAGTCTTCTAGAAAGTTAAGATCTTATGAGTTCAATTACCCAGTTCATGATTTAGAAATTGCTGCAGGGATGTTTGCTTTGAAAATTTGGAGACATTATTTATATAATGAGACATCTCAAATATTTACAAATCATAAAAATTTGAGATATTTGTTAGATCAAAAAGAACTAAATATGAGATAAAGGAGCTGGACTGAGTTGCTTAAGGATTACGATTACACAATTGAATAACATCCAGGTAAAGCTAATGTTATAGCTGATGCATTAAGCAGGAAAACTAATAACAATGTGGCACAAATTCAAACATCGAGATTACCAAACCTAGTTCAACTGGGAGCCTCAAATGTTGAGCTAAGTTTGGTGCAGAATAAATCATTTTAGCTACGTTGAAGCTTAGACCAGTATTGTATGAAAAGATCAGGAAAGCTCAAAGTAAAGACCCAGATTGGTGAAGATTGTAGAGAAGTTAAAACAGAATTTGAGTTCTATGAGTTGAGAGAAGATACATTTTGGTTAGTGTAAAGATTATGTGTACCGGATGTTGATGGTCTAAGAGAAGAAATTCTGGAGGGAGAACACATAGCAGCTCATCCCACAACCATGGGAAGGTCCCCTATAATCGTGGCCAAAGCTTTTAAATGATAATTTTAGTTTCATGAATTTTTTGAACCAAATAAGGATAAGTCACTCTACATTAGTTTATTTGGACTTTATTAAGGCTTAAAATGAACCTAGATTTTTTTCTTGATTAACTGGTTAAGGTTTTAATAAGTTTAGGTTATTAATTGATGTCATTACTTAAAGAATGGATTGTCTTGATATCAATTTTTTTAAATTTGGAAGTTATGACTTGTTACAGGTATAAAGGTGTTCTCATGAATGCAAATATGATCCAAAGGATATGAGTAATGTGTATTAGTTACACATGAATAAGAATTGGGAAAATTTGTGTGAATATAATGCTAGAAAAGGGTTAGTAAATTTATGAATGATGAATTTAAAGTAATCAAGTTTACTTAAGGTATAAACCTAACTATGACTAGTTAAATACAAGTTATGATGTTTAAATGGTCAAGGTTTGTGAATAAGAATACATGCTCAAAAAGGTCTATTGAGCATGCATTGAACATGACACATATACATGTGTATGATTGTGCATTCATATGATTGAACAAATTAGTGATTATGAACTATGTGTGTATTGCTTTATTATAGATGCACAAGTTGATCACGAACATCCAGACATTGTTAGATCATTAAGGCAATAGCTATTATAGAGCATACAGTGAGTTTACCTAGATGTTTCTCACTATGATTGAATTTTTTTTGGTTAACTATCAGTTATTGAACGATTAATTATATGATTGCTATGATTCTGGACATTATTGGCTAAGGAGTTTGATACTTAGGACTATACATGGAACTGTTTTCAAATTGTATGTGTAATATAAAATGTGTACTCAACTGAATATTGAATGTCGAACTCGTGTTTGAAGAATGTGATAAATGACATTAAATGAAACAACAGATTGTGCACAAAGAGCCATAGGCTCAATTAATAATAAGCTCGTTATCTACAATGGATATGGGACAGTAAATAAAATAAGCCCGATATCCACAACGGATACAGGACAGTAAATATGCACTTGGTCATATTAAAGTAAAATAAAAATGGAGTCACGTGTGCATTTGGATATATATAACTTTACATATATCATATGAATGATTGAGATGAATTAATGGATTGTTCTATAATGGTGTTATGAAATGTTTGTATACATGTTGTACTTGTACTTGATGAAATATGACAAAAAATGAAGTGGGATTTGATAGTGGATGATGTGTTAAACTTCTTGAAATTGGTTATATACTTGACTTTGTGTTCTGACTAGAGTGAGCACATCGATGATGGTTCGCTGACTGAGTTCACAAACTTATCAAAATTACAATGTTGATTTTCAAGTACAAGGGAGTTCTAGCTTCTATAGCAACTAAGTAGAATCTTAGTACTATCATTTTGAGAACAGGAATGGCTCAAAGGTCTAGTCAGCTGATATTTAAAGAGTCTAGTTAGGATGTGTTTGTTTAGCTTCTCATTTTATGTTAATGTAAGTAAGCTTATTTTGTGAATGAAATGAGGAGATTTGATCATTTTGAATACTTATGTTAAGTGTGATGCCATAATAAGTTAATATGACTATTCTAACGTTCCATTCTCATAGGGTATGTTCTTAAGTATCCTCTGGATATTTGGCCATATGCTCTATGGAAGTGGTATGTTACATTTTTATATCGACACGTCTATGGCAGTCTCATTGTCTTTTGCTTATGTGTGACCTTCATGACAAGTACGTCCTTACTTTGGTTTGATTTTCTATTCAAGACCACATTTTTATTACATACATTAACATAGAAATGATATAGGCATTCTTTGTTTCATAAGTTATATTAGCCAAATAGCCTACAGTTGTATGTTAAGGGCTATTTGATTACGATGTGAATAAGGGAGATGTAATTCTTAAGGGTCACTCTTTATGGTTGCAAAATATTGTTTATGATCAATTTTTATGAGTAATATATACTTCCTATGGTTTATCATATGAAGGCTTGAATCTGAGTTAATAAACATAGTTTTTGCATTCATCATAGTTGATGTACACAGTTTTGAGTGATGTTGGTCTCTACTCTTAATGTTATATTCAGTTCTTTTCTTACTTCACTAGCTTTAATGGCTTTTATGCTACACTACCCAAATATATCTCACCTTAACCTTTACCCACTTTACAACCTTAAAAATTCCTTTGATTCATGATTATACATGTGAATCTTCATGGTGGAGAAATTAAATGATATGTAAAGTTATGGATTGTCCTAATCATAAATGATGTTTGAGTGTACCCAAGAATTTAGTATATTTCAAACACATTTTATCCAAGTCTACCTCTAGATAGCCCAGTTTCTAAAGGTGATGAATGTTGATTAATCATGATTAGAAGTGTTGAATGTTGAGTTCTTGCTATGGTTTTAGAAGTTATTTCTCTTTACTTATAACTATCTATTCTTGGGAAATATGGAAAATGAGTAAGTTTTTTTGTTTCTAACTTTGATTTTGATGGTTTGACCGAGGAAGGACAAAAACTAAGTGTGGGGGAAACATGATATGTGTTTAATTGTCAATACATTTAATCCATGACACTTAGTGATTAATGCTTTAAAATGCTTAAGACATTCACTTTAGTTCATATTTGGTTTTACGTACCATTGGAAAGCATAGTAACCAAAGTGAGTTGAAAGCACACTTATTGAACCGCCTTCTTAAGATTCACACTCAATTGTCTTCATAGAACTAGAACGAGAAAGATTATAGCAAAGAGGAGATAAGAAAATGCATAAAATGAAGAGTATATTATGGAAAATCAAGTCATGGTCGAGACCATAAAGTTATGGTCATGACCATTAAGTCATGCCCATGATAATTAAGTCATGGCTCTGACCATAGTGCTTACGCCCATCTCTCAAAGTTCACATTTGTGAGCTTCAATGAGGCATGTTATGTTTGTGACCATCAAGGTCACAGCCACAACTTTTGCCACCTAACTATCTAAAACTTAGTTTTTAGTATAAATAGAATATGTTGAGGTCAAAAAGTGGAGACATCATTTTTGGGATTTTATGCATAGCAAAACTTGCTCTTTCAAGACACCCATTGAGGGCTAAGCTTCTCGACTCCAATTTAGTGGTGAAATAGATGGCTAAAGTCACGGTTAAGCATATCATGTCCTTGTCTAATGTTGAATCTCTCTTTATAGATTATTGTCGTTGTTCAATGCTTATTGATTTGGGTATTGTAAAGATGATTTGAATGTGTTTGTTGGATTTCTTTATTAGGATTGCTTTATTGCAAACCCATTGCTAGAATCTTCAATATAATTCATAAATTTTATTTTTTAGATTTGTTTGTAGCTACTAATGACATTGAATTATTAGGAACAATGTCACTTAGGTTTGATAAACTGAATTTGTGTAGTTGATTTGTATATTGATCCATTTTTCATATCGTAATGTGACTGCCCAATTAAATCTAGAGAGCTTATTCTAGGTTGTTTGGTGACTAAGTTTGATCAAAGAGCTCATTTTAATTAAAAATGACCTAAGGGAAAACCAAGATTAACAAAACTTGTTAATCTTAAATCAATAGTTCTATATAAGGTGTGGAAACATTACAAGAATGAAATATGTTTAATTGTGTGTAGGCCGAGATTGATCCAAGAACAAAGTTTTACACATATCCATTACTTTTATCACTTTTGACTGTTTTCTATAATTTGCTTTTGTAGTTTAATTTTATTTTGTTTTTTAAATCAAGTTAAACCAAACCCCCCCCCCCCTTTTTTCTGTAACGTCAATTATTTTCATTGCAAAAATTAAACCTACATTCCCGATGGATACAAGCCCAACTTACCATATCTATAAATTTTTAAACTTTTAGTGTGTAGAGTTGGGTAAATTTTGAGGTGCACTCCACATGTATTGTCAAACTCCATTGTAAAAAATCTGTAACCAAAATTTCTTCGGCAGTTTATAATGAAAACATCTCCTTTATAACTCCTTATACTCTCATGCTTTATATAAAGACTCCCCTTCATCTTGCTGAAAATTAGTAATTTCCTTTATGAGTCTTTTTGTATTCTTCAAAGGGAAGTACTTATCTAGAAATGCTGGCATTAGCTTCTACTATATTGTGACATTGTCTAGGTTGAGAGAATTCAACCATGTCTTGGCTCTATCCCTAAGTATAAAGGGAAAGAGGCTCATTCTAACGACATCTTTTGACATCCCATTATATCGAAAGGTGTCACAAATTTCTAAGAAATTAGCCAGATAAGCATTGGGATCCTCATTAACTAACCTATAGAACTATACATTAGTGTGTAGCTTATTTAATAATGCTAGTTTTATCTCAATCATGTTCATCTACACTAATGGTTGAGTGATTCCTTATTGCGTAGCATTGAACCTTGCCTTCATGAAGTCCATAAGGGGCTTTTGCTACTTTCTGTGATTGAATTCCTCTGTCGTCAGTCTCTCAATCGATTCTTGATGTTTAGCTCTGTAGATTTCTCTTTCTTTCTTTGTAATGTTGAGAGTTTATGTGTCTTCCACTTTTCTTGTAAATGTTTTTATATTTTTTAGGCACCTACACTGACATAAGAAAAGTATTGCATCCTTAAATCAAAGGAATTCAAATTGTGTAAGATGGTCAATCAATCCACAAAATTGATGCCCTAAAATTGTTGGCAAGTTTTATAAGATAAATCTATCAATACCGTAAGTATACAGATTGTATCTTATAGTAAGGATTTATTTGAATTAAAATAACATTGAAATTGAAAAAACCAATAAAATGAAAAGTAAATAATTGAGCTGCTAACTTAAAAAAAATAAGCTGCCAATAAAATAAGGTTGATCAAAGTTAAAGACTCAAGAATGATTCTGTGCTTGTTTTGTTTTCCCTTTATCTTGTTGATCCAATTATGCTCGATTCTAGATATCCTAAGGGACCCTCTCTTGAGATTTAATCAAGTAATGATAATTGAATTCAATAATAATACTATAATTGGGCTCTCTCCATTCACAAAACTACTTGTAAGTATTCAATTGGATTTGCAGCAAACGTAATGATAATTAATTTCACAATTAAGATGTCTTTTAAATTGTTAATTAATCTAATAATCACAAGTCTATTGAGTTATTAACTCTCATTACACACCTTAACACTTGTAACTTGATTCACTCCCTCGATTTATTACCAAGTACAAGCATAACAATTATCACAAGCATTCATTAAAGTATTCAAATTAACAAGAATAAATTTCAACAAAATGATTCAAGAAAAATCCCTAATATGTGTTTAGAAACCCATAATCATGTTAAACATCATAAAAATCCAAATCAACATCCAAGATAGTGAAAGAAATACATGGAAAAGAAAGAAAAACTACTTTGAGTTTTGATCTAGAAAATTGAAATTCTTTAAAGATCTCTTGTTGTCTCTTTTTTAGCCACATAAGGCTAGGGTTTCGGAACTTCAAGATATGAAACTAACTCCTTAACAATTCAGGTAGAAGAGAATGGATAAGATGATGCAACAAATACAGATACAATAAAAGATGCAAGTTCATATGCTTTAGAGACTTTAATAGAGTGTAGACATATAGAAGAATAGCTTTATCAAGTCATCCTCATGGATATTGAAATCTTGAAGTGTAACATCCCATCACCGATGGGAAGGGTAGAATAGTAATTTGGAATGGGATATGAGCGTTTAAAAATTTGCCTTGACATGTTCATGCATACGCATACAGTTGAATAATGAATTTTGCACATGTAAATGACTATATATGCATTCATGACATTTTTCAGTATTTTAGTCATAAATGTGATTTTTGTGAAAAATATGATTTTTGTGCTTGAAAAGTTAATTGGAGTGAGTCTTTGTGAGTTTTGAATTTTTTAGGAATTTTAGAAATTTTTCTGGAAATTTCGGGGTACTTTTTCGGACTAAGAAAAATGCCAAGTGGCAGACTGACTGGTTACCAGTAGTAGAATTGACTGTCCAATAGTACTAGAAATGAGATACATGATTTTAGGAATTATTAATTTTAAGCCACTGGAATTTTGGGGATAAATTGGACTAGAAATTGGAAGTGACTTGGAAGAAGTTAGGTGAGCAAATGAGAGGTTGACATGTGGTGTCACTTACCTAACATGCCACCATATCTACTTAGTTTATTAAAACCTCTTCCTTTCTTTAATCATTCTCGATGTTTCCTTGAAAGACCAAAATTCCTTGCATTTCTTCACATCCGTAGCCTCTCTCTTATTCTTTTTTTTCGTTGGTTCTCCACCACACAAGGAACTCTCTTATGTTACTTGCTTGCTCTTCTTTGTTCTTTGAAAATCCAAACCTAAGCCTTGAGAGTTGATGACCGTGTATGTGTTGGGAGGTAGAGGATTTAGTGAAAAGGTGAAGAGTTGAAGAATTGGAAGCTTGATAGGTAAGAACATGTTGTATACTATGGTTTTGTAGTTAATTTGTGATGTTTGTACATTAAATTGCAAGAAATTGTGCTTTGATTATATGGGTATGTTAATTCCTTGGTTGATTGGTGATTGATGAGGTAGAAGCTAATGAATGATATGTCATGTGGTATAGGTGAATTAAGTTATTTTGGATTGATTTTAATGATGTTAGATGAGTGTTTATTAAAGGAAGATGATTGAGTGTGTGTGCTGTAATTTTATAGACTAATGTTCAAGGATAGGTTGTGATTTAGTTATGGTTCATTTATGAAGTGAATTGATTGTTGGTTGGTTTAGAAGTGGTATGGAAGAGGTAGAATTTAAGTTAGGTTGAGAATCTGGAAAATTTTGGATTTGTATATGTTGCAAAGATTTGGTCATAACTTTTTATATGGTTATGCAATTGAGATGAGGTTTAGCTTGAATTAAACTTGAGAAGTTTGGCTAGAAATGGGTGATTTGAAACTTTAAGAATTTTTATAGGGTGAATTAGACAGATTTTGTTAAATTGATCTTCATGAACGTTGAAGATTTTCTTGTTAGATTTTCATGAATGTTTAAGGTTGAAAGTTATGAATTGTTGACTTTCAGATGGTTTTCCAAAGATTAATGTGTTTTGTGCGTGGAAATGTCTCTAAGTATAGGTTTTGTGGTTACGGTACTTTGAAGCCAATTCTGGACTGTCATGATTTAAATTAGCTCAAGTGGTGTTATAGAAAGTTATAGAAGAATGTCTTAGCTTTGTAATGATGTATAATATGCTATTTTTGGATGTAAGAATTGTAAGTCATGGATTTTTAAAGTTTGGATATGGTTTAGGGTGGAAATTATGGGGGCAGAAACTTTGGTTGAGAAATTGACATTGTTAGAGATAGAATTTGCTTCCAAGTTGTTCATGAAAGTTGTAGAATATGTTCATGAAAGTTGTAGAATATGTTCTGATCTTTCTTTTGATATAAAGCTTGGAATTTTTGGCAAAGGGAATGGGAAGATATGATTTTTATAAGAATATTGTACTGTTTGGAAAATTGTGATTAGGCAGAAACTTTGATTGAATTTTAGACACCCTTAGGGGTGGAATTGGTTTGAGTCCTTCATGAAATTTATATGGTTTTCTGTGATCTTTCCAATGAGACCTCATTTGTAATTTTTGGATACTTGTGTGAAAAGTTAGGTCTTGTAAAAGAAGAGAATAAAATTAAGAAAAAAATCGATTTTGGCAGGCGAGGGATTTAAGAAGAGTTGCATTTTAATTGTCAAATCATTAAGAAGAAAGACGTCGCACAAAGGAGAGTAGCTACGGAAATGACACAACACCAATAGCTACAAGAACGACATCGCACAAGGAGGAGAGCAGAGAGGAATAAAAATCAAGGAACAAAGGAGCGGTTGGTGAGCAAAACGCCAGCATGGAAGCAAGGAGAAGTAGCATCGTTTTGAAGGCAGAACAAGAGAGGAGCAAATGTTTTAAGTTGATGTAGACTCTTATTGGTCTTGTCAAGCAATAGTGAGGAGAAATAGTGGAGGCGCTGGAAGCTTAGGGTGTAACGCAGACAACGGCGTCCCAGCAACACGCGGCGCACAGGGGAAAAATTATAGGAGCAACACGTTGGCACGGGCTTGAGCTGGTGGCTGTCGGCTTGGCTGGGGCACGCAGAAGGCAACACGCATGGGAGAAACGACGGAGCGCCAGAAGGTTTTAAAGTAGCAGAATTAAATTATCAAATCGATGAACAATATAGGCGCGACAGTGGACAGTAAGAAGAGGCTAAGAGTTCGCAGTAAGGCGTTTCTAGAATTTGGAAGCAATGCTCATCTGGAGTGTACTGTGAGTTGACCGAGATGGTCTCATTTCAATTAATTGTTCTATTTTTTTATTTGTTTTGCTTTACTACTAAAGGTTTATATAAATGGTGATGGATTGTGTGTTAATTGTGGATTTCGGACAGAAGGTCTGATGACTGAGTACTGGGGAGCTATGTATAGAAGTGCTACTTGTATGTGAATTTGAGAACTACTTACTTATGATGTGATAAATTGTGACCCATGCGTTGATTGTGATATATATATATTGCTTAATTGTAACATATGCATTTCATACATGAATGCATACTCAGATAATGACAGTTGTGACCTGAGCAGCCACTGATTAGAGCTAAAGCTTAACGATTATACCTGGGCCTCGAGCCCTGCAGTGATTTAGAGCCTCAGGCTCAATGTTTAATGTACCCATATTGGGACAGTTCAGGCGCTCAGTCACAACACTGTAATAAATTGGAATAGTGTCACATGAGCATCTCATAGGCATTTGATTAAATTTACTTGATTGAGTGAAAGGCAAAATGCCTTATGTTTATGTGAAAGATAAAAGTGTTGCTTATGTGATCATATGATATTTTGATCAATGTGAAATTATGAAATCATTGTGATGTGATTGATACGTGTCGAACTACAGTACCATAATATGTGAAAGTGAGTGGATGTGACTGATGCATCACAAGGCATAAGTGCATGAAATATAATGGTTGTTGTGACCAGAGTCGCCACCGACCAGAGCTTTAAGCTCAACGAGTGAAAATGAGCTTCGAGCTCATAAATGATTCACAGCCTCAGGCTCAACGTTTAATAAGCCCTGTATCTACCAGCGGATAAGGGACAGTTATTAATGAGCCCTACAAGGGACAGTTTAGGCACTCGGTCATAGCAAAATAATAAATAAAAAGTGAGTGTCATGTGCATGTATCGAATATGAATAATGTGAATGTGAAACTCTGTAAACGTGTGAATGTGAAATATCTTGAATGTTCGCTATGAAATAAAATGAGATGTATGAATATTGTGTTATGAGACTGGGTGAATAGTTGATGATGGTCACTCACTCAGTTTGCAAAACTCACCCAAAATTTGCAATTATTTTTCAGGACTTAGAGGAATGCACCATTAGGCAACGGGCGTATAGCAATTGCATGTGTGTGAGAGAAGAGTTCGGGGATCAGTTTGCCTCTGCATTAGGGTCTTCTTCTTATTTCCATATAAATTGTGTATTCCGAAATGTGTATAAATGATTAATTGATTTGTGTTATGAAAGGGCCCACATAGTCATTGAAATTATTATTAACTATATGCGATAATTGCCTCCTGCATAGTATGTGTGTTTGTGATGGGTGTCGAATCCACCAAAAATAAATCCCAAACACCAAACGAAAATAAATTGCGCACAGTGGTAAATGGGGTC
>JANITW010000236.1:47325384-47342860 GCA_027564335.1 Erythroxylum williamsii | reverse complement strand
TCAAATATGGTGATCATTTTATAAAGGGTAGTTTCCATCTAAAGAAGTGGAAAACAAGAAGAAATCATCAAAAGATCCATCAGAATGCAAGATCAGACCTCTACTTTGCAAGCATATTCAATAAAAGACAAACAAAGAGATTTAGAATTATGAACCCATCGTTTTTAATTCATTTTTTTTATTAATTTGATTTCGTGTCTAATCATGTGTATCTAAATTCCTTTAGTGTCTAGGTTAGATGAACCCTATGTTGATACTTTATTTTGAATCTTTTATTAATGCAATTGGTTCCAATGACATATTGTGATCGAATTACGTATTTTATTTATGTTCTAATAGATCTGAAATATTAGATCATAACCTAATTTCATATAGAGGTTTAGAAATCCTATTTATGAATAGATCCACCGTAATTGAAAGGAGTTGATTACAACCCTAAAGATAGAATGACATAAATCTTTCAGATTATGGTTAAACCTAATAGAGGGATTCAAAAATTGGTAAAGTAATACTATAAACTTTAACCTAAGAAATTCAGGTTGAAAACCTTAGAATTAGTTGTTAGTAGACTTATGGTCAACTGTTAGCATACTATAGGAGGCTTTATGGTCCAATAAATCAATAAAACAATTGTATGATAAAAGATCAATTTTTAAGGGCTTTAGGGGAATTCAAAACCTAGATACTAATTTTTTGATGTTGATAGTTTACTAAGTGCTTCCTTAATTCTCTTATTCAATCTTGCTACCTATTTATTTTATTTGTTTAAGTTTTATCTTCTTTAATTCAAAAATCATAATCAATTTATAAACTATATAATAGGATAATGATAACCACTAACAATAATTGTCCTCATGGGGTCGACTCGTAGTTACTAGTACTAGCTGCTACTACGCTATGCACTTACGGTAATTCAATATTGACACTTACAAAAAGTCAATCAGTTACTATAGCACATATAATCTTGGGTGGCAATGCCACCCAAATTATTCTAGGATTAACAATGCGAGAGATTACATGAGAGCACAAGGTCCGTCAAGTTTTTATCAAGATAGGGTTGAATATTTGGAGTCCAAGTTAGATGAAAATAAACAAGTTGGACAAATTGGAAAGTGGGAGAAGTTTTGAAGCCAAATTTGATCAATTCGTAAATAACCACTGCTATACTCTTCTTAACTCAGAGGTTCAAGTTGGCTAACCCTCCAATTTTTTTGTTAACAAGGAATTTGGGGAAGCTTCTAAGTGAAATAGAAGTCCAACTGACATCTGTCTTGTGTTGTGACATTTTTGGGGGTCCATTATAATTTTCAATGTCAAGCATCATATTATATGTGGGAGAATCCATAGTGCTTGAAAAACTGGTCTCAAAATACGCTATATGAGCATACTGATAATTCAAAATGGAGAAACTCTTATGCTTATGAATTAAATGATTATGCTTTATTTGAATCTTTAATGGAAGATCTTGCCAACAATGAAGCTAGCCACCGTTTCTTACAAGAGAGTTTTTATTCATCCGAAGACACTAATCTGGATACAACATGTTATAGGAGCCTATTAATTCCATAAAGTTCAAGAGATCAAGGCTGAATTCACAAATGTAGTTTCTAATTAAGAAGAGACAGAAGAATAGAGAATAAAGGAGATAGATTTTGTCCAATAAGCAAAATAAGAAGAGGGGATGAGGGTGATTATAGAAAAAGAGCAATTCACCTTCTTACAGGAAAAACTATTGGGTTCAATTAACAATATAGAAAGTTTCATCATTCCTTATTTTATTGACAGATTGTTAAGAAAAAGGACACTACTGAACTTACTTAAATTTCTTAATTTTATTATGTATGTCCTTCTCATTTTCTAGCCATTTTCATTTTGTTTTGTTTTATCTTTGTTTTTATTTTGTTTTATTTTATTTTTCTTTTATGTTTATGTTGTATTTATTTTATTTTATTTTTATTTTATTTCTAGCTTGTTCATTAAATTATCTTTTAGACTCTCAACATTTACAATGTGTTGGTGGTTTATTTTAGGAATCGAGATTTAACTTCACAACCACAATAGTAAAAGGATGAAGCAGATAATACTCTTATGGGAGCTATGATGTTCTTTGTAAAACTTAACATCACCATATTGGAAAAAGCAGGTTCCTGACATGTTTTCAAAATCTCAACTGAGATCCATGTCATATTATGACATTTGTGGGAGTAATTTTTACAGTCATGAATATCGAGTATCGACATATATATGGAAGCAATCAAGCATGTAAAACCAACGTCAAGGTTCATCATATGAGAATATGTATAATTCAGAGTGGAGAAATCCTTATGCATATGGATGGAATAACTATGCTTCAACTGAATATGTATAATAAGGGCAATGATATGAAATTATTACAGATAAACTAATGGAATGGCTTGTTGATAGAGTAGCTAGTCAACATAAATTTGGTGAGAGACTTTCTTTATCTGAATATGATGTGCATAATACTTCATATTATTTATGTTCCCTAATGTCTTAGAGTGAAGAGGAGACAATGATTGATCTTATGAATGATGACTCATTTCAAGAAGGCAAGGAGGTAACTGCTACTCTGAAAGATATGATGGTCGAGTTTATTCAAGAATCAAACATAAAGAATCAGGAAGCAGAGGTTGATATTCTAAATATGGTGAATCAGAATGACCAACTGACTGAGATATTATCTAATCAACTACAAGGGAGTTTTCTTAGTACTATTGAAATTGACTTAAAGAACATGGAATAACAATCATCCTTAGGAGTAAAAATGAGCTTCTAGAAGGAGCTGTCTCTATCCAAAAAGAGGAAGTAAATGAGTGGCAGGAGATAATAGAAGAAGATATGCTAGAAACCTCTATCTAGGAAGAAGAAGAAGAGTGGATAGAGATGGTTACGAAAGAACTGATAGATGAACCAAATAAAGAAATTACTTGTGAAGCATTGTTAGTGACCCCAAGTACGAAGGGTTCCCACTTCCTTAAAGACAAACTTCTTAATCCAATCAATGATTCAGGGAGTTTCATCATCCATTATTTTATAAACAATTTTTCATTAAAAAGAGCATTAATGCAATCGATAGGATTTATTAATTTTATAAATTATGCTCTTATTATTGTCTTACAAAATGTTAATTGCTACACACTACGAAACTGCTTCATGGAGAAAAAGGTGAAGGCAAGCCATTGATTATAGACCAAAGATGAGGGTAATGCACAAGGTACATCGAACTAATGATGTTAAACAAACTTTACATGGGAGGCAACCCATGACTTAGGTAGATTTTAGTTTTAATTCACTTTGATTCTATTTCATATGTTAGTATAGGATTTTTTTTCATGTTATTTTATGTTATGTTATTTCCATGTTTTTTTAATCCCTTTCTCGTTTATATTTTGCAAGGATATAGTGTACTATTTGATGGATCAAATATTTAAAAAATTGTCATATTGATGAAAGTACCACTAAACCCTCTCACTTATTCTAAGTGCTTATATTGTGTACATTAGGGATTATGTACAACTTTGAGTGTGAGAAAGGGGTTAATGATTTTCTTTAGTATATTATAATCCTTGTTATTAAATTTTATGAGTTGATATCTTGACTTAGTTGAAATTTGTCCATTAATACTCTATTTCATTGTTGAATATTGACTTGAATAGGTATGCAAAAAGATGACACTTAGAATAAAATTGTTTTTATAAATCATATTTTCAATATTCATTGAAATTATCAATTTGAATGAAAATTGTATATTATTTACACAAATATAACCCCAGCTTTTTTGTGAGCTTTTGAGCCTAAAAGCAAAATTTTTAAAAAAATTTACTCATTTATTCCATGTTAACTGATTAAAATTTTTCATTTCTCTATCTTATATTGTGTTATTTTCTTTTTCCTTGTCTATCTTTATATATTTTCCATTTCATGGTTTGTAGGATGATAAAAATGTTTGCATATGTAAAGATTTACAGTATCTTTACCATACAGTAGCTGTATCTAAACTACCATAAGATTTTAAAAGCGAAGTAAGAGATAGAAGTGACTTATCTTCTCTTAACATTAACATCAATTTTTTGTAATCGATCCATGAGGCAGTTAAGCATGTTATATTGTTCCTTAAGATTTTCATTTTCTTGTATATTTAATCAATGATTAAAAAACTCAACTAATTCAACCGGTTCAATTGAAAAAGTTTTAAACCGTCCCACTTTCTAGTTCAATTTTTAACTTTTCAGTTCAGTTTACGTTAATAAAAATAACAAAAGGGCGTAAATTAGATCCAATTTTGTTTGATCAATCCGAAATCAATAAATTTGATTTCAATTAATTGAATTTCGAATCAATCTTCAACTTTTTAAATAAAATTTTAAATTGAACTCGAACATTTTTTTATTATGAGTAAGATTTATGTCACAACATGTTACCATCTCTATATAAGTGTTTTCTTTTAACCTTCTAAAGTTAAGATTTTTCAATATTCAAAATTGACTCCCAAATTTCATTTGCAGTTTTAATTTATCCTAAAATTTCATTACATACAAAATTGATGCCAAAAAAGAAAGTCAAACTCTAGCATTAAATCTAACTTACCTGGTATTTTGATTTTGCAAGTGCATTTAATCTAGACAAATGTATGCTAATTTATAAGTAATTGTTGTATATTAAACAAAAATGATGTATGTTGTATGTTGTATTTTTCAAAATATTTAGCTAAAACAATAAAAAATATATAGATAAAATTCATGACATACCTTACTCTAAAATAATATATAATATATCTGAATTTTTTAAAAAATATTCATCCAAAAATAATTATAAATCATTTTTGGCGTACGAAAATTGCTCTGCATGTGTAAAGTTGGCAAACCAAAGAAAAACTTACAATATATTTAAAAAGATTGATTTCTTTTGGTCAAGTTTCATGTCCTTATCCAACTTGTTACAAACATTAAAGAAAAACTGGAGAAGCATTTAAAATTTTTTGGTCATATTTCACGTCTTTATCCAATTTGTACCCTTTCTCTTCTTTTTTTTTTTTTCCGGTCCGGCTACAGGGTGGGGTCTTCTCCTCCGGTTGTCGCATGTACATCAATGGGAATTCATTAATTAGTTCAGAAGCTTTTCTTTTTTGTGGTGGTCCGGCTAGGGGGTGGGGTCCCAAGATTGTCGCACGTACACTAATAGGAACAGCAGTAGTCATTAATGTTTAGATGAATAACTGAACATTGGCGAAGCTAAGGAAAAGAAAGAATCAAAACAATGGGGGAACCTACACAAGAGATTAGAGCACCTCTCTGTAAGTTTATTAATCCGAATCTTAGATGAACATTGACCAATCTGAATCTTATATGGAAATTTGAAAAGTTGATGTTTCTTGTAATATTGTTTAGTGTCCAAGGAAGAGAAACAAAAAGATGAGCATAACCTTCCGTCAGCATCCTGTGCAAAATACGTTGCTAGTCATGAAGATGATGAAGAGAATTCACCAGTGAAACAAGTTGCTCTCACAGTGCCAACCACGGACGATCCTTCTCTACCTGTCCTCACTTTTAGAATGTGGGTACTGGGCACGGTCTCGTGTGTCTTATTATCATTTCTCAATCAATTCTTTTGGTACCGCACAGAGCCTCTTTCTATCACGGCCATCTCTGCACAGATTGCTGTGGTGCCTCTTGGTCAGTTGATGGCTTCAAAAATCACAGGTCACGTGTTCTTCAAAGGCACACGTTGGGAGTTCACTCTAAATCCTGGACCTTTCAACGTGAAAGAACACGTTCTCATTACCATCTTTGCCAACTCTGGAGCTGGCAGTGTTTATGCCATCCATGTTGTGACTGTTGTGAAGGTGTTCTACAAGAAAAACATTACGTTCTTGGTCTCGTTGCTTGTTGTCCTTACAACCCAGGTCGGGTTTGATTTGTTATTACTTTATTATGAACTGTTATCTTCTGATGCCTACTGAAGGATTGGCTTGAATGTTAGGTGTTGGGTTTTGGATGGGCTGGAATATTTCGGAGGTACCTTGTGGAACCAGCGGCTATGTGGTGGCCAGCAAATCTGGTCCAAGTTTCATTATTCAGGCACTCTGTTTTCGCAACTTTTGTCTTATTTTTTGTTCTCGTTTAGCAGCTCCTTTGTTTAGTAAGTTTTGTCATGGAGATGATCCCGTGAGTTTGGTGGTCAGTAAGTCGACGATATCCCAACTTGAGTGGTTGGTGGTACCTTCTTGGATTTTCCTTGTTAGTTTTTCATGGTTGTAAAGAAGGTGTAAACCCATTCCTTCAAATGCTTACTCAGCTCAATTAGAAACTGTTGTCAGGTGTTTTCGATTCTCGCCGTTGCATTCCTGTTTCTTTTTGCTTCTTTGAAGTTGAAGTATAATTGTTTATTTATAGCAGTTGCGGAGTATAGATATGATCCCGAACTGATCAAACGACGAAACTTTACAGGGCTCTGCATGAGAAAGAAGAACGACCCAGAGGAGGTGTGACTCGGACCCAATTTTTTATCATCGCTTTCGTTTGCAGCTTTGCCTACTATGTCTTTCCTGGCTACCTCTTCCAGATGGTAACTTCACTCTCTTGGATATGCTGGATCTTCCCCAAATCTGTCCTGGCCCAGCAGCTCGGTTCAGGCCTCTATGGACTTGGAATCGGTGCTTTCGGCATTGACTGGTCCACCATCTCCTCCTATCTGGGAAGCCCATTAGCAAGCCCCTGGTTTGCCACTGCAAACGTTGCTGCAGGATTCATTTTTGTTATGTACATCTTGACTCCATTAAGCTATTGGCTCAATGTCTTCAATGCTAAAACCTTCCCCATTTTCTCAGACGATCTCTTCACATCAACCGGTCATAAATACAACATTTCATCCATTGTTGATTCTAATTTCCATCTTGACATTACTACTTATGACCGGGAAGGGCGACTCTATCTTAGCACATTCTTTGCAATGACTTACGGTGTAGGTTTCGCTGCACTTTCTGCTACTATGGTCCATGTTGCTCTGTTTCATGGGAGGTGAAATTTTAATATTGCAACTTGAATTAACGTAGTGATATTTGAAGCAGAAGGTAATTTCTTTTTTTATATATAGATAATGAAATTGCTTCGCTTTGCAGGGAGATATGGGATCAAACCAAAGCGAGTTTTAATGAGAAAACAATAGACATACACACAAGACTTATGATGAAATATAAGCAGGTACCCGAGTGGTGGTTCGTGTGCATTCTTTTAGCTAACATTGCGCTCACCATCTTTGCCTGCGAGTACTACAATGACCAGCTTCAATTGCCATGGTGGGGTGTCTTGTTAGCTTGTGGAATAGCAATTTTGTTTACCCTTCCCATCGGCATCATCACTGCCATTACAAATCAGGTAGTTTCTCTTTGTTACTCTAATTTTCTTGAATGATTTCCATTCCCTATGTTCTCGCTGCATGTACCAGATAAGGTCTCCATTCTCATTTACTCTATACATGGTTTTCTTACCCACACTAGCAATTATAAACCTACGATCTTTATAGGTTGCTTTAACTCGCTCTGTTGTTATTATTTGTTATTACAGACTCCTGGCCTCAACATTATTACAGAGTACATAATTGGGTACATCTACTCAGGATATCCAGTAGCTAATATGTGCTTCAAGGTTTATGGTTATATCAGTATGACACAAGCCATCACTTTCTTACAAGACTTCAAACTTGGTCACTACATGAAAATTCCTCCGAGGACAATGTTCTTGGCACAGGTCAGTTTTAGTTCCTCAATCAAACTTGTATACTTATTTGGCTGCTTTCCTTATCATCACTAGTAGTACTTGAATTTGTGCTTTAGGTTGTGGGAACAGTCATAGCCTGTCTAACCTATTTGGTCACTGCTTGGTGGCTAATGGAAACAATCCCAGATATTTGTGACACAACAGCCTCAAACAGTGTGTGGACATGTCCAGGCGACACCGTCTTCTATGACGCCTCTGTTATCTGGGGTCTAATTGGACCACGAAGAATTTTTGGGGACTTGGGCTACTATGCAACAGTTAATTGGTTCTTTTTAGGAGGAACAATGGCACCAATCCTCGTCTGGTTAGCTGCTAAGGCCTTTCCTCAACAGGAGTGGATTAGACTCATTAACATGCCTGTTCTGATAGGCGCCACAGGAAATATGCCACCGGCGACGGCAGTTAACTACACCACCTGGATAGTCGCAGGTTTTGTCTCAGGTTATGTTGTGTATAGGTACAGACCTGATTTGTGGCAGCGATACAATTATGTTCTATCAGGTTCACTAGATTCTGGACTTGCCTTCATGGGAGTGGTAATCTATCTTTGCTTGGGATTAGAGAATATTAGTGTTAGTTGGTGGGGAAATGAGCTTGATGGGTGTCCACTGGCTTCCTGTCCAACATATAGAGGAGTTGTTGTTCAAGGCTGCCCTGTCTTTAGTTAGGGTCACTTGGAATCGTAAAGACATAATTCATTCTTTCTTCTTATCCAAAGTAGGTCGTTTGCTCAAGTGTATTGATTTCTTTATGCCCCAAAATAGATCATTTGCTCAAGTGTATTGAATTTTTATGCCCATAATAGGTTGTTTGCCTAAGGATATTGCTTTTTTATGCTTAAATGTATGTTTTATACCCAAAATAAGTTGTTTGAAAATTATGTCTAGAGTTGATGCTTTTCCCTTAATGGATAGAGACTCCACTTAGCTGTTGTACTATGAGTCAAAGGAACATCGATTCATTTTGCCATGAAAGTTTCACTTATCCAATTGACAATTAACCTTGAGAGTTCCGAGGCAGTCCTTTGTCTTTTTGAGTACTCTGAAGTTTGTTTGATTCCCTATCAAGTACACCCTACGATTGAGTAACATTTTGATTATTGGAGTCTACACTACAGAGTATTTCCCACAAATGCATGTCAACTAGTGAGTACTGCAAAGATGCTTTATAGATTTCTAAATGGTGCTTGTGAAGGGGCAATTAACAAACAAGTGATTATGACTTTCAAAGGAGCCAAGACAAAGGACATATTAATATAGTGAAAAAATTTTCCCTAATTTTCAACCTATGTTTAGGTACGGTTCAAAAGACGAAGTTAGTTTTAAGGATGCAATTCACATGCTTGAAAGATAGAAAAGGTTGCCAACATGTTATTCATATGCTTCAAGTACTTAATAAACCTATTTGACTTTGTACAAATTTTCTAGATAGATTGAAATTTCTAGGAATTCTTATATGAATTTCTAGGCAATATTTGAGTTTCTTGGTATTCGTAAGCATGAAAAAGACTTAATTATTCCCTTTTTCCTATGAATTGATAGAGAGCCTATAAATAGACATGTTATTATACTCAAAAATCGTACTTGTAAAAATTGAGAGAAAACTTCTTTTATTTTTTCATTGAACTTGCGAACTTATCAAGATTAATTCAATCTTGTGGTATTCAAAACTCAAATTATCACTCATCTTTTCATCTATTTCTATACTGCTGCATTCATATTCTTCTTTAACTTAGGTTCACGCTTGAAAGAAAACAGTAGAGAAATGTGTAGGTTGTAGGGTAATTTGAGGGAATAAAATCTTATTCACCTTGTAAGGTTTGTACATGGCACTATTTATATTATTTTATCTAAAATGTTATTGGTTGAGTCTCCTAGAATCAAGGAAAATATTCTAACTACCTGACATGTGTATTTGCTAGCTGTACAGTACTAGATGGAAAAAGAGGAAGAGAAAGACAAAACAAAAAAAGACAAAAGAGAAAAACAGTAAGAGAATAAAACAATAGAGCTGGTCCACTGGAAGCATCACGGTACAATAAAGTTGGTCCATTAGGAGCATTACCGTTCAACCCATTGTTTTTGGGTCCTTTATCACCCGCCCTTCAAGTTGGAGGCTCGGTCAACGACTCCAAACTTGTTAAGGAGACCCAAAAATACGCGTGTGGACAATGCCTTCATAAATAAGCCCGCAATCTGCTCCTTAGTGTTAACGTGTCGCAACTCAAGAAACCCTAAACTCACGCAATCGAGAACCAGATGTAGATCTATCTCAAGGTGCTTCGTTATCTCGTGAAAAATAGGGTTCTTCGAGATGTAAATGGCAGCCTGATTGTCACAATACAGAGGTATGGGTTCTTGAACATTAACCCTAAAGGCTTGAAGTAGTTATGTTATCCACTTTAGCTCGCAAGTCGTTGAAACTAAACTTATGTACTCCGATTCAGCTGATGATCGGCTCGCAGTAGTTTGCTTTTTTGTTTTCCACGAGATCAGAGATCCACCGAGGAATATGCAGAAACTGGTTAAGGAGCGCCTTGAGAAGACACAGCTTCCCCAATCCGAGTTAGAAAAGGCTATAAGGTGAGAGCTTTCGTTTGTTGCATAAAAAATCCCTAGATTTTGAGTTCCTTTAAGGTATTTCAGTACCCGTTTGACTGCTTCCCAATGGGGGTAGTCTAGAGTTGCTCATAAATTGGCTTAGTTGTTGTGTTACATACGTGATATCTAGTCTATTAAAGCCTAGATACTGTAATCTTCTGACTAATCTTCTGTATAGTTCTGGCTTCTTCAGTAGCTCACCCTCTTCAATGGTTAATTTTGTTCTAGGAATGATGGGTGTTGTGCAGGGAGTACAATCCGACAAGTTGGTTTCCTACAAGATACCCCTGATGTATTTACTCTGAGTAAGTAACATCCCGTGCTCTGTTCTTGCTATTTCTATTCCTAAGAAGAATTTCACATATCCCAGATCTTTGATTGTAAACTCTGCATTCAAAGCTTTCTTTACTGATTCCACCTGTTCTTCATTAGCACCCGTTATTAAAATGTCATCGACATAGATGATTATTGCCATAAAATTTTCTCTTATCCCCTTAGTGTATAAGCAATGATCTGCTTCGGATTTTATGAAACCAATTGAATGCAGTTTTGAGGATAATTCTTTATTCCACTGCCTACCCGCTTGTTTTAAACCATAGATGGACTTGATCAGCCTACATACTTGTCCTTCCTTAGCCTTAGTGTATCCTTGTGGTGGTAGCATATATAGCTCCTCTTCTAGATAGCCATGTAAAAAGGCATCATTGATGTCGCATTGGTGTATTGGCCATTGCTTGGAGGCAGCAATGGCCAAGAACATTCTATGGTCACAACTTTTGCCACTGGAGAGAAAACTTCTAAATAATCAGCTCCTTCCCTTTGGCTAAAACCCTTTGCCACAAGTCTAGATTTCAATTTGTCTAGGGTACCATCTGAATTGTGCTTAACTTTATACACCCACTTCGAGGCTATGACCTTCTTTCCTTTAGGTAGATCTGTCAGTATCCAAGTTTTGTTTTTTCTAATGTAGACAGTTGCTCATTCATAGACTCCACCCATTTTTCATCCTTACTTGTAGACTCATAGGATAAAGGTTCAAAAATCCCAAAAACATTACCAATGAAATTACTATAAGCATTGTTGTGTTTGATGTTCAACTTTCTTAATCTGTCTTCATTTGTTCTTGCAGGACAACAAAGTTGTAATGCTACATTATCATCAAGGGAGTAAATGGATTGATTTGCTAAAGTTTGGAGGACATAATCTTACAGGTATTTAGATGGTATGTGAACTCTGCTACTTTTCCTTTGTGTAGGATCTGTAGGTAATATGGGGTGGTCAGGTGGGTTGTTTGGTGAGGCATATCCAGGTGTGTAGGAGCTTTGTTTTGGATTGCTGTCACATAAATCACTGGATTGTGGGGTTGGCATGGTAGATGTTTGAGTAGGATATTCTAGGCTTGTGTTGGTTAGTGAACTTATGAATAGAGGTTCTGGGCTTTGTTTAGTGTTTGTAACCTTTTCTTCAAGAGGAAAAACATTTTCATATAATACTACATCCCTTAACACGAATACTGTTTTGGTAGCTAGATCCATAACTCTATAGGCTTTGTAATCTGGCAGATACCCAAGGAAAATACACCTTTTTGACCTAGGATCTAGTTTTGTTCTATTTGGAGTCTTGTTTAAGGCAAAATAAAGGCAGCCGAAGGTTTTTAGGTGTTCATAGTCAGGCTTTCTGTTGTGTAGTCTCTCAAATGAGCTTATCCAACCTAGGCTTTTAGTTGGGATTCGGTTAATCAAGTATGTAGCTGTCAATAGGGCCTCTCCCCAATATCCCATAGATAATTTGGCTTTGAAAGGAAGGGCTCTAGTGATTTGAAGTAAGTGTTTGTGTTTAATCTCCACCACACCATTTTGTTGTGGTGTATAGGGGCTGCTCTTGATTGATGAACTCCTTCCCATTATCAGTTTGTATCTTTAACACTCTAGTATCAAACTGTCTCTCAATATTTCTAAGAAATTGCATGATGGTTTAAGTGGTTTGGTACTTGTGTCGTAGTCTAAATGTTCAGGTAGCTCTAGTAAAATCATCCACTATCGTAAGAAAATAATGTGAACCCCCATAGTAGAAACACCATAAGGTCCCCACAAGTCCATATGAATGATTTCAAAAGGTCTAGCCGAATGTATCTTATGTTTAGGGAAAGGTTTCCTGTGTTGTTTGGCTAGAGGACACACTTGGTAATCATGTTTAGTGGGAATAGAAACATTGATTTCATTATTGTGCTGCAGTTTTTCTTTAGATACATGCCCCAATCTAGAATGCCATAGATCAAAAGAAACTAAAACATTAAAAACAACATTCTCAAACTTGTAGAACTCTAGAGAAGGACCTTTTTGGCTATTTGAGGTTAGGAGAGTCTTTGTGCTCAGCTCATATAATCCATTTACTGCCTTGATAATAGCTATGACATTATTAGTCCGAAGGTCTTACAAAAACAACTTGTTAGAGATGAAAATTGCAGCAACTTCATTCTGAGTAGTAAGTTTATTCACAAATAATAGGTTATTGAAGAAACTAGGAATATGTAGAACATCATTTAGGGAGATTTTATCCCCTATGTGCGACTACCCAATATGAGCAACCTCTTGCTTAGTCCCATCCGGTAGAGTCACTGGATCATATGCGTTATTAATTGTATAGCTAGTGCATTGACTAAGATCTACTGTCATATGTGTAGAGGCACCAAAATCAATAACCCAAGAGTCAGTGTGGTTATATGTTGTGGCAACAGAGTGAGTGACATTACCTGCATAGTTGTGGTATCCTGAAAATTTTACCTTTGCCGCTGTTTTGCCTTTCATAACCTTGCCTATTTCTTGTTGAATGAAATTAGCAATACTAGGAGATATTTGTGCATTCCATAGCTTTTCTTCATTCTGTTCTTGTGTTGTTTCTACAGGACTTTTAGCTATTTGAACCATGTTGGCTTTTCCTTTCTCCCTTTGTATAGCAAGCTCCTTGTACCAATCTAGAATCCCATGAATTTTGAAACAAGTTTCCAAGGTGTGCCCACTCTTCTTGCATTTTTCATAGTAATTATCTTCCTTCTTAAGGTAGGGCCCTTTATTGGAATTGTTGTTGTTTCTGCCACCTTTCCTCAAACTATTTGACTGTTTAGCTAACATTGCCATGTTAGGACTGCTGTCTATAGTAGCATTTACCACTCTTTGTCTTTCAACAGTTTGCAACATAGAGAAAGCTTTATTCACAGTAGGTAGTGACTCCATTAATATAATCTAATTAACTACATGCTCAAACTCATCAGTAAGACCCATTAAAAATTGAACAAGCCTATGAGCATTTTCTTTGACAGTGATGGCCCTTGAGGCATCACAAGTGCACATAGGAGTAGGACTTAGGCTAGATAGATCATCCCATAATTTCTTTAACTTAGTGTAGTAGGCAGACACTGTTAAAGTACCTTGTTCAAGAGAGCTTATTTCCCTCTCTATTTGGTATAACAACGGCCTATTTGCCTCACTAAACCTCTCATGTAATTCTACCAAAGTTCTCTAGCAGTAGAGAAAGATAAAAAGGCATCACTTAGTTCATTAATCATAACATTGAGAATCCATGATTTTACCATGCTATATGCTCTCTTCCATTTTGCTAATAATGCTTCGTCTTCCAT
The DNA here is from genome assembly GCA_027564335.1 of Erythroxylum williamsii. Classification (NCBI taxonomy): domain Eukaryota; kingdom Viridiplantae; phylum Streptophyta; class Magnoliopsida; order Malpighiales; family Erythroxylaceae; genus Erythroxylum; species Erythroxylum williamsii. The sequence continues at coordinate 47,328,827 of JANITW010000236.1, read as the reverse complement.
GGGCATGATGCAGGTCCCATAGATGAAAGATAACTTGTCCGTGGCACATAAGGCAATGGTCATGGACTTGCTCCAGGTAATGTAGTTGTTGCCACTAAAGGGTGTAGTGACAAGTATAGCACCGGGGTTCTCTGTATTGGTGACTGAGTATGGCTTATAGTCATTTGTTGTGGGTAAGTTCGTGGCACTAGAGCCACTATTGAAATATTATTATTAGCTCTAAAAACATTTAAAGATTTAATATAGTATTTATATAGTTATAACAATATTAGTCATAATACTTGTAATAAGAATAGTCAAATTTAGTTTTTAATTAAATTAAGCATTCATCTTATCTTAATTTTAAAACAAAAATAACAACAACATCCATTATAAATCCCGTTGACACATAGAATGTAGGAAAGTCCAGTAGTACGTAGCATTACTTCTAATTAGTTAAGAGGATGTTTCTTAATTTTAAGAAAATTCATAAGTTACAATACTTTTAATAGTTAAATTTTTTTCTTTTCTCTTAAACCCAAAAGAGAAGTAATCATATATACTAAAGTCTAAAATGAACTTGCCTCTAAACTTAAGGCATTTGAAAATTTTTATAGACTTATAAATTTATTTGGATTTGTAATTATAGGAAAAGAAAATGTTAAAATACTAGATCTGTTAAAACATTTTCAACATTCAGATTAAGAAAATTGAAAAGTGTAAAATGAAGAAGGATAAATTTAAGAAAGTAATAAGTAAAGAGATATTTTAGTTATATTATTTTTTAATATGAATTTCTAAAATGGATGAGTTTTAATGTCATTTTAACTCTTTATGTCTAAACAAGTTAGGTTTGAATTGTACCAACCTGACTTGATCCATTATGATCTCTACTTAGAAGATTATTCTATATTTAAACAAAGATGAATATTTAAACAAAGATGAAGCAACTTAAGTCTTACAGCCGAATTTGTTTAAGTAGTCTAAAATAACATCACTTTGGGTAACCCATTTCTTAAACTTAAAGCCAAAATGATATTATTTTACAATCTATTAAATGAGCCATTTAGGCTGTCAAATTGAGCCTAGGTTCAACTTTTTAGGCTTAAGCATCAAATCTGTTGGACCCCGAACTTTTCTTAGAAGACTAAAACTAATAAATGAGAAATGTGGATATGTCCATTTTCTATTGTTGGTGTTCATGATTAATCATGGACTATATATTTTCTTTGGATGATATTGATTTGAGATAGAGTTGAGAATGATGGAGTTGAGAATGAGGAGTAAACGAAGTAAAAAAGGTGATCTTGGTATGAGTTATGTTAAGGAAAGATTGTGAAACAAAATGGGTGGTTGATTTGGAAAATATTCATGGCATATGCTTCAGTCTTTTGGCCACAAATTTTTCTATAGTTATCTAAACGAGATGATTCTTAATTTGAATTAAACTAAAAACATAGGGCTACATTTCTTATGAAGACATAGAATTTAAATTCTGTATTTAAGAATCTCAAAATTTTTCATGAAGTTTAGAACTAGGTGTAGTACATTGGTGGATGAATGTAAAGTTCGTATTCTGAATTCAAGGGAAATTATGGATAATTATAGGCTGAATTAGAGAAAGTTGTCTTCTAAGAAGTTGGAGATCTTTCTTTTATCTTTCCAACAATATATAGTATGGAATTTTTGGAATTCTAAGCTTAAATTTATGGTCCTTGTAAAGGAAGATATATCTTCTGTCTTTTCACTTCTTCTATGTTTTGTATCTTCTATGTTTTGCTCCTTCTATGTTTTGTTTCTTCTGTGTTTTGCTTCTTCTGTGTTTTGCTTCTTCTGTCTTTTTGCTTCTTCTGTGATAACATCATCTTCTTCTGTGTTTCTTCGATGATGACATCATCTACTTCTGTGTTTTGCTTCTTTTGTGATGACGTCATCTTTTTTTGTGTTTCTTCTGTGATGATGTCATCTTCTTCTGTGTTTTGCTTCTTCTGTGTTTTTACTTCTTTTGTGATGACGTCATCTTCATCTATGTTTTGCTTCTTCTGTGGTGATGTCTTCTTCTTCTATTTTTGCTTCTTCTGTTTTTTCACCTGACCTATCTTTTGTCCCATTTTAGACCCTTCAGAAGATAGAACTTGTCTTCTAGATCTTCATAAAAGTTGTATATCTTGAAGTCTTCTTTCGAACCATATAAAGAACACCTTAATCCGATAACTGTAGAGAAAGTTATAGCAATTTTTCCACTTCTTCTGTCTTTTTCCACTTCTTCTGTCTTTTTCATTAGTCTGCTTTATACCTATCTTCTGTTCCATTGTAGATCCTTTAAAAGATATAATGTGTCTTCAAGGTCTTCATGAAAGTTATAGATATTTCTTTTATCTTTCCAACAATATATAGTACATGAATTTTGGACATTGGAGTCGAAAGTGATGGTCCTTATAAGGGAAGATATTCAAGAGTAAAGATGTATCTTCTGCCTTTGCTTCTTCTGTGATGATGTCAACTTCTTTTGTGTTTCTTCTATGATGACATCATCTTCTTTTGTGTTTTGCTTCTTCTATGATGACGTCATCTTTTTTGTGCTTTGTTTCTTCTGTGATGATGTCATCTTCTTCTATGTTTTATTTCTTCTATGTTTTCGCCTAACTTATCTTCTATTCCATTTTCGACCCTTTATAAGATAAAATATATTTTTATGGTCTTCATAAAAGTTGTAAATCTTGAGGTCCTCTTTCTATCCATATAAAGAAAACCTTAATCAGAAATTGCTAGAGAAAGTTATGACTGTTTCCCCGAAATGGGTTCACTATGATTGAGGACAAAAACAAGTTTGATTCTTTTGGCCATAACTTCTTCTCTAGATACCCAAATGACTTGATTCTTAAACCATTGGATTACATCTCTGCCAAAAAACATAGCCATCTGAAATTACGTGAGAAAGATTAAGTGAAAAACGTGAGACTGGTACAGTGAGTGGTCTTAAATAATAGGAACTAGTGTTATTCTACTGCATATACCTCAGTATTTTGATGATTTCTGGATCGGTGGAGCTCCAAACAAGATGATTTCTAATTTTTTGTCAACTAGAGACATGGAGCTACAAATGGTATGAAGAAATTGGAATCTAATCTAGTCTCTATGATGTTTAAATTCTGGATAGAAGTTGTGCCTAGTATACTGAATTAGACAAGAGCAGTCCAAAAATGTTTGAAGTGTATCTTTCGAATCACTGACCCGAACTGAATGATTTTGATGGCACTGGAAACTTAAAATAAGGGAGAACACTTTTCTAGAAGAAAGAGTTATGTCAGAATATTCAAAGGTACTTTTGGCAAGACACTTAAGTATAAAAGACATAAGGCATAAATGGAAGGACAAATAGGACATTTCTCAATCATTAAGGGCATAATTGGAAGAAGAAGTGTTGTCTTGCTTATAAATGAAGAAGAAAAACGTGAATGGAA
>JANITW010000236.1:47296664-47324358 GCA_027564335.1 Erythroxylum williamsii | reverse complement strand
ATACCTCATAATATATTATTAACAAGTCATAATGTTAATACATGAATCACAAATATCCATTGGCTTAGGGCACACTACTAACAGCTAACCCCCACACTTCCCTCCTCAGGTGCAGAAAGAGAAGATTAGCAATCCTTGTGAGGCAATAAAACTTCAAGATAGTTGAAGACTTTTGCAGTGAAGTTAGTTCAGGGAAATTTTATAATTTGGAATCATTTTAAGCATAAGCATTAAATTGTATCATATGTATTTTTGTATTTTGTATTTGTACTAAGCCAAAAGGGTTTTTTTAATGTAAAGATTATTTGAAAACAAGCTTTGTGTTCTGTGATGGGCCCAAGTAATTACTAAAACTCTGATGTGTTCAATAACGTTTGCATCTTGTGACTATAATTGTTTTAAACAAATCGGGCCATTTAAATTATCAATTTTTTTCGCATACGCTTTAATTGTTTTAAAAAAATTTTGCAATGTGTTTGCTCACGTTAAAGGTCTCTGAATGCTGGGATCCGGAAGTGGGGTCTGGCAAAATCGGATCGAGACGACTATCATCCCTACTGCTAAGGACAATAAGCTTCAAGTTGTTAGGCTTTTTACTTTGAAAACTTGAATCTTCTTAGGATTTTTTTTTTTACTTAAGTTTGAATTTTGAAGACACCTTATTCGAAATTCAATTTTTTGTAGTGTTTTTTGTACCTCTAAAACTTGTAAAATTTGTTAAGAAAGAAATGTTAAGTACTATTATCACAAAAATAAATAAAAAAGATCTATTAAGAAAAAATAATTACCTACTTGATTTGTTGAACAATCAAGTTTGAATTTGTAATTGTGTTATCTAATCCAATTTATGGGACTCTTCATTTGAGAAATTAAGATGAATGACAACTTTGTGGCTTGTAATTGCAAAATTGAGTAAAGTTTGAGTTTTTTTATAAACCCTTACTTTTTTATATTGCTTTATTAATTGATAGTTATTTTATATTATAGAAATCATAACTATAATTTCAAATGAAATTAAATATGATAATTTAGATTCGTTAATTCAACAATCGAATTTTTAATTGCAATAATAACTTAATAACCTATTCTTTTATTTATGTCACAATTATATTGAAAATTATCTCCTAATTAGCTTCCCTTCCATTCTTTGGAATTTTTACCTTAGCTCTCCCTGACCTATCTACGCTTGCCACTCTGCTCGCTTATCTTTGTTTTCTCTCCGACTATTTTCTCCCTTCCTTTTAGATTTTCCCCATTCCTTATCCTCACCATTTCCTTTAACTCCTCTAGCTTTAATTCTTCTAAGTCTATTGTTTTTCATAGTTTTTTCACAGCCAGTAGAGTCTTTCCTTTTAGGATCATCCTCTTTTTATCGTCAACTTTGTTTCTTAATATGATATTTCTTCCTCCTAAGTTTCTTTTTCTATCATATCCAAATTACTGTTTTTAGTAATGGTAATTAGGCTTTTCTGCTTTAGTTTCTCTTTCTTTCTTTTTAAGTAATATGTTGTATATTTCTGTACCCCCCTCTTCCATCACCCCTTTCCAATTCCCTGGTTGTTCACACCTTACTCCTTTAATATGAGCCACTTCCCCATCCTGTTCTAGCTCCCCAACCTTTACCTTTCATTAAAGAACTTAAAGTCAAGTGCTCAATGATTAGGAGCTAGTTCTCTTCAAAATTTCCCTCTATTCTTAAGGAATGGTTAACTCATTGTTGCTCCTCCTTTAGATGTACTTAGGGATGGTATAGTTAAATGAAGATGCTTTCTCATAGGTTTTTCCTTGATAAAAGATTGAAATTTAATCCACTTAAGAAATTGGCAAATAGGACATGGAAAAAATTTGGGCCAATTGAAGTACTTATCTCAGTTGAGAATCACTTAATTTTTTAAACAGCCTTTGAAACTTTTATAGTTGTCCTATTTTCTTGCAAATATGACACTCTCAAAGTCTTTATCAAGTTATCAAATAAAAGAAAATCCATTTATAGATCGACTTTATACTAATGGTTTGAGTCCAATTGCTAGCTTCAGTTAAAGCTAATAGATATGAACAAAGCTATTGCTACTCTTAATAAAATCAACTATACAAGGATTTATGTACTGAAAAAAGCCAATCTATCATTACCAAAATGTATACCATTAATAAGGATAGTAAAAAATGGCAAATTTTATGAAGATTATATATTGTTTATATATCAATGGAGGTCATTATTGCATCATCAAGAACAAATATGGATATCCATTAGAAAAATCTTTAAGACCGAAGACAATTTTGAATTAATAGGAATCCCAATGATAAGTACCCTTTAGGAGATAATGAGGTTAATGCTACCATGGATCAACTCACTTAAGTTCTGAAGCCATGTTTACCTCAAAGAATTCAAATGATAAGGCCAGTGCACAGAATGATGAAACTTCTATGCTACACGCCTCCTCAACATCCGAGGAGAATCTAGATTTAGAAGGAAATTTCCCTTTATTGAGGAAGCTTATAAGCTTGAACCTAAAGAGATAGAGCTTCAAATCTCCCTTAAAAACCACCAAGTCACCTCCTCTTCTAAGTTTGCAAAAGTTAGTACTTCCAGTCTAGGTAAGCAAACTTTGATATATATCACTCCAGATATCCAAGATCCTGGTAGTGAATTTACTCCAATTACTAAGGGAAAATATAGTAGAAGAACTAGGGGCTGTGGCTCTAAAGTTCTACCCAAATGAATTTTCTATATTGGAATGTGAGAGGACTTAATAACCCTAGTGAACTACTTTTATTAAAAGACTATATTTATTTAATAAAACCTTCCTTGGTGGATTTTCTTCGAAACCAACCTAAGTAAAATGAGCCTTAAACATTTGAGCCTTTTGAACAGTAGATGGACTATTTTATTTAACCATAATGCTCATCACTATGGTATAATTTTAATTTACTATTATCAGTATAAGTTAAAGGTCCTAAATACTATCATAACTGAACAACTTTTCATCTAGAACTAGTTCTTCTGTAGAACAAGGCTACAATTCTTGTCTCATTTATTCATGGTTTTGATTTTGCATTTTAAAGAATTAACCTATAGAGCTAGTTGCAAGATATTCATGCTAACATCTAAAGCTTATGACTATTTGCTAGGAGATTTTAATATCACTTTACATCTTCTTGAAGCCAAGGGAAATGCTAGCATAAGAAAATTCTTGAATGACTTGGCTAAATATGTTTAAAGTATTAAAGTGATAGACCTCAAATTAAAGGATGACTTCTTCATTGCAATAAACATCAAAATAATTGGTTCCTAATGAAGAAATTAGACAGGGATTTGATGAATTCTATATGGCTATCCACATTTATAAAATGCAAAATTGTGTTTGGAAACCCTTATTTATTTGATCACTCTCTAATCTCCATATACAACCTAGATTCAAAAAAAATAACTACTACTTTGCTAGTGACGATGGATTTAAAAATGCTATCAAAAATGCCCTTCACAATTTCCCCTTATTTGTTTGCAACAGTAAAGTCAAAAGGATAAAGTAGGAGCTTAAAATCCTTAATCATTCCAAGTATAGCAATTCCAATATTATAGTGAAAGATATTAAAGAAAGGCCTTACAAGATATAGATTTCCCTTTACTTTGATCAAAACAACTAATGTAAACACCCCTTTTTTTTCCATAAATGCTTGCTAGCTAGAAAGAATTAATACAAAATCACCACCTTGCAATTAGAAGATGGCTTAGTTACTTCCCCTTAAGATGAGCTCCTAATGGATGCTTTTGACTACTTCTCTATGACTTTAGGCACTGATCAATCCTCTTCTTCTAAGTTATTGGTTAAATCATTCATATATGATAGAATTTCTTATGAGTGTTTTATTGTCTTAGAAGCTCTTTTTACACCTTCTAATATGGAAAAAAAAAAAGCTATCTTTAGTCTTAAAACTTTTTAAATCCCCTAATCTTAATGGACTTAACGGCATGCTCTTCCAAAAATCTTGGCATTTGATTAAGAATGTAGTTAATGTGGTAGTGCTCAACTTCTTTAACATGGATTATTTGTATAATAATTCAATAAAACCTTCATAATTTATATATATATCTCTACTTCCTGGCTAAGTACCTTAGATGTGATATACAAACAAGATAGAGCTCCAAGCATAATCAAATGGAATTCAAGCTTTTCTTCAAAAGATTACTTCACAAATTTTAGAGGAATATGAACTTCTGACTATTTCAGGACAAAAAGAAACAGAATAAATACCTACTAAACTGGCTCCTCTATCAAACGAGGGAGCACAACTTGACATACAAAACATTTCTTAGTAATAGTAATTAGTCTAAGTGGGTTGGGTCAAGTTTCCTTAAAATTTTAGCTTGCAACTTTTTGTAACCCTTAACTCTTTATTCTTTTCATTTAATTTCCAAAATTTTTTTTTAAGAGGATAAAGTTGCGTTGGTTCGGCGAATGGCGGAGTTTGTTCAATAGAACAATTTGGATGACAAAAATAGCTTAAAAGTTCAAAAATTAAGTAGAAATGTCAAGCCTAAATATTACAACAGTTAACCAAATAGGTTGGTGTGAGTGGTCAGCACTCTCATCCTTTAATTAGAAGTCTCGAGTTCGAGTCCTAAGAATGGAGAAATCTATTTGGTTAGCACTTTACTCCTTACGAACTGACCTGGTGCGAGCAGAGATTAGTCTGAAAGTGAATAGCTTAAAGACACCTTCTCATAGTTGGGATCCTCCTAAGACACCTCATCGGCTAACCCAAAAAAAAATACAAGAGTTGTTTTAATTAATTAAGAAAGTACTTCTTCGGTATCTAATATTCGATCATATGATTAATAATAATAAAAGTAATTAAGTAATGGTCACTTGACTTTACCCTGTTTATAATTATATATATAACTGCTGCTTCTGAGGCCTGAGATGCATAATTTACAATCTCGTTAGAATTAGGAGAATCAATGGAGCGCCAATCGCATGGCGTCCGCCGGTACAGCAAGAAGAAGAACCACGGCGACGGCGATGGCGACGACACCACCCTAGGCACAATCAAGAGGCTTCGTTCTCAGCTTGAGACCCGCATAGAGGCACAGCACTCAGCCCAGCTCGATCTCATTGCCTCACTTCAATCTGTACTCCCAAACATTGTGTCCTCTCTCGACCTATCTCTGCACATCGTCTCTGCTTTCAACCGCAAACCCTTCATTCCTACGCCTCCTCTCCCCAACCCCACCAAGAAACCCTTGGAATTCACCAGCCAATCGAAGAACCCGTCAAGCCCTCGAGACACTCTCTCTATTTCCAAGATTGAAAGCGCGAAATTAGATAATGGCAAGTTAGGTTTTGATGATAGTGGGAGTCCGTTGTCGGCGGTGAGGGTGATGGTGGCGGAGTGTTTGTTGCAAAGAGTGCCCTTTGATCCGATAGATTCGTCGACGGTGTTGAGGAAGGTGGAGAATGATCAGAATGTGACTGCGGCGGAGAAAGCGGCGTTGCGTGAGGTGGGGGGAGAGTCCGGAGCCATTCTGGCGGTGGAGATGGCTTTAAGGTCTATGGCGGAGGAGAACCGTGGAATTGAGCTAGAGGAGTTTGTGGTTAGTGGTAAGTCTAGAGTCATGGTATTGAATATTGATCGCAATAGGTTGGTTAAAGAATTGCCTGAGAGTGCACAGTATCAACAACAGTTGGAATCATCAAATTCTAGTGATGTGAATCAGAACAGAAGTGAGAGTGGCAGTGGTGGCATTGATGTGAATGGTAATGGGATTTTTGGAATGGGAGGGCCGATGGTGCAGCGGCAAATGGTGGGTGATATATGGATGGGGGGTGGACACGGTGGGGATATGTGGAGTGGGCCGCCGCCGAGGGGTGGAATGTTGGGTCCAAGAGGGATGATTATGGGTCCAAGAGGGATGTTGCAGAGGCCGCCGCCGATGGGACCAAATAACATGCCATTGCCAATGCAGTCACAGCAGCAGCAAAAGCCTAGGACTGAGGAAGATGATTTGAAAGATTTGGAGGTTCTGCTGAATAAGAAGTCTGTTAGGGAGATGCAAAAATCAAAGACTGGTGAGGAGCTTCTGGACCTCATTCATCGGCCTACTGCAAGAGAAACCGCGGTGGCTGCTAGGGTATTTGACAAATTTATTTACGTTACTTTCATTATCCGTGTGTTCTCATATTAGTTGAAGTCTGTTCATTTACCATTATGTTGAACACGAATTGAGTATAACTTACCTGATTATGCCTGTTTTACTGCTAGCCGAGATCAGATTCATCACTATAATCAGTTTATTAAACTTAATTTATCCACCATTTTTCTATTATATTGTGTTTGTTACAATTAGTGTCACTTATTTAAATATTTATTTCAGTTCAAAACTAAAGGAGGCCCTCAGCTGAAGGAGTATTGCTCAGCTTTAACAAAAGAGGACTGTCGGCGGCAATCTGGTTCCTTTATAGCATGTGAGAAGGTCAGCTAGAATTACATCATATCCATTTTCTTATATGCTGTGAGTACATGTTCAGTTCTTATAAGATTACCTTTTTCACCCGTGGAAGTCGTTGACTAAGTGATTCTGTAAGGGTTCACACCGAAAAATATTATTCGTTTGATATTTCGCCCACCAATGGTGGGTAAAGAATCTTCTTAGTATATCACATGTACATTTTTCACAATTCACATTGAACTACTCATAACCAATTACCACAATAGGCAAGTTTCCAAGTGTAGCAGAACTAACGAGATATAAGAGGGCACAATACAAAAAAATTGAATTGATCGATTAACTAGTTTTAAGATAAAGGAGTAGTTCTTACACAAAGGTTCATAAGCAATGAGAAATGAATTGGCAGAAATAATCTACAAATTTCTTATGCTCTTGATTTGGCTTGTGTTGCTCTCACCACCTGAGCATATTTCTCCTAAAGTTATTGGTGGCCTCAGGGTGGCTGATTATTGTCTGGGAGAAGACAACTCATATAATTTACCAAAAAAAAAAAAGACAACTCATATACATGGGGATGTTTAGGTCTTTTTCATTCATAATCTTCCAGAGTTCACTTGAATAAGCTTGACATTGGTGGCAAATTATTGTGAATTTCTAGTTCCACTGAAACTTTGTATAGCATTTCTGTTATGCGCACGTTAATAACTTTTCAGTGCTTCAACCATATGCAGGTGCATTTTCGGCGAATTATTGCTCCTCATACGGATGTCAGTCAAGGGGACTGCTCTTTTCTAGACACTTGCCGGCACATGAAGGTAAAGGCTTTCATTTTACTCATTTGGCATTACATTTAAATTTAGTGGGACTTTCTATGACTTTTTAGTCAACTTTTAACTGGATGATTATGTTTGTTTTGTTGCAGACGTGCAAGTATGTTCACTATGAGCTTGACCCAACACCTGATGTGCCATCGATGATTTTGGGTGCTGGAACTCTTCCACCGCAAAAACCTTTGAAACCCCAGCGTGCTGAATACTGTTCAGAAGTAGAACTTGGTGAACCACAGTGGATCAATTGTGACATTCGTAACTTTAAAATGGAGATCTTAGGGCAATTTGGAGTCATAATGGCAGATCCACCTTGGGATATTCATATGGAGCTGCCTTATGGGACAATGGCTGATGATGAAATGCGGAACCTTAATGTCCCAGTGTTGCAAACAGATGGCCTGATTTTTCTATGGGTTACTGGACGTGCAATGGAACTTGGACGAGAATGGTTTGTAACTGTTTTCCATTTGTCAATCACTAATTTGTGTAAACAATCTATACTCAATAATGGAAATTGTGATTGCTGGTTTTGTTCATCTGCTTTTCAAATTTATGCAGTCTGGAGCTCTGGGGCTACAAACGTGTTGAGGAGATCATTTGGGTGAAAACTAATCAACTTCAAAGAATAATTAGAACGGGCCGAACAGGGCATTGGCTCAATCATAGCAAAGAGCATTGCCTTGTTGGTATAAAGGGAAATCCGGAAGTAAACAGAAACATTGATACCGATGTCATTGTCGCTGAGGTTCGAGAGACCAGCCGCAAGCCAGATGAGGTTTGTTGCAACAGTTGGGCTACTTCTTGAACCTTTTCTGAATGCTTCACTGGTTTTCACTTAAAGATGTTTTTGGCTATTTAATAATTTTTAAGATTTAATTTCTCCTAAAGAAAGAAGTGCAACATTCTATGAGATCTTAGAATTGTATTATTATTATTTTTTTGTGTTCAGTTCTTTTGAAATGTTTATTTTCATGTTTATAGCACCTAAGAACTTCTCATAATTTTTTGCAGATGTACCCGATGCTGGAGAGAATAAGTCCAAGGACTAGAAAGCTAGAACTGTTTGCGCGCATGCACAATACTCATGCAGGGTATGTGTCCTGAATGTTTCTAAATTTGAGATCCTTTAACTCACATTTTTATCATTTTGACATGGTTGATGAGGAATATAAAAATCTATAAAATCAGGTTGTAAGGGTAATTTCTTTTTGGGTAAAAGACAGTGGTTTTTGTGTAGTTTAAGTAACTTTAAAAATCTTTCTAACTTAAAATTTTCCAAAATAACTCTGTAGTTTCCAATTTTTTTAAAAAAATCTTCTTAGACATGTTCGAAAGTTCGCTGAAATAAATGTAACATGAACATCTCATATGGACCTTTTAATAATTTGGCTCTTAAATTTGACTCATATTAATTAAACTTATCCTAACCTAATAATTTATTTTAGTTATTTTAAATTATTAGTTTGAGTTGAGTTTAATTAATTCAAATTGAGTTTAAAAGTTGAGTTAAATCTGAAATAATAATTTGATTGATCTATGGTGATGTTTATGTTATGTCTATTTACTGTTGTTTTTTAACAGAGGTTTAAGAGGACTTTTTTCTTTTAAAAATTAAAATTATTAAATTTCAATTTTTTAAAATTACGTAAATTACAAGGAAGTGTCAAATTTTCGTTATTTCTTATTTTAACATTTATAAGTTGTTGGTTAGAATAGGTTATCTTAATTAAGGGGCGGAACCTTGTTTAGAATGTTATATTTTCTCTACTCAGCTCTTTATCAATCATCATAGGGAACCTGTTTATTGGGATATTAGGTTTTGCAAATGTTACAGAAGGTGTCATCTCATTTGGGTTAAGCATCTTCGTTTGAATCCACAATTCTGTTTTCCATCAGGTGGATGTCACTTGGTAATCAGTTGGATGGAGTGCGACTGGTTGATGAAGGCCTGCGAGCAAGATTCAAGGCTGCTTACCCTGATGTAGTAGTACAACCACCTTCCCCTCCCCGGGCTTCTGCAGTGGAAGTGGACCCTTCCGCATCACAACAGAATTCTTTTGCGGCAACAGAATCCAAGTCCACACCGCAGTTTGCAGACCATGCTGTCCCTGACACTGCCTATGCTTCTTAAGTCAATGGCTGTTGTGATGGACATGAGCCACTTGACCAAATGGATAGGGGTTTTATGCATCTGGCCAACTTACTACTCACTGGACATAGAAGGAGGGCATCCTTTTCCCTCTGGCCATTTTTGTTTTCCACATGTTAGATATGTATTTGTAAACAATGGGAATATATAGGAGAGCATAAATGATTTTGTATCACCTGTTTTGTGTTATCTCCGTGGATCAAGCGAGATGTAAGCTTTGTTGAAGTTTTTTTATTAATCAAAATTATTTGGCGTTACACGAAGGTAGAAGTGTGCTACGCAGGATCCTTAAATTTTCCCAGGAGGATATGTAAGGCCACCGCTAGGAAAAGACGCAACTTGCTTAAGAGTTAAAAGTGAACCAGAAAAAGACAGGCAAAGTGCTGTCGGCTAGATGTTGACGGCCAGCTGGCAACTCCAACTCTCAATTAGTTTATTGCTGGCTAGATGTTGCTGTCTGTCATTTTGTTATGGTATCTTCTTGTTCGACATAGAAAACTATTTTCCCTATACTGTGAATAGCAGAAAGCAGGGAACTTTCCTTTCTACGAGCTCCAAAGATGCCCTATCTACATTACATGAATGAAGTTTTAATGAGAAATTGTTATAATCCATTAGTTAAATATTTACTTTTTTTTTCTTTTTCTCCATATCCACTTTTATCCAAAAAGAGGAAAAAAAAACATAGTAAATGTGATTATCCAAGGAAGCTTACAACACAACCGGTACAGTTTGATCCGCCGGCATGAATTACCAAACCCATAAGGTACAGTATAACTCTTTTTCAAGTAAGCAAACTGGAGTACTGTTACCATAAAGAATCGAGTAAAATAAAACAAATCAACGATTGTTCATTCGGTTCAGCTGGTAACAATGCCCTTCACATTATACCACTGATGAATCCAGAAACAGCTGTCCCAATGACAGCTGATAGGATCACTGAGAATATAATAATTGGTGAAGAAGAAGGTGGCAGGGGGATTGAACCAAACACGGTAGGGTAAGATGGTGCTGTGTCAGGTAATTCACTTGGACCATAAGATGGAGAGTAAGCTGATGAGCCATTTCCAGTGCCCACAGATATCTGCACTTTCTGCTTCTTTTCACAATGCCCAGCAACCCCACTCGTGAAGTAGAAATCCCCATTTGTGGTGATATTGAACAAAGAGTTCCCATTGTTCATGTACAAAATTGGATCTTTCAGGTTGCAGGTGTTGTAGCTTTGTTCTGTGATTTGAATCACCGAGTCCTGACTTGGTGGGTATAGAAACACTGGAAATCAAAAGATAGGGTTTATGAGAAACAGCTAAAACTTGTTCTAGGAACACAGGAAAACTGTGATCTTCTGTTTTAAGAGACAAGAAGTAAGATAATATTAAAAAAGGACAGAAAGATGAAGACCAGCTTACAGATCGAATCTCCAATCTTGAGGGTGTGATATTTGGACCAGTAGGTATAGATTTGTGGGTTGCCTGAGGTGGGAATGCCCCAGGCATTCAAATCTCCAACCTTGTATTGATAGCAAGAAACCTTAATTTGCATCAACAAAAGAAGCTGAAAAACATACAGGACCAGCATTCTAGGACTTCCAAGATTGGCCATTTCACCTTTTCTGGACAAAGAACTCCTCTTTCCGATAGTCGTCTGAGGCAGGACTGGACACTTGCCTTGAGGCAGAGTCGCGAAATCTTACAATACTTAAGTACCTGTGTACAGATCGGAGATGCAGAGAAAAACAATTTATCAGTGATTTCACTTAAATGCCCCTCTCGTTTATAATTGAGAAGGTTGGGATGGCAATAGGTAGGGTTCGGTTCGAGTTTTACTCTACCCATATCCATATCTATTTTTTATTACTCAACTCATATCTATATCCATATCCATCGGTTTTTACGATTTACTACCCATATTCAAATCTATTGGGTTGTTCAGATTTTTGGATATCCATCGGGTTGTATAACACATAAAAATATAATTTTTAAATAAAAAATATAAAGAGTAGATTTTTGCGAACGCTCCAAATTAAAATAACTTTAATAATAATAAGTCAAGATTTTGATTTATATGTATTAAAAAAATCATAATATTTAGTACAAAGACGACATACATTTTTCACAATTTAAAACTGGAACAAAGATTGAAATAACTAAAGCTTCAAATTGTCTTTGCGTGAACTCTACAACATTCAAAACTCCATTTTCATATCATTTGCATTATTATCATCCTATAAGAAAAATAAAATATGATGAAAAATGTGAGTATTGAAGAGTAAAGTGGAAATTTTCAAGTTATTTCTTCATATAAAATTTTAATATTTTATTATATTTAACCATAAATATTCAAAAAAAATAGAATTAATAAAAAAACAGTTAAAATATAGGTATCCATAGTTCAGGTTTTACTCTACCTATATCCATATCTATTTTTTTTATGACTCAACCCATATTCATATTCATATCTATCAGTTTTTACGATTTACTGTCCATATCCAAATCCATTAGATCAGATAGTGTAGATATTAATCGAGTTGAAAACTCACTGTCATCCTTACTAACATCCGGTGCCTCACGCAACTTGCATCTAAGAGGTTGAGGATAGAAACGGAAATACGATTCTTTAACGGACTTGGACAGAAATAATCATAGGGCCAATAATGGCACGTGGGCCGGAATGGTCACTGCTAATCATAAACCGAATTGGGCATGTGCAAAGGAAACAACCAGAAGTATATTAGGGGTGGAAAATTTCTGCCAACTGTTCAAACCTGGTTGATATGAACTGCTTATAATCATCACCATGTAGACATCCAAAAAAAAACCAAGTCATGTGAGAGAACTACGAGCCTAGTGCCGGATTCAGATCACCGGTTGTGTCTATCTGTTTTTATGAACATTAATCCATTTAAATGGACTAGTGACCTATGTAGCATGAACACAGTAAAATAGTGCCGTATTTACATATCGGATACGTGTTTATGTTGGATACGTGATTATGTTGTATTAAATTGAAATTTAGTGACATTTTAATTCAATTTTGAATGTCATACATTGGGACCAAGAGATTAATATATGAATAAATCACAATATAAGTGGTGAGGGTTGAATGGGTTAACAGAATTAGGACTACAAAATCTTTCTAGGTTAGAGTGAAATCTATCAAGAAAATTCACAAATTAAGTTAATGCATTCTTAAATTGCTTTAATTAGAAAGAGATTTTGATTGATCAACTTAAGGATAGGAGTCATATTGCTCCAGAGAGAATATGATTGTAAGTTAGAAATTCTTACAAGTATAAAGAATTAGGATTAATCATTGAGTCAAAGATAAATTCAACATAAAGAAAAGGTTTTAGGGAAATTCTTATACGAATTATACTTATCTATTGGTTTCTTTAATCTTATTAGTTTTGTTTATTTTCTTTAAACCAATTACACATTTTGTTAGATTATATAGTAGGAAAAAAATTTAGTACTAGTAACTAAAATCCTTATTAGATTGATTCTCAGATCACCTAAACTATAGTATAAGAAACAATAGGTATACTTACCTTAGTGATTTTTTTAGTATTGTGTTACGTATTGTATTATATTTATATCACTTAAAGTTTTTGGCATTTAAAGCCTTATATCATTTAAAGCCTTATTTTTATCAATCTAATTAATTTTTTATTTTTGAATATTCTTTTTTTAATCTTATGATTGTGGCTGTATTGCAAGTCCAAGTACTTTGGTGTATGATAATGAGTAGTCCCAAAGTACCACTTAGTTCAGATCCAAAAATTGAATGTAAATTACTTTGAAATTTGAGATAAAGAAAATTAAGAGTTCGAATGCAATAACCAGACACAATGGCAAGTCAAAAATGGAATGACAACCAGGAATTATGCTAGAATGTCACTAACTAAGTCTAAGTCTAACATTATTAGACTAAGATTTAAGGCAACAAAACTTCAAGATTAAATCTAATATGATCTATATGGTTTATTAGTTGAAGTGCACATTACAAATTTCAAGAAATTTTGTGACATATTCAAGCTTAACAAAGTTTCAAAGATAACGTTCGATTGAAATTGTTCCCTTTTACATTGAGGGACTAAGCTAAATCATGGTTAAAGTTACTACCTCTAGGATCTGTCACCATATAGAATGGTTTGTCTAAAAAAGTTTTGGCCAATTATTTTCCTTCAAGACGAATGATAGAGCTTATAAATAGCATCTTCTCTTTCAATAGCTAAAAGGTGAGATGTTATATGACATTTGGGAGAGATGGAAGTCAAATGAGTGCAATAACTTAGTTGATGCAAGTCCTAAGTTAACGAAAATTTTGGTGGGAAATTAATTAGAAATAAGTTAATTTTCTTGGGAGTTGATCTCATAACAATTCTTATAACAATACCTATAATTTGGGATAAAGAAACTATCTAAACTTCCTATAGGATAACTAATTACAGTAGGACAAAATCCTTCACCTAAATTTCAACAATAATAAAAACAGTAAAAGAAGCATAATCATAAGGACCTTAAGAATAAGAAGAAACTTGATGAGTTGTTAATAGTTACTTTAAATGAGGAATGTCGTGTCATCATCCTTCAAAACAAATTTCCATAAAAGATTAAAGATCGAGCTTTCACTATCCTCTGCATCAATGATAGCTAATTAATAAAAAGGAAACTAGTGGATTTAAGAGTGAACATTTATTTAATTTATATGATATGTTTAAAGAATTAGGAATAGGTAAGTCACAGTCTACTAGGATGAGCATTTAAATAGAAGTTATGGAAAGTAAGTATCCTATGGGCATTATAGAGGAAGTATTGGTTAATATTGATAATTTTATATTTTCTATTAACTTTGTGATTACGGACATAGAGGGTGATATGGAGATTCCTCTATTTTTAGTCTTACCTTTCATTGCTGCCACTAAGATAATTATAAATGTACATGATGAAAAATGAATCCTTAGGGTAGAGGATGAAAAAGTCATTTTCAAGATATACAAAGCTATAAAACATATCTTTGATAAAGATGATGCTTATCTTTACTCAGATGTTATTGATATTTAACTATCTCGTTCTATATAGAAAATTGTCTAATAAGATCCATTAGGAGCCTATATCATGCAAAAAAACAAAAAAAAAAAAAAAGATGAGAAGAGGTTTAGCCCCTTCAATAGAGAACATATGGCATTCTTAGAGACTTATGAGCCTATGAAAGTGACGAACTTTCATGAGATTGAAAGACAAAAGAAGAGTAGAGTAGCCATCAATTGAGGAATCAGCAGACTTAGAGCAAAAAATATTAACAAAGAACTTAGTGTATGCTTTTTTAGCTAAAACTAACAAATTGTGATAATTGCAACATATTTAAAACTATAGTGTAATCCTAAAAGCTACTAAACCTAAATATGAAAGAGTTAAGGTAGTTAAACATGTTGAGCAAGTTTTACAATTTATAAAATCCTCATTATTTCCCAAACGCATTGGTCGTAACTTAGTATTTGAGATGTCGATCCTACAAGAAATTAGTTAACTAATTAAATTTGAATTTATTTAAGGCCAAAAAGTGTAATTAAAATGGAAATAAAAACTAAACAAAAAAGTAAACTTCGATATGTTGATGTTACTTATTGCAACGACTCATCATAGCTCCCATGAGAATGCTAATTGCTCCCTCATTCTATTGTGAGTTATAGCTATGGTGTTAAATCTCAATAACCTAACAATAAATCACAACTTAAAGTCAAAGTAGATAATCTCAAAAGATAATTAAAGGAATAAGCCAAGAATATAATAAGATACAATGGGAATAAAAAAAATAAAAAAAATAATGGTTAGATTAATATAATATAGGCTTTCTTATTAGTACAATCCTTAACAACAATGCTAAAAACTTAACTGACTTCTTAATAGGGTTAAAATCAATATTGAATTATCTACAAGTGTACGGTGTAGTGGTAGTTAGCATAGGCAAGTATAGGTCAATCCCATGAAGACTATAAATACTAGTAAGTACCTTTTTCTATTATCTATATATGAATTAGATTTTAGATTTTAATTAAAAATAAACTACAAAAATAAATTAAATTAATACTAGATAACTATGATCGTAGAATAGACACTTTGTGGTGAGTCTTATTTTCCGATGAAAAAGGATTTTGCATCTAAACTTTTCATAAATTAAACAAATCATATTTGTTTTTGGTCGAGTAATTTAGGGTCTATGTGTTAATAATATTAGTATGATCTTATCAAATTTGATAATTTAAAGCTAGAGATGATTGCAATTTTAATTTCAATTCTAAAATTTTGATCGATAACAATTAATTATTTTTTTAATAAAGTTATAGAATTAAAGTTGGCTTTAATACACTATTTAGGAATTGGTTTGAGATTCAATCCTTCTCGTAACAAAATAATTATGAAATCTTGCCATATTTTAATTTTTCTTAGAGCTCAATACTATTTATAATAAAATTTGGATATTATAGTAATTTAATTAAAATTAAAATTAAATTAAAATTAATTTTAATTAAATATCAATTATATCTAAATAAGATCTAATATCTTATATTTATCCTTATTTATTAATATCTCATATTTAATCATAAAGTTTCTCAAACTTTACAACCAAGTCCAACTTGCTTACAATATATTTTCTTTCTTTAACCTATTCTTTATGTGCGTCCTATTAAGTTCTCAAATATGTTGATAATGAATATAAATTATAACTCTAAATCAAATTTAAGATTATATAAATTAAACTTTTTAAATTTGTATTTAATTCTCTAATTACATAATTGATATCCATATATTAATATTAACGTCTAACAACACATCGTAATCATCCAAATATTTATGAATGTCACTCAAAGTGGTTTTTATTAACTTTTCTGTGCATATCATAACTAACCAAATATTTAGAAATATAACTCAAAGTAGTTTTTACTAACCTTTCTGTGCATAATTTTTTTTGTATGTATAATTCAATCCTTCATCATACAATTTTTTGATAAGACATGAAGTACGAAACTAATGTCTACTGTATTTTAAGTCCAATCATATTAATTATTTATCATGAGTAATTGATTTTATTAATAACATTTGTAAACTATTGACAAAGCGTTGTTTCATCTTGGCCAAAGATCTCTCACATAAATTCTAATTCGGAACAATAAAATATTCTTCATAATTATTTTGGGGTGATAAATTCTATATTGATTACTCAAGTACCTTTATATAGTTCATATTATATTCAATAACTACAACTATTAAACCTATTCTCTCGGCATCCTTGAAACATGTTTCATATATACTAATTTTAACTCCAAAATAAGAGCCATTACACAAATGATGACAAGACTTACACGAAGAAAAATATTGTTCCTTTTTTTTTCAAATATTAAAAAGAAAATACGTCATTTAAATTATTTCTTACCCCAGGTTTCATGCATCTAGCAAATTTCCTTCCTACGATTGTCATTGTCACCACCAAAAAAAATCAGTCTCATTGTTTGAGTTTCCACACCATTTCTTTCCTTGTGAATCTTGAACGCTTTCAACATTGCTTTTTATTGTTGATAAAGCTTGTCTTCTTTCCACTCCAATTAGATTTTAAATAGATTATGCTGGAAACTTAATCATATACAATTGAGAAATGAAGAGGAGGGTCGCAATTGAGGAGGGGAAAGAGCTAAGTAAAATAGTTAAACACTCCCCATTTTACTTGTTAGCCATGTAACATGGCTAATTTAGAGTTATGAGTAGCAATATGAGCATGGGCGAATCCAGAATTTTTTTTTAAGTGGAAGTAAAATTTTATGAAGAACAAAATTTTATTTTTAATGAAGGCAAAATTTTAATAGGAGTAAAATTTTATTTTATTTTATATGAACAAAACTTAAAATAATAATTTTTTTATAAAAGATTTGATGGAAGCAGTAAGGCAAGTGTCCCGTTGTAGGTCCGACCCAGAATGTGAGGGCATCATCACATCACGTAAATGTCAAATTGCATTTTGTCTCTAGTACTTTATGGAGCGCAACATCCACAATTAATTCATATTACTCGCATAAAACTATGCATTGATCAATTGAATTTTAAAAAAAATGTAAGACTTTGTTATAATTTAAAAAAAATATATAAGTTAGCACTTGAAAGTGACTTTCGTGTTACAGCAAAATTAATTATTGATCACCTGCTAGAAACAATATACGACACTTTCTATGCAATCCCTACATTGAAACAACATACAGCAAAATGACTTTATGCAAGATTGCCGGAGGGTAGAAAGAAGTACATTGAATGACAAGGAAAAATATAAGTTATTGCAATCCCTCTCAAAATGACCAAAAGATTTGCAAATAAAGGTGTACATACATCAATTCATAGGATTGCTCCCAATCGTATCTTTTTGAGAGAAACAGTAAACATAACGAATTCCCAAAACATGTACTCAAACCTTCATTTATACAAATAACTTGTCAATTTCCTAGCATTGGTTTCTAAGGAATATAGATACTGTATATCCAGCTCTGGATGTATACCAGTTTACTGTACGTAGTTGCAGAAAGTCAAATAACGGTAACTTTGGTCATTCTATGTAACTAGAGGTCATTTTTTAACTGTAAATTGCCTCTTCGCCCAAAGACATTCAAAACCATTTATCCACTTATTGAATCCACAAGGGACGGCCTCCAACACAGGAAGAATTGCATTGTTGCCAATCCCCCAAAGAATTTTGGAGGCTTCTTCCTGCCAAATCAGACAGTCAATGGCTCAGCTTCTACCTCCCTCTCTTTCATTGCTATCCAGTCTTCTGATTCTGCAAACGGATTTGTTCAAAACCATAGGCAGTTCAACCAAAATTTAAAGCATAAACAACTGAAAAAAACTATCCATTACACCAGAGCTTCAGAATCAGCATTACGAGAAACGGTCGATATAGACTTCTGTGACATTGATAGTTCAGAGATAAGCAAAAATCAAACATCAGAAGTTCAAACGAGAATAACTTACTTGATCTTTGGCTCTCAGCAATAATCATGAGCCGCCTCTGCAGCAGAAAAGCCACAAATAGGAAAATAGAGCACATGCCAAACATCACTATCATTGGAAATGCATTAACCTTCAAAACAGAAAGGTATACATCAGCTCTTTATGAGAACAATATATCCACTGGCAGAACAATATAACAAAATTATATAAACTTTGTACATTGAAAAAATACTCCAAGACATGGGTATTTATATGAGATCAACGGGGAGAATATGTTGTTTTATACAATAGAAGCTTACATTGTATAAAACAATGCAAACAAATACGTTGAGAGGAATCCGGAAGAAATTCATTATGGTGCTCCTAGCTTCCTCAGGAATATATTGGGACCTCATCTTCATAATAGATGGCCAGAATATACCAACGCATGCCTCAAAGGCACAGAAACCACCAAGCTGAATACATCCAGAAAAGGAGATGCTTCCACCTTTCACTCCAGTGGGCACCAAAATCAACTGTTCAAAAAATTCGATCATCAATTCTTTTTCATCACCTTTGCAAGGTAATTAAAAACAAGAGTATGAATGAAAGGATTCAGAATATACTACTTACACTTGTTATAACAGGAAGTAGAAGTGAAGCCGCAGAGACTATGAAAACAGTCTGCATATAGCTCTCAACTTTCAAGGATGCCCGAGCCATTAGTCGAGAGGCAATGGAGCTTCCCAACATCGAAGCCAACATGAATGTCGCGAAAATGAAACCATGGGGAATTTCCTCACCATTGGGACTAAGAGCAGGAGTCCATAGGAACACAAAGGTATACATTGATCCTTCAAACAGAGACTGTATGGCACCCAGCAAAGCAATTTTTTCATCTGATTCAATGTGGAATATAAAATAAAAATTGAGGTAACTGAAATAATTGAAAGATTAACATGGAGAAATATATAGCAAAGTACGAGATGATAGTCACTCTATTTGCAAATTAATGCTGACTCAGTTATGTTATGCAAAATTCCTGTCAAATTGGAACTTAATGAACAATACACTACAAGAAGCATGAGAGGATCCATATAACGTAACCAGAACCAAGACAACATACAAAAAAGAAAACATGCATATCTATATTTATTTAATTTCCTAAATCCTGATATCACATTAACAGCATGGAAATTGCTCTGTACCTAGCTAGAAAATAGAAGGGAAGGGAATCTTCATCAGAGTTCTATGGCTTTTGGTTCTCAACTCTGTATTTCAAAAATCCAACTGAAAAGTATTCCAAGGCTGTTTCTTACTGAAATTTGTTTATCAAGTTTATTTCATCTCATCGTCTGTGTTTAACCCATCCATTCTACATAATGGCACCTCTGCACCTGTCATCATCATCACCACCACCCTAACCTCAGTTAACATTCTGATGTGAGCATGCTTCCAATCTAAAAAGGGCAAGATATAGAGGAGTACAAGGGCACAAGAGGGCAGGTGTATCTGATGGTGGGGAAAATAAATGGATGCAAAAAGATGAATGGTAGAGGGAGGAACGGGTGGGACTGATAGGTGCTAGTGAGACGAAAGCCATAATTGTGGAGGTTGTGGGTGGAAAGAGTGGTGATGGTGGTTGGCACTAATCATGGTGATTGTGATGAACAAGGACAATGAAGACTGATAGTGGTTGATGGTGTGGTAGTGGTGGTGGTGGTTGTGATGGTGAGGCTGTGGTGGGTGGCGATAGTTGTGGAGGTGATGATAGGACGGAGGTGATGCTAGGAAGCCAAATGGAAGTGCAGATGGTGACTGTCTTGTTTAGCGTATACAAATCCGATAACTAGCTCTTGAAATATGCATGAAAACAAACAATAAACACACTTGAAAACATCAAACTGATATTATGTAAAATGTGCTATGCTCCCAGAACTGATAATTGAGATGGAAAGTACAACCATTATCTGTTTCCAGAATAAATAGAGAATAGAAACTTGATCCCAAAATAACTTGCCAAACATAATGTAAGTGATCACCTGAAGCAATGGCAACAGCAGCACCCTTGAATTGGGCGAGCAAGTCCTTGTTCTCTGACGAGTCTCCATAGTTTTCACCCCATGTAGACATAATGATTGCCATGCCAATAGCAAGAAAGCATGCTGCAGCATCAAATGGAGCAACAGGGCCTAGTGCCAAGGTATCCACAAGTAGATTGCCAAACAATCCAGAAATAATGGCAACTAAACCATTTCCAAGAAAGATGGCCTTGGAGAATGTTACTGATAACCATTGAGGATCAAAACCCCTCTGCCAAATTATAAGACAGCAATACGAAGCAGCATAAGCAGCAGATATTACAGAATCCTTTCAAGTGAAAATGCATACAATAACCAAAACTACTTTAAAGGATTTTCAAGTATGAGTACACTTATTGAGATCTTACAGACAATAATTGCAAAGGAAAACAAGTTCAATTGAGAAAAAGTTCAGAGTATTGATCACAAAATTGCAGTGTAATAGGATCGAGGAAGCCACAGCAATCACCTCCTCAGCATGCATAGCAATGAGTGCATGCCCTTGTACATGTAAAAAGTTAAACACTAACCTCAAAAGCAATAAAAAAGAAAGACAAGAAATTATAGCATTCCAGCAAATTACCCACCTTAAAGTGCTCAGCGACAAGCCAAGATTCAAAGGCTGAAAAGAGTAAAGAAGTGGCAATGCCTCCCAATACACGACCTAACATCAAAACTTTGTACAGGGGAGAATGTTTGGTGACGCAGCTCAGAATGTAAGTGATGCAGTATGTAATACATGCTCTCTTCCGACCCCTGCTTCCATGACACAAGCCAGTAAGAAGTTCCAAAAGACATATCTAATCCACGAGATAAATAAGCTAAAACTAATAAACAGAATCTTACCGTTTATCAGCAAGAGAGCCAACAATAGTTCCAAACAACATAGAGGATCCAAATCCAGCAATGAAGAGTTGACCGATCTCTCCTTTGCCATAACCGTACTGACTGTATAAGTAGTACACATATGGACCCTGCAACCAATCACCAGCTGTTCCCAGAATTAAGATCAGTGAGTCGCATTAGTATAAGTTGCTTGGCAATAGCCAGCAAAAATATAAGCTTTTATTATCAAATACGGATCCAGATACCACACTTCATATTAATCAAGTAAAAGAACTTTCATTTCCATTTCAATGCAAGTCTCTAGCGACCCAAGACATTGAGTGGTACAAGTAGTATTAGTAAGCAAATAACCAAATCACAGATCTAAGCAATGCAAGAGAACAAATTTTCTAGGAACAAAATCTCAACAAAGTGGATCGATCCCAGGCTAAAAAGAAAATTACATTGCCACGAATACAACTAGAAATGACAAAAACTCCTAAGAGACGGAACGAAAAGAATAAAACAAAGGGCAGATCTAAAGCGTACCCATCATGAGAGAGTAGACAACGAGGTAATTGTTTTTGAGAGCATTGAAAGCAGAGGATGTATTGATGAGATCTCTGCTTGTTTTGGTGAATTCAAGGAGAGCGACCACAGCCGTCAAGCCCCCGAAAACAAGGAAGTAGAAGATCTCCATTTAGTTTGCTCAATGATCACCCGGGGTACTCACTCAAGGTCAAGGAGGATTACTGTATTAGAGAGAGAGCCGCGTAATAGCTCGACACAGCGTGCGTTTGGTGAATAAGGAATGCTGAAATTCTTGTTTGGTAAAAAGATGAATAAGTAGTTGATTTATCCCAAACAGCTGAAGTGTGAAAAGCTACACATATGCAGCGTTTTCATATAAACAGCTGAACATGTGCAAGTGAAAAACCAAGTACACCCAATCTACCAACCATCCTACTCGTCTACTGCTTCACCATAAATCCATGACAGGGAGAAAAGGTATTAGACGTGAACAGCTCACTCGCCCATAGCTACGGGCTCTCTAAGATTCATATACATTAATTAATTTTGCAAGTCGATTTATACCTAATTACAATTAATTAATTATACCACCACTATATTATTCTTATGAATTATGCACGAATTATTTGCAATTTTTTTTGTAAATTTTAATTTTTATTCTATTTTATTATTATCAAAATTTTAATTTTTGTAAAATTAAATAATTAATCGTAACCTTATACATTTTTTAAATAATGTCCTTCTAAGTCATTTTTAATTTATTAAATAATAAAATTTATAAATATTATATGAAAAATACTTCATCTTATTATATGAAAATATTAATATAATTAATTATAATTATGAGTTAATCCTTATAAGATCAAATATCACATATTGAATCTTAAAGTTTTTAAAACTTCTCAATTAAGTCCAACTTAATTCAAATTTCACTTTCTCCTTTATAAATCTTTTGTGTGTGATCCATTAGGTTCTTAATATGTTGACCGTGATTATAGATTATAATTCTAATTCATAATTAGAATCAGATAAATTAAAACTCCTTTTAATTTATTTTTAATTCCTTAATCAAATAATTATAATCATAGATCATGATTGACGTCTAACAACATATCATGACCATCCCAATATTAGGAATGTCAAAGTGGTTTGACTTATCATGTCTATTCATAGCTATAATGTATAAATTAATTTTTTTGTCATCTAATGTTCTTATTAGAATTAGAATATGAAATTTGTGTCTATTTTAAGTAATCCAATCATGTTCGTTCTTTCTAATTAGTAAATGATTTATAATTGATATTTGAAAACAATTTTTTCAAATTTCAATTTACTCTAACCAGAGATTCCAAAAATTATTACTAATCAAGAATAAAAGAACAATTTTCCTAATTACTTCATGAAAACAGATTCTTTATTGATTTACTTAAATATCTCTACATATTTTATACTATATCCAATAACTACCGAATTGAACTACTCCAAGAATAGAATATAAGTAGCATCAAAACATAGCAATTCCTATATGAGATAACTTTGGTAATCTCGAGCTTAAAGATCAATTATACAACCATCATAATGAGATAATCCACAGACAAACAAGTAATGTTCCATTCGGAATTCTCATGATTGGGTTAGTTTAGTGAACTTATTCTCTAATAAGTACCCATATGTTTGTTTAAGTATCTCCACACTTTAATCTATGAGATCAATTACTTTCTTCATAAAAAAGAAATAGATATATGTTAGTCTAAACATTTCATCAATACCCCGTCTTGATGAAACTATAACCAGAAACATTTTGGGAATGATACAAAATGCAATTCAAATCTTATAATTATAATCACATTATAATTTCTAATTGCATAACAATTATTCTAGGGATTTTATCTTTATGATTAATAATTAAAATTTAACAAATACACAAAAATAAAGTATGCCTTGTTATTAAATTAAAAATTTATATAAATAATATACAACTAAAAAATTGGTTGCAAGGGCATAAACCAACAATCTCCCACTTGCACTAAAGCCAATCGCCAATGTATCGAATACCATAGCATCCATATTTCTATCATGTCTCTTTTGAGATAAAGGCTTGGTGAGAGGATCTGCTATATTCTTTTCAGTGGGAACTTGTTCATAAGGATGTCCTTCAATTCCATTATCTCTCGGATCAAATGAAACTTCCTAAGTACATACTTGGATCGTTGATGAGACCTTAGTCCTTTGCTTGTGCAATAGCACCATTGTCATCATAGTACACTACTATCGGATTAATAATGCTAGGAACCACTCCAAGCTCAGTGATGAACTTCTTGATCCAAACTGCTTCCTTTGCTGCCTCAGAAACTACTATATAGTCAACTTCAGTTATTGAATTTGTTATGGTTGGTTGTTTGGAACTATTCCAACTAACTGCACCACCGCAAAGAGTAAAAATATACCTTGACTGTGATCTACTATCGTCTTGATTAGACTAGAAACTAGCATCTGAATGACCCTGATCTCAGCTCAGTTCTTCCATAGAGCAAAAAAATATCTTTAGTCCTTCTCAAGTACTTTAAGATGTTTTTTCACAACCATCCAATGACCCTCATTGGGATTAGCTTGATATTTGCTTGTTATGCTCAAAGTGTAAGCAATATTTGGTCTTGTGCATAGCATTGCATACATGATCGATCTAATAGTTGAAGTGTATGGAACACCATTCATTCTGTCTTTTTCTTTTTGTGTCTTAGGACACATGCTCTTGGAAAGATAAACTCATATGATGTAGGTAAGAATCCCCTCTTAGAATTTACCATGCTAACCCTCTTTAACACTTTGTCTATGTACAAGGATTGGGACAAACCAAGCAACCTCTTTGATCTATCTTGATAGATCTTTATACCTAATATATAAGCTTCTTCTCCCATTATCATTCATGAAAAAATTCTTAGATATCCATATCTTAACAGATTGGAGCATTGAAATGTCATTTTCAATAAGTAATATGTCATCCATATAAAGCACTAAGAACATGACTGCACTCCCACTTACCTTCTTGAAAACACAAAGTTCATCCACATTTTTGATAAAATCAAACTCTTTATTGTTTCATCAAAACAAATGTTCTAACTCCACGATACTTGCTTCAATCCATAATGGACCTTTGTAACTTGCATACTTGATCAGGACATTTTTTGGATTCAAAACCTCAGGTTGTGTCATATACACATCCTATCACAAATTCCCATTGAAAAATATTGTTTTGACATCTATTTGCCAAATTTCATAATCATGGTATGTTGCTACCAATAAATTCTTATGGATTTAAGCATTGCTACTGCGAAAAAGTATCATCAAAATCAACTCCTTATTTTTGCCTGTAACCTTTTGCCACCAACCTTGTTTTGTATGTATGTACATTTCCATCCATGTTAGTTTTTCTTTTAAAAATCCATTTGCACCTAATAGGTACTATACCTTCAGGTGCATCCACCAAAGAACATACTTGGTTAGTGTACATGGATTCCATTTCGGATTTCATGGCTTCTTTCCATTTTAAAGAACTGATGTCTAACATTGCTTCCTTAAAATCAGTAAGTTCATCATTCATAAGTGAAGCATCATCACTTCCTTTTTCAACATGTAGATATAATATAATAGGAGAGTGACGTACCCTTCCAGACCATCACAGAATATGTGTTTCTTGAACTATTGATTGGACATTTAATGTATCAACTTGTGGCTCTTGTTCCATTTAGATGTGTGTTTGTGGTTCTAAAACTTCTCTAAGTTCCACATCACTCCCACTACTTTCTTTGAGAATATATTATCTTTCTAAGAATATAACATGTCTTGAGACAAACATTTTTTGCTTAAGAGGATGATAAAATTGATATCCAAAAATAAAATTGATATCCAAAACTTTCTTTTGGATACTCACAAATATGCATTTATCTGATTTAGCTTCAAGCTTATCAGAAATTGCACGCTTCAAGTAAGCATTACATTTTTAAATTTTCAAGTGTGACAACCTTGGTCTTCTGCCAGTCCATATTTCATATGGAGTCTTGTCAACTGATTTGGACAGAACTCTGTTTAATAGGTAAGTAGCAGTTTTAAGAGCATATCCCTAAAAGAAACTGGAAGAACTACATAATTCATCATAATTCATCACAGAACGTTCCGTATCTAATAAAGTACGGTTTCTCCTTTCAGAAACTCCATTATGTTATGAAGTTCCAGGCAGAGTCCATTGTGAGAGAATTCTATTCTCTTTTAAGTAACTAAGAAACTCATAGTCCAAGCACTCGCTACCTCGATCAGATCTAAGTGTCTTAATACTCTTATCAATTTGTTTCTCTACTTTAAGTCTAATTCTTTAAACTTTTCAAATGCTTCAGACTTGTATTTCAGTAATACACATAACCATATCTTAAATGGTCATCTGTGAATGTTATGAAATATGAAAATCCACCTCTAGCTTGAGTAGATATAGGGCCACATACATCTGAATGTATAAGCTGTAATATCCCGGTACCAGTGGGAAGGGTAAAATAGGAAATATGGGTGTTTCATGAGAGATGGGAAGTGCATATGCGTGTCTATGCATATAGTGACTTACATATGTCGTGAAAAATGAATTTATTGCACATGAAATTTTGTACATGCATTCATTGACATTCCCGGTCTATTTGGTTATAACTGTAATTGGTTGAGAATTTCAAGAATTTTGGGTTATTGATCTTGAAAAAAAATTATTTGGAGGCTGCCATTATTGTTTTTATAATTTTGGAAAATTTTAGGGAATTTTCTGAAATTTTTCGGGGTAGAAACCCGGACTAGGAAAAATGTCGGGCGGCAGACCGATTGGTCGAGGGTAGTAGAACTTGTTGCATATGGTATTAGATTTAGACATATGGTTATAGGGATGTGTTATTTTTCTTGGAGTTTGGGCTTGGAATTGATTAAATTAAGTAGGAAATGAGAAATGATTGTGATGCCATGTGGCATTTTCTTAACCAAGTAATTTTATTAACTTAAGTCTACTTTATTGAAGCTTCCTTTGGCCATTCACGATATTACTCTCCCAAAGGCTTCTTGAAGTTGTGTTTCGGTGGCTTTTGCTTTCTCCATTTTCGTTGATGCTCCATCTCCTTCTCTTCTTGAATTTTCGTTCACTTACAACCTAGTTATCATCTTCTTCTTGTTTCCTTGTTCTCTTGCTCTTTCTTGCTTGTCAAAGACCCATCTCTCTTCTCTTTGAATGATGGTGGTTGATGGTGGTGGAGCAAACTAGGTCTTAGTATTTTCTTTGAAGATTTGAAGATTTAGGGGCTTGATCAAGTAAGTTTTTCATCATATGTTATGTTTATGCTTAATAGAAGTTAGTAGTGAAGTTAGTATGATGATGATATGATGATTTTATTAGGATTGTGAAAGATTTATGTATGTGTTGTAAAATGATGTTAATAAGTGTGTATGTAGAGCTTAATTCATGAAAATACATTGAAAGAGTTAGAATTGTGAATGAAGTGTGAAAGTAGGGATTTGGATGACTATATGGATATATGTCCTGTTTTGTTTTGATTGTATTCAATTGTGGATTATGAACTATGTATGAATGGTGTCTTGAGTTGAATTAGATAGTGGATGAGGGGAGAAGAAATGGAAGTATTGATGGAGGTTTAAGATGGATTAGATGATTACAAATGTTAAGATTCATATGTATCAAATCTGGAAAATTATGGTTTTCACTGATTGTACTGTTGTTAGCATAACTAATTGTGTAGTAATGCAAATGAGGTGAGGTTTGTGGCCACTTAAACTTTGGGATGTTAGCTACATTTTTGTGTGAAATAGGCATTGTC
>JANITW010000236.1:47216144-47233688 GCA_027564335.1 Erythroxylum williamsii | reverse complement strand
TCAGGTTGTTGGGGAATCAGGGCTATTTACACCTGATGATATTGCTTATGTGCAAGAAGCTGGGGTTAAAGCGGTAAGCTTCATAAACTAATCACTATTTTAGATGAAAGTTCTGCACGTAATTTCTACTTGGTATTCAGGACTCGTCATTTCAAACCAAATGAAACATTTTGACTTGTCATGTGAGCTATTCATGTGGAGAGATTCCACATGACGTTTTCTTTGAGAATAAGCCATTTATAACATGTATGCAAATGTTAAGACGTGTGTCATGTATTTTGCGTTTCTAAACATGTCCTAAATGGAAGCATTTCAAAGCATTCTGCATCTAGTCAATCCTTAACTTGTTTTACATTGCCGTAGGTTTTGGTTGGTGAGTCAATCGTAAAACAAAAGGATCCTCGGCTGGGGATAAGTGGACTTTTCGGCAAAGATATACTTGTGAGCTCATAGTAGCTAGAGTTACATATGGCAATCTTTGTTGTAACTGGCAGAGTGAACCATGCACAGGCACTGATTGATGCCTAGTTTCCAATAATGTACTAGAAACTTTTGTTATAGTTCCTTGAAGATTTGCATTTCATTTCTGTTACAGGCTTGTATGTTGAGAAAACTTTTTCTTTACTTAATAATAAACTTTTTATTCAGTCATAAGGTGACACGTGATTATACCAATGACATCACTTTTGCTAGCAATAACATAACAGCAGATCATCTTAATCTTTGAACTTTTTAAATTTCCAATAGCATAATGCTCTTAAAATCTGTCGACATAAAGCACTTAAAAAAGGAGAAAATTAAGAGTCAAAATTTAAGAACGTCTAATGTTAATTTATCAAAAATATAAGCACAGTTAAAATGACAAATATACAAAAGTTTACAAATATAGTTACCCCCCAACGCAGTCTTGAAGTATTCAGGTTCTTGGAGTTATAGTGAGATTCCTTTGATCTTACATCGGATAAGATATATACCAACAATTTGCATATTGAAAGAGCTGGAGTTATATTGAGATTCATCCTCTCTCTCTTATATAAGGACGCTAATAACTGTGAAATATTCTCATATAAACGCCGTCGAGCCTTCTCTAAGATAAGGATTAGAGTGCCTTAGTTGGAATAATTTTGGCACTTCTAACCTTCGTTCTATATCCTAGGAGTTCAACAGATCTACAAGCCCAACAAGACATTTTAGATTTAGCCTTTTGTAAGAACAAATGTGTCAATCACCCCCACTGATGTGAATCCCGCAAATCAAGAAAAGAACAAGTTGTTGTAATGAATTTCAAGAAAAGCTAAATTAGTTTTATTTTTAAGAAAACCTTGACCAATGTTTTAAGAGACACTAATCAAAATTATAAAGAAGGATATTAACGTCACACTCTAGGAAAAGAGATTGAGAGTGACAAGTCAGATGAACCACAAGGAATAACCTTGATAAGTTCCAAGTTCAATGAAGAACCAACAAAGTGAATAACCTCACCAATTTCGTAAAAAACAATTCCAATGTGAATCCCTGGACAAAGATGAAAATTATAAAGGCTAAACGAAACCCTAATCAATCTGTTAGCAGTGACTTATTTCTAAAAATAAGAAAATTCTTTTCAAAACTGATTCCTAAAGTCAAATATAGAAAGTGGACTTTTAGGTAGCCCAAATCGGTTAAAGATCTCCTAAAATCATCAAAACAGCGTGGTCTTCTAATTAGGCCTATTTAATGAGTGAATTAATGTTATAGGGCTGATTGATCTCTCCAAGCCTAAATCAGCTTTTATTGTCGCTTGTTTAGCCCAATCAGTCCATTAAAAGCTTCCTTTATCCTTTTAGCTTTAACTCAAGTTATTAGACCTCCACCAATGTGTAATGGATCATGAAAATATGTTGAACTAGATTGCACGATCCTTTGGATGTCCTTAGTTAGGTTTCCATCATTCCCCCTCTCCTCAAAAGGATTCGTCCTAGAATCCTCATCACCTAAATCAAATGGAGAGAGATAAAAAAAACATTAAATGTAGCACTAACATTATACTCATCTGGTAGATCCAGCTTGTGTGCATTGTCATTAAAATGCACAATGACTTGTAATGGTCTATCTCCTCTCGGATGTAATTTAGAACGACATTTTACCAAAAATTGTTCCTTCCTTAGATGAACCCAAACTCAAACCCAATCTCCTGGTTCAAAGATCATTTTCTTACGCCTTTTGTTGACTTGAGAAGTATATTGTTCCATCTTTTTGTTTATTTGAAGTCTAACCATTTCATGTAATTGCTTCACGAATTTAGCCTTCTTTATGCCATCTAAACTAGCATGCCCATCAATTGGTAAAGGTGTTAAAATCCATTGGAGTCAAGGGATTAAACCTATACATAACTTCAAAAGCTGAAAAGTTATTAGTAGAATGGACAAAATGATTGTAAGCAAATTCAACATATGGCAAACAATCTTCCCAATTCTTCAAATTCTTTTGAATGATAGCATGTAATAACATAGACAAAGTTTTATTAACTACCTCAGTTTGCCCTTCAATTTGTAGATGGCAAGTTGTAGAAAATATTAGCTTAGTACCTAGCTTACCCCATAGCTTAACAACTTGGCATCTCGATCAGAAACAATGCTCCTTGGCATTCCGTAAGGGCATACTATCTCATGAAAGAATAAGTCGACAATGTGACTAGCATCATCTGTATTATGGCATGCAATGAAACAAGCCATATTAGAAAACTTGTCCATAACAACAAAAACTGAATCATTACCTATTTTTGACCTAGGTAAACCTAAGACAAAGTCCATAGAAATGTCTAACTATGGTGCACTGAGTATTGGTAAAGGATTATATAATACATGAGGGAAAGATCTAGATTTGGCCTGTTTGCTAGTTATACACTTCTCGCAAATTCTTTCTACTTATAAGGCTAAAAGAAATGCTCAACAAGTTTACATGCAGTTTTTTGATCACCAAAATGTCCCATTAGGCCACCACCATGATTCTTACAAACCAGTAACTCCCTTAGAGAACAAATAGGCACACACAATTTGTTTTCGAAAATAAAAAAACTTTATACCTGTAAAATTTGTCAAAGGCAGCATGTTCACAAGCTTCAAACACATTACCAAAATCAAAGTCAAAAGAATATAAATCCTTAATGTACTCAAAGCCTATCAATTTAGTATCCAACATAGAGATTAAGGTATACCTCTGAGACAAAGCATCTACAACCGTATTTTCCTTACCTTGTTTATACTTTATCATATAAGGAAAAGATTCAATAAAACTCCACTCATTTTGCATGACATTTGTTCAACTTACCTTGGTCCTTTAAATGCTTCAAAGACTTATGATTAATGTAAATGACAAACTCCTTGGGCCACAAGTAATGTTTCCATATCTCCAAGGCCTTACTAAAGCATACATCTCCTTATCATAAGTTGGGTAGCTCAAGGCTACTTTATTAGTTTTTCACTAAAATAAGCAAGGGGTTGGTTTTGTTGCATCAAAACAACCCTAATACCTATACCTGAAGCATCACACTCAACTTCGAAAGTTTTAGCAAAGTTAGGTAGAGAAAGTAATGGTGCTAAACTTAGCTCTTCATTAATCAAATTAAATGTTAATTCTTGTTCACTACCCCTCTTAAATCCAACATTCTTTTTAGCAAGTTCAGTTAATTGTGCAACAATGGTGCGTAAATCTATAACAAACCTCCTATAAAAACTAGTCAACTCATGAAAGCTTCACACGTCAATTATAGATTTACAAAGCTTTAATGGCCATTTTAGCCACAATACATCAATGCCTCAAAATCTCAAACTAAAAAAAGTTACATAAAATAATAATCCTTAAAATGCGACTAAAGTCTTGTGTTTACAAAATCTAGCTCAAACTACAAAACATGCAGAATTTGGAGCAATGCGTTGACTCTTGATCGCTCGATCTCATTTTCTTCACCTGAAGATGGGACGGAAGGGGGTGAACTTAAAAGCTCATGGGTAACAATTTTTTAACTAGTAACAAGCAAAACCATTGAAATACTTATTTCCATTGTAACAAAAATTCACATTAAATCATAAAGCACATATTTCTTAAATTCTCAACCAAATTCACAATAATGCAAATCAGGTATGCATCAATCTTGTCAACATATCATAGGCACATAAGCACATCAAAATGGTTTGGAAGGTCCATAAACAGAACAAACTAACACATTCCCATATAATGGTCCTATGTAGTCGTGAAAAGAACGAACTAACACAATCCTATAGTGGTTTTGTGTAGTTGTAAACATGAGGGAGTCCATGAAGGAGTTCTATGCTACTAGCAGGCAGGCAAAAGAAGCCTTTAGTCGAAATGCACTTGACATACATAATAAATCAAACCAAACCCACATAACATGTATCTCAACACTTGTAAACTTATTGCCAAAAATGGCACATTTTCAAAACTTGATTTTACAAACATAGTATCTTTTCAAAAATCATTTCCATATTCTTTTCATAATTCCTCATCACAATATGATTATACTAAACACATAACACTTTTTCAAAGCATTCAAAGAGTTATAATGTGCATTCATTTAATAGTTGAAATCATTTACTTCCATAATTTGAAAGAAAACATTAATGGCCTGTTACTTAATTAGAAAACTTTAACCCACCTTGAAGTCCTTGTTTAAACCTTGCTTAAAGATGCCTCTCCTCTTGATCCTCTTTGATTCCCTTTATCAAAGACAAAAATTCCCATTAAATAGGAATACAATTTGAGGACCCATATATTGCATATTCACTAAGATAAATTCTAAATACTCAAACTCTTCTAAAAGTCCCAACCTTTGGGTCAATTTTTCATGATCATTCTGATAAGGCAAATGAAGAAATTTGATAACATTTCCTGTTAGAAAATGTTCCCCATTCAATTTGGTTCAGAAATTAGAAAGTTATAACCCAAACATTTTAAGGCTGTTCTCATGCTAAAATAGTATTCTATGCTCAATTTTCATTCAAAAATTGAGATTTTTAGAGAATGAATTAAAGCTCTATTTCATCAAACAATTTGTATCCCTAAGTCTCTAGTTTATTCTAAATTAAAATTCACTCCGTTTGGATAAATACAGGGCAAGATATCGTTAAAATACTAAAATATGTTTATGCAGGAAAGTTGACTTTGTCGCAGCAAAGTCAGGAGTTCGCTGCGACAAACTTATCCAGAAGCCTACGAAAGTTCCACTTCATTTTCACTTTGATATCAACTTAGTATCATCTATAAACAAATCATAATCTATCTTTGATCATTAGCTAAAATAAAACATTTACATATACCATTCATCAACAAGCTCCTGTATATATTCCACTTCATTTTCACTTTCATTTCACTTCTAACTTTCACTAAATATGCTTCATTCAACAAATCAAGAAGGTTAAATGCTTATACTTACTTGTTTAGCTTCAATGTCTTCAAAATCTCCAAGATCTCAAAAGCCTTAGCTTGATGTTCTTTCATTTTTCTCTCCTTCTCTTCCTACCTTAGTTATTTTCTCTTCTTCTCTTCCTCTCATAATGCTTCTATTCTTTTTTCTTTAACAAGATCACATTTTGTTCTTGTTCTTCCAAAAATACCCCTCCTCTGCTTTGGTCTTCCCATTTTGCCCCTTCTTTCATTTACCTCCTAACTCCTTTAATCTTCTTAAACACCATATTAATTCTAATTTAATTCAAATATTTCCATCCAATTTCAAATCTCTATTTATGCCCATCAATTTAATGACTCAATTTTACACATAATGAAACAAAAAAATCAATAATAATTAAAAAATTTCAGGGTCTAATAAGAAACATGATCTATACTACCAATATCTTTTAAAATGAAAATTGTAAAATGAACAAAGCATGAGGACTAGTAAAGATGCTCATACTTTGATTATAACAAGTACCCAACTGATACATAAGCAGCAGCATTATTTGTAATAAAATGCCCAACATTCTTTGACCAACCCACTCAATAATTTCAAAAAATAATTCAAATAAAACATTAGCCTTTATTACCATTTTAGAAGTATCAACACAATTCATAAAAGTAGTTCCAATATTACAATAAACTAAGAAATTAATCAAGGTTCATTATCTTTGATCAATCCACTCATTAGCCATAATAGTGCATCTTGTTGTTTCCTAACTAGATTTATATATATCCATAATCAACTAACATTCCTTTTTTTTAAATTTTAAAACAAAAGCACTCATATCTCATAATAAGAAGGTGCTTTAGATCCTGGACCTATCGTTGTTATAGCATCTATTGCCTCTTAAAAATAGGCAAATTTAAAGCGTTTAAAGGGATATATGAATGATAGAACTATCGAGCTCATGCTCGTTTACATCTTAAAACATCATCCTTTATCAACCAAAACACTTTTTAAACATAGTTGAGAACCAAGAATAATTATTATAGGAAAATATTTTGTTTCATCATCTTCAAAACATACATTATGAGTCCTTTTATTTTCCTTTTTCTTTATTAGTTATTATTGCAAATAATTTTGAATCCTTTCATGTATCAATTTGTTCTTTTTTGCAAGAAGCAATATTACCCTTAAAACTAGCAAGATGTTATTTCATTCTATAAATTCCTCTCCTTTTAAACATTTTACCTCAAAATATACAATTAAATTGAATATTTTCATCAAATGTTTGAGAAGAAGAAAAATAATTCCATATTGGATCAGCTTTACCATGAGCGGAAGATGTTAAGCTTATCGAATCTTTTCTTAATGATTTTGTATTCTCCATTATAATTTTAACCTTAAAAATACAAAAAATAATTTACAATAACTACTAAAATAGCCGCCAAAAGAAGATTAAAGGATATTTTGATTTTTTAAAATATAATAAAGAATAAATATGAAATAAATATTTATTAAAAAGATGAAATTTTTTTCTATTTATATTAACTGACTCTAACAAAAATTATGCAAATCGTGACGCAATCCATTATCATGAAAAAGTGAAATTAATGAATTACAGGTTATAGTAAACTTAATAGCTTATATTATAGTAAAAAAGCAATTGATGTTGATAAATAATATATAACTCAATTCATAAGTTATTTTATGAATAATTGTATTATTATTTTCTTTGACTTAAATTTTCTAAAACATAAAATTCATTGAAAATATTAAAGGAGTCAATATAACTTCTAATAATTTCAAATTAAATTAAAATGTGGTTTAATTAAAAATATAGTTCATATAAGGTTAAAAGTAAATTATAGAAAAATTTAAAAAACATAAAGTGAATTAATTAGCACGACATGATGAATTTTTGATTAATTTGAAAGAATGTCAAAAACTAAGGAACAATATATAACTTTTCTCGAGCAAAACCTAATAAGGCAGCCAGAGTTTATTATATAGATGTAGTTACAAAGTTAGCAAGCTAGGAAAAAGTTTTGAGCAACTAGATAGAAAGATTGACAATGAATCCTTAGTTATTCCAAGTAATGCAATATGAGGTATATGGGCTAGGGAGTCCAAGTTAAGAATGTTAGGAACTGCGAGTGATGGTAAAGCTCGAGTATATGGATTATATAAGGAATGCTCCTAGACCTAAAAAAATCCCTATGGGAATATAAATTAATAGATAATCTTTTGCTATCAATAGGAAATTCTTTCTCAATTTAAATTGAAAATGGAGGTGATTGAATATGCACTAATGCAACAGGATGGAGGAATCACCTAAATTTCTCTTGGAGGAATCAAGGGTAGCCAAGGAACAACTTTCTACCAAGATTTTAGCAACACCCACTTTGAGAATAAAATCCAAGCATGGAAGACATCATGGCTAAATTTATCCATAATTCGGAGGCAAATTTTCAAGCTACTGAAGCCTCACTAAAAAATCAAGAGGTTTCTATTTATAACTTAGAAAATTAGATTGGCTAGCATGCCAAGTTAGTTTTTGAAAGAAATCAAGGGAACTTTCATAGTAGCTTTGAGACAAATCTAGAGATTTTTCCTAGTAGCATTGAGAGTAAGACCTAAATTGAAGAAAAGAGTTGTACTAGGAATAAAAAAAAAGTTGAAGTACCTAATCATATTCCTTTCTCGTTACATTCTTTGATATTAAATTTTTCTATGTTTTTATTGTGTACATTGAGAATAATGTACGTCTTTAAGTGTAGGGAAAGGGTATACAAAAAATTTCAAAGAAAATTTTCAAATTTCTTAAGCTTGTTATAATTTTTATTTTTTATTCTTATTAACTAACATACCAATTTAGTTAAACACCTAAGGTCTTTATTGATCATTGAAATGAATTAGTATGAAAAATAATGAAAGCTAGATTAGACTTTCTTTTATGAACCATTAGTTTTAGTGGTCAATGAGATAGTTAATTTGAATGAAAATTACATATTATCTATATATATGAATCCTAATTGCAAGATTTCGAGCCTAAATTCATCATATCACTGTATAATGCTCTATTATTCTTTGTTGTATGTTTATCACAATGATTAAAAAACCAACCGGTTTGGTTGGCTTAGCCTAAAAATCTTGAACTGTCCAAATTTTTGATTTAATATACTTTAATAACTCTTGATGTTGAAAACTGATCAATTTATTAATTAATTGGTCAATTTTAATTAATTAATAAGCTCTTATAAACTAAAATAAATTAATTAATTTTCAATTAATAATCCTTTTTAATTAAACTTCAAATTCTTCGATAGATAAGAATAATCTCTTTCAATCATATTTTAAATTCCATAATTTTTTAGATCTTCAGCAAGTTTTATAATGGTCTAATACTGGTTGAATATTTTAAATCTTAAACCTCTTATCTTATTAGTTTAACTTCTAGTTTAGTTTTTAAAACATTAGTTTATTATGCATATTTGAATAATTCTAGAGCTTGCTTTTATTATTCTTATTGAGAACACATTGTTAAACTAGAGGTATTAAAATGATGAACGCTTTAAAATGATGAAGGCATTTAGATTTAATCATTTTTCTTAACCTATTTTCTTTGATTATTACCTACCTTATTTTATCTTTTAAGAGTAACCAAACACGAGATTTAACCTTTTCTTTAATAATAGCCACATTGATAGCCAATTACCTATTTTTTTTCTTGAAAACTTTTTATCTAGTTTTGAACCCTAAAGGATTTGTATTTACTTGATTGCTTAACACTTGGATTATATTGAATAATTTTAAAGAGAAGGTCCAATGTGCCTATGATTATTGGTAGATGGTGATCGTTAAATTTGTTTTTTTATGAGCACTTTATTGTTGTTATAATTTTATATTCTCTCTAAAGTTGCTTGAAGTTTAATTTAAAAATTATTTATTAAAGACATATCAATTA
Organism: Erythroxylum williamsii; assembly: GCA_027564335.1. Taxonomy (NCBI): domain Eukaryota; kingdom Viridiplantae; phylum Streptophyta; class Magnoliopsida; order Malpighiales; family Erythroxylaceae; genus Erythroxylum; species Erythroxylum williamsii. The sequence continues at coordinate 47,224,329 of JANITW010000236.1, read as the reverse complement.
AAAAATAAAAAAGAGAAAATAAAGCTTGAAGCTTAAGAACAATTATTTTTATGCTAATGATTTTTTTTCTTGAAGGACCTATGATATATAGAACCAAGTTTTGTGTAATCTTATTTATGTAAATTCCCTTTCACATTATTATCCTTTTAATTATGCCTATTATACCGTTACCTAATCCTTTTTACAACCTATTAAAGATCTTTTGATTTTTATTTGTAGTTTACTTATTAGTGGTGGAGATGTGATTTTATTACATACTTATGGTTAAGATTCCTTCTATGTATTGATTTAAGAGTTTATTATATTTTCCACCTTAAAGACTTTGAGTGAATTGAGTAAATCCTTTAAGAGGGTGTGAAATTTTATTCTTTGGAATTAAAAAATATTATCAATGTGATTGCTATTGATATTGCCTTATGCAAGTTTATTCTAGGATAACTAAAGTCTAATTTTAGGCCAAAAACAATATTAAAATCTCAAATAAACAAGAAAAAAATACTAAATATAGGAATAAAAACATGGTTTACTAAGCATTTATCAAACATACTCACACTTAAGGTTTTACTTATCCTTGAGCATTTAATAAATAGTTGTGTGCAGGATTGTGTGAGTCTTTATGAGCGTGTATGATTTCCAAAAGATTCTTTTCCTATATTAGACATGCTTATGTAAGCGTTGGATACAACCATGTCCATTGCACATGCAAGCTTTTAGGACTGTGTAAAAACATGAATTTTGAGTTTTTTTGTGGAATTAATGGACACGGGAAGGTACACAACCACATGACTAATCGTGTCCACTTCAAAAAACCTAATTATAACATATAAAGGGCAATTAAGGAGGCCAATTAAAGGTATTAAGGGTTTTATGGCCAAGTTTGAGTTCTAAACACAATTTTAAACACTAGGGTAATAGAAACATTAAAATTACATCAGAGATCTGATAGAGAACATTCTTTCGTTAAAATTCTAACATTAAAATTACATCAGAGATCTGATAGAGAACATTCTTTCGTTAAAATTCTATTTTATTATGTTAAAGAAAAGAGGATATAGAATTTATTTTCTTCTAAACTTTTTTTTTTTAATGTTTATGATCAAATTTTGTTTAATGCCTAGGTTAGATGAACCCTAAGTTGGGATGGACCTTATGATTTAATTCTTTGCTTAATGGAATTTGATTGTTGATTTATTACAATTTAATTATGTATTTTAATTCTTTAATTAATATGTTAGGGATATTATTTAGATGTATGATTTCAAATAATTGAGATTGAGAAATCCTTTTATATGAATATATATACCATGATTGAAAAAAGTTGCATGCAAACCTAAAGATAGGCAGACATATATTCTGTAGATAAGGGTCAAACCTAATAGTGAAATTCATGAATCAATTAATGCAATCTAAGGAGATTTAATTAGAAAGAGATTTTATTTATAATTAGAAAGAGATTTTAGTTAATCAACTAAGGATTAAGTGTTAATAGTCTTGAGAAAGATATTAACATAGGATAGTAATTTCAACGATCTAATGATCAATAATTGAATTGCATGATAAAAGGGTTAATATTTAAGAAATCTTAGAGGAATTCATTACCTGATTACAAGTTATTTAATATTGATTAATCTTAGTGTCATATATGTTCTTGTTTATTATTTGTGTAGAGCTTTAGCTTAGTTTTAATTAAACTATACCCTATTTTGTTGGTTAGATAACAAAAAAGGAGGTAATTACTAATACTTGTAGTCCTAGTAGGAATAACACTATACTATAGTTCAATATGTGAACTTGTTTTAAGATCTATAAGGTGGGGATCTTGGTTATTTGTTAAAGTTCAAGGGTGTGGAAATCTAGTAAGGGTTGGGTAGAAGAAGTTCAACAACTTGGCTAGTTAAGGAAGCACTTTATATATGTATATTATAATGGAGGAGCTCTCATTTTGGTCTTGGAGGAATAAACATAACATAATTAGCCTGATATAAAAGGTTGAAGGATGCCTATAGGATGTTGTAGTTTATAATGTGAAAGGGATGAAAATTTTTATATATAAAAAATTTGAGAAGGAGCATATGCATAATGAATGAAAGTTGTTGTTATCTAATACTCATATGATAGCAAAGTTGGGAGGTTGAATTATTAGGAACAATCTAAAGGTGACGTCAAGAGCAACACCTTATGATATTAAAGATACCTTTTAAACTAAGTATGAGATGAACTTAAGCTACAAGTAACCTTATATTTATAAAGAATAAGAAATAAAGCTTATTTATGGGAAGATAAAGGATACTTACAAATTAATTTCTTGAATGTGTAGTTAAAGTATATGGAGTGATCCATAAGGTTGTGTCAATATGTACTAAGAATTGTCAATTTGAAAAAATAGTCATGGGGTAGAACTATTGCACGAATTGTTTGATAAATGGTTGTTAACCTATTCTTTACATATATGGTTGCTTTCTAAGTCCTTGTCTTGACATTATGTAACTTTTGTTTGATGATGAAATCAACTATTTCATATTGCTTATGCCATTGTATGTTCACATAAATATTGGTCATGGTTTCTAATAAATTTGATTGAATGTATTATTAATATTAAATTGAATATAATTTCAGGTCATTATGAGAACATTATTTTGGGTGTTGGAGATATATATGGTAAAGAGTTATATTCATAGTTTTAAAGGTACATAAAGGAAAATTGTAAGGAAAAAGCATCAAAACAACTTGCTAGTGGTAGGAAAGCTCTAAAGTTAGTGATCAGACACCTTGATTCCATAGACTTGCTATCTTGGAAAAGGAATAAAAACAGTTCTATTTTAACTCTATAGACATTCAAGCCAGAATCGTTGATTGCGTAATAAGGAACAAGCCTATATGCTGGGTGATGTTCAAATTTTCTTACATTCTCTAGGACTAGTTGACAACTAATGTGGATGTGTCTTTCAACTTTTACAAAAGGGACAAGCATCATGATAAACGACATTGGAAGGTGTTTAAGGAATAAAGAAATGTTAATAGATGGAATAATGATGACGGCAAATATATTGGGAATTTTTTTAATAACATAGGTAGTATTAAGGATTAATCTTAACTTAGGATGATTAAGTTGTACATTATGAATGTAAAAGTGTGCACTAATTTACTAGATTAAATATGATTTATTTATGATTGCAACAATTTAGTATGCCTCATAGATATGCTTGCTAAGAGATAAAGGCTATAAATTATAATGTGTATGACTTTCTCAATGATTGGTAAAAGATTTCCATATAAGATTTCCTATTGAGACATATGACATGCCTAAAGTTTCTGAAGTTGATGTACAGGATGTTAGTTATGTATTATTATTGTTATGTTGAGAAGTTTTATATGCAATAAAACCATTAATATATAGCAAATATACAGTCGTATCTTGTAGTATATAAGGTTATTGTTCCTATGAGGATTATGCAAGGTTAACAATTTGAACCTAACTTTGTATAAGGTATTTAGAATGGGATTTGAATAAAATAAATAACATAAATTGGAAAAAATAATGAAGAAAAGAAAATAATTCAAATAATAAGTGACCTGCCAATTAAATTTAGAGCTGTGATCAAGATTGTCTACTTAGGACTTATTCTTTCCTTATTTTGTTTCCTTTACTATTTTTGATTCAATTATGTGTTTGATCCTAGATTTCCTAAAGTGTTGATTATTCTCTCTCATGATCTAACCAATTAACCCTAAATGAATTAGAAATTCTAGATTTGCGACTTCTCAATTCATAATAATTTCCCTAATTTATTTAATTAGATATGACGCTATCTATTGGATAATTACTTTTTCAAACAAGATATCTTTTCGAATGATTATTAACCTAATAATTAAGGGTCCTTTAAATTGCCAATTCTCATTTTACAATCTAACTCTGATAACTTTTGAGTCACTCTCTTAATTTATTATCAAGTATAAGCATAAAAAAATTATCACAAACATCTTAATATGTATTGAAATCAACAATAATCAAGGTTCCAAAATAAATCCAAAATAAATTCTAACATGAAATTTGGAACTTCATGAGTATGTTTAACATCTTAGAATTCAAATTACATGTCAAGAATAATGAAATAACTAAAGGAAAAGAAGAAAAACTCTATTAAAGAGTTGATCTGGTAAGCTGGAATTTTCATATGCCTTTTTTATCTCTCCACTTTGTTTCAATGATTGCTGTGTCTTTTGGTTTGTTTCACGTTCTTAAATTTTGTATTATGGTCTTAAAGGTGCAATTATAGGTTTCCCACTTTGTCCAATTCCAAAAATGCCCTTATAAAATAGATGAAAAAAACTCTCGCCTAGAAACTCTCTATCACGATCGTGACATTGGAGTCATGATCTTGCTCCTGGGCTTTTCATCTTTATCACGATCATGACATAGGAGCCATGATTGTGCTCCTAGGATTTTCATCTCTACCATTATTATGAAACCTTCGTTCTTCCTTCATCTTCTTCATTCTCGACTACCTAATTACCAACACTCATAAACACCTCTTCAAATATACAATTAAGATCCAATTCTTGCTCTAAACCAAAAAAAAACTTAAAATACACATAAACATTAACAATAACATAATTCTAAGCCTATACACATGATAATTATCCAAGAAATATTTTAAAGCACAATTAAACATCTAGCAAAATATAGTATAATCTACATGTATCAACATCTCCATACTTAAACCTTTGCTTGTCCTCAAGCAAAACTAAAAATTACACACATACAAAACATAAGAAATATATAATCACAAATTCATGCAATAATGCAATAATGATACAATGGCATCAAATTTTTTAGGCAATTTTAATCTATTTAAAATCCTCAAAATACTACAAGCGCATAGGTCATAAGTGTAGTATGTGAAGTGTCAATCTCTTGAGGAGTTGTCAAGCTAATCTAGTTCTAAGTTATCTAAGGCCTAAAGAATTGTCAAAATGAAAATAAAAACTTAATAGAAAAGAAAACACATGAAGATGATAAACAAAAAGTTAATTTATAAAACTAACACAAAAGAAATTGAATATTGAGCACTACCAAATTCACAATGGAAAATCACACAAGAAAAAAATACCAAATTATAAGAAAGGGATTTATCCTATCATCAATGCTAATCTAATTACTTTTGTGTTAGTGTGGTTTTAGTTCTAGACCATCAAAGGGTGGATTACTCTCTCTCGAGTTATAATCACTATGCCCCAATTAAGCCAAGTCACCAAAAATGTCATCTCTCAATTAACAATCAACCCATAACCTAATCAATTCTTAAGCGTTCTAATAAACAACCAAGTCTCACACGTGATCTCTCTCTGTATAATTACCAATTTGATTATTTACATGGTCTATTGGGTTTACAAGGTCTATTAGTTTATTTAACTCTCGTTAACTAACCCGATCATTTTGCATTTGGTTCACTCTTTTGATTTATTATCGAAGCATGAAGTTACAACGAATAATCACAACACCTAAATCAATTAACACAAAAATAACTAGATTAACATTGAATCAAGTTTAAATCCCTAAACAAAGATAGAACATAATCATCAATCCCAAATCCATCAACATCATCATATCCATCTTACACATTCAAAGAAGAATAATAATAAAGATGAAAAGAAAATGTTACTTAGACAGGATCGGGATGGCTCAGGAAAGCAGCAGTAGTAAAAGCCCACTCCTCTCTCCCCTTCTTCCTTTTGTCTTTCTTCTTCTTCTTTCTTCTTGGAGTTTTCCCAAAGTGTAGAAATTGGAGCTCCCCCTAGGGTTCTTTCTCTTTCTTTATATAGTATTTTCTATTTTAGGTAAACCCTAGGGTTTTTCCAAGTCCCAAATGTCCTTCGATAAGTAGTGTTTGGGATGTTGTCAGCATTGTTTATCATGGCCACGATTGTGGCACTTCATTTAGCTCTGCCACAATTGTGGCTCCCCATAACTAATTCTATCCTAGGTTTGGCTTTAGACTTCCTCCGATTCTCCTTTGTTTTTCCATATCTTTTGTCAAACACTAACACATAAATCAAGGCACCTCAAATACACAAAATTAAAGCACAAAAGCATGCTCTAACCTATATAAAACTCAAAACACAAAAATTTAACTAAATAACACAATCCTAACCTAAACATGCACTAATTATTCAAATTAACAACTAAAATACCCATTGATACATTATGCAAACTACCACTATCACAAATCTTATGGAATTAACTTAACCTTAAACACCAATCACTCAAAATGTGTTAACATACTACCTTATTCCTTTTAAGTTTAGGTGCTTTGATTTAAATATACATATCAATCCAAATATTAACACCCTATTCATAAACATATGACAATTGTAAGCATGCATTTATTAGTATTGATCAATTAAAAAGGAAAATTATCACTAAGCAACATTTCATGAAAATTCTTGTTATTTAAAAAATCAATAGATTTGTTTATTAAAACAACCCTTTTTTAATTTTTAAACATTTTTAACATTAACCTAGTCTTTTGACGTGAAGCCAAGCACTTTGTAATGAATGTCTCCTAGTTAGTTAACTAGATCACGTTGTTTATCTATTTTGGTAGAAGTGTCATATTAGCCTTTTGACACGAAAACAAACATTTAGTTATGAATGGCCCTTGTTACTCAGTTATATCACAACTCTCAACTGGTTACCAACTATATTCTTAACCCAGTTTTTAAAAAAAGGGCCAACATAATAGTTATTTTATTTAATACTTTTATTTTTAATATTTTCTCTTTTTTATTTTAACCTAACTCATTTCTTTTTAGTCAATCACTTTCATAAAAGACTACTAGTAATGCTAACCAATTCAATTGATTATAATAATAAATTTATATGAACAAAAATTATAAAGTGAAAGAATAGGTGTGATATTCCTAGTTAACATAAATATTCATCCCAAAGACACCTAAAACATAAAATTCACAAGTTACTATGCCTTTACAATCTAAATGACCATGTTCAAAATAAGCAATTCCATTAAATTCTTACCATTGACACATTCACAAAATTCACACATATTCAACAAAATGGCTCACAATTCCAATCCAATAAAAAAAATACAATTGTAAAATTCACACAAAATTGATATAAATGCAAAATTCATAAACATATGATATGCAATTATGTGTAGAGCCCCACACTTGATCAACACATTGTCCTCAATATGGAAAACAAACAATGTAATTAAAGAAAAATAACAACAAAGAAAAATTTAGAGCAAGAATACTTATAGTGCTTCAGTAGTGATGGTGTAGGTGATAGAATTTAGAGACACTCAATGTGATAAAATTCTGGCAATTTACTCCCTAAAAGATATAAAAATTAAAAATAACAAAATAACAATAAAGTAAACTAATAAATAAATAAATAAATAAAATTATATGTCTTGGGTTGCCTCTCAAGTAGTGCTTAGCTAACATCATTAGCTTGACGTGTTCTTCAAGTTTATGCTTAACCTGTGTAACATCCCACCCCCAACTGGAAAGGTAAAGTAGTCAATTGGCATAGGATGAGATTGATAGGGATTTCTTAGTGTTGTCCAAGCATACTGGTACTAGTGAACAGCGAAATCTATGCACATGAAATAACTGTACATGCATACATGATATTCCCGGTTTTGTACCTAAGGCAATTTTATTGTAATTAACATGGTTATTGGGTTTGAAAAATTATTTTGACTGCTTCATAGTGTGTTTTACATTTTATGGGATTTATGGGAATTTTTCTGGAATTTTTCGGGTTATTTGCCCGGACCGGAAAATTTCCATCGGGCTGACCGAGTGAATTTTTCTGTACTGAAAATGATTGCCAAATGGCATGAGATTAGTGGATAAATGATTTTAGGAATATTTTTTTTAAGAGCCATTAGCATAAGATGGCTTAAAGATTAAGTGGGATTAATGTTCTTAATTAATAGGATTAACTAGTTTTTGTCTTTTCTTCATTAAAATCAAGCCAAGTGTCCCTTTATTTATTATCTTTGTCTTATATGAGCCATCATCCACGACTCTTCTCCTTGTTAAAGTTAAAAAAATTCACTTGGAAGGCCATTATTCTCCATCATCCGAAACTTGCTTCATCTTCTTAGAGTGTTTCTTTTTCTCCTTCAAATTTGCTTCTACTTATTCCATACAAGAA
>JANITW010000236.1:47155067-47165170 GCA_027564335.1 Erythroxylum williamsii | reverse complement strand
ATATATATACCGAGTTTTACCGACCGACTGATGTAGTACGCCACCCCCGCGGGGCACGGACTCGGATGTCACCAACGATATCGGGTTCGGGTCACTCGGGAGTGGGGTGTTACAACCTGGGTCTATTGTATATGGCTTTTGTCCACTTATGTCGCCCAATTTTAGTTTAGTAGCTTGTAAATAAGTCACATGTTAGAATATAATAAAAAGGACATAATTGATAAAATTAAAAAAACCAATTGATTTTAGTAATATCCCTTTTTGATAATAAACTGTCAATAAAATAAGGAATGATGGAACTCCCTGGATCACTTATTAAATCCATCAGTTTGTCCTATAAGAAGGTGAATATTTCTCTTTCTTCCTTATTCACTTTCATCTCCTCTTTTTCTTCCTCATGAATTGAGACTTTCGTATCTTCTTCAACTATTATTTCCTTTATCCTCTATTCTTCATTCTCTTCTTCTTCCTTTAAAGATTTGACTACATCGATTCTCACAAATGAGCTGCCCTCCTTTGGATCCTTTCATATTGAATTTCACTTGTTTATTAACAATCTGAAGGATGAGCTTGTCTTCATAAACATTTACCAAAGCTCTTCCATTGTTAAAAAATGATATACCAAGAATTAATGAATAGTTTCTATCCTCTTTAAAGTCTAGCACAATGAAATCCACAGGAATTGTAAACTTGTCCATTTTTATAGGCACATCCTCCACCACTCTAAATGATTTCTTTATTGATTAATCTGCCAACTGAATAATCATAGAAGTTTGCCTAACATAGCTTAGCCCTAATTCCCTGAAACTGCTAAAGGTATAAGATTAATACTTACACCTAAGTCATATAAGCATTTACAAAATTCTAAATTACTAAAACATGGGGTATAGTAAAACTCCCTAGATCTATTAAATGTGAGAGCTTGCGATTGGTAACTAAGGAGCTACAGCTTCCTGTCGTGGAAAATGTTTGATTGCCTTCCCAAGTCCACTTGCTCGATAATATTTCTTTGAGAAACTTTGCGTACTTGTGTATGTTCTTTAAAACTTCCATAAAAAACAAGGTAATTTGTAAATTTTTTAGCTTTTCTACCAACTTTCCAAATTACATATCTAATTTATTCTTCTAAATTCTTTATAGGAATGGTATTTGTTGTGTGTAAGGGGGAGAAGGTACATGTGGAGTATACTCTGTCTTATCTTTGTCATTTGTCTTATACAAGGTAGTGTTTAGCTTGTTTTTTGCTAGTTCTTCTAGCTTTGTCCCACTCCTAGGTGTTATGTCCTTAAATTGCTCTCTTGGATTTTCTTGGATATTGCTTAGGAAGCTTTCCATACATCTTGTAGATAATATGTTTGCAAGCTGGCCCACTTAAACCTCCAAATTATGAATAGAAGCGGTATAGATCTTTATTACTTACTCGAATTGCCCTTCCAACCTCTTCTGGTTCTTTTTCATACTCGTAAGCTTATCTAATTTTGAATCATTTGCACTAGACTCGTCTTATTGAAATCACAATGAACCTTGATTTCTTAACTAAGTCCCTACATTATTAGATCAAAAGAAATTTGGGTGATTCTATAACCCAGGATTTTATGTGTTCAAGTAAGGATTATTACATCCTCAACCATGTTATGCTTCATTGAAGTGGAATTACTGCACATTTTTTCCACTATGAAGTAATTAGTTGTGATATGGTTTTCTTGTTCGCATATCTCAAATCGTGTTGAATTGCTCTAAATGAAGAAAAAGAGGTGGCTATTAGGGTGTTTAACTGCTTAGTGAGGTTGTCAATTTCAACCTGCAATGTTGTCACTAAATCCACAATAATCATTCCTTCTGGTTCTGGGAAGGTTGATTGCTATCTACTTTGTTATGATTTCCAAAGATAGCTATTGTTTACCATCTTTTCTAACAGGTTGTATGCCATTTGCACTGGTTGTTATGTAATTCCTTAATAATTGTTATTAAACCTTGGTCTTGTGAAGTCTATAAGGATCCTTTGATCTTTATGATATATTTTCTCCACCATCTTTCTTTCTATATCTTCTCGGCGTTTAATTCTTTAAATTCCTTATTCTTATCCTGTGATGTCTAGATTGATATGTCTTCTACTTTGTGTCCAAACTTTCTTCCCTCTCTCTCTCTCTCTCTTTTAATTTCTTAGGATTGGGTACCTCATTCACAAAAACAAGCGTAACAATTCCTTAAATCAAAGGAATTCAAGTCGCCCTAGCTATATTCCCCAGTAGTGGTGCTAAAATTTTTTTGAGCAAGTTTTATATCTAATAAAACCCTCAATACATAGCAAGTATACAGATTGTATCTTGTAGTATATAAGGTTATCATTTCCGCAAAGATTATGCAAGGTTAACAATTTGAAACTAACTTTGTATAAGGTATTCAAAATGTCATTTGAATAAAATAAATAAATAATTGAAACAAACAATAAAAAAGAAAATAATTCAAATAATAAGGGCGGCTAATTAAATTTAGGGTTGTGATCAAGATTGAATAATTAGGACTTATTCTTTCCTTATTTTGTTTCCTTTATTATTGTGAATTCAATTATGTGTTTGATTCTAGATTTCCCAAGATTTTGATTACTCTCTCTCAAGATATAATCAATTAACCCTAATTGAATTAGAAAATTACATATTTGTAACCTTTGGATTTACAAAACTTTCCCAAACTTGTTCAATTAAATTTGATGATATCTATTGGATAATTAATTTCTTAAATAAGATGTCTCTTCAAATGATTATTAACCTGATAATTATGGGACAATTAAATTGTCAAATCTCATTATACAATCTAACTTTGATTACTTTTGACTCACCCTCTCAATTTATTGTCAAGTATAAGTATAAACAGTCGTCACAAACATCTCAATATGTATTGAAATCTACAATAATCAAAGTCATAAAATAAATGCAAAATAAATCCTAATCTAAAATTTAGAACTTCACGAGCATGTTTAACATCTTAGAATTTAGATTAAACATCAAGAATAAGGAAATAAATAAATGAAAAGAAGAAAAATTCTATTGAAGATTTGATCTGGAAAGTTGGAAATTTTCAAGTGCCTTATTGATTTCTCCACTTTGATCCACTTTGATTCAATGGTTGTTGCATTTTTTAATGTGTTTCATGTTTTTAAATAGTCTATTATGGTCTTGAGGGTGTAACTAGGATTTTTCCACTTTGTTTAGTTTTGAAAATGCCCTCATATCATAAAACAGATGAAAAAACTCTCGCCTAGAAACTCTCTGTCACGATCGTGACATAGGAGTCATGATCATGCTCATAGGATTTTCATCTCTGTATGATTGTGACCAATTATGCATAATCTCAGTACCTTCATTCTTCCTACATCTTCTTCATTCTTCAATTACTTGATTTGTAGCACTTATAAACACATCAAATACCTCTTGAAACATAAAATTAAGATCCAATTGTTTCTCTAAACCAAACAAGCACTTAGAATACATACAAACGCTAAAAGTAACATAATTCTAAGCCTATAAACATGATAATCATCTAAGAAATATTTAAAAACAAACTTAAACATCTAGCAAAACATAGTAGATTCTACACTTATCATGTTAAAAATGAAAAGAGGACTTAATTAGTGATGAAATTTGTGCATTGATTAATATCGAGCTTTTTTTAAATTTATACTTTGATCCAAGCTTGGGTCACTACGACCCTAAACTGAAAAGGCTACAAGTAATATTCTATGGACGTATGTTTCTTAATCAATCATAATGACATATATTGTTTTAAGTGTAAAAGGTTGGGACATAAAACCCATCATAATATTATAGCATAATTATCAATAAACATGCTTAATGTTTTGGATTATTCATTAATTTTCTTAAATTTTAGATTATTATCGGATTTATCTTTGAATGAATGTATTGGAACATGTATATGGCAATATGTTGGAGATGTGTTAATAACGTGTTACTGAGATTTTACTTTTACTATTAATTATAAAGATGATTGCATTTTTTAATATATTCTTCCCTTTTAGAGTTTAATATTTAGCTATTATTAATGTATTTATAGAGTATATTATATAAATCAAAGTTTAGTTGATAGGAGTGAGTTGGTCACTCCATATATAATGGACATCTTAGTTGGTACAAAGTGTCCCTTTTCAATAATATTCCTCTAGTCCTTCGATATTAAAGAATAATCTTATCTTAATGTTGTAATATAATAATCATTACAATCAAAGTAAGGTATCTAAATAATGTTTATTCCTTCATTTGTTCCATTTTATTTACTCTTGCATTGTTAGATACCTAGAAAAGAGACCTACTCTAGTACTAATTGTTAAACTTAAGGAACTATCAAGGAGTTTCAAATAAGTGAACCAATCTATAGCCATTATGCAACAATTTATCAAACACTTTAGAGGTAAAAATATATTATAATATAAATAATAATCATAGAACATGTGAAAGACAATCACAAAAAGTGTTTTGGAACTTTGTACAAGGTTTTGTTAAACTAGAGATACCAATACAAGTAATACTAAAGTATTTATAATCTCGTCGAGTCAATAGTCAAGCAATTTTTTTTCCAATCTATATACCGAATTAACTAGTATGTGTAAAATATAATATGTATAACAAAATGTAATATAAGAGAAATATAATAATGAAAGAGTGTAGGAATACAAAAAGTTATAATTTTATAGTGGTTTAATTTACTTTGAAATACATCTAATCTCTAGGCTCATGCGAGATTTTGAAATCTACTATATCCCTTATACAATAGGCAAGATTTTCAATTCTACTATAAACTGTATTTTTTCAAGATTTAAGATAATTTTTATACAAATTTAGGTGTTTAGAACTCTATCTAGCATAATCTTAAGCCTTATAATTTCACAACAATTGCAAAGATCTTTTATATTAAAGTTTTATCACATCAGAAAATTTTAGTTACAGATCTTTGAAAATTTTATCACTCTTTTTTCTCTTATTTTTTGGAATAAATGGAGACTACATATAATTTCTATTAGTATTCTAGCCCTTGCAAAGATAAAGGATTTTTATATAACAATAAGATTTCTATGTTGATAACTAAGGATGTGGAGACTATCATTTATATGCATCAGATAGAGAGGTTCTCCTTTGACTACTTCTTGAATCTCATGGGAAAATCTTTCAACCATACTTCAGATAGATCCATCTTGCATACCTTTATTAGGAATACAATGCATCCTGATATGAAGGAATTTCTAATCAAGATATTGTCTACTCAGGAGATAAAAAACATTCTATTTAGATTGAATCTTAATAAAGCTCCTAGACCTAAAAGTTATAATGTTTTCTTTTTCCAAACCATATGGGATAATAGTGATAATCTAGTAGTGGAGGTAGTGCAAGATTTCTTATCTAATTTTAAAATGTTAAGGAAGTTAAATAAAACATTTATATGCCTCATACCTAAATAGAGAAATCTAAGCTCTCTTTCTAATTTTAGACCTATTTCCTATTCTAACACTAGTTATAAAATATTTTTGAGATTATTGCTAGTAGGTTGAAAAGGAGTCTCAAAAGTATCATAAATTCTTCTCAAATTGCTTTTATCGAGGGTAGATTAATCATTGATAATTTTTAAGCAAGTTTTACCTAATGTAAAACCCTCAATATTCTACAAGTATATGGACTATAAACTTGTAGTAATTTGGGTGTCAATTCCCCAAGGAATTAGCTAAACCTAAATGAACCTAACTTTGTGTAAGGTTGTGAAATATGAGTTGAGAGAAAGTAAAATTCAAAAATTAAACAATCAAATAAAATTAAGCACTAAGTCACTTAATAATTGAGTTATCACAATAAAAAAAGGATGATCAAGTATGAAAGTATAGGATTCATTCTATCATCATTTTGCTATCTTAATCATTTTTTATTCAATTTGATGTTGATTTTAGATTTTTGAAGGGTTTGATTATTCTATCTCAAGGCCCAATAATTTAACCCCAATTAATAATCCCTAATTGATAATAAAATTATCGATTTGCAATTTTTCAATTAACAAAAATAGCCTAACATTTTTAACTAACTCTTAAGCAATTTATTAGATAATCGAGTTCTTACACAAGATCTCTCTTCATATAATCATCAATTGGATATTTGCTTGACTTATTAGTTTGTTAACTCTCATAACCCAATCTAATCAGATTACTATTGAGTCACCCTCTCAATTTGTTGTCAAATTATAAGGAAACACAAATATCACAACATCAAAAACATTGTATTGAAATCAAAAGTGTTCAAGTCACAAAATAAGTCAAGAACAAGTCCTAGTATGAAATTAAAACATCATCAACGTACATAACATCTTCCAATCCAGTACGCACATCAATTTTATTCAAATAAAAAAAGAAAAAAACCAACTTGATTTGGAGCTAAATCTACAAATTTGGAAAATACTAGACAGTTGATGATCCTCTTGATCTTCCTAGGATTAATCTCAATTTGGTAAGATGGAGGTTGCTTGTAGCGCCCCCTTACTGCTGGATACACACCAGGATGCCCGGAGATCATTCCGGTACGTATCCTACAATACAGACACGCCATGTTCGATCACTGCACTCACTTCACTTGGCATGATATCATAAGAAAATCTCAATATTTTTAAAACCATTTTTTCCTCATTTCATTACATAAAACCGAAAGTCTACATTGTCTTTCCAACCTTTACTACATGTACATCATCCAAACCTAATACAAAAGTACTACATGAAAGAGGAAAACATACACAATCTAACTAATCTGTCCAAAAATCCCAGCTGACCAACCTTTGAGCTATGACTTCTCTTGCCAATCACAATCTACACGGTTGGTAAAGCCTCTCAGTAGCTAGAGTCGACTCTTAGTCTTGAAAAGACAACGTTGCAATTTTAGTGAGTTTTTGCGAACTCAATGAGGTAACCATCATCGATAGTTCACTCAATTCATACAACATAACAATTCACTAAACATATAATCACATAGTACACTTTACATAAATTTCACATTTTCACATAAGCATAGGCATTTCATTTCAACAAATATATTTACAATGTGCATATGAAATGCTCATAAGACACTTTTCATTTATTACGTTGTTGTGACCGAGTGTCTAAACTATCCCGTATTTATTTTGGATACCGGGCTCATTAATATTTGTCCCTTATCCGTTTAGGGGATACAGGGCTCATTCTACATAGTGAGCCTTAGGCTCTTAATCACTTTTGAGCTCGAGGCTCATTTTCACTCGTTGAGCTTTAAGTTCTGATATGTGGCTACTCGAGTCACAACTACCATTACCTGATTATGCATTCATGTATAGAATGCATGTACCACAATCACTTACATTATAAGGCACTTAGGTCTTAAAATTCACATTCAAGTAGCACTTTAATATACATTCCACATTCACAATCAAGCACATTCATTTATCATTCAAAGCATAATTTAAGCAAACAATAATTAAGCGAGACCATCTAGGTTACTCACAAGTTGCTCCTGAAGCTATTGCCTCAAAGTCCTGCAACGTCTGGAGGATGATGATCAATTCGATCCTCTATAGTAAACACACACTCATATATCATAATATGCACAATCATAATTGTTCAATAATGCACATATATGAAATGAATTATGTACAATGCATGTTCATGATAACCCTGGGTATTTATCCATCAATTTCATAACCAAAATCAATCTCATATCAAATCTTATCTGAGTATGATTTATGCTTAGGTTTACGCCTTACTAAAACCATTAAAATCATATTTCATTCTCATTGAATCACTTCAGATTTTTCCAAGATATCCGTTTCAGGTCTACTGTTTATGTTTAATTAAAAGGTAAAACTGACATAATTTGATCATATAATCTTCTAGAAAAGTATTCCTCTATGTCTTATGTTTCTATTGACACCAAAATCACTCAATTAAGTTCAATATTTCGGAAGATATGCCTCAAACATTTTCGGGTTGTCATAGTCCAAAAATATTATACTATGCATAAATTCCATTTAGAATTTGAATATTTTAAAGACTGAATCACAATTATGCTTCTTGAGACAATTTGTAGGCCTATATCTCTATTTCACTCCAAATCAACAATCATCTCATTTGGAATCCTATAGTTCTAGATATACTCAAAATACTGAAGTATGTTTAGTGCAATAACACCAGTTCATATTACTGAAGAGCACACTCACTGTACCTATCCCACGTTTTTCACTCAATATTTCTCAATTTGATTCATAGGGCTATGATTTTTTAGTGAATATGTAGATCAATGTATTACGAGTCCAATGGTTCAAGAATCAATTCATTTGGTCGTCTAGAGAAGTAATTAAGGGCAAAAGAATCAAACAGGGTTTTGTCCTCAATTATATTGAAACTATCTCGGGACAATTGGAATAACTCTCTCTACGGAGGTCAAATTAATATCATCTTAGGACGATTTTAAAAAGGACGTTGAGATCTACAACTTTAAAGAAGGCTTTTAGGTCAGATTTTATCATCTGAATGGTCGAAATGGACTATACGATACGATCAGATTAAGCCAAAGGAAGAAATAGACTAATGGAAAAGATAGATGAATGGGGAAAATTGTTATAACTTTTCCTACAAATATCGGATTAAGATTTTCTTTATATGGTTTGAAATAAGACTTCAATATCTACAACTTTCATGAAAACCTTGAAGAAAAATTATATTTTTTGAAGGGTCAAAAATGGATCATAAAATAGGTCAGACAAAAAAGCAGAAGAAACAAAACATAAAAAAAAAAAGCAAAGAGCAGAAAAAACAAAACATAGAAGATATGACGTCATCATAAACCATACCATGTCATCACAGAAGAAGCAAAACATAGAAGAAGCGAAAAGACAAAAGAAGTAAAACATAGAAAAAGCAAAAAGTAGAAGAAGCAAAGTTTAGAAGATATGACGTCATCACAGATCATATGACATCATCACAGAAGAAGCAAAACATAGAAGAAGTGAAAAGACAGAAGAAGCAAAACATAGAAGAAGTGAAAAGACAGAAGAAGCAAAACATAGAAGAAACAAAAAGCAAAAGAAGCAAAACATAGAAGATATGACATCATCACAGACCATATGAAGTCATCACAGAAGAAACAAAACATAGAAGAAGCGAAAAGACAGAAGAAGTAAAACATAGAAGAAGCAAAAAGCAGAAAAAGCAAAACATAGAAGATATGACGTCATCACAGACCATATGATGTAATAACAGAAGAAGCAAAACATATAAGATATGACATCATCATAGACCATATGACATCATAACAAAAGAAGAAAAACATGGAAGAAGCAAAAAGATAGAAGAAGCAAAACATAGAAGAAGTCAAAAGCAGAAAAAGTAAAACATAGAAGATATGACGTCATCACAGATCATATGACGTCATCACAGAAGAAACAAAACATATAAGAAACGAAAAGACAGAAGAAGCAAAATATAGAAGAAACAAAAAGCAGAAGAAGCAAAACATAGAAGATATGACATAATCACAGACCATATGACGTCATCACAGAAGAAGCAAAACATAGAAGAAGTGAAAAGACAAAAGATACATCTTCCCTTATAGGGACCATAACTTTTAGCCTAGAAGTCCAAAAATTCTATACTATATATCGCTGGAAAGCTAAAAAAAAGATCTACAACTTTTTTAGAGGACAACTTTCTCTAATTTAGCCTAGAATAAATACAAAATTGTCCTCGAATTCAGAACACAAATTTTACATTCATCCACCAATGTACTGCACCCATTTCTCAACTTCATCACAAATTTTGAGATTCTTAAGTACATAATTTAAATTAGATGTTTTCATAAAAAATGTAGCCCTATGTTTCTACTTTAATCTAAATCAATAATAATCTCATTTAGACAACTAGAGAAAAAGTTGTGGCTAAAAGACTGAAACATACTTTGAGAATATATTCCAAATCAACCACCTATTTCGTTTCACAATCTTTCCTTAACACATCTCATACCAAGGTCACCTTTTCTACTTCATTTCAAATCAATATCATCCATAATAAAATATAGTCCATGATACATGCG
>JANITW010000236.1:47129115-47143954 GCA_027564335.1 Erythroxylum williamsii | reverse complement strand
AATCCGGCGATTTGCCTCAAAGCATAGCATACACAATACTACACTTAAACACATTTTCAAAGTCAAAGTAAAATAACCTTAACTTTGAATGACCATAACTTTTACTCCCGATATCGAAAAATATCAAACTTTATGGCTACAGAAAACTTTCAACAGGAGCTACAAGTTTTCTGAAGATCATTTTTTCAAATTCTGCCTAAATCAAAAGGTCAACTCTCAAGTCAAACTTTTGATATCCAAAAGTCAACTTTCTTAGTTCTCCAAATTTTCACACTTTTACTCTTTATTTCTTGATTCTCAATTTCCATTTCAATCCACTAAGTCACTTTAACTTTCATAACCATACAAATCTATTCAAATCTCAAAATTGTCAAAATCCATCAATTCTTTCCTCATCACTTTCCTTTAAGTATAAATACATTTTTACCTAAACATATACATAATAACACTCATTTCTTTTCAATTATTATTTCTAAATTTCACTTAAAAATCGAGGTCCAACAGGGAAACCATCAAAAGAATTGTAGAAGCCTCAATAATTATTTAAGAATGTAAAACACTCCAAAAACTCATCAGCCACACGTCAAATTGAATCAAAGTGGAGAGATTAAGAAGAACATCCAGAAAATTCCAACATTCTAGATTAGGTCGTTAAACAATTTTTTTTTTGGGTTCTGTCGTTATCCTTGTCATTGATTTTCTTGATATTAAACATGTTTATGGGTTTCTAGATCCTTATTAGAAATTATTCTGGAATTATTTTGTGAACATATTTCTTGTTTTTTTCAATACATATTCTAGTGTTTGTGGTAATTTTGCATGTTTATACTTGACAATAAATCGAGAGACTGAGTCAAAAGTAATCAGATTAGATTATGCAATAAGAGTTGGTAGCCTAATAGTCCTGTAATTATCAAATTAACAATCATTCGAAGAGAGATCTTGTGTGGAAATTAATTATCCAATAGATAAGTTCAGATCTAATTGAAAATGTTAGAGATAGGTTTATGAATCGAGAGGTTACAAATATGAAAATTTTAATTAAATTAGTGTAATTGATTAGATCTTGAAAGAGAGTAATCAATATCTTAGGAAATTTAGGGTCAGATACATAAATTGAATTAACAAGATTAATGGAAATAAAATAAGAAAAGAATAGTTCTTAAGTATCCAATCTTGATCAATCTCAAATTTGTTGGTAGCTCGACTATTTTGTTGTTTTCTTGTTTTTTTTTTATTTGTTTTATTTTCTATTATTTATTTTTATTCAATTCAATTTAGTATTAACTTAGATAAAGATAGGTTCAGATTGCTAGCTATTATATAATCCTCGTGGGAACGATACCTTTCGAAACTATAAGATATGATTCGTATATTTGTAGGTATTGAGAGTTGTTTTAATGTCAGGTTTTTCAAGGAAACTTGGTTCCTCACTTGTAACATGGTTTCAAAAGTTGTGATGGAATTCTTTCGTAACACTATACTTCTTAAAGAGATCAATAAGACTTTTATAACTCTTGTTCCAAATAATGGCTTTGAATAGCTTATCTGATTTCATACCAATTGCTTGTTGCAATTCCTTTTATAAAATCATTTCCAAGCTTATAGCTTAAAGGCTCAAAGGAATTATTCATAATCACATTACCCACACTCAATGTGCATATATAACTAGTACAATCATTGGTGATAATATTTTGATACTTCAAAAACTCATTAATAATTACTCAAAGAGGAAAAACAAACCCAATTGTTATATCAAAATTGACCTCAGGAAAGCATATGACAATGTTGATTAGAGTTTTATCACAAATATTTTACAATCTATAAAATCTCCAGGTATTTTCATACGGTGGATTGACAATGTTTGATGATTTCTTCATATAGCTTCTTGGTGAGTGAACAAGCGACTAGGTTTTGTCAAAGTAGCAAAGGGATCAGACAAGGAGATCCTTTATCTCCAAACATCTTTGCCTTGTTGATGCAAACTATCCATAAGATCATTAAGAATGTAGTGATAAGGACAAAGGAATTCAAATATCACTCAAAGTGTGGCAAATTTAAACTAACCAATCTTTGTTTTGCAAATAATTTGATTATACTCTCGAAAAATGGTGCTATCTCTATTTCCACCTTGATTAAAGCTCTAAAGATGTTCCAAAGAGTCTCAGGACTACAAGCAAATTGTTTTTAAAGCAATATATATCCATCCAAGAGTATCGCAGATCTTCAATAACTAATATCAACCTTGACTGATATTCAGTCATAAGAATTTCCAATGAAATACTTAGGAATTCGCATCATTCCATACAAATTGAAAGAAAAAGGATTACGTTGAATTGTTTGATAAAATACAAACTAGAATTTCAGCTTGGAGCTCCAAACACCTTTTGAGAGCAGGGAGAATACAACTTATTAACTCGATCTACCAATATCATTTAAAAAACTATCACCATTCAATCCCCTTATATTTCTAAATAGCTTAAGGACTCAACTTTGAATATGATGGATCTAAAATTAGCATATTAACTGAAAATGCCAAAAGGTTGAGCTCGTTTTGAATTTCATAATGGTATGAGCAAAATAGTGATTGAGGTCTTTACCAACAACTTCAATCATTAATTAGGATGAATTGGTGGAGAAATTCTTTTCAAAGGTACTTCGTACTAGAAAAAGACAACAAAACTAAGAATCAACATCTTCATATGATTATTATGATAATGAGACTTTACAATTAGTGGGAGATATACAAGGATCTAGTAAGGAGTTTCCAAACTATAGGCTCCTTACATGGTTATAAGTCTAGATTTTCTACATTGGTTTGACCATATAATGAAGCAGATGATTGATGTAGCAGCTAGGGAAGTATTAAATAGGAAAACTTTAGAAGCTGCTATAGAGCTAATCAAGGAGATGTTAATCAAAAATTATTAGTGGCAATCAAGCAATGTAAAGGAAAAAATACAAGCAGATTTACCCAATGTAGATGCAACTTTGGCATCTCAAGTAGAGCATTGATAAGGAAAATTGATAGCTTAAGTATACCAATAAAACTTATACAAGCATTATACTATTGGTGTAGGAGAAATCATAGCAGCAATGAATGTTAGGTTAGGAATTCCTTCTTTGAGCTAGTTGAACAAACTAAATACTAGGAGAACAACCAACAATTTCAAAATAATCCATATAACATATATGAGCAAGGATAGGAAAATCGTTTAAATTTTCTATGGGAATATCAAGCAACCTAAGAGCCAAATTCACCCAAATATTATGAGTAAGAGGGCCAAGAATTTACCTCATCTTTGGAGTTAACCACTAAGAGAATAGATAAAGTTAAGAAATGATCAAATCTCAAGTTGGTAATATAGTGGATATCAAATGTCATCAAATCTAGATACCAAGAATCTTACCAAGTGTGACAGATGAAATTTTTACCATATAACAATATTCATAATGAGAGAGACAAGATAAAACATATGACATTATTATCTATGAGCGAGGCTAATATTGAAGAAGAACCAGAAGTTTAATATATTAAATGAGATAATTCTCTTTATTATAATGATCCTTATTATAGATTTGAAATGATAAACTCTAATGTGTGTGAACTTTTTTATGGTATCATCAAGCAAATCGAGGGAGTACCATAAAGATACAAGAACACAAATGGAACTGGTATTAAATATTAAAGAAAGAAGACCTTTAAATGAAACCTGGAGAAGTCCAAAGAAAAAAGGCTATGCTCTTTTACTCCGCCTATCTAGTTTTGGAATCCAACTAAAAGAGTAAAAGAGCAATTAGTAAGAGAATCCAATCCTCTACTTTTTTAAGTCTGACCTTTGATTGGGAATAATATTAGCTTAGGCAGGAGAAAGACGAATAATGGAGAAGTGTGGGTTTAAGGCAAAGAGTAAACACAATTTCGCGTTTTCGACTTTATTAAGAATTGTTTATCAGTCCATGGTCGTCGCAAAGTGTGCTCGAACGCACTTATATGTAGTACTTTTAAGTGTGCAGAACTGTGTCAAATATAGCGGTCCATACAACACAGATCAACACAACACTTGTACCAGGAAATTTATTATCAACATCAAATGCATTATGACCAACTTCGCGAGAGCGACACTATCCTTTGTTTCTAACTTAAATTTACAATATCACTTGTCTACATGAACAAAAAAAGAAGATTACAAGAACATGAGGCCACCAACATGTATGACCAAACACTCCATGCTTTTTCCGTTTTCTCATGTAATACTACTTAACAAAATACATGCAAATCGAGGACCTGATTCTCGTGAGAACTAGTAAAATGGGATGACAGGCCATCCCCGAACCACATATAAACTCTATCAATTCAGATCCCAGTTGAACGCCACCCTAAACTGCAACATCCAGTAGCTTCAAGGCATAGGAGATTTTCTAGCTACTTTATGAGGAAGCTTCCCATCCAGCCAAGATAAAAAGAATAATGAATACTTTTTCATGATGTACAGCTCTTTGCCCCAATTTACAAGGTGTACTCACTTTACAATGATGTAAAAGTTTCAGTTTTCAGGCATCAAGTTCCATCCCATCCCCATTTTCTTGTCCAGACACAGATTTCAAATGTTGCTGTAACTGTTATAAAGAAAACAATATCACAAGATTAATTTAGTGATCGGTAAAAAAAAAATATCTGAGACATGGACTCTCATGTTTTCAAATCCAAAAAAATCTGTGGGAGTTCCTACAAGGGGTATTAGGTCAGCACACACAAAGTATTGACTTTACCAATCCAACGTGTTATTATTGTGGAAGCAGTGCATAAAAGACGGAAAAATAAACAATTACCATCTTTATTAACTCACTTGTGCATATTTTAGTCTTTCAGTATTCAGTTCTTCAATCACATTGCTCATCCTGCAAAATGAACATGTTTAAACAAGTAACATTCAGAGAATGGTTTTGGGACACAGAAACAAAAGAATGAGGAACAAAGTGCTCAACCTAGCTTGAAGCTCGCAGATCTTGACTAGCAGTAATCGCTCCCTTTCAAAACCTGCTACTTCAACCTGTCAAATGAGAACATATGAGAGTCATAGAGAAACTTCAATTGCATCCTGGACTGGGTTTTTAGCCACACTTCTTCAATATATCTTTTCAAGAGTCGAATTGATAAACATCACTAGACAAGAAAATTCCAAAGAAAAATAATGAAGGGAGCAAATCAACAAAAGGGTTTGAGTCCCATGAAGCAATCACAGAGAATTGAAATCTGTTTATACAAGCTTGCATCCTGGAATTTCATGACCAAAGGTTTAAACTTTTGTGTGAGAAAAATATTATTCAAACACATCCTTTCAAAAGTGTTGACAAATCACAGACCCCTCATAAATGAGGGTAGTGCAGCTTGAACAAACAGATCTCTGAGTCGTAAATAATTTGGTATCGTGCATAGCAACCGCCTCAAATTTTTAAACCATCAAATGAAGTTCTAGAATAGATCCAATAATATTCTACCATTCTTAAACAGCCATATTGCACTTAACTAAACACTATATTCTACCACTTTCACAAAAGAAACCTATCATCCTTATAATGCACAAAACAGATGAGAACAGGAAAGAAATTGCTCAAGGAACAGCAAGCAATGCAAAACTGGATAAGCCGGAAAGTTATGATGGAAAGAGTGCTTACAGTTCCATTGTTCTCCGCATTGGGAGACGATACTAGCAACTTCCCATTTTGAGCAGCTGCTATACATGAAGCACCACAATATATTCAATAGCTGATCTACAATCTATACATGATGTATCATATCATATAATAAGAATTCTTGTACTCACCATCTATACCCTCGACCACTTGCAAACTGTTTAACAAATTTAAGATAAGGTCCTGCATCAAACAAGAAGAAGGAAGAGAAAGAAGTGTCCAGCTTTCAGTTGCAACAATTTTCAAGTCAATTATACAATCTATAACAATAATATAGCCGAGAAGTATTGCATCAACCACACAAATTCATCATTTTACCTGTTGCACTGAGTTCTGCTGGAAAAGATTCTGAAGATGAGGCACAAGGACTGACGCAGGTATGTTGATATTTCTGAATTCGTTTGTTGACTGATTGGTGGGCTAAACCAAATAAAACAAATGAGATGACATTACTTTTTTGGCAAACAAGTGTCATGTCTCGTTATCATAATATATCAAAGGTCATAACAACATTTTGTCCCCACAACCGAATCTAAAGACAATTCAGACAATAGGATATGCCCAAAAAGAAATGGTTAGAACACAAACCATTGGTTTTGATTCACATATCCAATCACCAACACTAGCAGACTTTCTCAGTGGTGACCCCTGAGAATAACAAAGAGATTACATCAGAAGGAAATTTAAACCAAATACACAAATGCATAAGAAATATTGCAAAGAAAAATTGACCACCTACCTGAGAAGATCGACGTGGAACAGTACTTAATGGGATATCCTAAACAAGTTCTTCAGTTAGTAGAGATTGCATAGAAAATCAAGAAAACATCAAAATTGAGCCCTTACCTTTGCAAGATCTAAATTCTCAGATGTCACTGAGAATCGCCCTCTAATTTGCACCAGATTAGCCTTTGATTTGTCGTCCAAACAATCTCTGAATCCTATTAAAAGATACCAATTAATGGTAGAGGCTTCTAAGTCCATCAACAGATGTTATGCATTTATATAGCTCTCTCTTTCTTTAATTGATAACAATACTAAAATCAAAAGAAGGAAGGAAAAGAAAGACAAAAAGGGGGCTAAGAAATGATATTCTTTGAACCTCCTGATGGTTTTATTGGAGCTGATAAACTATTAGCTGAAGCACGGTTTGGAAGCAGTAGAGGACCACTAAGGCTTGGAACTTTGCGGATTTCACGGATGGCTTTCTCATTTGCTGGCTGGCTTTCATTTTCAATCCTAGTGATCAGCAAAAAAAACCGAAACACATCAATACTGGAGCATAGAGTTCTTATGGTTCATTTCAACTGTTTGAAGGCAGAAAAGATGATAATACTTTTCATGAAAAAATCGTAACTCATTTGAAGATTTTGATTCAAAGAACAATAGAAACTTCATGCAAAATTAGTCACTTCTCATAAAGGAGTTAAACAAGAGAGTTAATCAAGCCCAGTAGATATTCTTTTTTTTGAAGATCCAAACTTTCTTCAACATTAAGTCAAATTGTTTTTCTGTTTTAAATCCTTGTTCAATTTACTATGGCAACAAGAATTACAAAACAACAAGCTGCACTGCTCAGAGTATTTCAAAGAGATATTGGATTCAACCAACTCTGCCACAAGAAGAAATCATTATTGGCAACTTGCATAACAGACCAAAACCAACTGAATTGAGTAGATGATGTTGAAACAACAATAAAATGGAAAGTCTAATTTGGGAGAAGTTATCAAATACAGCATTGCTGACATCATAAAATAGATTCAACAGATAATAATCATTGTTCAAATACTAATAGAACAATGCATATGGTGTTATTTCTTTCACATGGTTGCCAACAACACTGAATATGATTTCCAAGTCATGCTACCTAGAAGAAAGGGCATTTAAGAAAATCACAAAAAAAAGGCTCAAGGTACTAATACTCTATACAATTTAAATAACCTTATCTTAGACAGAACAGTAATGTTATTCCATTGTATTCCATACAAATAAAACAATTATGCCACAGTAAGAAAATAATAATAATTAAAGGAAATAAACCTTTCAGGATGCCCCCGTTCTGATGATGACAGATTCAGCACAGCACCTGGCACTAATGGTCCACTCTGAGTTTGACGAACTTTCATTGTTTTAGCCCTAACCTGCATTATTTCCTTTTCTGTGGTTGATGCGCTTACCTCGCTTAAACCATTCTTTCTTGGGTCATCTTTTTCCTGGTCTTGCAAGCCATTTTCAGGAAGCTTGCCCTTTCGAACCAAGCTATCAGATTGTAGTAATTCATTTCCACCTGTTTGACTCGTGTACTCGACCTTTTGTACTATGCTATCTGAATTCATTTCCTTTGAACCAATCCAGGACTTGTTCACAATCTGCCAACCAATGAAAAATCATAGGCTTACTATGACATTCAAATTGTAGTGCAGCCAGCAGCACTGAAAAAGTTCAGATGACAGCGCAATTATATTAACTAACTGGAAGGTAAAATCCAAATTCTAACCTTGTGACCACCAAATGGTTTTGAGCTCTCATCATCTTCCCTTGTCTCGGGCATATCATCATCATCTCGCACCTAGCAAGATGATATGATTTATTCAGATTTACTCAGTCTACAATCATCAAGCAAGCTACTAGAAAGTTCTATGTCAGCAGGAAAAACAGATTATTGTTAATAGTTTTACCAGTGATGCTTGGGCTTTCAAATCCTCAATATCAAAGTTCCAAGCACTAACTCCTCTCTGGTACTCACTCTGATAATGGGGAGACAAGTTATTAGTCCAAGGATCAGAAAGAACGAAATAACATACATACAGCTCTGCAGAGTAGCAAATGAAAAATGTTAAATTTTAAACCTAATTTCTCCCCAGTAGTAATCCTATTCCTGTAAATCTTCGCTACTGAAGGACTTAAGATTACATGTCTGTATAAGCAGAGTTGTTTTCTGGGTTCTAGTTACAGTTATAAGAAGTTTCACAAAACATGCAGTCATGAATGAAGGATAGACTGATTATTGGTTTTATGGTTTTACCATGTTACATTTTGATTTGCTATAACACAATTAGAATTCAGAACTGGAGTTACCAATTACAATTTCATCATATGATTGGTACTTGGAACATTATTGTGCTTCCTTATGGAAAACCAATAAATTCAACTCCAGTTGTTTCCGTAGAATTTCATTTCATAAAGACAGAAACTACATTACGAGAAAAGACCAAAATTGCAAAATAACTAAATCATGCTCAGTACTGGGAAACCTTTTATAGTTTTAAAATTTTATTTTTTTTCCATTTTTTTCATTTTTTTTCCATTGACAAAGCAGAGAAAGAGAAATTTTCTCTTCATTTAATACAAATAAAAATTTTATTCTATAACAGTATGCAAAATAATCAAGGAAAATTTTTTTAAAAAAATCACAGGAGAGGGAAAGAAAAGGATAAGGAAGAATAAGTAAACAAAGTGGAGAGAAAAATGTAAGAGTAAGACAAAAAGATAGGACAAGATATAAAATGGGGATTAAAACAAAAATGGCGTTCCTAGCAAAATAGGAAACCATATAACATTTTATAAACGAAAATTTAGAAAATATATCTCACATGATTAAACTTTAAAAATTGAAAAACATGGATTTCCAATTTTTTTAGTAGAAAAATGAAACACAACTTTCTAATCTTCTCTGAAAGTATAAAATATTTTTTTGAAAGCTATCCCATTTTCATAACAGCTTCTCAATTTTCTTCAACTACTTGTAGTTATGTTTGAAGAACATACCTAAAATTGGAATAACTGCCCTGTTACTTAAAAAAAAAAAAAACAAAGGGAATTCCTGACTCCATACTGAGAATGATGGAATTGTTAGAATTATAACACCAATGTTTGGTAAATTACAATAAGTGATATCTGGGATTTAATTCTAGTTAGTACCCACAAATGCTAAACAATTTCAAACATTAATAGGAAAATAGAGGGAGAGGATTATCTAAAATCATCCACCAATAATTATCTTCCAAGTAAAATTCGTAAGTGCTAGATTTTTTGATAAGTAGTAACAAGCATACCTGTACAACAATGAAGAGGAAGAGTGAAAGTAATGGAGAAGCTGTCAGAAACAGGAAATCCAGTGCAGATGATTTGAGATAGAGACTAGGGAGAGAGAGAAAGAGATAGAGTGGGGAAATACGAGAGCATAGTGGGAGGAGAAAAATTGCATAAGAGAAAATGAGAGAGAGTGTGCGGTAGAGAACATAGTTGAATAGAGGAAACAAAGAAGTCAGGAGGAAGAGACATAAAAAAGAATCTGGGACATGGGATCGTATCCAAAACATTGAGCTTGGAATTAGAAAACACATTTAGTAACTAACAGAAAGAATTATTTTGAAAATAAGATGTCTTGGTTGCAATTTCAGTTAAACATCCTATTTTGGCCCTCAACTCCTAAATCCAAACACTATCTCAAAAATTCTGCACATGTTAACTCGAACAATCTGTACAGCTGTGTACGAGATTTATATTCACCTTCCTATATTTTTTTTTTCATTTATAAGTTTTCCTTTTCCAAAAACAAACTAGAAACAAGGGAAAACTATATCCAGTTTAGTTAATATAAAAAACTAGCTTCGAATTTAGCAAATACTTATAATCAAACAAACTAGAGACAAGGGAAAACCATCCAGTTTAGTTAATATAAAAAACTAGCTTCCAATTTAGCAAATACTTATAATCAAACAAACTAGAGACAAGAGAAAACCATATCCAGTTTAGTTAATATAAAAAACTAGCTTCCAATTTAGCAAATATTTATAATCATTCAATAACATCATACCATATAAAAACATTATGTCTACCAAAAGGAACTATCAAGATAAATATCGTAATTAAACTAAAATTTCTGAAGTGCAAGGAAACTTGAGAATATATAAAGAAAAATGTGATAAGCCTTTTTTAGTTTGTTCCCAAAAGTAATGCAAATTTATTAAACTAGAAAACTTAGTTTCCAAATATTTTATACTTCCACTAATAGAAAGATTGAATTTGAACACAATTTTTTTTTTGCTTTTCCTCAATATTTTTTGTATAATTGCTCTAGCTTTTTGTTATCGGAACAGGACTAGAATTGCAACTTTGATTAAATTCCAATAG
This sequence comes from Erythroxylum williamsii, assembly GCA_027564335.1. Taxonomy (NCBI): domain Eukaryota; kingdom Viridiplantae; phylum Streptophyta; class Magnoliopsida; order Malpighiales; family Erythroxylaceae; genus Erythroxylum; species Erythroxylum williamsii. Next base: position 47,133,121 of record JANITW010000236.1, on the reverse strand, counting down.
ATCCACACACACTATCACTCTTATCATGGTCTACCTCATTTTGAGTGAGGGGTTGAATGCACATAGTTCTGATATCAATCATGGCAAAAGTTACTGGTAGAAAGACATGCTTACTTTGGTGTGAACGATTTTTTTTCCAATTTCATAGGATTATAGATAATGTGCAGAAAAATCATGGATGAACTTTAATGTAGTCATTCTGATCAGTATGAATTCTGGTATCAAGTTGTCAAGAATAGAAGGAAACAAATTCCAAATCATCTATAAGCTTAGTCAGGAAATTGTGGAAAGTGAACATTTTATAGTCAATCAATCCTCAAATAGAGGCAGGTCAGTTGTGACGTTATTAAGAAACATTCTTTCCTCATCCTGAATCAATTAATGTTGAGGCATTTTTCTAACCTGGGATAAGGCTTCTTGTTCAGCAGAAGGCATCCTCTTTAGAGCCAACTGTGCTGCATCTTTAAGCTGCAAAATTTGAAGATTGCCTCAGATAACTCTAGAAAGGAAACTGAAGTAGAGTAGCACTGTGATACATAACCTGAATGGCTTTCACACGATTCCAAAGCGGAGGTAAGTCCGCAAATAACTTCTTTACAGAAAGCTCGGGAGGTTTTACGTGCTTGAAAAATGAGTGTTTTAATAACTTCTCTGCAGTTGGTCTCTTTGTTTGGTCTTTCACCAGGCACATGGCAACCATTTCTTTAAAAGACTGATCACAACTGGAAATCCTCTAATTAGAATCCCCATATAATGAAACCAAAAAGATCATTGAAAATGTTTACTCTCAAAGCTCTTTCATGATCTTACTAGGTAACAACAGGAAAAATGGACTGAGTTATTAAATATAATTTAGTGCCAGAAATTAATATAAGTGTTTATAATCTATCTGGAAAGAATTTCAGTACCTTTGAGAATTTCTTGTCGCGATCATAATCAAGCCCTGGAGGGGCATTTTGTATGGTCATCAGAAGTACCTATGAACGGCAAAAATAGAAACAATATAGGAGTCATTATAGCAAACTGCTTAAAAGAAAATTTCTCTGTTCCGAATACTATGAAATGCAGTTACCTTCATTGGAGGGTATTTCGAAAAAGGTGCATGCCCATGTGCCAATTCTAGAGCCGTTATACCAAAGGACCAAATATCAGCCCTATATAAATACAAAAACAACCAATAAGCAGTAAATCCAAATGGGATCTTTTTCCTACTTGTTCAATTCTAAAAGTTGCGACCACATCATTTTGCAGATCAAATTATAAACACAGATTAGTGACGCATAACTAGTTGAGAAAAAAAAAAGAAAAAGAATTTTCCAGTGAAATGTGGGAGAAAGTGACAAACAAAAGTACCATTGATCATTAAGTTCCATAACCATCAAGCCAACCATAGGCATGCATTTGTATATGGACACAGACGCAGGTATATAAAACATGTTTCTTCATGTATAGCAACCTGAAGATGCATATGTTTGGTCCCAAAGGCAAAGTTGTTGATATCCTTGGCATGTTATAAATTGTTCCCATGAAATTTAGCAAACATGTATTAGACAATAGAGAACTCACTTGGAATTATATCCACTTCCTGGCTGTAAAACCTCTGGTGCCATCCTGTAAGTAACAAGGTGCAAGACTGACAACTTTAGTTTCAATGATGCATCAACAGAAACGAAAGGGGAAAAGAATTCCTATCACTGAACTTACCAGCAAGGGGTCCCTACAAAAGTATTCCTTGAACGTTGTCTATCACCAGTATCAAAAATGCATGCTGAAACACCAAAATCAGCAAGCTTTACAACCCCATTACTATCAAGTAGTATATTCCCAGCCTGTAAACACAATCACAATTATGAAAACAAACATCTTCAGCAAAAAGGAGTGAAAAAGAAAAAGGAACATAAAACTCCTCATACGGTGAAAATCCACAAAGATAATGCACTAACCTTGACATCCCTATGAATATGCCCTTGTCGATGTAGGTACTCCAAAGCCTTGAGAGTTTCTTTCAAGATGGAACCAATAGCAGCTTCTTCAAATCCATCTGGATATGCAATCTTCATGAGATGTAAACAAGAACCCTCAGCCATAAATGGCATAACCACCCAAAGATTCCGGGAAACAACAAATGAACAAAATGCTTTAATAACATTTGGATGATCTATCAAACTCATTGTTTGGGCTTCCCGGCGTATGTCATCCTACAAAGAATATAGCACATTAGATAGCAGCTAAAGGAAATATAAGACAGAATGAAATAAAGAATTATCATCAAGACGATGGAAATTTATACATAGAAGATGCTTGCATAATTTTGCTCAAATTTAAGGGGTAAATAAAAGCAATATGAATTTCCCCACAAACACAATATGAGTAATAAGATGAGTAATTCATGAATAAATTTTAGAAAGAACACGAGTAAATAATAAACAGGTGATCCAGGGGTTTGTAATAAACCCACAAATCATGAATTCCTCGATCTCATCTCAAAATTTCCTAAGGCAAGGACTTTAAACACTTGTGGTATTTCAAAGTTTAAGAACATAGTTTTTTGTTTTGTTTTGGAAATATAATTGTATTAAAAGCATGAAATGTTCTACAATGAGAATATCATTCAGATGAAAAATGCAAAACAGCATGCTACAAGGAGCAAAACCCCAGTATCAGTACAAGGAGGAGAAACCCCAAATCGGTTCCTAATCTTGGAACATAAAGTTGAAAATTCAAGCTGAAGTTTATTTGCAGTTCAAATATTATTAACATGATTAATAAAATTTTGACATGATTGACATGATTTTGAGGAACAAAATGCTAAACCTGGAAAGGGTCATCAATCATGATGCAAAGAGTTAAAAACATCAATCGAAGAGTTGAAAGGAACTCAAACCAGATGTTGACATAGATAAGCAAAGAAAAGAGATCAGATGTTGTAATGGAATTAAAAGCAGACTAAAAGCTCCTCTTCCACACCATAACATTTCGATGAAAAATGCTGCATATAGCCCACCTCAGCAATAAACAACTCTCTTTTTCCAAAACATTGCTTGTTCATCATTATCCCCATTTACACCTCAATCCCAAAAACTCAGTAAAATTCACGTCAAATCTCAAGTCAAGATAAGATCAAAATGAAATTCGAAAGCAAATAAGATCTGAACAGACCAGATTACTATTGCAGCGATCGAGATCCAAGCACTTAACAGCGACGACTTCGTTGGAGGGAAGATAGATCGCTCGATAGACAACAGCACTTGCGCCATAGCCAACCTCCTCAAGAAGCTTATAGTCATTAGGATTCGCGGAGAAAGTCCTCTGGTTCGCGCCCATCCTTCCCATACTAGTCAAAAGTGGACCAAGGACACAGACAAAGGAGATGTGATCGGAAAGGCCGAGTTTTTGTTAGGGGATTACTTGCAAACTGACTTTTCAGAGAGAGGGGTGAAGATAGAGAGAGGGAATGCTGACGTGGAATGCAGCCAAGAAGTGATTGCGATGGTGACACGTGGATAAGGACAGTATGGAAATCTCGGGCCCACCACTGCTTCTCATTATTTAATCCAATGAATTTTAAGCATAATTAATTGTATAAAGCCGATCGAAAGGGTAAATAATGCGGAACAGTGCGCTTGGTTAAACGCATTTATAATCTATTACACAATCTGATAGCCTGTTAGAGTTTCCCGATAAGTCCATTATTTAATTACTATATTTCATGAAAGAATAGGAATCAAGAATTCGGCAAATATAAAAATTAAGTGATTCTCATGGATAATAACTTAGGGCCCGTTTGGTTCCACTTCTGTTTTTTTATTATGGTTTTCAGTTTCTGTTTTCAGTTTTTTGTTTCCGTTTTTCTTTCAAATAAAAACAAAAACCTGTTTGGTTGTTAATGTTAAGATAATTGTATTTTTATTACAGATAATAATTACATTTTAGATAAAACTTAAAGATAAATTATTTTTAATTAAATAAATTTATTTAATCTCTTATATAATATTTATTAACAAAT
>JANITW010000236.1:46912341-46934570 GCA_027564335.1 Erythroxylum williamsii | reverse complement strand
TAAGAAAAAATATAAAGTTTAAATATTTAATTAATTTATAAATTATAAATTATTATATTAAATTAAAAATTGATTAATTTATTATTATTATTATATTATCTAAATTTTATTATAATTATAAGTTTTATTTTTGTAAAATTAAATATCTAAAATCTAAAATTTTATGAAAATATTCAAAAAATATATAAATAAAATGTTCATGTTCTCATAATTTTTTTAAAAAACATACAGTTATATATAGGTCATTTTATACACTTTATACATAAACAGTTATAATATTATATCAACTTATATAACTCACTATTAACTAACTACTAATAAAACCAGCTAAATGCTAACGAAATTAACTGATTGCATCAGGTCATAGTCTCAAAAAGTGGAACGATTACCGTATTTCTGACAAAAGCAACGAATCAAGAAGCCGTTCCCAAGAATGGGTTAGGGCCTTTATATGTCATCGTTTCATTCCCTTCACCTACGATGCTTTATAACAAACAGCATAAACGATGAAACAGTGCATCAAAGCTTCTACCAGTGATTTTTCATCAGTGAAATTCCCTTTAAATTGCAAATATCAACACAATGTGCAAGCACCAAACTCCCTTTAAAGGAATTCCAAAACCTTAGGATGTCAGGAGTGAACATTAGATCAAATTAATTCCACCTATTCTACTTCATTGAAAAAGGAAAAATTCTAGTGAGTAGGAGAATACAAGTAAATGTACATCTAATTGACAACGTATGAGAAAGCATATTGCTATTCCAAAAATTTTATAATGTACAGAACCCTTATTTAGATCATCAAATTCAATACATTAATCATTAGTATTACTCTTGATACAACTCTGCAGTTCGCTCAGGTAATACATAAGAAGTAATCAACCTGTTATAATACCTGCCAGAACTTCACTCTTTCCTCGAGCATATATTGTGTAAACTAGGCGGATAGCATCCAGCCATCCATCTAAAGATTCCCATGAGTCAGCAATCTGCAACATCAATGCGAAGATCAACCAATAGTTATTTGTGTAAAAGTAGCCCCATAACTAAATAAAACATCCTAGAACTCAAAATTCAGTTTAATTCACTTCCCAAAGTCATTCAAGGTAGCCAAAAATGAACTATATTTGAAGTCCTAAAAATAGAAAAACTCAGTTTAAGTTCTCTACATACATTTTAGATTAGTCATGGATGGATTAGTTCATAGCATCCCAAAAAAAAAAAAGAAAAAAATTTAAGGAACTAAGAAATCCTTCAAAACTGAATTGTTTTTGAGCACTTCCGTAGCGACTCAGATCATTGTAATTGGGCTCTGCCACAGAAATTATCTATATTCTGCTCTGCCATAGCAATTCATTTTTACTACTCTTCATGTTTTCTACTGCCCAGTGTATTTTCCGCTACATTTATCTATAAATGACTACACTACAAACAACCAACAAGTGTTATCAGAGATCAAATAAAAAAAAAAAAGAAAATCAACATGCATTGTATACTGAGGAACATGAAAGGATATTCAAGGAAAGAAAAGGCCAAAAATCTGTCATTTTCCTAACAATCATGTCGGGCAAGATAAAGCCAGTTTCCTGCTTGATGCTGATAAAACGAACTATGTTTGTATTAGAGTATCGGAAACTCATCAGTGGCACACATTTTTTGTGCAAACAAATATCTCACATGGCCGGGACTGAAATAATCAGCACCTGTGTTATTGCTGAGAGGGTTACAAAATAATTAGCATTCTCCGTATGTCCCAAGTGTAAAAGGTCAGACAAGTTTTAAAAGCAACGAATACATATCTACAATTAGTTTATGAGGAACTCGATGAAGTATAAATCAGCTAATGGATAAGAATTTACAATAATTTCATTAGTACAACAATCATATTTTTGCCATGTTAGATAAATCAAATTTGATTCTAATAGTTAAAGCATAAAATATGTCTTTTCAAAGGTTAAGAAGATGCTAGCTTAACCTTTGAGCACAATGAATACTGTTTTACAAATATATAAATCAGTACATGACGTACCAAGAAAACTGGTCCATTAATTGTGTCAATACATAGGGCTGCACCGGGTGGCAGTGTCAGATCAGCACATGCTGAAACAGATAAAATATCTGGAACATCAATTTTGATTAGCTTCTTGTCACCATTTGTTACATCTCCCGTTCTCCCTGAAAAATTCTGAGGTGTCTGCTTTTGCTCCAATTTGCTAACCTGAATGGAGAATTTATCATGATCTAAAATAATAAAGAGAGAGAAATTCAAAAGTGACAGATAACTATGAGAAGCAATTTCCAAAAGATCTCATGCTCGTTCATGTTACTGACTTATTGTCAAATGAGCATATAGCCTCTTTTTGGCCATCTCATAGATCATTTTCACAACAATAGATAAAAAGACTTTTAAATCAGCAGGTCAAGGATCATTATGATTTTGTAAAAATGTTGAACAAGTGTATTTTTGCATACTTCTTCCCTACAAAATCCGTTAGATTCGATCTGATTTTCCTTGCAAGAATAACATAAGCTTTTTTACTACAGAGGAAGCTTAGTAGAAATTAACACCCACTTGAATAACTTTTTCATCCTGACGATTGACAAATCTGTAATTGCGAGAGATTGGAACTAATATGATTGGAAGAAAACAATGCAGATTTTCCTTACCTGAAATCACTTCCATTTCCAGAAATATATTGAGAATTATGATTATAATCTCATTGGATAAGTGCGCACAACTTGAAACAATCATATATTACCTGTTGAAGGCCTTCATGATTCAAAACAAATTGAGATCTCTTCCAATCATTATGGGGAGCAATGGGTTTCCCCGCAGGCGGTCCAGTCAGATATCCAACTTTAAGGTACGGTAATGGTAACTGCCAAGTATTGGACCAGATGAGATTTTATAATTAAAATCCCTCCAACCACATGACTTACAATCAAGAGTAGTTATTACTACATTAACATTTTGTTCTTTCATTTTCCAGACCTAATGAAGAACCAGTTTAAGTATCGTGAATTTTCATTTTGGCTATGCATGACTACATTAGTATCTAGCTCTTCCATTTTTGGACCCAATAGACGGCCAGTTTAGTTATCATGAGTTTTCTCTTTGTTCGCACATCAATTTTAAGAAATGGTAGTTTAGGGTGGTCCTGTGGGTTGATTCCTAGTGCAAAGGGTATCACTGAGGAGCCATGTGAGATGAAAGACTCACGGACAGTCTTGAATGAGAGAAAGAAGTTGGGAATTTTTCTTTTCGACTCTCTCTCTTCCACTCCAGTCTTTGCTTTTCTTTTTGTTAATCTGGAAGTAACTGCTTCAGCTGCAGCCACTCAAATTTTCTATATTCCTTCTTAATTCTTATTGAATGAATGCATCTTCTTCTTGCAATCCTAGCTATTCGAAGCATTAGTGAGGAATCTCATTGCTATTATCCAAACAAGCATGAAACTATGGTTGCACATCTGCCAATAGTTCAAATTGGATCGGCTATGCTATCTAGTGATTTCACAAATTAACCAAAAACAAAAAGAATTAGAACCGATATTCTGGGTATTCAAGTAGGTTATAAGGGCTGTGCAAGACAATTTGAAGGGTCCATGAAAAAGATAGAGCAGGTGAAAAAAAAAAGAGAAAAGAACAACTTCCAGATCCCAGAACTGACACACTGGTAAAAAACTCATAAACACTGCCGGCAAACTTGTAAGTAACACCAAAAATATTGCTTAATAAATCTGAATACTAACCATGGAACGTACAAGCCTCAAGGCACTGCTGTATACCTGTTAATACAATTCCAAAACCATAATTCAGTTAACAAATTAGGATCTAATCCTTGAACATGCATTTGGAGCACAATAGTGATGGAAATTAAAGTTATGACAGTATGAATCGAATCATCAAGATGTATGAGAAATATAAAGATTCAATCAAGTCATAAGTCAGTCTCAACCTGTTCATTTAATATCAAAAAAGAAATTACACAATGCTTACAGAGTAATTTGGTTTCAAAGCATGAGCTGCTGCAATGTAGACAGCAGACTGGCTATACAACTCATTGGGATTAATATCTTTTGCATTGGCTGACCCCCCAGTTCTTAGAGTATCCTCTGCTAATCCATACTGTAATTAGGAAATGGAAATTTTTAGCATGTCACCATAATGACATGGAGATAATCAAGGAGACCAGAAAGATATTTTCTAAAATTGCACTTTAAAGAAAAACCATGATATCCAAACTCATTGGAGAACATGAAACTCACCAAAACAGTTCCGAGGTTGTAAATTGCTCGATGAAAATCAAATTGCAACTGTATAGCTGCACGAAACTGCAGAGCAATATACCAGATGTTCAGTTTCTTTGCGGCTAATTCCTATCATAAATCCAAGCACTCTAATGTCTCCAAATGACTTTAGTACCTTACTGATGGCAGTTTTAACAATTGTTTGCTTTTCTCGAGCAGGAACAATTGCACTAAGTTCCTAGAATGAGAATTAAGCATAGTATTTAATCATATTATCCAAAAAACTTTGCATAAACAATAACGTATGGAGATATTCAAAGACAAAATAGCTCTCTAGAAGACTAGTTCAAAGTAGAGAAGGATAGATAAAAGTCAAAATCAAAATAAAATCTATTAGTACCTGCAAAGCAAGTCCCCAATTATTAAGTGCCTGCAAGGATTTTAGACGGATTTAAAAATGATAGGATATAAATGGTGAGTTTGAGGATACAAGCTTATGAGAAATTTGAAAAGCCAACACCCATCAAACACACCTGAGGACTATTCCAGTTAAGTTGAACAGCTTTCTCATAGTTATTTGTTGCCTGCAAAATAAGATTGACATATATTTTTACTAATAGCTATACATTAGTGAGCATGATGTATACATCTTAAGAAAAGTAAGGTAATAAAAGCAAGCCCCATATCATCATATTTCACCACTCATGACTTCGTGTTGCATTCAGAGTATTACTCATAAGTCAAACCCTACCACTTGTTTATGAACAGTCTCTAAGTTAACTGCAGCAAATAGTTGACATTTAACAAAAAAGATTCCAGAAAAGAAATGGTTCATTTTGAATTGATTTACATTTTAGGACCCCCTGCTTTCATTCATGAACAAATGAACTTTAAACTCAACCTGCTTCCAAAGTTCTTCAGCCTCCTTTGTACGACCACGCATTTTTGCCCTGTCAGAAATTGCTATAGCCCAATTGTAAAATGCCTGTCATGAAATCATAGGGTAGAGCTGTTGAGTTGAAGGGATGAAAATACCAATCAAAGCACTCTCTTAATATATAGTAGGTATATACTTGTACAGATACAGAAGCATGCCTATAAAATGAAGACAAGTAAAAAATAGCATTTATTTTTCTAAAAAAATAACATATTTGAGCCATTGGGTGCCATCTAATTAAGAAAAACTAAAAGACAATATTAATTTGATTGAGTATCCTTAGGAATTACGATTGCAATTGTAACTTATCTTATATAAATAGTATATAAAGAGAGTAAGAGCTACTAATTTCTACAAGCTCTTCCCATCCTTTTTCTTAATTCATATCATGGGATCATAGTAGGTTTTCTAACCCTACCTCTAATTCCTTTTTCCTCTCACAACCGAAAACCCATACCCAAACCTTTCTCACAACAATAAGATTAACTTTAACAATCTAACACCATAAACAACTTAAGCAGCCATCGGCGACTAAGTCAGAGAACAAGGCTGCTGATAAGTGTAAAATACATCATGTTTTAGGCATAGTTTGATATGTATTTAGCTATTAATTCAATCATTTGGTATGTATTTAGGTTAGAATTGTGTTAGTTTGTTAATTATTTGTGTTTTAAATGTTTTATGAGTTAGTACAAGTCTTTGAGCTTAAATATTATATTTTTGAGGCACCTTAATGTATTCGCTAATATTTATGGGTCAACATCGAATAACGGAGAAGTTTTAGAGACATTCGGGCCGAAACAACGACCCACGATTGTGGCCTACAAGCCACGATCATGACAGAAGGCTTAGAAGTATGCCACAATCGTGGCTTGCATAAGGCAAATGCACAACCACGTCCAAACTTCGCATTTCGAGGGTTTTTTGCACCTTTCAAACCCCTAAAAAAACCATAGTTCAACCCTAAACACAAAAAACATAAATAGAACAAAAAGGAGCTTTTGCATCAGTCACTTTGGAGAGAAACCCTAGAGAGAATTGTTGAGAGATTAAGAAACAGAGGAAGGAAGAGAGAAGTGGAGAAGAAGCCGACATCAACGTACTTTCCGGATTTGGAGTTTCCCAACGTCACTGCCTCTTATCTCCATTTCAAATCGTTTTTTCTGTTATTTTCCATTTTTATTATTGTATAGAATTGGGAATAGCAGTTTGATGATAGGATTGTGAATGTTGAGATATTCTATACTCACCTTCGGGTTTTTTTATCTTTGATTTAATAAAATCTTATTGTTTTATGTTTATTGGATTTATTGTGATTAATTTTTGTGATTGCATAATTCGGTAATAGACTGAGAGGGTGAACCAAATGAAAAATAATAAATTGAGCTAACGAGAGTTAGGTGATTTAATAAGAACGAGAAATTAATCAAATCAGGTAATTGTGTGAAGAGAGATATCATATAAATTCCTGATAATTTATTGGATAACTTCAGATCTAATTCGGGTTTTGGATAAATTGTTAATTAAAAAATTGCAATTTTTCATAATCTAATTAGGGTTTATAATTTAGGGTTAATGGTTATAGCTCGAGAAAGAGTAATCGACCCTAAGATCATCTAGGACCAATAATCCAATAATTCATAATCAATTAGGTTAGCGTTAAAGATAGGTAGAAACTCTCCTTTCTCTCAATTGATAGTTCCTTTAGTGATTCTTGAGTACATGTTGCAACTGCTACTTTGTTAATATTTTCGTAATTGATTCTTAAGATTGAGTTGCATGATTGAATTAAATTCTTGTCTTAGTTTTGTTACATTTTGAATTACTACGAATTGTTTTGGCCTTAGATTTTAGGAATAGATTATCCCTCTTCGTAGGATCGACACCTTAGGTACTACACGAACGACCTGTACGCTTGTGGATTATCGAGTTATTAATTAGAGCCTACACACATTGAAAAACCACGATCAGCGACATTGGCAAGTGTCCCACAAGCCCACACACGCCATTGGCAGCTGTTGTTTGACCAATGTGTGTCGCCCATGCGTCACCTTCTAATAAAGTTTTGTTGACCCTGCTTCCATGGATTGAGTCTCACCAACTCCAAAAACCTTTGGTGATGTGGTTTTCTGGTTTTAATTGTTGGAAACTGGGTTTGTGTATTTAACCATAGTCGGTGATGTGCGTTTCTACTTTTAATTGTTGGAAACTGGGTTGGTGTATTTAACCATCGTCGCTAGTTCTGTCATAGTTGTATCTCATAATGGTTTCATTGTAGTCATAGTGCCTTTTTCATTGTTGCACAGTTGTTGATATTTGAAGTTTTGTTTTTTGCATTATTGTTCACTTGATTCTAGTTAATGTCTTTCTGTAACGGTTGCATCATAAGTGATTTCAAAACTGAAAGTATTGAAGGACAACCACCCATTATGGTTCAACAAATCACAAATCAAAAATTGAACGGAATGAATTATGTTGCTTGGGATAACACGGTCATTATATACTTCAAGGGCCAAGGTAGGTATAACCATCTCATAGATCCAGCTCCTAGTATCAAGTCAACAGGGTATAAGAAGTGGGAACAACATGAGAATCAAATAATGACAAGCCCTGGGAACTCCATGGAGCCAAAAATTGCTGACATGAATCAACATGTAAACTTCGCAAAGGAGTTACGGAGTATGTGAGACTTTTATTTTCCATAGCAAGAGAAGAACCACATCAAGTGTTTTTCAAAAATAAAGAATTTATTTGTAGAACATTTTGCAGCTTAGCTCATACTAACAAATAAGGACCTAATTATGAAGGAAAGCGAAGAATTATTCGTGCTAAGATATTTGGCTAACTGAAGACCAAAATATGAACCAATTAGGGCACAAATACTCGATGGCACTGAATTTCCATCACTTGCAGAGATATATTCACAAGTATCTCGATCCTTGAAGGGGCCAACATAAGAAAGTGGTGATAAGTCTGCTCTAGTTGTTCACAATAGTGGAAGTGGTAATGGAGGCCTAAGTAACCAAGGTGGTCGTGGTGGTTGTGGAGGAAGGGGCCGAGGAGGCCAAAGGAAATGTGACCAATGTGGCAAGGATAGGCATGTTCAAGACTATTGTTGGAATTACACTTAGAGTTACACTTGAAGCCCTCTCAATCTGCTAATATTATGGAAGATTGTAGTGGTTCTGCCTCAACAAGTAGAAACAAGTGGTTTATGAAGTAGAATATGCAGCTTTTCTTTAGTATCAAGCATCCAAGCAAGCAATCACACCTATTGCGTTGTTTGCTCACCTAGGTAATCACACAGCTTATATCTTCCTCTGTTAAATGTTAAGTTGTAAATTCAAAAGTCACTGACCATATTGCAAATAACCCATAATTTTTTGATCAAATTACCCCTGTAACAAACTCCAACCAACTTATTGTTGCTAATGGTTCCACTACTAGTATAATTGGTGTTGGCACTACATTTCCTTCCTTCAATGACATTACTAGCAATACCATATATTCTAAAATTTTCGTCCAACTTAATGTGTGTTACTAAACTAACCAAATCATTGAATTGTTCTCTCTTTTTTCTCTCATTCTGTTGTTATCCAGGTAAGACAAAGAAGATGATTGGAGGGGGTGTGAATCTAGAGGTCTCTACAATTTTGACAATCGTTCAACCGCCTGCTCAACTGTTGCTTCACCCTTCTAACTCCATAGTCATAAAAAAAAAATGATACCTTATTTGAATTATAATTTTCATCTAGGTTGTGAGTCTTGTCAACTTAGGAAACATCACCGTATCCATCCAGAGTTAATAATAAAGCCAAAAACTCTTTTGTGTTAGTTCATTCTAATGTTTGGGGTCCATCTCGTGTGACATTGAAACATGGTTACCTTTACTTTGTTGTTTTTGTTGATGATTGGTCTAGAATGACTTCGTTATATGCAATGAAAGAATGTTCAGAATTGTTTTCTATTTTCCAATTCTTTTGCTTTGAAATCAAAACTCAATTTTGTCTTATTAGTATCCTCAGAAGTGATAATGCTAAAGAATATTTTTCTAAATCCATTAAGTCTTACATAAAAAATTGTAGTATGATTCACCAATCTTCTTGTTCTCACATATCAAAACAAAATGGTATTTCTGAAGGAAAAATCAAGCAAGTCATAGAAGTTGCTCGAGCCTTACTAATTGAGATGAAGGTTCTCAAGGAGTTTTAGGAGTGATGTTGTCCTCATTGCTTGTTATCTTATTAACAAAATGTCACCCACTACTCTAAAAGGTCAAATTCCTCATATCCTTATGTTTCCTAATACCCCTTTGTTTCCTCTTCAACCTTGTATCTTTGGATATGTTTGTTTTGTCCACTAATTACATCTAGAAGTTGACAAATTATCTCCACGAGCCATCAAGTGTATCTTCGTTTGTTACTCAAGGTCACAAAAAGGTTATCGTTGTTACAATCCCTAACTTAAAAGATTCTTTGTGTGCATAGATGTGACCTTATACTTTTCTAAGAGTCAAGATGCCAAAAGCTTCCATCATTGTTTACCCGCACTTTTTGACAACTCATTGGATAATTCGTCTAAAAGTTCAAACAATTCACCTACAAACTCTGATCCTTCTTATCTTCATCAATTGTCTCGAGCAGACTTGTAGGTTTGTTCCCGATGACCTCGTCGAATGGTAGATGGCCATCCAAATGAGCCCTTTCCTCCAGCGCATAATTTGCTGCCAAAGCCGAAAACAATGACCTAGACTAGCCTATTACTTTACGTAAAGGTAAGAAATCTTATGCCAATCACCTGATTTCTAATTTTGTTTCTCATAATCATGCGTTACCCTCCTTTTGTTCTTTTTTATCAAACTGGATGAGGCTATAAGAACCCTAGGTGGAAGCAAGCTATGCAAGAGAAAATAGATGTCTTATGATCAAATGACACTTGGAAGCTTGTTACTCCTCTTGATGCCTCAATTGTTGGTTGAGATCGATATATACAATTAAAAAACTTGTTGATAGATCTATCGAACAGCTCAAGGTTCGTCTTGTTGCTAAAGGATACACACAATTCTATGATATTGATTATTTTAAAACTTTTGCTCCTGTGGCAAAAATGGCGTCAGCCCATATTTTTACTCCTTAGCCGCAACTTATTCTTGGCCTCTCTACCAACTTGACTTCAAAAACGCATTCCTCCATGGTGATCTAGAAGAAACAATCTATATGGAGCAACATCCAGGGTTTGTTGCTCAGAGAGAGTTTGAGAAAGTGTGCCTATTGAAGAAATGTTTATATGGTTTAAAACAATATCCTAAAGCATGGTCCGGACGGTTTGGTTCAGTTGTGAAGAAATTTGGTCTCAAGTAATGTGGAGTAGACCATTTGGTGTTCTATCAACACAAGATCTGTTAAAATTCTATTGATTATATATGTTGATGATATTGTTATTACTAGTGATGATCAAAATGGAATTCATAAATTGAAGGAATTCCTGCGACAACAATTTTTAAGAAAAGATCTTGGTCTATTGAAGGCTTTTTTTTTTTTTTTGGGGATCAAAGTTGCAAGATCTAAAGATGGTATTTGTCTCTCGCAACACAAGTATGTTCTTGATCTATACTAGAAGAAGCTAACTTGTTGGGATGTAAAATGGTAGATTCTCCAATGAATCCCAAGGTCAAACTTGATGCATACCAGGGAGAACTCTTGAAAGATCTAGGAAATTACATGAGTTTGATTGGGAAATTAAACTATCTTACAATTACTAAGCCCAGCATTTCATTCAGTACAAGTGTGTTGAGTCAATTTATGCCATCCCCTTGGACCAGCCATTGGAATGTGGCTATTCGAATCATGAAATACCTCAAGTGCAATCTTGACAAAGGACTCATATATAAGAACCATAGGCATTGTTCAATTCAGGCCTATAGTGATGCGAATTGGGCAAGTTCTAAGACTGATCGATGCTCTACTATAGGGTATTGCGTTTTTGTTGGTGGCAATCTAATTTCATGGAAAAGCAAAAAGCAAGCAGTGGTTTCTTGTTCAAGTGTGTAGAACTAGAATATAGATCCACGGCATATACAACTCAAGAACTTGTCTAGGTAAAACATATGCTGTAAGAACTTAAATTTCAACTAACACAACCTATGGAGCTATTGTGTGATAATCAAGCAGCCATTTACATTACTTCAAATCCAGTTTTCAAGAAAAGACAAAGCATATTGAGGTAGACTATCACTTTGTTAGAGAGAAGGTGCAACAAAGTGTGATAAAAACCACTCATGTGAAGTTTGAGGACAAGTTAGTTGATCTATTTACCAAGTCTTTGGTTGGAGGTCGTGTAGCACAACTGTATAATAAGCTTGGAGCTCATGATATATGCTCCAACTTGAGGGGGAGTGTCAGGGATTATGATTTGACTATCTTCAAGGATTACTATTGTGATTTGATTGAATATCTTTAGAGATTATAATTGTAACTTACCCTATATGAAAAAGATGATCTAGTATATAAAGAGAGTGAGAGCTACTGATTTTTGCAAGCTCTTCCCATCCCCTTTCTTAATTCACATAAGACATGAAAAGATCAAAAAAAAAAAAAAAAAAAAAACAAGCATCAAATGCAATTTATAATTTCCAGAATATGAAAGATTCTACAAATAATAAGGTTATACACGCAAGCATCACAACCACTCAAAAAAAGATGTAAGCTTCCCTAGTATTAAAATTTCTTGATTTACTCATGTAAAGATAGCAATTAACCTGCTTACTATGATCCTTGTCAGATAATTATCTATTCAATAAAGATCATTATAATATAGAAAGCATACATACATCATGAAGCGTAGGGCACAGACGGGTAGCCTCATCATATTTTTTACAAGCCTCTTCAAGCAAAGCATCTTTAGATGGTGAAGTAGAATCTGCACTCACATTGTCTGCACTTTCCTGCAGTCCATGTAAAAGCATAATAAGAACAGAGAACTTCCACCTACATGAAATGCAAAAAAAAAAATTGCAATGGCTGAAAGTGGAGTTAGAGATGCAGGTTCTATTATTCTATTAAGCAAATTACAAATGTAGATTATGCATAAAAATAATTTGTTATTTTTGTAAGAGTAAAGGAAAATTTTCAGACCTGAAGCACCAATGCCCAATTGTATAACGCATCATAATCGTCTGGGTTCCTCTCTATTGCACTAGCATATCTACAAAATACAACAGAATGATCATTACGATATTTCTAAATCTTGAGTTAAACATGTGAAGGTAGAAATGACCTTGTAGCAGCAAAAGTAAGAACTCGTTGACGAGATCGAGCCTCTTCATCAATACCAGTAACGCTATTGATCAGTTGCATGGCAGCATTACTCTCTACTTGGTGTTGCTGCGTGCTTTCTGGACTGAAAAATTAGTTTGAAAAGAGCACAAAGTTGAAATTCAACCAAAGATCTATCAACACAGAGGTAGCCGAAATCTAACAAATCGTCGTCAACGCTAAACACCCGTGAGATTTCTTTTAAGCTAAATTCAATAAAAGTACCTTAAAAGAAAATAAAATAAAATAAAACCTGTAATGGGTAGCGGTACCATCGGCTTCGTCGCTTTTCAATTCGCTAAGCAATTCTCTCATTGTGAAAGTCTTGTTGCCTTTTTCCTTGCTCATATCAGCTCCGTTTGATGTCGTTCCATTACGCTCCTCCTCCTTGAGATCTCCATCTCCATTACCCGTAATCGTTGCCGTCGTCGGCTCTGAATTTGAATCTTGTGAAGCTGTTGGCAGAGCTTGTTTTGGCTCCACTCCGTTTTGTAAATCGTCTTCTCCAGGGGTTGTCGCCATTGTTGTTGTCGTAGTTGGTACCTTCTGAAATCAGAAAAGCTATGCCAAGATCTAATTAGCAGACAGAATGAGGGAGGGAGAGAGAGAGTGAAGAAGAATGGTAAAGAAACGGGTTGCGGGTTCTAGCCCGTCTTCCTAGTTTTTTGGGCCTAACGATGACTTTAATATTCACTGTCCAACTTGACCCACTTTCCGGTTTTTAACGCATGGATTTTGTTTATCGTTTCTGTGTTTTCCTCGATGTTGTTACTAGTTACTTTCTAAAGTCACTCCAATTTGGTTAGATGTCACTTTGCATCTTTCTTAATTCTCGCTCGGCAAACAGTACACATTTGAAGGAATGTTTAGTTATAGGCGTATCAATATAAATCAACATTAAGTATTCTTTTATATTTTGTATTAAACTTTTGATGTGTATGAGATATATAAGTAAAGTTTGTTCAAACATTGTTGGATTCATTAATGAAATAAGATTGCGTTTCGCTTATGACCTTCCAAGCAATACATTGCATTTTCAAGTCATTTATAGGGGTAAAAATTGGTGTCTTAATTTAAGGGAAAAATTTGGATTGATTTAGGCTGAATTAGATAAAGTTGTCTTCATGAAAATTGTAGCTTATCTTTCCAATGATATATAATATGAAATTTTTAGATATCGGAGTTGAAAGTTATGATCATTTTAAATTAGTGATGTGGCATAGGATGTTTATGCGGGACAGTTTCGGTTGCGATCGCACTAGGCACTCTCGCGATCGCACTAGGCTCTCTTGTGATCGCACTAGGCCCTCTCGCGACCACACCGTCATTCCTCGCGATCGCACCCTCATCCTCGTGATTGCACCCAAAGGGTTTTCTAACTCTCAACATGTTTGCAATGACGAGAGAGGACACAGAAACTACTTCAGAAGTTGTGACTGGTATGATTAAATTGCTTAATAATGATATCATTGTTTTGATTGATTCGAGTTCTACCAATTCCTTTGTTTCATCGGGTAGAATTGTGTATAGTAGAAATTTGAGCCCATTGGATATTCCTTTGATGGTTAATACTTCAATTGGCCAATATATTATTATTAATCAAGTTTATAGAGATTGTGAGATATGTATTGGCGAAGAAAAATTAGTGGTTAATTTAATGCCATTGAAAATGGGAAGACTAGATGTAATTTTAGGTATGGACATATTAGAAAGGTATAAAGCCCATTTAGATTGAAAACGGAAGATAGTAGAGTTTGAGTTGGATGATAGTAGAAAGGTGGCGTTTATAAGAGACAAAAAAGTAAACCCATCGAGGATTGTTTAAGCTCTGATAGCAAAGAAAATGATGAAGAAAGGGAGTGAAGCATTTTTGGCCTATGTTGGTAGACACGAAGGAAGATGAAGGGAGGTTAGAAGAAATTCCTGTGGTCATGAAATTCTCATATGTTTTTCCTGAGGAATTACTAGGACTACCACCACTTAAGAAAATTGAATTTCTCATTGAGCTTCTTCTGGGTACTGCACTGATATCAATTCTTCCTTATAGAATGACTCCGAAAAAATTGAAAGAACTTAAAGAGCAATTGGAAGAGTTATTGGAGAAACAGTACATTAGGCTGAGTTCTTTACCTTGGGGAGCTCCGGTTCATTTTGTGAAGAAGAAAAATGGATCGTTGAGAATGTATGTAGATTATCGAAAGCTCAATCATGTCACTATCAAGAATAGATATCCACTTCCACGCATAGATGGTTTGTTTGACCGATTGCAAGGGACAAAAGTCTTCTCCAAGATAGACTTGAGATCGCGTTATCATCAGTTGAGGATAAAAGAATTTGATTTGTCAAAGACAGCTTTTAGAATATGGTATGGGCATTTTAAGCTTTTAGTTATGTCCTTCGGATTGACGAATGCTTCTACAGCTTTCATAGACTTAATGAATAGAGTCTTTAAGTCTTTCTTAGACTAATTTATCATTGTCTTTATTGATGATATTTTGGTTACTCCAAGAGTGACAAGGAGCATGAAGAGCATTTAAGGATTTCCTTAGAGACATTGAGAAAGAACGAGTTGTATGTCAAATTCGATAAATGTGAATTCTAGCTAAGAAAAGTGATGTTTCTTGGGCATATTATTTCGAAGCAAGGAATATATGCGGATCCAAAGAAAATAGAAGTTATGGTGAAATGGGAAACATCTAGCAGAAGTGAGGAGTTTCATAGGCTTAGCTAGGTATTATAGGAGGTAATAAAGTGATTGCTTATGCTTCTAGGCAATTGAAACCTTATGAGATGAATTATCCTATATATGTCACTACAAAGGTATTTATAGACCACAAGAGTCTTAAGTATATGATGAGCCAAAAAGAGTTAAATTTGAGACAAAGAAGGTGGTTCAAATTATTGAAAGATTATAATTTGATGATAGATTATCATCTTGGGAAAGCTAATATAGTAGCGGATGCATTGAGTAGAAAATCTATTATGGCACACGTGAAGACGGTGTATCTTCCTTTGTTGAAGGAATTAGTCAGACTTAAGGTAACATTGAAGCAAGTTGAATCTAGGTGTATATTGGCTAACTTTAGGGTAAGGCCAGTGTTGAATGAGAAGATTAAGGAATTACAAGAACAAGATAAGTACTTCAGGAGGCTCAGAGAAGAGATTAAAAATGGTAAACCTTCTGAAATAGAGGTAAGGGAAGATATATTGATGGTGGTAAGTAACAAACTATATATTCCTGATATACAAGAGTTAAAAGACGAGATTCTTGATGAGGCACATAATGCTCCTTATGCAATGCACCCGGGAGAGTAGGAGAATGTATAGAGATTTGAAAGAACACTTTTGGTAGAAAGAAATGAAGAAAAAAGTTACAGAATATGTTAAAAGATGCTTAGTGTGCCAGTAAGTTAAGGTTGAAAACTAGGCTCCTTCAGGAAAGCTTAAATCTTTGTCTATTTCGGAATGTAAATGGGAGAAGATTACAATGGATTTCTTGATGGGATTGCCGAAGACTAACAAGAAACATAATGCAATATGGGTGATTATTAATAAGCTAACTAAGTCTACGCATTTCTTGCCAATTAAATAGACGAATTCTTTGAATGCTTTAGCTAAGAAGTACGTAGATGAAACAATCAGACTATATGGGATACCAAGCTTTATAATTTCGGATAGAAATCCTAGGTTCATCTCCAGATTCTGGGAAAGCTTACATGATTTTTTGGCAACTAAGTTGCATTTTAGTACAGCTTTCTATCCACAGACTGATGGTATATCGGAGAGAAAAATACAAACATTGGAGGCAATGTTAGGCTCATGTGCTATAGATTTCAAAGGCTCATGGCATGACCATTTGCCTTTGACTGAATTTTCTTATAATAGTTCCCATCAGATGGCACCTTATAAAGTTTTGTATGGTTGAAAGTACAAAACTCCTATTTGTTGGGATGAGGAAGGTGAAAAGAGACTTTTGGGAGTTGAGTTGGTACAAGTTATAGTTGATAAGATTAAATTAGTGAAATAGAGACTCAAAGCAGCTTAAGATAGAATGAAGAGTTATACGGATGAACATAGAAAAGAGATGGAATTAAAGTTGGAGACAAAGTGTTTCTTAAATCTTCTCCATGGATGGGAGTCTTGAGATTTGGTAAGAAGGGCAAGCTTAGTCCAAGATATATAGGCCCTTATGAGATCATTGAGAAGATTGGGCCTTTAGCTTATAAGTTAGTTTTGCCACCGGAGTTGTCTAAGATTCACAATGTCTTCTATGTATCGATGTTAAGAAAGTATTGATCCGATCCTTTGCACATAGTCCAACCTTCAGAGGTTCAGTTAATAGAGGATTTGACTTATGAAGAACAACTAGTGGAGATTCTATATTCGAAGGAAAAGGTCTTTAGAAACATGACAGTGAAGTTGATTAAAGTCTTATGGAAGAACCATTCTACGGAAGAGGTCACGTGGGAGCCTTTGGAAGCAATAAGGTAGAAGTACCCACACCTTTTCAATGCCTCATTTAAGAATTTCGAGGACGAAATTCTTTAAGGAGGGGAGAATTATTGGACCCCAAATTTTTATTATTATTATTGATTTAATTGTTTCATTATTTTTAGAATTGAGTTCATTATTTTAGGGAGTTTAAGTAGAAATTTGAATTTAAAATGGAGTGTTAGAATGAAATTAGTGTATGGTTAAGGTATTAGATTTAAATGGACTTAAGGAGCTAAAGGACATAAGGGCAAAATTGAGAGAACTAAACAAGTGAGGGGTAATTTTGGAAAGACGCTAAAAAAATGTGATCTTGAAATAAATGAAGAAGAGAAGAACATTATGGAAGAGAGAAAAAGAGAAGAAAACATAGAGAAAGAAGAAAAGAAAAAGAAATCGTGGGAGAAGCTAAGAAAGAGAGAAAATCATAGAGAAAGAAGAAGAAAGAAGAAGATTTAGGTTAAGTTTAAGGTAAGTTCATCTTTCTTTCTTAATTAGGTAGGGAAAGAAGTAGAGAATGAGTTTGTGTTGGAGGAAGATGAGACCCATTTTTTATTTTCGTGGATTTTGAATTAGGGTTTTGGTTTTACTAGCTTAGATAAACTATGAGTAGGTTAAATTTAATTCCATTTTGTTAGTTATTTTGTTTATGTGATTATTGAAGTTTATGGATTTTCGTTGGAATATTGTTTGAATAGAAATTGGTTTATTTGAAGAGAATCAAGAAAACCCTACCTAAGATCAAAAGGAAGGGCAAATTTGAGCTCGGGAAATTTCAGGCAAACAGATGGGTAATATATTTATAGTTGTTATGTCGGGCAAATGTTCTACTTGTGTATTTATACTTAAATTGCTTGAACTTAAATTGTTGTGAGAATTTGAAAATACATGATGAATTATGACCATGTTATACCTTGAAAAAGTTATGACATTTTGAATTGAATGAAAAGAAAAAAAATCATGAAAATATGAGAATATGATGAAATGAATTGAGCATGAATATGTGTTTTTGTTTAGGCAAGAGTGAAACCATTTCATTCGTCATGTGTACGTTGACAAGAGCCTTCCCTCGATTGCCCGCTTATGGCTTATAAGCTCCGAAAAATGGACACATTTCATTCATGGTATAAACTTCAGCTTCTCTATTTCGTTCTATGAAACCCTCGAACCATTTGTTTGTGCATTACATTTGATTTGTTGAATATGATGAATAATTGAGTGTTGTGCATAGATGGTTGGATATATGATATTTTATATGTGATAAAATGCCTAACTTTGAGTTTTGGAACTAGAATTAAGAATGCTTGAATTGCTAGATGTATATATATGCTTGATTGTGTGACTTTTTTCCAATGGCTATAAATATATTAGCTATTGAGCGTTATAGCTCAAACCAATATTTTTCCACTCCTCAGGTGTAGAATGAGAAGGTTAGCGATCTTTGCAAGGCTTTTGGAAACTCTAAGATAGTTAGAGATCTTTTGTACTAAGTGAACATTTTAGATAGCTTTATAGGCATATCAACATTGAGCATCCTTTCGTATTTTGTATTAAGCTTTTGATGTGTATGAGATATGTAAGTAACGCTTGTTCAAACATTGTTGGATTCATTAATGAAATATGATTGCATGTTTATGACCTTCTAAGTAGCACATTGCATTTTTAAGTCATTCATAGGGGTAAAAATTGGTGTTCTATCTTCAGGGGAAAAATGGATTGATGTAGGCTAATTAGACAAAGTTTCTTCATGAAAGTTGTAGCTTATCTTTCTAGCTTTCCAATGATATAGTATGAAATTTTTGGATATCAGAATTGAAAGTTATGATCGTTTTAAGTTAGCGATGCGGTACAGGATGTTTATGTGGGACAGCTTCGGTCACGATTTCACCAGGCACTATCATGATCACACGAGGCCCTCTCATGATCACACCAGCACTCCTCGCGATCGCACCTTATTGCTCATGATCGCGCTGTCATTCCTTGCGATTGCACCCTTGTCCTTGCGATCGCACCTGAAGGGTTTTCTAACTTTGAACATGTTTGACTCTTTTGGCCATAACTTTGTCATCCGATCTCTAAATGACCTGATTCTTAAAGCAACAAATTCCTAACACATTTCTCTATCTCTCTAAAAAAATGTATAGTCTTTGGTGCTGATTTGAAAAATATCTATGGAAAGAAAGTGAGGGAATTGGTTGGAAGAGCATGAATTGGTTATTTTATTGAATATACTTAGGTATTTTGATCATATCTTGAGCTGTAGAGCTCTAAATGAGATGATTCTTGTTTCAATGTAAACTAGTTATAGGTCTACAATTGTTTCGAAGAAGTCTACTTGAAATTCTGGTGACTGACTGGTGTGAGCATTCCACCTTGTGGGATGCATGTTTAGATGTCACTTAGGACATCAGGCACGTGTCTTACGAGGAAACAGGGCCCAACACTTATGGTATCAGGATATGAACATAAAACCGATGATCACCAATGAGGGTTCATTGAAAGAACCCTACAAGGTAATATGCTCACATTTTATGACTTTGAATGTTGGACACCGAAAATAGAGTCCAGCATCTTTTGTGCCAAACCAATTTTTACCAAGGAATAAGAGGATTGGGAGGTCTCAAAATAGTATAGGCCGAAGCATTTGTGTAGACTCTAGAGGAGCTAGCCAGCCAATCCAATCTGTCAGGTCAAGATTTCACTGGTTGGTATAACAAAGAATCAAGGGTGTCGATGGTCTCATTTGTAGCCTCCTGCTAGGTCCAAACATTATTCCTGATAACATCAGAAACTTTTACATTTATAGGCAATTACAATCCATTGATCAATCAAAGGGTCGAAAGATTCATAAGGATGCCTCTAGGATGCCAAGGATCCTGCCATAAAAAAGTAAAAACCCTATTTTCTATCTTAAATATGAAATGGTTCCAAATAAGGTCCCTAACTTGTAACAGCTTCCTCTAACTCCAAGAACTATTATTACTAGGTTTAACACTCCAGAAATGTTTACGTCTAAGAATAATAATATGCACCCACTTGACCCATAACACTTTATATCATTAAACAAAAACCAAATTCTTTTTCCTAGAAGAACATTATTCCATGTAGATAAATGTTTAATGCCTAAACCACTCTCTCTTTTAAGTCTACAGAGATAACTCCATTTAACCTTAGTATAAGAATTTGACGCAATACTACCAGACCACAAAAAATTCCTTAATTTAGTCTCAATATCTTTGATAATGGAAGAGGGAAGAATGAAACAAATAAATCAATACAACTTGAAAAGTAGAGAGAACAAAGATAATCAATTGCAATCTACCAGCATAGGAAAGAGTTATATGGGT
Organism: Erythroxylum williamsii; assembly: GCA_027564335.1. Taxonomy (NCBI): domain Eukaryota; kingdom Viridiplantae; phylum Streptophyta; class Magnoliopsida; order Malpighiales; family Erythroxylaceae; genus Erythroxylum; species Erythroxylum williamsii. Next base: position 46,914,232 of record JANITW010000236.1, on the reverse strand, counting down.
CCATTTATTAACCCTAGCATCAATTTTATCCAATAGATGCATGCAATCTCTCCTTTGGAATGTATTTAATAAATGGAGTGTGATTTAATTGAAGGAAATCAAGAAAACCCCACTCAAGACAAAGAGGAAGGGCAACCTTGAATTCGGATTCCGACGTTAGGTGGGTAACATTTTTATGGTTGTTGTGTGATGGGCAAATGCCCTATGTGTGTAATCTTTGCTTAAATTGTGTATATGTTGAGTGTGTGATGAAATAGATGTATTTCCTTTGATATGAAGGAAAGGTATGAGACTATGATGATTTGGTAAAATGAAAGAAGCATAAAATGCCATTTTCGCGTTTGAATATTTGAGCATAAATTGGTTGTGATTGGGCAAGAGAGAACCCGTTTCGATAGTCTCGTGCACGATGACCCATAGCCTTCTCCCGGCTGCCCGCTTGAGGCCACGAGATCCTGAGAAATCGGACTCGTTGTGTTACGGTGTAAACCGTTGTGTTTAAGGAACTCTCGAGCCAATTGTGTGCATTTCATCATTTTAGTGTTTATGATGCATAATATGTGCTTTAATTGATAGAAGATTCCATATTATGCTTTATGTGATGATTTTGGTTAATTTATGATTTATGGGATGAAGTTGAGTTATTTGTGCTTTACATGATAGATTGCTAATGTTTCGGATTCTCTATGTGTTGTATGGCTCATTACTCGATGGCTATAAAGGTGTTAGCCACTGAGTCGTGTTTTGCTCAGCCCATTCTCCCTCCTCAGGTGCAAATTGGTAGATAGGAGTTGTTAGAATTAAGTGCAGGTGCTGTCTAAATGACAGACTTTAGCAGAGAGCTTTGAGTCCACTTTTGACCTTTATAGAGTTGGAAATTGGATCGGTGATCTTCAGGAAAGTTGTAGAGCGTTCTTTTACCTTTCCATAGACACCAAGTTTGCTAAATTTGGAGTTCTAGGTGGAAAGTTATGGTGTTTACAAGTTATGGTACTGTTTAGGAGGAGCTAGTCGATCGGTCTTGGAGTAAATTTTTGATTCCTTTAGTATCTGAGCTTACCTTTGACTCTGGGCGGGCGAGGCGCCCAGGCGCTCGCGGGCCGAGCGCCAGGCACTCGTCTTTGGGGTCGGTTCTTGGCCAACCGACCCCTCTTCCTTCTTTTGGCCATAAATGTTTGCACAGACCTCCGATCAATCTCATTTTTGAAGCGATAGACTCCTAAGAAAATTTTCTATCTTTTTATACCTGATTGGTCGGTATTGCTTTTAAATTGTAAAAAGTGGATTGGAACAAATTGTGATGGTCGGTCGATAAAGTCTGAATATACTTCAATGATTTGGAAATATCTTGAGCTATAGAGCTCCGATCAGGTCGATTCTTATTTTAAATTAAACTAGAGACTTAAATATGCAAGTTTTATGAAGGAACCGATCGGCAATTTTGTAACATCCCACCTCCGACAGGAAGGTTAAAATCGTAAATTTGGCATAAGATGAGATGGATTGGAATGACTGAGGACTGTTCATGCATAATAGGATTGGAACACAGTATCATTTATGTACATGAAATTACTGTACATGCATACATGACATTCCCAATTTTTGTGCCTAATGCAATTTTATTGTGATTAACGTGGTTACTGTGTTTGAAAAATTATTTTGACTGATCCAGAGTTTGTTTTATATTTTAAGGAATTTTTAGGAATTTTTCCGGAGAAAATTCCTGGACCGGACAAATCGTCAAGTGGCGAACCGGTTGATTTTCGGTAGCAAAAATTTCTATCCAATGGCAGTACAATTTTGGGTATATTATCTTGGGATTGAAATGAGGGCCATTGGAATTGATTGGGTCAAATTTCATTAGGGTTTCTTAAGAAATCCTATTACATGT
>JANITW010000236.1:46892121-46912241 GCA_027564335.1 Erythroxylum williamsii | reverse complement strand
TTTAACCTATCTAACTTTACCCATAACCTTTCTAAGCTCTTTAAACTAAAACCTACCTAAATAAATCAAAGAAAATTTGAAATCCCTTACCTTAAGGAAACCCACGAATTTGCTCTTTTTGTTCTAATGGAAGTTTAAACTCTTCCTTTTCCACTTCCTTCTTGCATAAAACTCTTAAACCCTCCTTTTTCAAGCATAAAAGCCTAAGCTCTTACTTCTCTTCTTCTTCTTCTTCTTCAATCGAAGTCTCCCTCTCTTTTCTGTTCTAAGTTTCGAAATCCTCCCTTCTCTTGATAGTTTCGGTGGTTCCTTTAATAACTTAGGGCATTTATTTCTAACTTATAACCTAAGCCCTCAAAACGTGGTAGTTTCAATAAACTCTTCTTTTCCTTGCTAATTTCGTGGCCTCCTTCATGTCATACGGCTACTTCATTCCTTACTTCATTTCTTCTTGTTTTAATCCTTTCCTTCTTCATTTAATAACATTTAAAAAGGGCTAAAAGCCCATCTCCTAAGCCTTAAGCCTTAATACCATATACAAACTTCCTAATTGGTCCTACACCATCTTATTATATTTTAATTCTAACAACTTATTAAAGATCTAATTTTAACTAGATACTTCTAATTAATTTCCATTAACTAAGTACTAAAAATTCCAAATTATTCTAACTTAAAGAAATTATCAATCTAAACCTCAAAATAAATCAAATATGCTTAATGCAAATCGGGGCCCAACACCATTGTAGGCGCACGAACACAAGATCTACAAGGAGTGTGAGCAAAGTAAATGATACATAAGTTTTTGACATCATCAAACAAAAGAGGGAGATTAAAAAAGTGGCATGCTAGTAAGCGATAGAAAGAAAAATGGTGGAGGAACAGAATCATGGAAAATACCAAAGAACTCTTATGGACTTTATGAGGCCATGGTTTAATGCAAATTAACAAGGAATAATAAGACCTTTATTACAAACCAACACATTTGTAATCAATCCAACACTGCTAAATATGTTGCAAACCAACGTCCAGTTTATGTACTAGTTAATAAAGATTGTAATGCTCATTTGCAAGGCAAGATTGAACTTTCTTAATTTAGAGAAAGTCACAACATAGGAGTAGTTAGAAAAAGCCTTTATGGCTAAATACTTCCCCTTAATAAAGACCACTATACTCACAAAGGAAATCTCAAATTTCCAACAAAGTAGAAGGGATTCATTATATGAAGTATGAGAGCGATTTAAAGAGTTACAAAGGAGCTGCCGATATCATAACTTGCCAAAGGAGTTCCTTCTACAAACATTCTACAATAGTTTGAATCCACCCACACGAGTCACCATAGATGTAATAGTTGGTGGCTCTTTAGTAAGGAAAATGGTTGACGTAGCATATGATTTTTTAGAAGAGATGACAAATAAAATTTATCTCTGGACATAAAAAAGAAGTAAAACGCAACCAACCTTTAGAGATTTAAAAAAAAAAGATAACTTGCTTTGGATTTAATAACAACATCACAGGTTGAAGTGGAAAAATTAGTTAAACAATTACAAAGCCTAAAAGCCAATTTTTCCAACCCATTTAAGGCAGTTATGGATGCAAACTATGTAGAGAAGAAAATCATGTCTTAGTTGTTTATTTCATAGTGGAAACTAACAACATAGAGTAGCTCAACTTCATGGGAGCATACTATGGTTAGGGGGTAATAATCCCTATTCTAATACTTACAATCTTGAGTGAAAAAACCACCTAATCTTTTCTTGGTTTAACAATGTAGGAAACCTAATGAGAGCATAAGGCCTATTAAGATTTTAGCAAGACAGGCTCAATTCTTTGGAATCAAAGATGAATAAGCTAATGGATGTTTTGAATTCCAAATTCACAAGCCAATATGAGAACCAAAAAGAGGATGAAAGCTAAATTTGAACAAATTATGAAGAATCTTGCTTCTTCCATCCACAGTTGCTTCTAAGTGAGAGCAAGTTGGGAGAATCCTGCAAAGTAGAAGATCAAAGGGAATGTACAAGAAAAAAGAGACGAAAGAGGGAACTCCCTATATTCCTTCCCCTTTATATGCACCAAATATTCCATTTCCTCAAAGGTTATAGAAGAATCAAATGGATATGCAATTTGCAAAGTTTGTGGAGAAGTTAAAGAAATTACATCTTAGCTTATACTTTATGGAAGCTTTGGAGAGCATACCTAAGTGCATGAAGTTTCTCAAAGACAACTTATCAAATAGGCAAACTTGAAAGGATCAAACAGTTTCTTTAGATGAAAGTTATAGCTCTATAATTAGCAGCCATATGCCTTCAAAATTAAAGGACCCAAGGAGTTTCACTATACTTAATGTTATTTGTAATTTAAAATTTGCTAAATGTTTATATGACTTTGGTGCATGTATTAATTATATGCCTTTATACATTTTAAAGAAATTGGGATAGGGTATATGAAGCCAACATCAATGTTTATTCAGTTGGTAGATTAATTTATGAAGAAATCACTTTGCATGTTAAAGATTGTGCTACTAAAAGTGGACAAGTTTATTACTCATGTAGATTTTGTAGTGTTGGACTTTAAAGAGGATTGAATTTGTGCATTAATTCTTAATAGACCATTTATGAATATAGGAATAGCTTTGATGGATGTTTATAAAAAGGGAACTCATTCTTCAGATTGGTGATGACCAACTTGGAATTTAATATGAATAAAGTATTAAAGAATTTGAAGGGAAACATCTATGGCATGAAGACAGATATAATGGATGAGTATATGAAAGAGCAAGAGAAGAGCTACAAAGAAGAAATGAGTGTTAGGGAAGAAGAAGATAAAGGAAAATTAGGAAATGAGCACTTGAGTGATCCATTGAAGGTAGAGATCTTAGTGAGAATTAAGAAAGGGGAATAAGAAAAGAGAGCAGTGAAGACAATTAGAAAGCAAATGTGAGTCATGAAAGATAAAATTTTGCCATAAGGAGCATAAGTAGTTATGTGAAGATGCATAGGACCTTCATATTCAAAAGAGGAGTTGGTTAAAATAATTGAGTTGAAATGCAAGTTAGGGACCTTAAGCTTAGCTTGTTATGTATAGTTAGGTTTTTTGTAATTTCATTTTTGATAGTGTTTTGTTATTTGTATGTTTTATGTTTATTTTACAGTAGGTTTAATGATGGATGTTCATAATTTGAAGTGTGTCAAATGGTTAGGAAAAATATTCAGGAGGTTGCATGATAGCACGGTTGCATAACTACACAATTATAAAGGGACAACCAACTGACACGATTATGCACATTTTTTCGTAGCCTCTGGTAAAATCATAAAACCTATGCACAATTATGTTAGAGGGTGGTTTTTGCCACTTTCACGACTACATAAGGGGTTGTAAGATCAAGTATATTCCCTTTTTAACCCTCCAATACAAACCTTACCCTATTTAAACCACTTTTCTTCTTCATTCTCACATCTTTCTCTCTTTAAGTTAGCAAACCCTTTCTCAATTCTCTTATTTTCTCTCAAATTTCGCACAATTTTCACAAAGATTTTACTCTTTTCATTTACTTTTCTTCCATTTAAAGATTCCATACCTTCAAATCTAGTGTTTCTTAACTGGAAATCATCTTTTTATATTTTTTGTGCATTTTTGTGGCCTTTTCACTAGGATGGCACCAAGAGTTAATCATTGCAAGTTTGAACCAAAAGGGAAAAAAGGCATTCAAAAGTGGTGCACAACAATTGGAAACTAATTTTGGCACTCCTTTCTCTATATTCTCTCAAGAACGCATTCGAAAGTGTTGCACAAAATTTGGCAGCTAAATTTGGTTTGTCAAAATAATAAATTATTGAAAATAATATTGATTTCTATGCTACCGCGTATTGCACTAAATTGACTAGGTTGAATGCATATGAACCATATAATGTGCCAAATAATCTTATACAAGTTTGGAACATTTGTTTCTCCATTAATTTATGTGTCATACTATGTTTGCAAAAAGTTAAAGTAACAAACGATCCAAAAAGGATTTATTTTTACTTTAGTGCATGGATCATAAAATTAATATTTGTATAACAATTCATATTTTCATACAATAGTTATTTCACTTTTAAAAATTAGCTATTTAGGTATGGTTTATCTAATTACTACTTTGACTTAATTACATGATGTTGATTTGGATGGACTAACCCTTATTTTGCATAAAAGATTAAATCATACTTACTTTAGAAAGGCTGAGATCTTAGAGTCCCATGGAATGGAACTCTGCAATCCCAGCTCCAAATCAAAAAGTAAGAATAGGATAGGCTAGGTGAGCTTTAGTTCTACACCACCACAACAACACCAACAAGAATCCTTTAGTGGAGAGTCAGAAGATTAAAAAGAAGGTTGGAAGATGGAGCTCAATAAACTGGAAGAGAGTAACAAGCATCTTGAGGGTCATATGGTTGCTATAGAGAGATAATTTAAGGAGGTAGTATGACATCAGTACTACTAAACGAAGAATTTATTCAAGTTCCTTTCAGTGCAAGGTGTTTATGTGCCTTTTCCAATGCTGTCATCTCTACATTCTCCATGAGTACTCTTGGTTTTCCTTTCGATTTCTGTCCATTTTCATTGTTTTACTAGTTTGTGTTTACTTATATTTATGTCTTGTTTTCCACATTAAGGACAATGTGTTGTGATAGATAGATATTTGACTATATTTTTACATCTATCTTTGATGTATTTTGCTCGATATTTTATATTTTTATCGTATATTTGGTACTTAATTTGTTCTAAGTATGTTTACATAGTATAATTACCTTCATGGATTGAAAGAGAAGAATTTGGATAAAAACTCAGCATAAAACAAAGAATCAATGCAAAGAAGGGATGCACGACGGTGCATCTACCTGTGCACTTTCCCGAGGTCATACACTTTTACAATTTTTAGATAATTAGGTGATGTACGGTATGATGCATGGACGTGCACATGACTATGCATCGGGCAAAACCTTATAATTTAACATAAAAGGATATGAACAGAGGCTGAATAGGGGGTAGATGTGGGGAGGCAATTCCAGACATTGAACTCATTCTCTAGGTGCAATTTTGGTCTATAGAAGGGGAAAACACAAAGAAATCATCAAAAGATCCATCAAAATACAAGATCAAGCTTCTAAATCCTAAGAACATTCGACAGAAGACAATCAGGGATATTTAGAATTATGAACCCATTGATTTCGATTCTTATTTATGTTTATAAATGTTTGATTTTGTATTCGATCATGTGTAACTAAATGGTTAGTTAGTATTTAGGTTAGATGATCCTTACATTAATACTTTGCTATGATTTGATTCTTTTATTAACGCAATAGGTTTGATTGATTATTTCGATCCAATTACTTGTTTTATTTATGTTCTAGTAATTCAAAATATTAGACCATAATTTGATTTCACACTTAGCGATTAAGAAATCCTAGGTTGAATAGATTCACGGTAGTTGGAAGTAGTTGATTATAGCCCTGAAGATAGGATGACATCATTCTTCCAAATTAGGGTCAAACTTAATAGAGGGATCCATAAAATGATTACATAATCCTATAAAATTTAAACTGAGTATTTCAATTAGAAACTTTAAGATTAGTTGTTAGTAGACTCAAGGTTAACTACTAGCATACCATAGGAGTCTCCACTATCCAGTAAATCTATAAAATAATTGCATAATAAAAAAAGTCTCCACTATCTAATAAATCTATAAAATAATTACATAATAAAAAATCAATCTGTTAAGGGTTTAGGGGGATTCAAAACCTAGATACTAATTCTCGTTATCGATAATTACTTAGTACTTCCTTAATTCTTTGCTCAATTTTGTTACCTATTTTATTTTACTTGCCTTAGTTTTATTTTCTTTTCATTTAAAATCGAAAATCAATCTTTAACGTAGATAATAGGGGAAGGGTAATTACTAGTATTCATTGTCTTCATAAGATCGACTTATACTTGTTGGTTCTAGCTACAACTATACCATGTACTTATGGTTATTACAATATTGACTTACTCACAAAATAGGTTAATCAAGTTTTTGGCGCTATTGTTGGGACAATGATATTAGGAAAGTCTAGTCATTTTCATTTTCATTTTATTTTTATCTTTGTTTTTAAAATTTTCTTTTCTTTTAATTTTGTTTTTGTATTTATTTTGTTTTATTATATCTCACATTATTTTTTGGCTTGTTTATTCAATTTTTTTTAACTTTTCTACACTGATAGTATGTGGTGGTTTATTTTAGGAATTGAGATTTATCATCTTGACCATAATGTACAATGGAAGAATGGAGCAGACAATACTTTTGTGGAAGACGAGATATATTTTCACAATCTATATCAATACCATATAAAGGAGAGAGGTGTTATACATTTTTGAATGCTTAACTGATACCTAGGCCATCTCGTGACATTGCTGAGAGTTATCATAACAATCATGAATGTTAAACACATCATATATAGGGGAGCAGCTAAGCATGTACAATCAACCTAAAGGTACACCATACAGAAATAGCTACAATTCAGAGTGGAGCAACTCTTGCGCCTTTGGATGGAACAATTACACTACAACTAAATACTTATAGCTCCAAGTATCTCCAATTAACAAGCCAACTCTACAAGGTACGATGGCCGAATTTGTTCAAGAATCAATTATGAGGCATCAGGAAATAGATGCTTGTATACAAAATTTGGTGAATCGAATGGGCCAACTGGAGGCGATATTTTCTAACAAGATCTAAGGGAATGTGCCTAGTTCTACTAAAATAGACCCTAAAGAATATGAAATGACAATCACCCTCAGGAGTGGAAACTAGATTCTAGAAGAAGATGAAGAAGAGGGAGCAAGTATCAAAGATAAATTAATGGAATAAATTGTCAAACTTAAATCTAGCCAACGCAAATTCAAAGAAAGGGTTTCTTCAGCTTAATATCTTTAGAATAATGCATAATGTTATTTGAGTCTAGTAATGCAATAAAGTGAAGATAAGGCAAGGATTGGTTTTATAAATGGAGTGATATTCTAAGAAAAGTTTAGACGAAGAAGAAGTCTCCATCCAAAAAGAGAAAGTAAAAGAGTGGCAAAAGATAACTGAAGAAGAGGAGCCAGAAACCTTTGTCTAGGAAGAAGAAGAAGAAAAGTGGACAAAGATGGTTGATGAAGAACTAGTGGAGGAACTAAGTAAGGAAACTACCAACGAGGCTAATGACCTAGTTAAGCAGTTCTTTTATTGTTTGTTATTCTTTCTCTTATGGATTGATTATGATACCCAATGTTTAGTGTTTGGGTGTTGTGTAAGAATGATTGAATGCTTTATTTAATTATTTTTATGTAAGGACCCATTACTATAATCGAATACAATACATAATCATTGTTTTTTAATTCATTTATAGCAACTAATGATTCATAATCATTAGGGATAACATAACCTAGGTCAAATAATTCGATCTTGTGTGATTATTGCTTAGATTGGTCTATTTTTTCTTATTCATAAGGTGACTATTCGATTAAATCAAAATAGTGTCTCCTAAGCTATTTGATAGTTATGGTTAATTAACAAGCTCTTCTTAATTAACTATGACCTAAGGCAAAACCAAGATTAACAGAACTTGTTGTTATTTTGCAACCAGTAGTTCAAAGAGAGATGTGAAGACAAAAATTTAATGAAATATGTTTAATAAGGTGTAGACTGAGATTGAAACAAAGAATTGGACTCCTAACGAATTTAACACTTTAGAGCTTATTCTAGGTTTCTTGAAAGTTATAGTTAATCAATGAGAGCTCTTCTTGATTAACTATGATCTAAGGAAAAATTGGAATTAACTAAGCTTATTGTTAGTTCACGATCAATAGTCTTAAGAGAGGTGTAAAGAAGATAATTTAACGATATTTGTTAAATTATACTTAAGCCGAGATTAAACCAAAGAACCAAATTTCAACTAATTCATCAACTTTATCACATCGGTGCTATTTAATTTGATTTGTTTTTATAGATTCAATTTTACTTTGTCTTTTGATTTTTTTCAAATGAAAAACCCCCTGTTTTGCTTATACAGATAATTTAGGAAAGTAATTAGGATTAATTTCAGTGGGATCAACCTAGAATTATCGCTACCTATAGTTTTAGTCTTGTTACAACACACAACCACATGTAATTTTGCTCTTGTGATTGTCTAATGTGCAATATCTTTAGTGACTAGTGGTAGATAAAAGCCAGTGAGATTTTGAGCCTTATTAGACTAACTGATCCTTATCAGTCTCATTGTCTTTTGTTTATACGTAACCTTCATGACATATACATCCTAACTTTGCTTTGATTTTCTATTCAAGAGCACATTTTTTATCACATGCATTAACATGGAAATGATATAGGAATTCTTTATTTCATGAGCTACATTAGCCAAATAACCTACCTATTGATATGAATTTTCCTTTGTTAAACCCTCTTGAGCTTTCTTGGCCTTTCTTTTTGTATTAACCACATTACATGCTATTAAACTTAATCAAATGTCCTACCCAAGCCATAAAGTAAGTGGAACATTTGTCAATTGTTGATGATTGTCGATGTAGAAAAGTCTAAGTGTGGGGGAATGCATATATGTGGGTTGGTTACATTTCTTAGAAAATGTTATGTTATGAAATCCATTATTGGTGTATCTTCTTTCAATTTTTATATAAAAAAAGAAAGAAAAGAAAAGGCAAAAATAATAAAATATTTAAATTAAAAGATGAAGGAGAACATGCATATGTTTTGCAAAGTTAATTATGATTAATGTCCCCTTCTAAAGTTGTATGGAATGGGTGACTTAAGTATAATGCATATGAGGTAAATGTTGCTTTCAAGGGTCACTCCTTACAATTACAAATGATCAACTTTTGTGAGTGGTATATGTTTGATGTGGTTTATGGTGTGAGATCTTAACTTTATGCTAGGAAACATGGTTTTTGCGTTCATCATAGTTGATGTACATAATTGCAAGTGAATTTTAGTTTTTGCGTTGGATGATCATATTGAGTGTTTTCTTGTTTCACCAGCTTTGATAAATTTAAAGCTACTTTACCCAAATACATCCCACCATACCCTAGCCCACACTACAACCTTAAAAAGTCTTTTGATTTATGATTATTAATGTGACCCTTAGTGGTGGAGAAATGAAATGATTTGCAAAGTTGTGGAATGGCATAATCATGAATGGTATTTGAGTTCAACCAAAAATATATCTTATTTAAACACATTTTACAAGTCTACCTCTAAATTGCTTAGTTTCTAAAGGTGATAAATGTTGATTGATCATGAGAAGAAGTGTTGAATGTTGAATTTTTGCTATGGTTTTTGAAAATTATTCGTCTTTACTTATGGTTTTTGAAAGTTATTAGTCTTTACTTATGACTATATATTCCTGAGAAACATGGAAAATGAGTAAATGTTTTTGGGTATATGATTTTGATTATGATGTTTTACCCAATAACAATCAAAAGCTAAGTGAGGAGGAAATTGATACATGCTTAATTGATTATTTATTTATTCAATAACACTTATTGATAATGATATGAAAATGCTTAAGATACTCACTTTAGTTTATATTTGATTTTAGGTACAATTCAAAAGCTAAGAAACTAAAGTGAGTCGAAAGCACAATATTGGAGTCATTTTTCAAAGATTCACACTTACTTGTCTTTATAAAACAAGAAGAAGAAATATTACAGTAAGAAAAAAAAAGAAAATGGAAAGAAAATGAAGAAAATGTTGTCAATATGGCTCACGACCAAATAATTCACGTTACAGTCGTGTCTCACGCCCATAGAAAGATATGTCATAGGTTTGACACACCACTCATACATGTGACACACAAATCACCACCGTGAGCAGTTATGCATGGGTGTGATAGCCCATGTCACACCCGTGATACATTACCACCTCACTTTTTTTTAACCCTATGTTTTTAATATAAATGGGGAAGAGTGCAACGGCAAAAACATGTTTTTGTTTGGGAGAAATGATTAGGGGTTTTGGGAGACAATGAAAGGGGTGACAGAGGAGATCCTTTCGAGACCCATAGGGGGATAGACATTCTGATGCCAGTTCAGAGGCGACATCGATGCCAAAGAACCCAGTTAAGCATATCTTTTATTGTGTTTGTTATTCTTTCTCTCTATAAGGATTGATTATGTTATCCTATGCTTATGGATTTGGGTTTTCATGCATGAATGATCTTTATTCTCGTTATCGTTAGATTTTTTATGTTTAAAATCATTGCTAAAATGTCAATATAATTTGTAGTTATTATGTTAGGATTCGTTTGTGGCAACTAATGGTTTTTAATCATTAGGGATAACATAACTGAAGTTAAATTACCTGAGTTTGTATGGTTGTTGCCTTGATTAATATGTTTTCCAACTTATAATGTGACTATCCAATTAAATCTGGAGAGCTTGTTCTAGATTCTTCGATAGTTAGTTTTAATTAATGAGCTCTTCTTCATTAAACATGACCTAAGGGAAATCGGGGTTAAAAGAGCTTATTGTTAACCTACAATTAATATTTGCCTAGAGAGGTATAAGAAACAATAATTCAATGAAATATGTTTAATTGGGTGTAGGTAGAGAATGAATCGATGACTTGATCCCTAACAAATTCATCACTTTCATCATCTTTGAATGTTTTCTTTAATTTGTTTTTGTTAGTTTAGTTTCATTTTATTTTATTTTATTTTAACCTAAACCAAACCCCTTACAACCTAAACACGTATTCTTTTCATAATAAAAGCAAACCGAACACTTTATATGAGATTGACCTAGACTTACCATTGTTATAGTTGTAGGTTTAGTTATTTTGAGTACTATTACGACACGCTACGTCGAAAGCTAAAAGCTAATGAGAAAAAAAGGAAGCTTTTATGTAAGTGTGAGAGATGTAGATAGGGTTATTTTTGCTCATACACCTTTTTTCCTTATAATTTATAAACAAAATTGTTTTGCTCCTAATGAAATACTCAATGATTTACCTACTGAGGTTTAAAATATTTTGCAGGATTACAAGGATGTCTTCCTTGAGGAGATGTTAAAGGTGCTTCCACCCCTCAAAAGAATCAAGCATCAAATCGATTTCTTACTTGGTTCGAGCATTCCCCACTGACTAGTGTATTGAACCAACCCTTAGCAAACAAAAGAGCTTAAATGTCAAGTTGATGACCTCTTTGACAAAGATCCATTAGATTTGACGACGAATCCCTTTAAAAAAGCAGGAATGATATGGATTAAGGGGCTAGTGATGTGGCATCTCAAGCATGGTCGATGCTTCAAGTGTTTAAGGTCTTCAACTCAAATTTCACCTTCAACTTTGAAAAAAGATTCATTTATAGATATTGTTGGGCCTATGATCAGGGCTAGGACCGAAAGTATGCGAGGGGCTTTGAATAATTTAATTAGAGAAGCCCATTCTCAAGACCAAGTCCAAGTTACTTCAATTAAGGAGTCCAAAAAAGTCCACTTAATAAGTTTTGAGAAATTGGGCCAACCCAACTTGAAAAATAAGGCCCATGGTTGAATTTACTATTAGTAGTTTTCCTTCTTTGTAAGGGACAATTAATCAAATCCTATAAGGTCACTTGTTTCCTAAAAGTTAGTTTCCTAGTAGTTCTTGTTTTTTTACAATTTAGTTTCCTAGTAGCTCTTGTTTCCTACAAGTTAGTTTCCTAGTAGATCTTGTTTCCTAAAAGTTAGTTTCCTATTAGATCTTGTTTCTTAAAAGTTAGTTTCCTAGTAGGTTAAGTGATTATAGGTTTAAGTTAATTCCTTTTTCTTACTTTTCAATCAGCCCCTCTCCTATATATAGGTAGGTCTAGCTATCACTAGGGGACACAATTTTATGACATTATTTTGTGAGGTTTATCCTTAATATTATTCTTATTGAATAACTGGAATGCATTGCACGATTTTCATGCTTTGTGTGCAACTTATCTAATCGATTTTGTTTCATTAATTAGTGGTATCTTTATTTGTTGTTCTTCTTTCAATCTTGTTTCATGCAATTCATACTTTGCTTGAATTGGGTTATGCATGCTTTTAAGGGTTGAGTTACATACAAATCTCTTGAAATAAACTTTGCTAATCTCTTTTTATTCGAATATTCTTCTTGGTTGAAGATTAAGTGGTGAATCAAGAAAATTCTTAAGTAAGTTTTTTATATTCCGCAAATTTCATAGCAAATTGTATCTTTGAAGGTCCACACATTTATAGTGATTGTATATCTCCAAAATTTTCCCAATTCATCCACTCCGACCACCCTTTCTCTCGAATTAGTCTATAAAGGTAATTATCAACTAAAAAGATAGTTGAAGAAAAATATATACCAATAATACTGTAAAAATCTTAAATAACAAGAAAAACACATTAATTATGGGTATATAAATATAATCAATTTTTCATTTATCAAACATTTCCACACTTAAATCTTTTCTTGTCCTCAAGCAAATCATAATGTAAATCATCAAACTTACAAACATTCATCCCTTATTAACCTTAATCTATCCGTCTACACTCTAAATCATTATCTTATATCAATCAAATTAACATAGAATTAAATTCAAGTAATCTTAGAATTAACCTTCATAAGTCAATATCCATAGTAATAACATAGATAATCTTTTTGAAATCAAAAGCACAAATTTTTACACCCTAGCTAAGGATTCACTCAATACACTTAATGTGTTTAAGGTGGAAAGCGTAAAAACTCTTAAATCAATGCATAGAAGGATTCTTAACCATATGCTTGCATTAAATTCATATTTAGAAACAAAAGTCAAATGGTTTTGTTATAATAGGCTTAAATATATGTATGATAAGGATAACAAAAAGGGTGATAATATTGAAAGAAAGTTATATAAACATAATTACATGTAACTTAGTTCTTCATAATATAGGTCCTTCACACCATAGTTCCATCGGTACAATAATTTTAACAAAAAATTTATTTATTTTTTCATTATTATGTTCGCAATATATATTTTTATTTTTATTTTTATTTAAACATTCTTCATGCACCAAAAATCAAGAAATATTCGACATCTTTTAAAATTCTTCAATATAATCCAAGTTCAAACAATCAAGTAAATGTAAATCCTTTAGGGTTTCAAAATAATAGAAAGATTTTAAGAAAAAATAAGGTAAAGGCTAATAATGTGGTTATAATCAATGAAAGGCTAAGTCTTAAAAGTGGTTATGCTTAAGGGATCAAACATGGTAAGATAATAATCAAGGAAATAGGCTAAGCAAAAAGTTGAATCTAAATGCCTTTATCATTTTAGTGCTTCTAATTTAACAAATGTGATCTTATATGAATAATAAAAGTAAAATCTAGAATTATCTAACTACGCATGATAACATACATAAAAGAATAAAAGAGCCTTAAATAATGATGTATTTGCTCTTAGGTAAAAAAGCTCATAAAAAGGTCTTATGTGTAAATAACATGCAATTTCATTCAAATTATTTATCTCAATGATTACTAAAAATATAACAAATAAAAACAAGTCTATTCTAACTTTCATCATTTTACATACTAATTCAACTCGATACCCAACAATGATCTAAAGTATTTTGGACATATTTTAATGGAAAAGATTATAATAAGCTTAAGACATTTGAAATCCCTTCTTCGTACCTAAAATTGTGCATTGTCTCTAACGTACACAACTGAAGCACATAAAATTACAATAACAATAAAACACAAAAATTGAGAAAGGGTCTGAATTGATTCTTCCCTTACTCATAATATTTACAAGGTTTTGCATTTGATGAATAGTCTATTTGATATTAGTTACATCCATCCTTGAAAAAATATTTAAAAAAATATGTAAAGTAAAATAAAATAATAAATAAATAAAAAACATGGAAATATAAATAACATAACATAAAATAAAATAACGTTGTATTAATGTTCAAACAAAACAAAATAATAAGGAAAATAAAAATACACAAATAATAAAAGAAAAAAAATAAAGCATCCATTAGTCTTGTGGTGAATCAGGTATGTCCATTATCGGAGGATTCTCAAAACACAGAGCCTCAAACTATTGTAGAGTTGAAGACGACACAGCCTTTCTAGATGGTGGAGGCAGGATATATATCCTAAAATGTCCAGCCATCTACGTGAATACCTCCTCCATTCGTCTATAATATGTTTCTCTCCTCTCTATTTACTCTAGCAATGCCACTTATTATACTTGGATAGTTCACATAACACACGAGATGCACCCCCTATGTTTCTCCAATTAAGTTATCTTTAGTTGGTTCTAGTGTCTCGATGGTGCTTATGCCATAGGCATTCTTACATTAACCTCCTCTAGTTTTACGCCTCCCATCTAAAATGGTTGTGAGCTCAGTTGTGGTGGCTATTAATCTAGAATAAGGCAAGCACCATCTGCTCCCAATGTGACTGGCTCATCTAGAACTCCAAATAGGTGATAGATGTCTCATGTAGATCCTAGTCTACAAATTACATCGCTAGTAGCCTCCCGAAGATGGAAATCCTCTGTGCTAGGCTTGTCACATAAGGCTCGACGTGTATGGTCGTGACCTTCTTCTCTTCACTCTAACGCTAGATGAATTGGGAAAAGTCTTACCTCGGTGAATTGACATTCTCTTGCTCACGTTCCATAAATAAATGATGTCCTAAGTTCCTGACAACTCCAAAACTGTCACCCCAATGTATGACTCAGGATCCCCTGTAGGTATCTAAGTGCAGGGTGTTGAAGAGTTAATGTTTTGGATTTGTTAGGGTTGTACCCATCCTCCATGCTACTCGTACTTTAGAAGTGTTAAGGAGACATCCTATATGAAAATTCTATTCGTATTGCTACTTAGTCTTCTATCTCCATTAATTCTTGTTCGAGAAGACCCATCATTATGAAGAACTCTAAGTAACTCATCTGGACGGTCTCCCAAACATTTGGAACTGGATTATGCTTAACCGGTCCTTATCATAGTACCTTTTTTAAAGAAGAACATGAAAAGCACCTTAAGCGTAAGCTCCTAGTATGAGGGCTCCATGATCTTGAAGAAGCAAGATTATGCTCCAACGTTGATGAGTTCTCAAACATGCTTGACTAAATCAATCTATTCCAGTACCTCCCAATCAATGCTTCTATTGGTCTTGAACTTCTTATCTTTGAGCATTTGGTATTGCTCCTTGTATGCTTTGACATTAAATAATAACATATTTGGTGGCCCCAGTTGACAAACTAATTTTTCGCACTCTTGTGACTATTGAGCTCCAATTGGAGAATGCCCTTCTCCTCGTTGCCTTTTCCTCAATAACTTTTTTGCTCTTCATTGTCCCATCATTGTGCCTAAAACTTAAAGTAGGATAAGAAAATAACAGATAAAAGTGTAAAAAATAGATGTTCCCTACACTAGGTTTATATGCTTAATAAATCGTTAAATTGCGAAAACACACAATTAAAAGTAAAATTAAACACATAATAAAAGCAAAACAAATAATATAAAATAAATAAAAATAAAATAATTAGAAAATATCAAAAAGCCAAATTAAAATAATGGAAACTAACAAATGAATTTAATCTAATAATTCAATTACGAATTTAAATATAAAATTAAAAATAACGCACTAATCTAACAATTACCCAAAATTAACAAAATTGAACATCTAATTCATGAAAAATTCAAAATTGAAATGAAATTAAACTAGTAAAAAACTTCAATTAACTATAAAAACAACGAATTAATCCTAATTGCATACAAAATCATCACAATTCAACATTTAGTGAGCAAAATCGCATTCCCATTTCAAATTTCATCTAATTTGCATGCAATTCATCAATTTAATCTAACAAATCACATAGGTAAGGATAAAATTCAAATTTTAAACCAAAATCAAGCATAAAAGCATTGAAAATCACACTAAATCATAACAACCATAAACCAAGCATTTTTGGAGTGAAAACCCCCCAAATTAGCAAAATTCGAAAAAAAAAATCAAGCATAAAACAAGTGAAATTAATGAAAAAACTTACTTGGGTGTTGCAGTTTGAGCAGAAAAACACCAAATTAGGTGGGAAGTTGAGAGAAGATGAAGGTGGGATGCATAAAGAGAGAAGAGAATGAGAGAAAATGAAGAGAAAAGTTTAAACCTTTTTCGCTACTTACACAATTAGTTACACAACTGTGTAGCTGACCATGTAAGTTAAAAACTCATTAAAATTCAAAGGACAAGGAATTGTAAGTTTTCGTGGACTTACATGGTTATGTACATTGTTGCATAGCTGACTGTGAAAGTCTACATGAGCGTGTCTAATGAGTGTGTATCTCTCTATAAAGGTGTGTGAAATTTTTTTCAAAAATCTAGAATGTACACGATTGTTTTTGGAGACCATGAAAGTCTTTATGATTGCGTATGCCATAAAAAATAGTTGGAAAAACTTAAAAATTATTCACTCAAAGTTATGAAACTTTAACACACATGCCAAAGACATGATAAATATGCAAAATCAACTTAGGATGCTTTATGTCCTAAAATAAAACACTTCAAAAGTCAATAAAAGTCTATATTAACATAAAAATGGAAATAAAATAAAAGAAAAATGAAACTTATCATAATTCTTAGATTGCCTCCCAAGTAATATTTGTTTAATGTCTTTAGCTCGACGCACACTTCATGTTTACCATCAACCTAGGTCTATAATTAGTGGCTTGCTTTCACCAAGTTCTTCATATAGTGGTTTAATGGCTTGTGGAAGCCGTCTATACTTAACGTGACTACTAATGACTTATCAATAGTTTTCATATCTAGCTCCTCCTAGTCACCTTTGTCCACTCTTCTACTTTCTCTTCTTAGGAAGTGGCTTCCTTCTCTAATTCTATTTCAACTTCATTCATGACATTTTCGTTTGTCTCCTCTTCACTCTAGGGTATTAATAAGTTCAAATAATATGTTGCATCCAACTTAATATCTTCGAGTGAAGAAAATCTCTCTTAGAATCACAGTGATTAGCTGCACCTTTCCCAAGGTCTTCCATTAATATATCTATAAGAAGTTTTTCTTACTACTCTTGTTGTAAAGATTCTGCTGAAGTGTAATCGTTCGATGAATCGATGTAAAAGTTGCTCCACTTTGAATTATAAGCTTGCTCATATGGTTTATTCTGAGGCCAATTTTGCATATAGATGCTCCCATACATAGTTTGGTGCTTGACATTTATGATTGTGATTTTACTCTCACAAATGTCACAGTATAACATAGATATCAATTCAGCTTCTAGGTTACTTGAGAGATTCCCCATATTCCTTGTTGACATGCATTTGTAAGTTACCTAACTTGAACATCCAAGTTATGAAGAGAAGAGGAGTGGTTCTTCATTATTTGATCAAATTTAACTTCCATCCTCTTCTGACTTTTATCTTAGCTATCAAACTTGGAGTCTGGCATGTCTATTAACTTTTTTAACTTTGACTCCAAGGATCCAAGCCTATCTTGCTGGAAACCTTATGCTTTTATATTATTCTTGCATTGTTAGTCCAAGAATAATTTAGGTGGTTCTTCCATCCAAGATTATATGTGCTAAAGTAACTCACATCCATGTTATATTGCCTTCACTTGGTTGGAAGAGGAGGTATGCAAGTTGCTTAGTTGCTCTTTGTGATTTTTGTGTCCATTTACCTACAATTACACAAGAAAAGTACCAAACTTCTTAAATCAAAGTAACCTAAAATACAGTAGATGCTACAATAATCCTTGAAAATGGTGCCAAAAACTTATTGATATTTTTAAATAGAAAAGCTTTTAATACTGCTAGTATACAGATCATAGCTTATAATATAAAAGATATCATTCCCACAAGGATTATATAGTCACCCAACAATTCTTATAAACTTTGTTTAAAGTAAACAATAAGAAGATTAATTGAAAATTAAATTGAAATCAAAGAATTAATAAATAAACTATATACAACTATTTATTAGGTAGCAGTGAAATTAGATGATCAATTAATAATGAAAGCTAGGAATTACTTATATCCTTTTTTGTTTTCCCTTTACATTCTTTTGGTCATGGAGATGAGGATGCTCTAGTAGATGTGTAACATTACTAAAAGAGATAAGCTCAAGAATCTAATGGTAAGAGATAAATTAAAACTGGATGGTAGTAATGACAAATTGAGAGAGAAAAGGCTCAGATGGTTCAGACATGTTAAAAGGAGACACCCTGACGCTTTACTGAAAAGATGCAAGAAAATAATATTTAAAGACTGAAAGAGGATAAAAGGAAGGCCCAAAAAGAATTAGGGGGAAGTGATCAAGAATGATATGGATAAGTTAGATCTTACTAAGGATTTGGCCCACAGTATGAAAATTTCGTGTACTAGGATACATGTAAAAGTTCTCCTTTAAAGAGGGCATTCACGTTCTTGTTGGTTATATCAAATCTCATCCTTTGCATTTACTACATCATACTTACCACCTGGTTGGTTTAACTTAGTTTCCTACTTATCATTGTTAATGTAGTGACAGACCTAGAAGGTAGTTAGTTTCCTACTTAGCATTATTAATGTAGTGACAGACCTGGAAGGAGTTACTCCTATACGGGTCTTTTCTGGTATGTATTTTTATCTTACCATTTATTACCAATCATTGACATGTTCTATATGTACGTTATTTTGTATTGCTTTACCTTTTTAATTATTTATTTATATGTTCATTTTTTTGACATTTTTGTATTTAATTATTTTTATTACCTTTTTATGTTTATTTGATTTATTTATTTACTTATTTTATTTTTTTATATGCATGTCATCCATTTATAATTTTCCAGTGTTGTCATTACACATTATATGTGGGTCTATTGGAAACAGCCTATTTACTAGGTAGGGGTAAGGTCGCGTACTATCAGACTTCCCTAGACCCCACGCCTCAACAGGACTTCAAATGGATGTTGATGATTCATTCATACCTAATTCTAGATATCCTATAGATATGATTACCCTCTCTTGAGATCTAATCAATTAATCCTAATTAAAATAGATAAGAGTTGAGTTACAATCTCTCGATCTCTCAAAAATACTCATAACTACTTAATTAGATTTGAAGCAGCCCTACGGATAACTAATAAATAATTAAGATCTCTCTTCAATTACCATTAATTTGATGTTTATTGATCTATTATAGTACTAGCTCTCCCTATGCAATGCAACACAAGTGAATCAGTACAATCTATCAATCCAAATTGATTATAAAATGTTAAGCATCACAAGCATATTCATTAAATTCTAAGAATGTAAAATTCAACAAATAATTTAACAGTAATTCCTAAAAGAGGAATTTAACAATCCATAGATGTAAATAAATATCCAAATCTAATCTTCGTGAATATTTTACAATAACAAAGAAATAAGGAAATAGTTGAGATTGAAATCTGGAATTCTTCTATTCTTTTCCTTGGGCTGGAAATCTACTAACCTTTTTATGTTTCTTCTTCCCTTTTAGGTGTCTTTGATGACAAATAATTGCCTCTTTCTAAATTCAATTTTTCTCCCTTGATGTAGCCTTTATAATATCCTTATATAGTAATAAACCAAGGTTTCTATGATATACATGGGTACTTATATGATCATGTAGGTGACTGTGTATCTCTAAAAATACATAAATTCATGGCTTTATAGGTCATAGAGACTTATACATGGATGGTCGTGTAACTTCACATTGTTGGATCGCGTACGGTCCGAGTATTCACAATACACTGCGAAAAAAGACCATACAACAACATGAAGTATAATCGAAAATACCAAGGATGTACGAAAATACCTTATTGCCGTAGATAGGTTGCTTCTTTTTCATATTCCAAGACACTGCAAGCGCGAATGCCCTCTACCGGTATTCACACGAGTATGCACGATCCCGGTTGTGGTTATGGTGTGCTAGCACGTCCTGAAACTCTTCCCAAACGCCGCACGATTTTCCTCTCGGATGGTGGCTAGGGTTTCGTAACAATTGTGTCTGCTGCTTCAATGAGACCTAAGTTTCTCTATTTATAGAGAAACCCTAATCCCATTGAGGCCCCAATAAGTTTTGGCCCATTATATCTCATATAATAAAAG
>JANITW010000236.1:46846402-46859007 GCA_027564335.1 Erythroxylum williamsii | reverse complement strand
GTTGTTTATTTATATTGATGCCATGCGAGTGTTTAGTGATCGTTTGCGATCGTAGCACTTCCTTAGCGTGAGATATATGTCGGAACGACCCACGAGCGTCCCGGTGTGTACCCTACGGTAAGGGGGCGCTACATGATCGATGGGACAAGGACATCAACCATATGGTTTTGGTCTTAATCCCTAAAATCCTTTCCCCATCTAGGATGGCTCACTTCAGGTCGATTAGCCTTTGCACCATTATCTATAAGATTCTCTCCAAAATCCTGGTGAACTGCCTTAAAACTCAACTGGAGCATCTGGTGGCCGACACCCAATGTAGCTTCATTCTTGGTCGTCATATTACGGATAACATCATCATTGCTCAAGAGGTCATCCACATGATGCGTTAGAAATAGGGGAAGACTGGCTATTTAGATCTTAAGGTTGATTTAGAGAAAGCTTACAAAGGCTCAATTGGGAGTTTATCCACAACACGCTGTCAGACATTGGTTTCCTAACTACGCTTATTCGTATTATTATAAAGTGTGTGACAATGGTCACAATGCAAATCGATTGGTAAGGCTCTAAGTCTTCTCCGTTCCGTTCCTCTCGTGGTCTTCGCCAAGGCGACCCCCTCTCTATGTACCTTTTCATCCTGTGTATGGAATGATTAGGTCATCTCATTTCGAAAGAGGTGAGCCATGGCACTTGGAAACCGATCAAGATGGGTTCTGTCGATCCTCCCATCTCGCATTTGTTTTTCGTCGATGATTTGGTCCTCTTTGTCGAAGCCATTGATTCCCAGGTTCAGGTTATCACTAATACCCTGACAATCTTTTGTACGGCTTTAGGCCAAAAGGTCAACACTGACAAAACTAGGATTTTCTTTCCCAAAAATGTTACTTTTGGCGATGCTCGTTGACTTAGTTAGTTTTTAAATGTCACTTGTACGAACAACCTGGGGAAGTACCTTGGAGTTCCACTTATCCATGAACGTACCATGAAGCACACCTATCAGCATATAGTGGACACAGCTCACAAGAAACTCTCTAGATGGAAGGCCCAGACTTTGTTGCTAGCAGAGCGAGTTACCCATGCCCAATCGGTCCTCTTCGCTCTCCTTATTTTCACCATGCAGATGGTTAGACTCCCCCGACACCTCTGCGATGAGTTCGAGTGCCTCACACACATGTTCTTCTGGGGAGGTACTGAAGTCCACTGAAAAATTCACTTGGTCAAGTGGGAGGACG
Source organism: Erythroxylum williamsii (assembly GCA_027564335.1). NCBI lineage: Eukaryota > Viridiplantae > Streptophyta > Magnoliopsida > Malpighiales > Erythroxylaceae > Erythroxylum > Erythroxylum williamsii. Next base: position 46,857,778 of record JANITW010000236.1, on the reverse strand, counting down.
TTTGTAAACCCAAAAATGCAGGGGGTCTCGATTTAAAACGTCTCTGCACGACTAACAATGTCCTCTTGACCAAACTTAGTTTTGACTTGCTTACCAAACCCACCTCGTTATGGGTCAAAGTCTTACGTTCTAATTATCACCTCGATCCGGCTCATCTCTCACTTTCTCTTTACAGATCCAGGGCCTCCACTACCTGGAGGGGACTTTTGGTGATTTGGTAATATGTCTGCCAAGGCCATAGGTGGACGTTAGGAAATGGGCGGAACATCTTATTATGGTTGGACTCCTGGGTGCCGGATTAGGGTTCTTTGGCCTTCGTGGTCACTAGAATTCTATTTACAGGGTAGCTTGCTTGTTCCTTTGGAAATGGTGCAACAACACTATCTTTGAGGAGGACTTCACCTGGCCTGTCGATGGTTATAGGGCAATCTTGGCCTATGCTAACTAGATAGTCATAGCTAGTATCATGGAGGGGTGTGTGCATGGGGATCAGGGATTAGTTGTGGGCCACTTGGTGGGCTGGGCTAAACCCATGGAAGGCAGGGCCAAGCTCAATACCGATGGAGCAGTCACAAGTGGGGCCCACATTGCCACAGCTGGTGGGCTGATCAGGGATTGGCGAGGCCAGTGGTGCGGGGGCTTTCTGCATCATATTAGCCAGAGCTCCTCCCTTGCTGCAGAACTTTGGGGAGTCCACTCAAGTCTTACCTTGGCATGGAATTTGGGCTTCCGGAGAGTTATTCTTGCAGTGGATTCTGTGGAGGTCATAAATATCCTCTCCTTATCCTGGTTCCCGCCGACTGACTATTCTCTTTTGGTGACAGGTATTCGGAAGTTGTTGTGTCGAGCTTAGGATTTGAAGCTACAACATGTGCATCAGGAAGGCAATCACAGTACTGACAGTCTTGCTGCTCTTGTTGCTTACTCTAGTGTAACACCCCACTCCCGTAAGACCCGGACCCGACATCGATGGTGATATCTAAATCCGTGCCCTACGAGGGTAGGATGATACAACACTCAGTCAAAACACAGTACAAATTTTGTTTGGAAACAATCATACACTTACATAAATGTATGTCGCGGAAAACAATTTACATATCAAATCTGGTAGATACAATGACCACGAGGGTCCTCTTATAAAATACACAATAATATAAGCAAAGTTCTCACTCTAATGCAGACGCAACTGATCCCGCCTCTTCGATCACTCTACGATCACTATATACCCGTTACCTAACGGGGTATTCTTCTGAGTCCTAAAAAACAATTGCAAATTTTGAATGAGTTTTTGCAAACTCAATGAGTGATCATCATCGATGGTCCACTTACTCAAGTACATAATTCAATAATAACTTATGATCTCATTGTTTCTCTCTGATCTCATTTACAATTTTATCTTTATCTCATAATATATTTTTTTAAAAATTCCCCATTTTACACATTTACAGAAATCTATATTCATACGTCCCATTTTTCGATACATGAGTGTTTCACTCGCTTACTATTCACTTATCATTTGGCTGTGACCTAGTGCCTAAACTGTCCCATTGAAGGGCTCATTAAAATCTGTCCCTTATCCAATGCTGGATACAGGGCTCACTAAACGTTGAGCCTGAGGCTCTAAATTACTCATGAGCTTGAAGCTCATTTACGCACGTTGAGCTAATAGCTCTGATCGGTGGCGACTCTAGTCGGCAGCCATAATATCTCACACAACGCTAGACATATAACAATATATCATACATTTTACAATTAACTGAATCTCATGGTTGTTATTATATCAGTATACGGCAATTTTCTTGTCATTCAATCAGTATATCAAATCAAAAGCAGTATACATCAATCGTTGAGCCATAGGCTCTAGAACTACCCATTAAGGGCTTGTTTAATCGTTGAGCTTATAGCTCTAAAACTGCCCCATTTAGGGCTCATAAATCGTTGAGCTTATAGCTCTGAAACTATCCCACTCAGGGCTCATTAATCGGTGAGCTTGTGGCTCTAAAACAGTCCCACTCAGGGCTCATTAATCGGAGAGCTTGTAGCTCTGAAACTGTCCCACTCAGGGGTCATTAATTGGTGAGCTTGTAGCTCTGAAACTGTCCCATTTAGGGCTCATTAATCAGTAAACACGTCTTAGGGGTAGGAGAGCCCTCTGGGTATGCACTACTCATCAATCGTTGAGCTTTTCGCTCTGAAACCGTCCCGTTAAGGGCTCATTAATCATTGAACGCATCTTAGGGGTAAGAGAGCCCTCTGGGTATGCAATACTTCCCACACGTCTTAGAGGTAGGAGAGCCCTCTGGGTATGCACTAACTCATCAATCGTTGAGCTTTTCGCTCTGAACAGTATATCACAGTCATTTCTAAGAGTAGGAGAGCCCTCTGGGTATGCACTAACTCATCAATCATTGAGCTTTTCGCTCTGAATAGTATATCACAGTCATTTCTAAGAGTAGGAGAGCCCTCTGGGTATGCACTACTTCTCACTCGTCTTAGGGATAGGAGAGTCCTCTGGGTATGCACTATTCCCTATTTGAGCGCAAGGCTCTTTTCCAGTAGTCGAGCTTGTAGCTCTGCATCACTATATGGCTTGAGCCTAGTTATAACGTTGAGCTGAAACCTCTAATCAGTGGTTGCTTTGGTCGCAGCTTTCATTAACTGATTTTGCGTTCATAAATGAACGGCATGCATCACAATTCAATCACTTTATTATCGTATTCCTATATCACAATCATTTCTAATCTATTCCAGATTTTCACATCACAAATACAATTTCACGTTCTCATAACATTTCTGTATACTATCACTTCAATACTCCAGACCTTCGATCCGGAGTTCAAATTCAATATTGTCTCATCATTTTACTTCAGAGAATTTAAATCACTAAATTAGAACATTTAATACTATAAGAATCGTCTAGGTCACTCACCTGGCTTCCGCACTAACGCCTGGCAGTCTCAACAATGACGGTGGACTGACTTTCCAAAAGCCTCAATCATAATGCAGACACCCTATTTTACACATTGCCCAATCAGAAATAATACTTATATAGCGATTCACTAAAATCAACATATCATGCACTTCCGTGACATTCCCGGTACTAACCCAATGATTTCCCCATCAAAAAATTCTCTAATTATCAAAACTTAATTCATACTTGAATCAGTTAATTCGTTTCAGAAATCCAAAATTTAATCTCCCTTGATAATCCGTACAACAAGTTATGGTTTAAAACCCAAAATATATAATTCAGGAGAAAGAGGTCCTCGCCGCGGTGACTTCCCTCGTCGCGATGTGCACGCTCGCCCTCATCGCGACATGCGCGCTCGCCCTCGTCGCGACTTGCGCAAATTCGCTCGCCGCGACGTGCTCAGCCCGATCTCAACTCCCAAATATGATTTTTAACTATTTCAATCCAATTTTTCCAATCTATTCAACCCATAACTCATCTAAACATTACAATATCACTCACACACCAATTTCCAACCCATTTAAACCAATATAATTCATCAAACAATCCAAATCCATCTATATACGAAAACCCTAAAACCCAACATATAAAACACCCAAATCTATACTCTTAACACTTAAAAACAAGAATCAATCAACTATATAAGAAGAAAGAGGCTTAGACTTACTTGATTTGGCTCACAAACTCCATAAACCCTTCTTGATTTCATCGAAAATCCTTTTCTTCTTCTCTTCCTCTTCTTCTTCCACGGCAATAACATTTCTTTCCCAAATTCAAACCCTAATTTTCCCTTTTATAGTCTAACTAATTATGAAAAGTCCATTTTGCCCCTTCCTTAAACCTTAAGCCTTATACTCTTAAGTATCTTGCCCAAATTGCCCTCATACCAATTCTTATAACTTTTCTATTTCAATTCAAAAATTCCGACCATTCGAGACATAATTGAAATTCACAATCTTTCCGAGTCACTCGTTTTCATGCCTATCAATTTCCAATACAATCAATTCATTTCTTAGACTCTCATAAAACTTTCCAATTTTCCATAGCTCAAGCTAAAACAAAAATTCCTAAATCATGTCTTTAATTGGAATGTCAAATGTACAGTCATTTTCAGTATCGAAAATCTCATCGGCACCTAATGTGTAATTTTCTAGAGAATTGCCAAAAAGCACTCCAATTCAATTTTTCAGTTACATAATTCCACATTTTCACAAAAACACCAAAACCGGGAATTGTCACAAATGCATGCACAATTTTGTGTATAGAAACACAACCTAATCCAAATTTACTATTTATCCTTCCCATCGGTGACGGGATGCTACAATTCTCCCCTCCTAATAAAAATTTCATCCTCGAAATTCATTTTGACACAAAACAAAGTAGGGGCACTGTTATCTCATATATCATTCTTTTCACTATTTAGAAATCATACTTCTTTCATATGCCTTTGATGAGTATTCAGAAAATTCAACGCATTATTCCCAATTACAACTACCCACATGAATCGGATTGAAACAATCCTAGTCATAAATTTACTTGTAATGTCATCAGTAAGGTTCACATTCATTTTTGTCATTGTGATTGAATGCCTTTCACATAGACAATATACAGGCCCGTAGACTCAGTCAAAACAGAATACTGGCCCGTAGGCTCAGTCAAATCAGAATACTGGCCCGTAGGCTCAGTCAAATCAGAATATTGGCCCATAAGCTCAGTCAAATCAGAATACTGACCCGTAGGCTCAGTCAGATCAGAATACTGTCACGGAGCATAGCTCAACGTGGGGATGCTACAACTAGGCGACTTAATCACAACTCCTTAATATTTCATGCATTCATGAGAAGGAATGCATCACTTATAGGCCAGAACTTATTCGAACATATTCACTCAAGTCCACATTCTTAGCTACCCATTTGCCCTTTTGGGGTCCCCTTACTAGGACCTTTCTTTAAACGGCAATATACTTGTGTCGATGTTATCAACATCCCCATATCCACAATTTGGGTTTTCCACGTTTCCTTGGTTCCACTTAACTCGTCACCATACCCTCTTTATTGCACTCGATCTAGTAATCCAGTATCCATAATTATGGTACTATGCTATGCAATGCTCTATTTGATACAATTTATTGGAACATAAGTTCCTCAGCCCAATCTTCTCAATCTTTCCAATTTCTAGTCATACCTTAATCACTACTAATCTGTCTAGTCATTGCATAACTCATGTGATGCTGTCCACATCATGATTCTAAGCTTTCAATCCAATTGCTGTTGCAGAAGTTTCTAATTCACGTGTCTAAATTGTATGGTAAAAGAACTAGTTATGGACTATATTGAGTAAGAAATGTCATGTAATAATAATGTCGCCACTATTTATTTGTAAAATTGATTTGAGAGGTACCATACAGTACCAATTCTAGTGGTTAACTTATTTTCCGTATAAAAGTTTTCAGAAAACTATTGCCACCACTGCTTATTGTTTAAGAAAAAAAAGGAAAATGGAAACTCGTATATAATGAGTTTAATGTCTAAAAGCATGTTGGAAAAGTATTCTAAAAAATTTAAAATTGTGTTTTACGAAATGTTATGTTATTACCAGATTTGATGATGTACGAATAAATGGTTATGCAAATGCTCAACCATGAGTTTTATGATTGTATGAGAATATTTTAGTTATATTTTTATAAAAAGTTAACTTTTAGTAAACTGATTACACTTACTGAGCTCATTTAGCTCACCCTTATTTTTATGTTTTTAAACAAACCACCTCAGGTATGTGTATAGGTGTTGTAGTAATTAGGACTTCACTGCAAGATTCGTTGTATCATCAGGTGTTGTTGTGCTTGTGTCATGTTGATATGTACATTCGTGTGAAGAATGGATGTTTATAAAGGCTTTTAAATGAAATGCATGAATATGTTTTAGCTTTTTAAAGTTTATTGTAGTGATTGTTGAGAATTATTTGTTTGGGGCTGCTTGTGAGTGGACTTGAAGTCCAAAATTGTAGTTAAGAAATTGATGTGAATATAGAAGTGTTTTGAAATTTTACCAGGTTTTTTGAAAATTTGGGGAATATCAAAATGCATTCGTTTACTTTTTCCACAATTTTAACTTTTAAAATATAATTTTTTTTAACAATTGAACGACTTGGCTTTATAACCCTTCGGTTGAGTTAGATATTGATTGGAGGGCTACCATCGAACCGAGAGATCCATGAATTGGGATCCTAATGCATATAGATACAAATGGTCTAATGGGAGCAAGAATTTCCTAGAACATTTGTAACATTTCATTTCTGAGTAGAAGAGTCGTTTTCTTTTTCAAGGGACTCTACTTGTGTTCTAGAATAGGAACTCTAGGATGGGTCCTTTTAGGTGGTATCAAAGCCTATTTTAAAATAGGGTTGTCTTTATGTGTGATTTGATTTAATAATGTGATTTTACATGATTTTTGTAAAGTAGGCAATCGAGAAAGTTTTGTTATTTTTCATGAATTTGATTTTAAAATAAAAATTTATAGTGTTATATAGTTTACCTTTGAGTATGCAACATAATGCATCAACGAAACCTTAGGGGTCCCAAAGAAAGATTAGAGCCCCCAACACTTAAAGTACCTTCATATCGGGAGGTTGAGCATAGGGATGATTTATTAGATGTTTTCTTCTTTTCCCATTAACAATAGTTAAGATTGGTAAAATTGCAGGTGAAATTTTGTTTTTACCTTAAGTGAACAATATAGATATGGGCAGCGATGATGTGTTAGCCATGGGAGGCCCTAGTAGTATCAGGGAGTTTATAGTGTTATATAGTTTACCTTTAAGTATGCAACATAATGCATCGACGAAACCTTTGGGGTCCCAAAGACATGTTAGAGCCTCCAACACTTAAAGTACCTTCATCTCGGGAGGCTGAGCATAGGGATGATTTATTAGATGTTTTTTTCTTTTCCCATTCAAAATAGTTAATTGAAGTAACCCAATAGGATGCTAAGGATACATTTGGTGCGGTAATAGGTACCGGTAGTGATGAATATATTGAGATCAATCCCAAAACTATGCACTTATATGTGTTAAAAGATTTTGTTAAATATATTAGTGTGAAGTTGGAGCTTTTAAAGTGTCATTTGATAATGACTACTTTTACTAAAACTACGTCAGTAGCATAGAACGTTCATAAAGGTAGTTAAATAGTCGTTAGACGTAGAAGCTCTCTAATGAGTTGATCTTATTAGATATCCATGACTATAAAGACATACTAGGAAGGAAATTGACTAATAATATGTTTTGTTGATGTGGATTACTTCTAAAGGAAGTTAGGATTGGTACATAAGGGAAGTTAGATACAATGTTCAGCAGGAAATGTAGAATGCTTCCATCTCTTAACATATCAGCCGTGATGGAGAAAATTACAAAGAGATTACCATACAAGTTATTCAATTTTATGACTCAATAATTACAAAAGTTTATTAGGTTATTCAATAATTTAATGTTGGAAAAGTAATTTTAGTATATATCTAGAGGATAAAATTGCTTATAATGGTTGAATTAGGTGAGGGTTAATTATTGATACGAGTAATTGATGACTGAATTTTGATATGTTTAAATGTTATGACCTTATAGAGTGATTAATAATCAATTTGAACTTATAATTTTGTTTTTAAGGTCAAGTCTATATTTATTATACAGTGAATTATGGATTCGTAAGTAATGTTTGGATGACATTGTGATGGAATCTTTAATTAAGATTGATGATTGAATAATATTTTTGGGAGCAATAATTAGTCTAATGTAAGCTTCTAATTGTTCATATACTGGTATATCGATTCTAAGTATTGAACATTTATTTTTTAAAATTTCTTTTAATGTAAGTCAATTGTTATATTTCTTGAAAATTAGAATAGTGATAGTGGTGGTAAAATTTTCAAAGAAATATGAGTGGTAAGTTTTGAACCATAATGGAGAAATGTCTCATTATAATTTATAGCTATTATTTTACATATAATTAAAATTGTTGATTGGGAGAATGATATGAATTATATGTGAGACCTTTGAACAAATATCACAGAGATTTTAGATAGTTAAACTTTTTTTAGCAACTAATAAAATCCCAAATTGAGTTTTAAGGTATCTGAAATCATATAAGTGTTTTGCAATATTAAAAATGGACAAGTAAAGATATCATTATTAAACAATAGAGTAGTGTAGTGGAAGCGTGTGGTATACTCCATGTTTGGAGAGATTGAGGTTTGATAAGCTCAAACTTGCATTATGAGACAGTAAAAAAATTTGAACTCTGAAGTAATTAAATAGTTTGTATGTGAATAGGATATTTTGTGCGAGTTTTACGATATGATCTTAAATGATTGATTTACTTCAAAGAGTACGATGGGAAATGACAAAGGTACAATAAATAGCTAATTAGTGGTTATGGATCTAAAATTCGAAACCTAAGGAGTCCACGTGAGTGCATTTTAAATTGATTTTATTAAAATGGTTCTTATTTATGAAAACAAGTAAGTTGTGAGTGTATTTTAATCATTTTTTATGACTAAATTCATTCTAAAAGAATTGATGACATGTGAGTGTACTTTAAACTGATTTTATGTAAATATGTTTTTAAATAAACCACCTCAAGTATGTGTATAGGTGTTGCAGTAATTGGGACTCTTCCGTAAGATTAGTTTTGTCATCAGGTGCTATTGTGCTTATGTCATGTTGATATGTACATTTGAGTAAAAAATGAATGTTTATAAAGGCTTTTAAACGAAATTTTAATTTTTTAAAGGTTGTTATAGTGATTGTGTTGGGCACCGTTTCTAAAATCCAACTCTTGCTCTGATACCAAACAATGTTAGATCCCGATTTTGGAACCCAACATCCGAAAACCATTCATAAATATGAGCGTATTAACCTATAGGGTTATTTCCATGGAATCGCTTTAGCCATCATCGGTTCCCTCTCATTCTCATAACATCTCAAACCACAAGGGCGAGCCCACACAACGAAATTATGAAAATCAAACTCATTTTTTTCTATTTAAGAACAGATTTTAGGAAACTTCAAACCTGAATTACAATTTGAATTCTTCTGATAGTTGTAGCTCTATGGCTCTAGTTTATTTTGAAGCAAGAACCATCTCAATCGGAGCTCTATAGATCAAGATACGCTTAATAATCAAAGTGTGCTCACAACCAAGTCTTGCCCTTCGAACCGATCCCTCATTTTCTTTCTACAAATCTTTTTGGACTAAAAAAAGGGTATTAATATCTATGTAAAGATAGCTAAACGTCTTAGGAATCTATCTCTTCAGGAATCACTCCATTCGGAGGTCAGATGAAGGAGTTATGGCCAAAAGAATCAACCGTGCTCTTGTCCTCAATCATATTGTACCTATCTTGGATCAATTAGCATAACTTTCTCTAGAAACCTCGGATTGAGTTTATTGTTAGATAGTTTGAAAAAGGACTTCTAGATCTACAACTTTTGTAAAGAACTTGAAGTAAGATTTTGTCATTGTGAGGGTCAAAATACGGGTCGTGTGAACTCACACGGGCAGACCGTGTAACTTTCGGGTTTGGCAGTTTTTCATCATGAAGAATACACGACCAGTGTGATTTTACACAGCCTGTAACCTTTAGGTTTAACAAAAATTTTCACTCTCCAAGACCCCTCCAGTAGATCCTAAATCCATCCTAACATCCCTTTTAATCATAATCTTTCTAAATCGAACAACCCTAGTTTGATAGCACTCCATATACTCTAATTAATCGGGATACACGTCCTATGCAACATCACCTACTTAAATAATCATATCTCTTAACTTTGATATCCAAAAATTTCATACTTTATATCGTTCAAAAGCTAAGAGGATTAGCTACAAATTTTATGAAGAAAACTTTGTCTAATTCATCCTATATTAATATAATCCTCCGGCCTTCCGGTAAAATTTAAAAAATGGAGCGTATTCTGCTCTGCTATTTCTTTCGCTATAAAGGCCGCTATCCCCTCCAGAATTTTCTCTTTAATTCAGAATACACATTTTACCTCAAGAAAAACTCAAAAATTATCCCAACTTCACTTCCTCTATTGCAATATCAATCATAAAAATTTCCACTACCCATTGAAAATTAATCAAACTCTCAACCTCAATTTATTTGACTCTTTATATTCAGCTATATCTCATCATTCATAATTTCTGTCTTTCTTTTCGATAACATCTCACTTATGTGTGTATATATATATATATATAACAACATTTCATGTTCAAAGTTCATCAACTCAATTAGAACACTTCTTCTATTTTATTTCATTAACATCATAAGATAAGTGTTTACAAAGCTTTAGTGGCATTTCATGCCACAATAAATCATCAATATCAAAATCCAAAATAAAAAAGATGCAAAACCCAATAATTCTCAAATTGTGTTTAAAGTCTTGCTTTGACAAAATTTAACTTCAAATACAAAATATGCAAAATCGAAATGATGCCTTGACTCTTGATTTCTCGACCTCATTCTTTTCACATGAAGATGGGATAGAAAGGGGGTGAGCTTGAAAGCTCATGGGTAACAAGTTTATAACTAATAACAAGTAGAACCAATTCAAAAATTTCATTGGCATAGAAAATCCTTATTGAATCGTAGAACACATGTTTTTCAAAATTCTCGTCATGGAATCAAATTCACAAACAACCCAAATTATGCATCCTTCAACTTGTTCACAAATCATAAGCACATAAGCACATCAAAATGGTTTGGGTAGATCCATAAACATGACGAATTACATAATTCCACGTAATGGTCCAATGTAATCGTAAACTTGGCATACTAATGCAATCCCACATAATGGTTTTGCGTAGACGTAAACTTGAGGGAATTCATGAAGGATCTTCGTGCCACTAGTGAGCAGGCAGGAGAAGCCTTTAACTTAATTAATGTGCACGTGACATTCTTGAATGGACTACACCAAACTCACATAAAATGTAATTTATGACTTGAAAACAAATTACCCAAAATTGTACGTTTCGTAAACATGATTTTTCTTAAACATCTTGCCACAAAGACACATTTCAAAAACATAACTTTTCATGAACATGAAATATTTCATATGCATTTCATCATCATTTCACGATTCATCAACTAAATTCATATAAGATTTTTTCAAATCATTCAAAAGCAATAAATGCAACAATTATGAAGCAATTTGAAATCATTTTATTCTATTGACTTGAAGGAAAACATAATGGCCCATTATTCAATTATAAACATTGAAACCCACCTTATTTCACTTGAGAATCCAAACTCAATTGTTCCCTTTCTCTTTCTTTAGGATAAGGTTTCTCTTGATTTCCTAAATCAAACCAATTTCTCATTCAATTCCAATTCAATAAAAATCCCTAAAACTTCAAA
>JANITW010000236.1:46774044-46787899 GCA_027564335.1 Erythroxylum williamsii | reverse complement strand
TCACATCATAATTTCCTTCATGCTATGTCATATATCATGGACTTCATTAATTTGATTAAAGATCAATATCAATTCATTATAAAATGAACATCAAATAAATGAAACATGCCTTTCTTTATTTATTCATAAAGTCTATACATGACTATGAACAAAATGCGCTAAAGGGGATTGCCTTTAGGGCACTACTCTAACAACTTTAACATTTGCTAGCACTATCGCTCTTAGGTTAGTGAATTCCTTAAATTAGCATACGAGACTAAATATATGCAGTTGTGAAACTAGAAATATGTTGTTTCTCCATTCCCAATCTTATATTTCACGTGAGACTGCATAAAGGTCCTACCATTTAAAATTTGTTAGAAGGCATAAGAGAAAGTTTGCTTACTTTTCAAGGTCTAGATGCTATCATAGTTTAAGTGGTAAGTATGGATCCACCTTGCCTATAAACTTTCCTTTTCCTCATAAATTCTCCTAGTTGGTTAGCCATTAAGACTTTAGACATTTTTTTAAACAGAAATCAATCAAATCCTCTACATTCCTTAGGGGTATAGAGCCTGCTCCATTTGACATTTGTGTCCTTTATATTGCCTCCAACTTTGCCTCAAATGAATTCCCTAAAAGCTTTGTCAACTCTTTTCATGATGCTCTTAGGTAGAGTAATAGGTGAACACCAGTATACATGAAATTGCTTAGTATTGAAATGACTAATTGTAACTTGCCTTCATATTAGACGAATATGTTTTATCAAGAGTTTATTCTCCATTATACCGAGTTCACAAGCAAGACACAGTCACCTATACTAATCCTTTTGAAGGATAGAGAAACCCTTAGGGATTTAGAAGGCAATTGCTTGATCTTCAATCCCTATGAGGAAGGAATTAACATCTTAATTAGAGCAAGATTGGCAGAAATATACATAGAGCTTTTCCTTAGATTGAACCTCAAATTTGAGATAGCTTTGAGTCCTCCAAAGAATGGAATAGGATGTTTATAGATCTTATATCTACTCCATAGAGCATTTGTAAGCATGAGCGCCTCCACCTGTTGTTTCTAGGCCTTTAGTGACTGGTAAGTTAAAATCAAGATGATTTAGTTATGAGTTGAAGAATCTAAATAGGGCTTTACTTTTTTTTGACAATACATTCAAGTCCAGAAGAATATGTGTACGGTTTGAGAATGAAGGATTATTAAAGTTAATAAAATTGTCTGAAAATTTAATAAGCTAGGAGTTGTTAACTAAAGATATATCAAGTTTTCTTTAAATAAGTCTTCCTCCACCTTACCTATTGCTCCAAGTGAGGAAGTGGCCAACAAATTTCATATCTATCACCCTAAACTTAATTAGTGATAAGGTCGGAAAGTTTGTAAAACTTGGTGAATTTTTAGTAAGCATCGCCTTGGGATTCCTTAAGGGATAACGTACAATTGAAATCCCTAGCAAGTAAACAAGGTATATATATGTTACTTCCTAGTTGTTATAGTTTACTCCATAACTTGTTTCTCTAAAATTCCAACTTCCCTACATATATTAGTGATTTGGAGATCTAGGTTATAGTTTTCTATGAGTGATCTCCTTGCTTATGAAAAAAACTTATTATGCTAGGAATTATTTCTCTTTTTATAACTTTTTATAAGAGGAAGACATTCTTGATGTCTTAGCTTCTTAGATGAGATAGGGACACTAAGATATTTAAAATGAAGGTAATAAGCATTCAATCCAGTCATCATCTTTAGCATGAAAGTGTTCTTCACATCAGAGGAGAAATAGATCATGCTTATGTATTGATTGACATTCAATCTTAAAACTTTCAGTACTTCTCAAGAGAGTTACGCAACATTTCTATACAATTTAGATTAGCTCTACATAACATGATTAGATCATATGTAAAGCTTAAATGAGTGAGCTTCAGCACCTTGCGTTTATGATGAAACTTAAACTTGAGGCTTATTTGAGTGTGTTTCATAATCAACCTAGTAAGAATTTCAATAGAAATAACAAAAAGGTAAGGGAAAGAGGATCCCCTTACCTTATCTTATTGGCTCCTTTAAATTGTTTTCTTTAGGATACAATTATAAGAATGCTAAATGGAGTGGTATAAATATAAGAATTAATCTAGGAGATAAATCTGCAAGGAAATCCAAATCATTCAAGGCATCATAGGATAAAATTCCAAATGATAATATTAAAGGCATTTGAAAGGTCCACTTTGATTATACAATTCTTGATGGATTTTCTAGTATCATAAATTCTCAATAGTTCCTAGATCAATAAGCTAGAGACGAGTCTACTTGGAGTGAAGGCACCCTGGGACTGGTGGATAAAATACTTCATGATACCCTTTAGTCTTTGGGCTAGGAGCTTAGATAGGAATTTGTAAATAGTATTAAAGAAAGAGATAGGGCAAAAATCCTTAAGATTATTAGCATTAGGGAGCTTTGTTACTAAACATATGTGATTGGAATTGAGCTCCTTCAACATTTTACTAGTTGACATGAACTCCTAAATAACTTGCACGAAAAGATCCCTCGTGACGTACTAAGTGGATTAAAAGAATAAAGTACTGAAACCATCCAAACCTAGGGTTTTCTTTAGATTTAGTATAAACAAGGTATTCTTAATTTCTAAGTAAGATGCAAATTCTAGTAATTCTTCCTTTAGATCCTCATTAAGAGAGTTTGAAAGAAATATCAATCCACTAAATCTTTGAGATTAAACAAGCATGAAGCGTTGGAACCAAGAATCTTCTTGTAGCAACCAATCACCTTCCTTTATATTGAATTCGTGCCTTTTACTAGCTAGTTAACTTCATTAAGCCAACAATGGATTTTATTAAGGTTTCTTCTATCAAGTATGAAATTGTGAAAGAACTTGGTGTTGGATCCCCACTTTCAACCATTTTAACCCTATTTTTTGTAACATAAGGGAATTATGATCTTAGAGAGCCCTATTGTGCACCTCTAGTGACTCGAGTTCCTTCTATTCTAGCTTAAGTTTGTTTGGATCTTAGTAATATTCCTCCTAAACTTTTTTATTTCCTCCTTATAAATTTGTAAACTTTGAGTAAATGGGAACCACCTACTTTAAGAAAAACCTTTAGCTTAACTTTCAAACATGTAAGCTTTTTCAATTACATCTAATAAACCAGACATCCCAAACTTCCTTTACTAAATCCATGAACTCCTTCTTGTGGATTAGAAAACTGAAGAACTTGAAGGGAGCATTGAAAGAGACTTGAGTTGTGAGAACATTAACTTCTATAGTGGAGTGATTAGTACACAATAGAGGGCTAAAGTGAGCAAATAAATTGGGAAATAAACCTATCCATGCCTGATTAATTAGAATTCTATCAAGCCTCCTCCTTGTGAAGCACCTGCCTTGTTGTTTATTACTCCAAATGATGTGATAACCTATATATTTTAAATCAAAGACTTTGAACTTGCTTACAATAACTTCAAGCTCCTTGCCTATATCTCTGAAATTAACCTGGTCACCTTGAGCATTTGAGGAATGAAGTACATAATTAAAAATCATCAGTTATTATCCAAGGACTAGCCATTGAGGATTGAATGGTAGTGACATCCTCCTAAAGTTTGGCTCTTTGGAAGGCAAACTTTGAAGCATTGATGATGGATAATTAAAAGGAAACTAAGGACTCTACCTTTTTGCATACTAAATGAATAAATTAATCAAAGCTATTTCTTTCTATAACCTGAAATTTGTCCTTATTGAATGTTCTTAAATAGATATCAACCTAACAAATGTAGTGTAAGGAGGTATTGAATTGAAAAAAGGTAAATAAGGTTTCCTGTTAGTGCAAGAAATTAACTAGAGTGAGTGACTGGCAAGGTGACCACCATAAATAATGAGCGATTAGTAAGGTGAGTGAAACACGAGCGTTTGACAAGGTAAATAATAAGTGGGAGAGATGAGGGGGGTTAGCAAGCCTGGTGAGAGTAAAGATGAGAGGAGCTACAAAAAACTGTGGAGATGGAGTGACATTGTAGATTAATTTTAATTAATTTACAATAACTCACCTTCCAAATGAAAATTTGGGGGGCTCCAAATAGTTTTTAGATAACTTTCTAACCATGGAAACACTCAAAGGGACTTCCTCTCCCTTAAGGATATTATAAAACTATTTTCCCACTTTTTAATAATCTTTAGATGTAAATAGTTTCGAAGAATATTGAAATTTTAAATGGCATTGGGAAATCTTGGACCAATGTTGTCACATCCAAAAAAGTCTTGGCAAAGTATGGAAACCAATAGTGAGATTTTTTATAAGAGAGGATCATAATAAGTTAATAAGATTAGATGATGATCTAGCTGATCCTATTCTAGAACCTAAACCCATTAACACTTATCCTATTATACAAAATTCTTCTTAGCTAAAAGGGGTCAGTATGATAATTTAAACACTGCTATAGATCCTCCAAAGAGTGATAAGGAAGATAAGGCTTCTCATAAGGGGAGTACTGATGAAATGCAAGCACTGAATGAAAATTTTACTCTCATTCTAATAAAATATCAGGGAGGAAAAGGAGAAAACGTAAAGGGAGTTGGTAAAGTTACTCATAGATTTAGATGATTTTTTCAAATATTATGGGCACGAATGATCCCTGTAAAGGTAGCCTATTAAGGATATAATTTTGGAAAAACAACTCATCTTAATAAGAATGTTAGAAACTAGACTCAAGGCATTCAAGCTCTAGATTTTAATGAGTTTTCTAGTCAAAAGCTTGTAAGATGGCTCTAACCACATCAAGCACTTTAATGGAAGGATAGTGTATGCTTTTAATAAGGAGAGAGTTAAGGTGTCTATGCAAAATTCTTTTAATCAATATGTTCATTTCCTATACAGGCTTGATGATTCTAATCTAGTATTTGAGGTGACCATCATCTATGCTTCTAACTTCAAGTTCCAAATGGCTAAGTTATGGAATGTTCTATATAGTATCAATAATATGATGGTGAATATATGGATTATTATTGGGGACTTCAATTGTGCTTTGTCTCCGTTTGAAGCTTAGAGTGTTGGACCCTTTTTTCGGAGCCCAACATTTGGAGTCACAAAACATAAGCAAACTCATTCTTTTATTTCAGAACAGATTTTGGGAAATTTCCAACTAGAATTTAAATTTGAATTTTTTGGAACATTTATTTTGCATTGTATTAAGTTTCTAATGACACCAAAATCATTCAATTTGATTTAGAAATCTGAAAGTTATGGCCCAAACAATTTCGAGCTATTATTAAACTGAAATAGTACACTATACCCAACTTCACTCCAGAAATTTAAAGTCTTAGGGACTGAATTACAATTTCATTCCTCTAGATAATTTGTGGCTCTATGTCTCTAGTTTATTTATAAATAAGAATCATCACATTTGGAGCTCTATATATCAAGATATCGCCAAAATACTGAAGCATGTTTAGTAAAAATATCCAACTCATATTCTTCCAACCAATCCCCTCACTTTGATTCAACCAAAAATTTTCAAATCAATACTAAAAACTATAAATTTTTAGGTAGAGATAGAGAAATGTGTTATGAATCCAATGCTTCAAAAATCAATTCATTTAGAGTTCGGACAACAAAGTTATGATCAAAAGAGCAGAAAACGTTTAGGCTTGGTTGGGGGGGAGAAACACGATCGCAATCTGTGCGAACGACTGTGAAGTCCGCAAAATCGCGATCGTGACTTTACACGATCACGATTTTTCCCTTTCTGCTTTTCTTCTTCCAGCTTGTATCGGTAAAATGGGCATAATTTTCACTATAAATATCAAATTAAGGTCATTCTTAGACCGTTTAAAAGAAGACTTCTAGATCTACAACTTTTATGAAAATTTAAAAATAATTTCTACATTTATAAGATTCAAAATTTCAAAACAATATAGCTGTCCTGAATATCCATCTTAAACAATATCACAAACTTCTAATGATCATATCCCCCAACTTCATTGTCCAAAAATTTCATACTTTATATCAATGGAAAGCTAGAAAGATAATCTACAACTTTTAAGAGACAACTTTGGCTAATTCAACCTAGATTAATACAAATTTTCCCTTAAAGTCCGAACACAAATTTTCCCTTATGAAAACTTGAAACTTTCAATGTACAAACTTCGAATGTTATGAACATGACCATTCAACTACCAATATTATTTCATTAAACTCTTTAATCTCTACTCATTATACTCATCACATTCAACCACATCTCATCATTCATAATGTCTATTTTTCTTGTCCATAACATCTCACTTATAAGCCATAACAATTTATGTTCAAAAATCATCATCTCAAGTTGATAACTTCTTCAAATCTACCCAATTTCAATTCAACATCATCCATACACAATTCATATTTCATTAATAACAAAATAGGAGTTTATAAATCTTTAATTGCATTCCAAGCCACATTACATCAATTTCTCAAAATCCCAAAATACAAAAGATACTTGAATAATTAATACTTGAAGTATGACTAAAGCCTCAAGTTTACAAAGTCTAACTTAAAATACAAAAGTATGCCTAATCGGAGCGATGCCTTGACTATCTTTCACTCGATCTCTTACTCATCGCCTGAATAGGGGAAGGAGAGTGGAGGTGAGCTTAAAAGCTCGTCGATAACAATTTATAATCGATAACAAGCAAAACTATTGAAATTATTCATTTGTCATAGAAAATTCTTATTGAATTCAAGAAAAGCATAGTTCTTAACCAATTCACAGTAATACAAATCATGTAAGCATCAACTTGACAATTCATAGATGCAATGCACAACAAATGGCTTGAGATTTTCGTGAAACGAAACAAAGAAACCGAAGTTTACTTCATGAACAAAACGAGTTTGAATTTTCAGGATCTTGTGGCCTTAAGCAGGCAGTCGCAAGAAGGCTATGGGTCAACGTACACGTGACTAATGAAACGGGTTCCTCTCTTGCCCAATCACAAGCAAATTTATGCTCAATTCATTTCCATACATTTTCATTTTCTCATGATTTTTCCTCTTTTTTTTCTTTATGCAAAATGTCATGACACGTTTCAATAACATAACATGATCATACATCACAATGCATTTTTACACATTCATAATAATTCAAATCCAATCAATTAAACATATACACATATATAAACAAATTCTTTAAATCATTTAAAAGCAATATATGCACATTTATGAAGTACTTGAAATCATTTTATTATCTTGATTTGGAAAAACAATAATGGCTCATTATTCAATTATAAACATGAAACCCACCTTGATTTCCTTGCTTATCGACTTGCTCAAAGATGTCTCTCCACTTGCTCTTCTTGCCTCTCTTGATTTCCTTTATCAAATGCAAAATTCCCATTCAATAGGAATATTAATTGAGAGCCCAAAGGAACATATTCATAAAATTGATTTTAGAATCCTTAAACCCATACATTTCTTAAGCTATATGAACCAAAACCCTCTAAAAAATCTAAAATATTAAGATCAAACTTACTTTGAATCTTCACCAAATGAAGAGTTTGTTGGCTCTAATGAAAGCTCTCATCTTCCTCTACCTTTTTTCCTTCTTGCATTCAAAATTACTCCTTAGGACTAAGAAAATTCAAAACCTAGCTTTTCTTCTTTCTTTCATCTCAAAACCAAAAATCTCTCCTTCTTCTATCTTCTCTTTGTTTCTTCTCTCTAAATTTCATTCTTGCTTCTTCCTTAAAAACCAAACAACACTTCTTATTTCAATTATGCCATTAATGATTGAGAAATGTCCAATTTGCCCTTCCTTATAAGCTTAGATTCTTTTAACCATAAGTGGTCTTCCAAAAATGCCCTTCATGTAATCTTATTACCTGAACACTTTAATTCAATTAACCTTTGTCATATAATCTTACTAACATCAACATAATAATAACTTCAAAACTTAAATCCATCAAAACCTCATAATTCATTTAAATCGTGCTTAACTAGAGAAAAAAATCTGGGGGCCAACATAGAGAAACATAACCTTTGCAAACTAGGCAATGAACTAGAAAGGGTAATATCAAAGATTGATGCCACTAATTTGAGATATTCAGGTAACATACTCATTTGGAGTAACAAGCAAAAAGGAGATGCGTTAATTAGGAAA
The DNA here is from genome assembly GCA_027564335.1 of Erythroxylum williamsii. Lineage (NCBI taxonomy): Eukaryota > Viridiplantae > Streptophyta > Magnoliopsida > Malpighiales > Erythroxylaceae > Erythroxylum > Erythroxylum williamsii. The sequence continues at coordinate 46,779,781 of JANITW010000236.1, read as the reverse complement.
AAGCTTAACAATTTTCTATCTAATTAAGTATGGTTAAGATCCTTTCCAAATTCTCATATGCTTGGAAGCTTGTCAATGATAGGGAGGCTTCATGAAGCAAATGGATAAATGCTTACTACTTAAGCAATTTCAATTTTTGGTAGTTAGAAGATACAATGGAGCATTCTTGGCCTTTCATCAACATTTTAAGGTATAGATATAATATTTACCCCTTTATTAAAATGCAGATTGGCAATGGTGAAGATTCTTGGATTTGGTTTGACAAATGGACACCTCATATTCCATTGATTAAGAGAGCTGAGATGCTCTATTTACTTTGTAAATAAACAATCAACAATAAGGTCTCACATATTATTACTAACAATGAGTGGAGAATATAGGAAGAGGAGTTATCCTGATGCCTAAAACTTCTTTCATAGCTTAGTTGGCAACTAAAGGCAGGTTAGAGATCAAAGATGGACTGAAGGGAAGCAATGATCAAATTGTGTCCTATGTAACACATTGGATGAAATTACTAATCAACTATTCTTCAAATGCATGTTTTCTATTATAAGCAAGGATGCAACACAAAATGAATTTAGTCTTCACTAAAAATAACCGGTGAAATATTTTAATTTGGGCTGAAAATCTCTATAAAAGGATTGGAAATAATAAGAAATACCTGAGCCTAATGGTAAGTTCTTCTATCTATTCAGATTGATTTGAAATAAACCAAAGAATCTTCAAAGATGTTCACACAGATAAATAAGTTGCTACAAATAGGACTTCTGGTTAGATTTGAGAGAATCTAATAGACAACCAAGTTTTGACAGCCTAAGTTCTTCCACAGAGCATAATTTATTATTTTTTCAATTAATTATACCTTTTCTACAAGGACCAGTGATAGAGGGCCATCAAAGCTTGCAATTGAAGACATGGGGCTTGGAGAAAAACCATCAGGTAGAGTTGAGGTCCAAAAGGAGTCGATTGAAGTCTTGGAAGAAGAAGAAGTTGGGCTACACTTGTTCTTAAAATTCCAGGTGATGTTAAGCCCCTTTAGTGACTACAAAGCTTGTGTTTTTGCACCTGATCATACTAAGTTCGAAGCATAGGAGCAACGAATTTTCTCACATTTAAATTGGGGTTATTTCGGTCTAATTTATATAGTACTTGGTTTGATTTAAAGACTTGTTTTATTTCTTTTTTTTTCTTAGCTCGGATGTGTTATTTTAGCCTGATTTAATGACTTGTTTGGCTTGTTTTTATTTTAACTATTTTGTAAGACTTTTTACAAGTTTTATTTCTATTTTAATGAGCTAAAAAACTGTAGAATAGGAAAGATGAGGAGCTGACTTTGTGGCTGCCCATTTGTTTCCTATTTTAGCTCATTTGTTTCCTATATGGTATTATTTAGAAAAATATAAGAAAAAGTCGAGATTTTCTCTCAATATGTTGGAAAGGAATTGTCTGGGTTTTGATTGCTTTTCCAAAGAACAATTATTAGGTTTGATTATTTTCTGAAAATAATCACAATTCTCTCATTATTCTTGTTATCGCCAAAATTTTCAATCCGACCAGTCTGACGAGAAAATTCATATCTCAGTGTGTGTTCTTTAGAATTCAGTGATTCCAAAATAGATGAAAGATTACTTCTTAAACTACAAATCTCCAGAAGTGGTCCCTATTTATTTCGAGCCCTAACCTGGTCAAAAACTCTTATCTTTTCTGTCTGTCGCCAAGGAAAACATGTCCACCTTCCAACCCTATAACTCAGTCATCCCTTTTCCAAATCGTTCGTTTCTTGAGCCTAAATTATAGTTTATGAAAATTTCTACAAATCTCCGTTAACTTACAGAAACCAACACCCAACCAATTTACCCAAAATTGCCTTCAAACTCACCTGCTCAGCTTTACCTGATAAAACCAAAACTCATTCAAACACCTTCAAATAGTTCCCAATCCATTCCAGATCATTTTTAAGCCTATATTGCACCATTTTTGGTATCAGAGTCAGATATTTGAGTTGTGATTTGACTCTTCAACATGTCAGGTCCAACTCAAAACGATTTGGAGAAGTTATTTGCAAAAAATCGATGAGATGACTCTTAAGATGGAGAATTTTGACACTTTTGTTTGGAGAGTGAGGCTGCCAAGACAAAGGAGGCTACCTTGGGTATGTTTGAGGCACCAAGGGACACTTTCCATGATCATCAAGCCATACTCATCAAGCCATGGATGATGAATTTCATGATGAGGTAAATGAATCTATTTCTACTGGTCATGATGATGGCATTAGATTAGGAGGAAATGGTCTAAAAGGGAGAGGGAGAGGCCCTCATGGTGGTAGACGAATGGGACCAGTTAGGAATATTTATCAACCTAGAATTGATAGGCATGATGATTTTAATTTCAAGGTCGATGTCCCTGAATTTGTTGGCAAGCTTGATGATGATGCATTTCATGAGTGGTTATATACTGTTGAAAAAAAATTTAAGTTGAAGGATGTATTGGATGATAAAAAGGTTAAAATTATTGTAATAAAGCTTAAAAGGCATGCTACCCTTTGGTGGGACAATTTGCAAAACAGGAAGCTTAGAAAAGAGAAGCTAAAAATTAGATAGGATAGGATGAGAATTGAAATGGAAGAAACAATTGTGGCTCCTCAATATAGGCAACAAATGCTAGAAAAAATGTTTGTTTTGACTCAAAACAAGAGGCTGGTTGAAGAATACATAATGTACTTTGAGAAATTTTTATTGAAGAGTGGTTTAGAAGAAAGTGAAGAAGTGATTGTGACAAGGTTTGTTAAAGGCCTTGAGCAAGAGTTATAAGACTAGGTGAAGATGTATCCATTTGACACTTTCAATGAAGTGAAGAGGCTTTCTTTTAGGGAGAGATCAATTTAAAACCCCAAAAAGCCACCAAATTCCCACCCAAACTTATCCATACATTTAACCAAATAACCAGCCCATTCCAACCATCCTATAAGCCAAAATTCATCCCACCTTAAACCTCACCACGAAAACTACTTATCCCTCAACCAAAGCCTAACCCCCCAACACCATACACTCCAAAAACTCCCTACACACTAAACAACTCCCAAAGCCCCAAATCCAAGCTTAGATGCTTTAAGTGTCTAGGATATGGCCACTTCCAATCCGAGTACCCCAATAGAAAAGTGATAACAATTCAAGAAATAGAGGAAATTGACAATGCACTTGAGTGTGAAGAGGTTGCCCTTTTGGGAGAAGAAGAGAAAGCAGAGGAGAATGGTAGTGATGAAAACGTGGTAGCAAGTGGAGAAGACATTGATGCTGAAATGTTAGTGCTACTTAGAATTCTTAACAGTGAGAATGGAGCTGAAGATTGGAAGAGAAAATCACTCTTTCTTACCAAAAGTGTAACCAGTTGTAAAAAGTGTAATGTGGTAATTGATGTGATAGTGGAGCTTGTGAGAATGTGGCTTCTAATGAAACAGTGTACAAGCTTAGCTTGAAAACTGAACCCATTCCATGTCCTTATAAGCTCACTTGGTTTGATAAGAAGCATGAAATCAAGGTTTCAAGAAGATGTTTGGTTCCTTTTGCTATTGGGAAGTATGAACTATGGTGCCAAGTAATTCCCATGTCGGCTTGTCATTTGCTTTTGGGCAGGCCTTGGTTGTATAATAGAGATGTTGGCCATCAAGGAAGAGTAGACACTTATTCTTTGACGCATATGGGTAGAAAATTCCTATTAACTCCTATGAAGCTAGATGTGAAGAAGAAGGTAAAAAATGAACCTATTTTGTTGAGTATTGATGAGAGAACGGCAATTGTTGATGATTTTCCTTCATTTTCACCCTTGGATGTTGAAGATGATGCCAGGCCGAGTTGTCCAATTCTTAGGATTGTTCAAGACTTAATTTATCAATTTCCTTGTGTGTTTCCTGGAGAACTTCCTAAGGGACTGCCACCATTGAGGACAATTCAACATGAGATTAATGTTGTACCCAATGCTATAATTCCACACAAACAATCTTACAGAATGAGTCCAAAAGAGAGGGAAGCTTTGCAAACCATTGTTGATGATTTGTTAGAAAGGAAGTTCATTAGGCCTTTTACAAGTCCATGTGTAGTTCCAACTTTTGTTATGCCAAAGAAAAAAGGGAAATAGATAATGGTGATTGATTCAAGAGCAGTTAACAAAATCACAGTCAAGTATAGGTATCCAATTCCTAGAACTGATGACATGCTTGACTATCTTCATGGAGAAACAATCTTTTTTAGACTTGACCTTGCCAATGGATTTCATCACACCCGTGTGAAAGGGGGAGATGAGTGAAAAACAACTTTCAAAATAAAGGAGGGACTTTATGAGTGGCTTGTCATGCCAATAGGATTGTCAATTTCTCCATCCACTTTCATGAGGCTTATGAATGAGGTACTTAAACCTTTCCTTCACAAATTTGTTGAAGTGTACTTTGATGATATTCTAATCTTTTCCAAATCTCTAGATGAACATGTGCTGCATTTGAAATGTGTCTTTAATGTCTTAGCTAGAGAGTCCTTGTATGCCAATGTTGAAAAATGCCATTTTTGTGATCATTTTTTGACTTTCCTAGGATTTTTCATTAGCCAAGATGGTATTAGAATGGATCCCTCAAAGGTCCAAACTATTCTAGATTGGTCGGTCCTAACTAACCTTTTCCAAGTTAGAAGCTTTCATAGTTTTTGTTCATTCTATAGGAGATCCATTAGGAATTTTAGTACAATCACTACTCCTATAACTGAGTGCGTGAAAAATTGTGATTTTAAGTGGAAAAATTAGGCCATAATTGTATCAAACACTTTGAAAATTTTGATCACAAGGGCACCTGTTTTAAAGCTAGAAGACTTTAGTGAACCATTTGAACTTGAGTATGATGCAAGTGCGGTAGGAATAAGGCCTATTTTAAGCCAAGAGCGTAGACCAATTGCATTCTTTAGTGAAAAACTCAATAAAGCAAGAAAAAGATACACAACTTATAATAAAGAGTTTTATACAATTGTTAGGGCCGTTATACATGTCCGGCCTTATTTGTTGGCCAACCTTTTCATTCTTTTCACTGATCATGACTCGCTAAAATATGTCCAAAATCAAGCAAACCTAAGTCAAAAACATGCTACTTGAGTTGAATTCCTTTAATCTTTTGACTTTGCCATTAAGTATAGAAAAGGGACCATAAATATTGTTGTTGATTCTTTGTTAAGAAAATTCCTTTTGTTGAGTTCAATGCATGCACATATTGTAGGTTTTGATGATATTAGGGGGATGTATGAGAGTGAGAAAGATTTTAATGAGAATTTTGCTAGGACAAAAGAGATAATAGTGCATTTAGGGACTTTATTTTGCATAATGGTTACTTGCTCAAAAATATTTCTTATTGTGTTCCAAATTGTTCTTTAAGGGAGGCAATTTTGAGAGAAGTCCATAGTGTTAATTCAAAATGAATTTATGATTAATTTTGATAAAAACCAAATAATGATGAAGCTGAAGAAAAATGAAACGGAAGCAAAAATGAGATAGAAGAAAAATGAGACGGAAGAAAAATGAGACGGAAGCTTAAGCAAAATAAAACGAAAACAAAATGAGATGGAAGCAAAAATGAGACGGAAGCGGAAGAAAAATGAGACGGAAGCGATATGAGATGAAGCGAAGCCGATAATGAGATGAAGGAATCGAAGACGAAGAATCAAATCAGTTTGAGTTAGTTATAGAACTCAACTGAATAACTGTT
>JANITW010000236.1:46711688-46726378 GCA_027564335.1 Erythroxylum williamsii | reverse complement strand
TATAAAAGTTGAAATAAATAAATAACTAATAAAAAAACTTTGAAAAAAAAGGAGGGAAGGAGAGATAAGAGGAAGAGAGGGAAATTTTAAGTTTTTCTGAAAATTTTGCAAAAAAATTCCTATATTTTTAAAAATTTTTGGTATAAGCGAGTATGTGATTGATAATATCCAAAACAGGCTGGTACTAACTGATATTTAAACCCGATATGAACGATCCTTTATTTGGTATCGATTTTAGTTCGGTATGATACATATCAATATTCATAATATTGTCTTCAACAATTCTTATTATTCTCTCGTTAGTAGGATTTTGAATAGTTTTGCTCATAAGTTTTAATCGACAATCTTTAAGTTCATATTTTTTCATATTTAACGATTTCAATTTTTATTAGATTTGCGGGGATATAATTGGAAACACAAATAAAAAATTAAGTTAAAATTTATAAAATAATGTTGCATACCAAACACTATAATAAGAATCTATTTAACTTTCCTATTATAATTCTTATAAGTATTTAAACATGTGAATATCTTTACTTTGTATAGATTTGTTTTTCAAAAAATCATATTCCAAACAGACTTTACTTTCCCGCCAACCAAACGAGACTTAAGTATTAAAAAGTGAATGTATAAATAATTAAGCTCACATCATAATTGTTAAGGTTTTTAGAGGTTGGTTACTTAATTGAAAATTTTAAAAGTTTGAGCATTAAATTGAAATTTTTTTAAAAAGGTAAATACTTTTGGATATGCCATCCCTTCTACAAATTGATATTTTCAGTTAATCATTTATTTCATGTTGCGAGCCAAGAAGGTAAGAGATCACGAGAATATGTTTAAATAGGCCCAACTTGCATCTTGGGTTGGGTCCACTTAATCTTCTTGACTTTTTTCCATAGCATATTCAATATCTTTTAGTATAAAAGATTTGTTTTTATGAGACATTTATGTAACAAATAAGCAATCTTGGGTTCGAATAAAAATGTATTAAAAAAAAGCTTATTGAATAGAAAATATACATTAATTTGAGAAATAATAGTGCCACATATTATTGGCTTTGTCTTTTTTTTTTCCTCCATATTTTGGTATACATACTTTTGAAGTTCGCATGTTCATGCAAGTCTATCAGTACTAACTAGTTAAACACCCACCAATCTAATTTCTCACAACAAGAATTATATTTTGTCCTAACTATAAGACTTAAAAAAAGGGGGTGCGGCTAATCGCTAAGCCTGAAGTAGATATTTCAACAGGGGAGGTACTGGAGCCATCACCAAATGATAGCTTTTCTCATCATAAAACACAGCTAGCCATTGTTAGGTCGTTTCTTTCACCAACTCAGAACACTAGACGTGCGGGACAAGAACTAGCTAACGTTATTTTTAGTAGGCTAGCCAACACCAACCAATTTAAATACCTCGTATCCACTTGATTCTGTATCTTCCTTCAATTTTATGTGTAATTAATTATATATTTGATATTACTATGCAAAATTGGGATTTTGGATCTGTATTATACACTTCTTCCTTGCATGGACATAGAAGCATACAGTTTTCGTACTCGGAAATTAAGAAGTCAAAAATTGTCATCATCTTAGCATTATTCTTAGTTATTATCTCTCCAAGATTCTGAAAACTATCCTGTGATACTAATAATTACGTAACCAATGTATGGGATCACGATTGCCAGTGTCAAAGGTTGCAAGCCTACAAAAGACCAAGACCTACAAGTCAGAATTAAAGAAACCATAACTAGTTTAACTGTAAATTCGGTGCACAAACAATTTAATTCTACGCCTTTGTTAAGATTTTATCTTCAAATGTTTTTTCTTTTTTTCTGAAGTTGGATTATTTTTTATACTGAAAAATCGCTTCAACGAGCACTCTTTCACTAATCTTGTACATTGTAACTGAATCCAATAGAGAAAGATGATAATAAACCAAGTCTATCTCGTTGATTTTTTCAAAATAATTTTTTAAATTAATAATATAAAATAATATTTTTTAATTAAGTCCAGATTTAAATAAACTTAACTTCCTAAATTTAAGCCTATAAGTTAGCCGACTACCGTCCATGCCAGTGGATAACTCATTGGAATTGATTGAGGGAAAGTACCATTTTGGCAAATTGGTTTAGTATTTGTCAGACAAGCGGGAAACGCTGTGACCGACTCCAGCTCCCATAAATGGGTGGATTCATGTCTTACTCAGTATTGAATGCAACTAAAATGTACGAGGCTTCACTTTCTTGGTGAAAATACTTACTAACAACACTAACAGACAACACTGGAATAGCTACAAGGGTGAATCCCTTGGGTCATTTTCACATTTAGACTCCAATCAAGCCTATGAAACGTTGTTAATTTGGAAACGTATGCCTGGCTATGGTAGATGAAAATGAACAATGTTAATGCATTAAAGTTTAAACAAAGGTCTTGCTAGTCACAGACTTAGCTGAGGCGATTGTCAGTTTGTCACAGTTTTGTCAGAGCACATCCTGCTCCTAAATAATCTTAACCGTACTTGTTTTCTACCAGGGACCAATTATTCCATGAAATGTCTAGTGCCCAGCATCCGTTTATTCAATCCAAACTGGGATGCCTGTGCGACTAGTGGAAAAAAACCGTGGATCACTGGTTTTCACTGCAGTGCATTGAATATATATGTCCAAAAGTCCAACTAAATTTGTGTGTATATAGAATTAACTGCATGGATTGGTTATATGTATCATCTAAATCTCCCACTCAAGCTACAATGCATTCTTGTCACGACTCCTCCTCCTCCTAATTTGTCACAGGGAATGCTTTACATACTGAATCAAATGTATGCCTTGACCATTTTATTCGTAAGTTCAATATGCGGGGCCTATGTGATCTCACCACACATCGATCTTTTCCAAAATATGAATTAATTAAGGCTGATGAAGCAACTTGATACACATAATAATTTGATATTTTCCTTTTGCTAACTCAGATTCACATGAATATAATCCCAATTTCAGAAAGTGACGAAAGTCTGAAAAAGTAAAAAAAGAAAACCTTCTTGACAGGCTATAAGTATTTTATAAAGGGATTTTGTAAGATTCTGGAGATCCATTATCCATTTTAACGTCTCCAAATTTCCTCAAGTTCCATGGAAAAAGCCTTTTGTCTACCAACAACAATTGTGATGTGATCTTTGTTCTGGATCACGTTGACACGAGCACGGGGAATTTTCCCCTTAATATTGAGGCTACATTCAACTGGGATGAGCTCATCATCTTTGCCATGGAAGATGTTGACTTCGCATTTCAAACGGTCACGGACTGCGTCTAAGTAGTCATCAAGCTTGCCTGCGGTGCCACAAATGATGTTGTGAAGAGTGTGCCACGCAGCGTTATGTGTATGGCAAAAGAACCCTTCAAGCAAGAATGTCCTCATCCTGCATACAGTAAATACACGTCTTTATCATAAAACATTTATGATATTGGTATAATTCAACGCTAAGCCTGGCCATGCAAAGCAATAAATGAGTTGTGTCATTGAACCTCCCAGTAAGTTACATTACTGACACCCCATATCTCTACTTAATTTGCTGCCACCTAAATTTTTGTGGGATACTGTAAAGTTTAATTTATTTATAATATCAAATAACAATAATTCTCTTTGGACCTAACCAACAACCAATAAGCAATTATTAAAAAGAAAACCGAACTTATCTTTTATTGTTTCAATATTGACGAGGTTGGTGTGGATCATTTTGTCTAGTAAATTGTTACACTTTTCTATATTCTATGATCCAGCAACAAAGGGCCATTTAAAGCCTCCAAAATTGTTATTGAAATCATCTACGTACGGGGAAACCTCTGAACTTAATTAGTTTTAAATGGAGATGCATAAAGTTGTTGAAATTAAAAAGGATCGGAGAAGCATTGTGCATTTATTAGAAATTTCGTTGACGTGTGATCAGGGTGAAGTCCAAGCAAGCAGTAGTTGCACTGAAGATCACCTACTCAGTGTGCACCCATGTGTCAATTGTGTTCTGAAAATTTCAAACCGGCCTATTAATTAGCCTCAACAACTGGTGCTCAGACAAGAGTAAAGAAGCAGAGCTTAGTCATATGGACAATTTCTATCCTCTCAAATTCTCATAATGTAGAAAATTAGTATTCCATGCCACCACAAATAAGCATCTGAGCTAAGCCAGACAATTTCTATCCTCGATCTCAAATTCTTATTATAATGTCGAAAATTAGTATTAATTCCATGTGACCACAAATAAGCATCTAAGCTAAGCCAGACAATTTCTATCCACAAATAAATAAGTCGTTTCAGGCTTGTTTCATACATGTATATCATTTGTTGAATCAAACGAGGTCGATATTTCTGCATGCATTGGAAATTAGAAATTAAATAACCGTACTCCACAAAGGAGTTGAATCAGTCAGCCAAATGTTCTTGAAAGAATTTATTTCCACAAGGTTGTTTGGTGGGTGGTTCAGAAATTAGACGACAAAGAACATAGGAAATGGTTTAATTATATATATATATATATAGTCATATAGAGAGAGAGAGACATGAATTAAATGAATAGGTAATTAAGGATAGTGAGAAGGTCACCTGTTTCTGGTGACAAGTTTGGCGAGAAATTCCCACAATCGGTGGTTCTTGCATATAAGCAAGCAAATGGTCCGAGAGATGTGCTCATACCAGCATGCGATGGACGCGCCGAACCCGATAAGTGGCCACACGCGCCTTGGAGCTACTTTTCTCATCACATATTGTGTTGCTTGGACGCCTCTGGGTACTGAGTAATATGGCTGCAAGATACACGTACAAATTAGGTTAGTTGCATTGTATTAATATAATCGTTGTCACAAGGTACAATTATCATCTGAAAAATTAAGATGAGAGATACAAGGAAGCATACCGGTGCCAGAAGGGTAAGCGACTTGACTGAACTAGGGTGCTTGACAGCAAGAGCCAAGGCCAAAATGCATCCTAAAGAATGAGCCACGATGTGGAAGGACTTAACTTCGTATGCTTCCAAAACAGACCCTTCAATCATGTCCAAATGTTCTTTAAGTGTATATAGTGAGTCTGCTGGCTTTGGACTCCTCCCAAACCCCAACAAATCTATAGCAAACAATCTGTAGGTGGATTTAGTGGCCCTTGAGAAGTTTGGAAACAAGGTTTCAGTCCAAAATGCTGAAGAGGAAATGAACCCATGAATGAAGAGAACGTCTTCTTTTGCCCCGTCTGTTCAATTACAAAATATCAGTAAAAGAGAAAGACAATAACAGTTATTCCCTGTCATTTCAGTTACCTTTCGGTCCTTCTGCTCTTACAAAGAGGTTTTCTTTGCTTGAGGTGGTCCAGGAATTGCAAAACTTACAATCACAGTCAGACCATCTTGGTATGGGGTGTGATTGTTGCCCTCCAATCTTCCCTTGGAGCATTTCAACAATGGTTGAATTAACATTGAATGTTGATCTGCTTGCTTTCTTCATCTTCTCACAAGAATGCACCAAGGTCTTGTCCACCTTGATTCGCTTTAATTCATTGACAGTCATTTTGGAGACCTCAGAAGCCAGCGAAGGACGATTGTAGAGAGTGTCTGAGATCTCCTCCCATTCCAACTTGCTAGAACTAAGACAAACAACCTTGGACTCACCTTGTTCAGATACCAAGATCTTGCCACTGCTTGTGATGGCCTCCTTGGCCGAGGCGCAGTAGCATGGCTTCCACTCTGCTTCGATCAAAAGATCGGCAAACTTGTAAAGAAAACATAGGACAATATCAAGAAGGTCGAGGAATGAGAAGACAATGAAGCTCACTGCTTCGTGTACAATCCTGGCTGTTATTGTTATAGCCATTTTGGCTTTACCCATTGTGTCACCCACCCAGAATATATAGAGGATTAGGCACTTGAAAAGGACGGAGAAGATGACAGGACGAGGATGAGAAAAAGCATAATTAACTATGTTGTCTTAAAAATCGTCGTTACAGCATTGTAATGAGCGACGTGCAATAATTGTTTAGTGAGAAAAACGCCAGAGCAAAGGACATCGTTTCTTGAGTGAAAAAAGCTTTGATTTAGACTTGTGGGTAATGGTCGAAGGAAAATTGGGTTCTTCTATTCTTCCGGCCAAAACATAAGTACCTGAATAGGTGAAAGCGTGTAGGTTTGGTTCCCTTAAAAACTTATTGAGAAGACAGAGAGAGAGAGAGGGAGTAAATAACAGATAGCAGATAAATGAATTGATAACGTTGCCTTGAACATCGTTCGTTGGCCAAGGAAATAAAAGTTAGGTGGTAGTTGAACCCCCCAGCCCCAGAGGAAGGAAGAAACAATTCTCCTTAGCAAACTCATAATGTTTTTTGGTCTGCATTTAAATTTACTTTCCATATATGGTGTACGCAAGGTATACAAGCTTTCCAATAAAATTCTAAAATATCAGAAAGCAGGCAACACCCTTTCTTGCACTTAAGAAATTAGGAACTCTCTCCTTTTGTTACTGAGAAGCAGCCTAACTAATAAATGAAGCAAGTGACCCTCGTTCTAATTATTGCATGCTGTGATGGCCACATGACCTCCTGTTACGTATTGTAAGTCTCTTTGGCCTCCTTCACCCTCAGTATCCAAACCAATTGTTAAGTCACCTATCCAAAGGTGTGATTCTCGTTCATATAGGTAATGCAACACAAGGACTAGAAAGTTGTTTCGTACACCAGAGTTAATGAAACACGCAGTGCCATTTTGAAATAGCAAAAACACGCAGTGCCATTTTTCACGCCTCAATAAATCTTTTTGACAAGATAAAGAATGTTATTAATCCACCAAATAATTCAAAGGAGTCCAAAATACAAGATTTCGTTAGGTTCAACTAACTACAGCACATCAACCATTGCCGCTAAGTCACAAAAGATATTGCTGGCTCGTGCTCAGCTTCAGGTTTCTTAGTGTTCAACTCCACTCAATCTATTAGTAATAAGGCATGTGCTTCCTCTTTGTTGTTATCCTATAGGTGTTTGTTTGCAAATTATTCGATTGGAAATCAGCCGTGAATGAATAACTTGAATAATAAATTACGAATTATAAAATAAGAAAATATACTTAGTTCTTTTTCCTGCTTAAATATTTTGTAAACTTTTTGATGTGTCAATCACAAGTTGTTTATGTGTTTAGTCTCTAGCAGTATCCTAAAAAGAAAAAAATTCTCAACTCTTGAAAGGAATTAAGCAAGTGTGCTAGCTTCCTTACCTTAATAATAGAAAAGGCATTAGGGTTTTAATTTTTATTAAAATTAAATATTTCAATTATAATTAAAGTCAAATACTAGTTATAGTTAATTTAATTTTAATAAAATTAAATATCTCATATTTGATCCTAAAGTTTCTCAAGCTTTATAATTGAGTCAAACTTAATTAAAATTGATTTTTCTTCACAAATTGATTTTTAATGTGTGACTCATTAGGTTCCTAATATATTGATAATGATTATGAATTATAATTATAATTTATTATTAAAATTAAATAAATTAAAAATCTTTTAATTTATCTTTAATTCTTCAATTAAACAATTTATAATCATAGATCAAGTTTGACATCAAGCAATATGTCATGACCACCCAAATATCATGAATGTCAAAGTAGTTTGACTTAACTTGTACATGCATGATTCATCATCATTATTATCATCACACTCAGTCCGAAATCCTGCAATAAAGCGGAGTCTGGAGAGGTCTGATAGTACGCATCCTTATTCCTACATAGTAGCGAGGTTGTTTCTAGTAGACTTACATACATATGTGACAGTAAAAGAGTGATGCAAGTTAAAGAGTAAATAAATAAAATTGGCACGCTAAATAATTATGTAAATAAAATTACAATAAATACATAAATAAATAAAAATAAAATATAACCAAAGGATATATCTGATGGTGACCAGATCTGCTAGTACCTAGTAAGTTGCAAAGTCTGGCTCTTTTTGTCGCTAGTTAAGCTAGGGGTCTTTGCTCAGAGACCCTGAGGGTATAACAATCCTACTGTTTTTGATGGCCTTGCTGGATCTTTCCCTATATACCTGTCCTAAAAAGCTAAGCTGTAGGTCCAAAAGCCCTGTCCAAGACTTACAACTAGCAAAGGCAGAAAGGACATTGGTTTAGACTTCCTACACAGTAACTACGTGGCGCGAGCATTAAAGTAAACATCTCCTAATAACTTACTCAACTGTTTTGGTGAACTTTAAAGGGTATCATTTACTCTTATCCGATCACGTTAGACTTTTCTATTTCTAGCAAACTCTGGCATATCTTTCTTGATCACTTCCTTCTAATTCTTTTAAGGCCTCCCGTTTCTCCTCTTGTAGTCACTAAGAGTTATTTTCTCACAGTGTCGTATTGCAGCATCAGAGGGCCTCCTATGCACATTCCCAACTCACCAAAGTCTGCTCTCTCTTAACTTGTCAATAATACTAGCCACTTGTAGTCGGTTTCTCACCACACGATTCCGGACCTTCACACATCCACTGAAGCATATGCAATTTTTGCTACCAACAATCGTCTTGTATGTCTACATTTGGCAGGTCAATACTCTGTCCCATATAATATGGTTGGCCGAATTACCATTTTATAAAACTTCCCTTTGAGTTTTAAAGAAATCTTTTTATTACATAAAACACCTTATGCACTTTGCCATTTGACCCACCCATATAATACGATGTACTATATTAGCATCGATATTACCATCTCTTTGAATGATGGAACTAAGGCAGTTAAAACTCAATTTCTGTGTTATGACGTCAGTACCAATTGCTACCACTGCCTTATGTACCATCTGGCTTCCGAAAAAGTTGTAATCTAAATACTCCATCTTAGTCCTGCTCATTCTAAAACCTTTCGATTCTAACATTCTAACTTGAAATTGACTCCCTCCTTGGTCTCATCCATTAGGACAATATTATCAGGTACCTCTCCTTGAATATGTTTGGTAAGTTCATCTAACACTATTGTGAACAAAAAAGGGCTTAAGGCATAGCCTTAGTCAAGTCCAACACTAATAGAAAACGCTTCCTTGTCGCCTCCTATCGTCCTTACACTAGTCAATGCTCCTTCATACATATCCCTAATTACTCATATATAAGTCATAGGAATGCCCTTTGCCTTCAAACACCTCGATAAGAGTTCTCTAAGAACCCTATCATATGCCTTCTCCAAATTTATAAAAACTATATGCAAATCCTGTTTTCGTTCCATGTAACATTCTATTAGTCTACGGAGTAGATGTATTACTTCTATCGTGGACCTACCAGGTATAAATCCAAATTGGTTGGCCAATATAGAAGCAGCTCTCCAGATTCTCTTTTCAATTACCTTCTCCGACAACTTCATGGTGTGACTTAGTAATTTGATGCCTCTATAGTTTTGTCATTATTGGATGTCCTTTTTGGCCTTGTATAAGGGGATCAACCTACTCAATATCCATTCATCCTACATTCTGACTGGCCCAAGGATCACATTAAAGATCAGACGCATGTGGAAGAAAAAGGCTAAAGGAAACAAAGAGTCCTATTTCAAGAAGAATAGCAAAGATGAAAGGAAGAATGAGAAAACATCCATCATATGCTATGAATGCAATAAACCGAGACATTACAAGTCCGAATGTCCATTGTTAAAATGAAAGCCAAAGAAGAGTAGAGAAGGCAAGAAAAGCATGATGGCAACCTGGGAAGATCTAGATTCGTCTAAATTAGATACTGACTTAAAGGCATCGGTGCAAGCAAACATTTGCCTGGTAGCCGAAGGAGAAAGTGATGAGGAGGTAATGTTGGATCCCGATTTTTAAGTGGACTTTAGAAATAATAAATGAAATTAAATGAGTGTTTTTGTATATGTATTATGTTATAAATGAAATTGTGCTTTAAGAAAATTAATGAGAAAAGAATCGATTAGTTGTGACGACTTTGATATTTGAGTAGATTTGTATGAGTTATGAAAGTTTAAGTGAATGGGTTGATTTAAATGGAAGTTGAAAATTAAGAAATAAAGAGTGAAAGTGTGAGAATATGAAGAATTGAGAAATTTTGACTTTTTGGAGTAGAGAGTTGACTTTTTGATTTAGGCGGAATTTGAGAAAATGATATTCATGGAACTTGTAGCTTCTGTTGAGAGCTTTCTGTCGCCATAAAGTTTGATATTTTTTGATATCGAGAGTGAAAATTATGAGCTTTCAAAGTTAAGGTTATTTTTAATTTGTCTTTGAAAATGCTTTTCAGTGTAGGATTGTGTACGCTGTACTTTGAGGTAAATCTCCAGATTGATGTGGTCTGAATTGGAGTAAATAGTCTAAATAAAAGTTATGGCTTATATTCCCAGCTTTTTATCGCCATAAAGTATGCAATTTTTCGATATCGGGCTAGGAGTTATGATCGACGAAAATTTGGAAGTTGTTCACGAAGAGATGATTAGGACAGAAACTTTGAGTAGATTTTTGACTCCCTTAGAGGACAAATTGATTTTTCTTTCCTTCATGAAAGTTGTAGAGCTTCCTTTGAACTTTCTTTTAATACCAAATTTGTCAAATTTGGAGTTCGGGATTAAGAGTTATGATTTATGGAATTTTTGGATTTATATTATGGAAAAAAACAAAAAAGAGAAAAAGAAAAGAGAAATATCGGAACGCAGGAGCGCTCTTGCAAGGGCGAGCACTTGCCCTACGAGCGGCTCACGAAGGCGAGCTAGCCCTCGTCGTGCGACGCCGTTTTCCTCTTCGTTAATTTCTTCTTCGTGCGTGAAAACGACATCGTTTCTTCCTCCTTCACGCGACGTCGTTTCGTTGTTCTCCTCTTCAGTGCGCGGTCGTTTCTCCGCGTACGACGTCGTTTTCCTTTGCATGTTATGCTACATCGTTTGGCCATTTGTTTCCTCCTCTTTTCCCAATTCGACCTTTGTCCAATATTTTGCTTATATCTTTTCCGTCTGATATCTGATTGACTTGGTTTTTGAAGTGTTGGATTCCTAAGACAATTATCTACATCCTCAGGGTAAATTTCTGAATTTTTGATATTAAATTGAATGAGATTGATTTAATCAAAGTGAGCAGATAATTTACTGAACATAGTTCAGTATTTTGTGAAATTCAGGATCTGTGGAGATCCGATTGAACTGATTCTTGAGGCAAAATAAAATAGAGACATGGGGCCACAAGTCATATGAAGAAAGTGAATATCAATTTAGCCCCTATGATTGTCAATTTCTGACTTGAAGTTCAGATTAGTGTTCAGTCTTGGATTAGTAAGAACTGAAAGTATTTTGGCCATAACTTTTGCTCTAGTAATCCAAATGAGGTTATTCTTGCTTTACATTAAACTAGAGAAATAGAGCTACAATTGTTATGAAGGACTCGAGTTTCAATTTAGTCTTTAAGGCTGTCAATTTTCGGATGGAAATAAAGTGCTGGAAAATGTGTTAGCATAAGACTAATCTGAAATGTTTTGAGCATAACTTTTGATGTAGTGCTCCAAATTGAATGATTTTGGTGGCATTATGAAATTAAGACAATGAGGAACAATTCTCTAGAAGGAAGTTTTAGCAAATTCCTTCAAAATGATGATTTGAAAAATGACCTAAGCGAAACATGATTTTAATGAAATTTGGGACTTTGATTAATTTGATGATTTTGAGGACTTAATTAACATGTTAATGTGAATAATTAGCATGTTAAATTGAGTAAAAGCATATGGGAAAATTATGGAATTAAATTGAATTTAATTGTTAGAAATTATGGTGTAAAGAGGACATGAGGGGCAATTTTGGAAGTTTACTAAAAGAATTAAGGTTTTAGCCTTACATGGAGGGGCATTATGGTCTTTTAGCAATCATTTAATGACTTGGCAATATAAAACCAAGGGCTGTCGTTTGGCACAAGTAGAGCACAACCCTTAGAGGAAAAAGGAAAGAAAATGAAAGAAGAGAGGAAAGGTGGAGCATTCAGTGGAGAAATAAGAGAGAAGAAGGGAAAAAAATGCTAGGGTTCGAATTTTTGTTAGCTACCAAAGATGATTTTCGTTGATTTCAAGAGGAAACAGGTGGAAGAGGATGGAAGCTCCCTATAGGAGCCAAGAAAAATATGAAAATATGAAGAAGAAGGTAAGAGCAATTTTTTTATCTTTGAGCTTTTAGTAACTTTTTGGTTTAGATTCCTTGAAAATAGTATGGGTTTGTGATTTATGAAATCAATTTTGAGGATTATGCCATTTATGATGTTGAATTTGGGTGAATTTTGTTTAGGAAATTAAATTGGAAGAAAGAAAGAAGAAATGGTCAAATTGAAGCTAGGAACAAGCTTCAAGCATTGATTTGAGGTGGGTAGTATGTTTATTTATTGATATGTATTTTTGACAAATCAAGAAGCAAAAATTTTTATAAATCATGTTTATGAAAATGTTTGAAAATTTTGATTTTCAAAGGACTAAATTCCTTGCTTTTGGAATGATTTTCAGAAATTGCTAGATTTATGAAATTCAGTGTTTTCGAATTATTCGAAAATTTTGATGTTATTGCTATGATTTATTAAATTGAAATAATTGATGGATTTTTTATTGTTTTGAATAAAAGATGAGTTTGCTACATGAAATTTTTGGATGAAAAATGTGCATTGTGTGTTTGAATTCTGATTTAAAGAAATTGATGCCTTCTTTGTGATGAATTGAGATTGCATGTATATTGCTATATGACTTTATGTGATTTGTGAATGTGATTTGTGTCGAGCACGACACTATATGAAAAATCAAGATTTCAAAATGTGCCTTCGGACAATCCGAATTTTTCGGTTTTGATTTATGTGTTATGTGGGTTTGGTCAGATCCCATAAGTGGGACAAGTGCGCGCTTGTCTATTTTTAAAGGCTTCTCCTACCTGCCCGCTAGAGGCACTGGAGTTTCGATTTTGGACTCCCATAAGTCACGATGTTAGGCCCCGTTCCCGAAGCCCAACCATCCGATTCGGAAACGAAAAGCGTAACGGGTCTCCTTATAGGGTTATGCCAACTAACCCTCGCTTGCTTCGAACCAATCCTTTTGAATTCAAAGCCAAAAGCTACCAATTTTTTTGAAGAGGTAGCTACACGTGTTATAAATCCAATGCGTCAAGAATCGCTTAATTTGGAGGTCGGACGAAGAAGTTATGGTCGAAAGAATCCAATATGTTCATGTCCTTATTTCAACTAAACATGTCTTGGCACGATTTTCATAACTTCTTCTAGAAATGTCGGATTGATTTCTTTCTTGGACCATTGGAAATAAAACATCGAGATATACAACTCTTATGAAGACCTCAAAACGAGATTCAACCTCAAAACTAGTCAAAATCAAAATTTACTGTAGCTGACCCGTAAATGTCCGTTAAACGGACATACATGTCCGTTTAATGGACATAGACTGTCAAAACAGCCCCATTTTGTCCGAGAAGGTCCTGGACTGAGGGTCCTTTTCCACCCAAGAAGGTCCGTTTAACGGACACGCGCAATCCAAAACCTCTTCCAAGCCTCCCAATGCTTCCAACCTTTAATCCTAACACCGAATACACTCAAAATATCCCCAAATTAAATCCTTCAAGTATAATAATACTCCTCAAACATTCAATTACCAATTGAGATGCATTAAACTCCCAATCATCAACTCAAAAGCTCATACAACACACAAACTCTCATCATTCACCAAAGCTATCACATTCATGCCTTCCATACAACATCATCACTTGCAAAACCCATAACTCTCAACATTGATATCCAAATTTCGCAAACTTTATACCATTGAAAAGTTAAAAGGATAACCTACAAAATTCAAGAAAACCATTTTGTCCAATATGGCCTAAATCAACCCAGTTTTTTCCCATGAATTCAACACACAATTACACCTCTATGGAAACCTGAAATAAGCATTGCACACAACAAGCTAAACAAGCACATACACAAGGGAACTTTTCAATCTTCAATTCATTTCCAATCAAAATGAAGTTCATACAAGCTTTCATACATAGCTTTAATTACATATTGACGTTACACAAGTTGTAAAATACATTCAATGCTTAATGTTCAATATGCTTTTAAAGCTATCCAAAAATCTAGCTCCTAACTTAATAGAAAAGCTAAATCTCTCGAGATCGTCCAAATGCCTGCAAGGATTTACTGATCTTCTCGATCTGCACCTGAGGAGTGGGAAAAATATTGGGTTGAGCTTTACAGCTCATTAGCTAAAATATTTATAGCCAATGGCGATGAGCCACACAATCGAACATATATATACACATAAACATACATTAAGCATAAACTTCACAATGACAATTCAACATCCACAATTCAACATCCAATTCATAATTCATAACATCATCATATATTATATGTAATTCAATTCAAAACATGGATTTCTCACATCAAAATGCAAATGCACAACCAATTGGCTCGAGGGTTCCGTGAAACAAAACGGTGAAACCTAAGTTTACACCGTGAACGAAACGAGTCCATTTTCGGATCTCGTAGGCCACAAGCGGGCAGCAGGGATAAGGCTTTTGTCGACGTGCACGTGACTACGAAATGGTTCCTCTCTCTTCCAAACACAATCGATTTCATGCTCAAACCAAACATATCTAAATCTCAATTTCTCAAGCTTTTTCTCATACCAAAATGCCACAATTCAACTCAAGGGCATAACAAT
>JANITW010000236.1:46603116-46615112 GCA_027564335.1 Erythroxylum williamsii | reverse complement strand
TTGTTTAATTCATTGAATTATTCCTTTAAGTTTTTAGTATCCTATCGATATTAGCTTTAGGCCATAATTTAATGTTCTGGGTGATCTAAGTTGTAATTCAAGACCCTTAGGTAGGATTGCAATTACATGAGAACCTAGCTATATTGTTTGCCCAATTTTGCTAGTTCTTGATACATTTGCTAAATCTCCTTGCATTGTATCAGTTGCCAACTTTGAATTCTTTGATTAAGTTAAATGGGACCAATTATGAGGACTGGCTTGAATCATTGAATTTATTTTTGGCGATTTCTAATGTTGATGTTGCTCTCCTTGAGGATGAGCCTGCACAATCCACTGTTAAGACTTCCGTTGCAGATAAAGCTAAATATGATAAGTGGGTTCATTCTAAAAAGGTCTATTTGATAACCATCAAGTATACAATGGAGAAGACTATTAAAGAGAGCATCACAGAAACTGATGATGCCAAAAATTATCTCAAGGTTGTTGGTGAAAAAATCCAGAAGTTTGATAAGATTGAAAAGTCTAATTACTTATCTTTACTGTCTAAGACCAAGTCTGATGGTGTGGGCAGTGTGCGTGAGCATGTTATGAAGCTTATGAACTGGTATAACAAGTTGAAGGCCATGAAAGTTGTGCTGGGAGAGGATTATCTGATTTGGCAGGTGTTTGAATCTCTTCCATCTGAGTTTGATGTTCTCAGGACTACTTACCATGCTCAAAAAGATGAATGGAGCATTGATGAATTGATTTCTATTCTTATTTAAGAGAAGCATACTATAAAGAAAGGAAAGTCCCATAGTATTCATCAGGCGTCTCATAAGAGTGGTGAAAAAAAGAAATTTTTTAGAAACAAACAGGGTAAGCCTCAATTTAAGAAGAAGGGGAATGATAAACCTACCTTACCTTCTAGGCCTGGTGAGAGTTCTGGTGCTAAGTCGAAGCCTGTTTTTAATGGAATCTGTAACTTTTGTCATGAACATGGGCATAGGCAGCGTGACTGTGTGAAGTTTAAGAACTGGTTGGCAAAGAAGAAACGTATACCTCAAATCTTTATTTGTTTTGAATCCAATATGGTTTATGTTCCTCCTAATTCATGGTAGTTAGACACTGGTGCAACTATTCATGTAACAAACTTATTGCAAGAGTTCAAAAGCAGGCAGAAACTAAATAAAGGGGAGTTGACGGTGCAACGAGGAGATAGATTTACTGTTAATGTTGAGCACATAGGAGTAGTTTCCTTAAAGTTGAGTATTGGACATGATTTACTTTTGAAAGATACTGTTTATATGCCTTTTATGAGAAGGAATTTGATTTCAATTTCTGTTTTACATAGTTGTGGTACATTTTCTATATAATCAATAATGGTGTTGTTTTTTACTATAATTTTACCATTGTTGGTTCTGCAATTATGCATGGTGGATTGTTTATACTGATTGCTAATTCTTCTAGTTTTAACCGACAACATTATGATGTTAATGTTGTTGTTAGAAAGAAGCGTTGGAGAGTTACTGAAAAATTTTCTATGTTGTGGCATAAACAGTTAGGACATATCTCTAAGGAGAGAATGGAGGGTTGACTAAGGAAACTATTTTGCATGATTTGGACTTCTCTGATTTTGATACTTATGTTAATTGCATAAAAGGGAAGTTTACAGCTAAAGTAAGAAAGGAAAAAATGGCTAGGAAGGAGGAACCATTACAAATAATTCACACAGACATTTGTGGACCTATTACTCCTATTGCCATATAAAGTTATAAGTACTTCATCACCTTTATTGATGATTTTTCTCGGTATGGTTGGATTGAATTGTTGCATGAGAAATCTGAATCATTGGATGCTTTTAAGTTACTAAAAACGTTAGTGAATTGTAACTTGGGAAGTAGATCAAATGCGTAAGATCTAATAGAGGTGGTGAGTATTATGGTCGGTATGATTAAACAGGAAGAAACTCTGGCCCTTTTGATAGATGCTTGTAGGATTGTGGACAATATACCGTGCCTGGCACTTCTCAACAAAATAGGAAATCATACTCTCACGAAGATGGTTAAGTGCATGTTTAGTCACTCCACCTTACCGGAGTTCTTGTAGGGAGATGCTTCGAGTATTGCTGTTTATGTTCTCAATCATATGCCTAGTAAAACTGTACCAAAGACTCCTTTTGAGCTTATATAAGGAAAGAAGCCCAGTTTGAAGCATTTCCGTGTTTGGGGCTATAAGGCTGAGGTAAGGACTTATAATCCTCAGTTGAAGAAGCTTAATCCTAAACTATTTCAGGTTATTTTATTGGTTATTGTATTGGCTCAAGAGGTTCAAGATTTTATTGACCCAATCATAGTATTAGAGTTATTGAATCAGATCAGGTTGTATATTTTGAAGGGGAGATGGAACATAATGAAAGACATGAGTCTTGTGTTGATGATCTTAGAGATGATCGTGTTGTTGTTCCTACACCTATTATTTTTCATCTTGAGGCAATACAGACTCCTCTAATTCATGATGATGTTGTTGATCTAGGAAATGATGTTGATATCCTCAACAGGTTGGCAATGATACTCAAGTCCCAGATGTGGTTGTAGTTCCTCCTAGGAGATCTAAAAGGATTCCTAAATCCACTGAGTCTTCTAAATTTCAAGACTATTACATTTACTTGGAGGAACATGAATTTAATTTAGTTGAAGACTCAGATCCAATTTCCTTTCAGTATGCCATTTTTGGTCCTCGTAGTTCACAATGGTTGGTAGCTATAGAAGATGAGCTGGCTTCTATAAGTATGAATGGCATTTAGGATTTGGTAGAATTACCCGGTGGTTGCAAGACTATTGGGTGTAAATGGGTCTTTAAGACTAAACGTGATGCTAGAGGTGAGGTAGGAAGGTATAAAGCTAGACTTGTTGCAAAGGGGTATAACTAGAGGGAAGGTATAGACTATAAAGAGACTTTTCCCCAGTCTCTACTAAAGATTCATTACGTATTGTGATGGCTTTGGTTGCTCATTTTGATTTGGAGCTCCATCAAATTGATGTCAAAACTACTTTCCTGAATGGCAATTTTTATCAAGATGTGTTCATGAATCAACCTGCTGGTTTTGTTAAGAAAGGTAAGGAACATTGATATGTGTTTAATTGTTGATACATTTAATTATTTATACTTAGCGATTAATGATACAAAAATGCTTAAGATACTCACTTTAATTCATATGTGATTTTAGGTGAAATTTGGAAGCAAAGAAATTAAAAAGAAGAAGGTAACATGATTTTGCATGCATTGGACTTAAGATGTTGAAGTAACACTGTGGTAGATAAAGAGCAAAACAGCAGCGTAACATACCATAAGCAGCACCAAAATGACAGCGTAGACGAGGAGAGGTAGCAGCTGGAGGACGTTATGCGTTAAATGCACAACATTTCACATAAAACACAGAAGACGAGGCCACATAAGAAGGGGGGCTGGGACGTTGTGCGGAACAGTTAAAAGAGCCTAGCTTATTAATTTGTCCCATCAGCTACAGAGAGCATGCAACGTCTTACTTTAAAATGCAGAAGGCAAGCGTGAAGAGAATAAGGGATTTAACGCTACAGTGGACCTGCGAGGGGGATATAATTTTAATTGTCCAATCGATGCCAGAGTGTACAGCATAGTGAGAGCTATGTGAGGATTTGCATTAAACGCAGACGAGGA
This sequence comes from Erythroxylum williamsii, assembly GCA_027564335.1. NCBI lineage: Eukaryota > Viridiplantae > Streptophyta > Magnoliopsida > Malpighiales > Erythroxylaceae > Erythroxylum > Erythroxylum williamsii. The sequence continues at coordinate 46,611,434 of JANITW010000236.1, read as the reverse complement.
GTGCATTTTAGGAGAGCTAGAGCTGGCTTGGGCACAAGCATAAAGATTATGGGCGTGATTAGTGTGCTGGGACAATCAACCCTGCCCATCAAGTGAACAGCGAGAGGGTTGCCAATGAAGGGGTCATAAGGGCTGAAGCATTTTTTCAAGAAAGACTTATGAAGGGCTAGATGTCCCAATGCCGGTTTGGAGGTGACATCGATGCCAACGACCTGGGTTAAGTAATTTTTTAATTATTTAGTTGTTTTTTTCGCTCATTAGGAATTGATTGTGTTATCCTATATTAATTGATTTGGGTATTGTGTACGGATAATTAGATTTTCGTTATTATTCAGTTATTTGTCTATGAACCCATTGGGTATTGTGAGTTGATGATTTTAATGTGTTCATTGAATCATTAATTGCAAAACCATTGCTAGAATTTCGATATAATCCGTAATTGTTATGTTGAAATTCATGTGTAGTGACTAATGATTCGTAATCATTGGAGATAACATGAACTAGGTTAAATAACACATCGTATGTGGTTATTGCCTTGATTAATGGATTTTCCTAATTCATAATACTACTGCCTAATTAAATCTAGAGATCGTATCCTAGGTTGTTCGGCGGTTAGGTTTAATTAACAATCGTACCTTGATTAAACAAAAGCTAAGGAAAAACTTGGGTTAATTATTAACCCACGATTGATAATTGCTAGGAGAGGTTAAAGAACAACAAATTAATAAAATATGGTTAGTCAGGGTATAGGCCGAGATTGAACCAAAGAACCGGGTCCCTACCGAATTCTCCATTTTTATCATTTTTTCATGTTTTCTTTAATTTGTTTTTATTATTTAGTTTCATTTTATTTTCTTCTTCCAAAAATCCAAAACCCCCCGTTAAACCTAAACACCAGTTAATTTCATTTCATAAACTTTACACACACTCTCTGTGAGATCGACTTAGACTCGCCACTACTATAATAGTAGTCTAGTTATTTTATTTTGACTAGTGTAACGATGCACGGTTAAATTTTGGCGTCGTTACCGGGGAATACGATGCTTTAGTTTTTGTTTGTAATTTAATTGGTGTTTTGTATATATTTGTTCGTAAGTGATGTCTTTTCTATTATTTTATGATCTTGTCATTTTTGTTTCGTGTTTAAAAAAATCGATATGGATGAAAGTAATTTCTTTTATGACTCATATTCTCAATTCTATAATAATGTTTGGACTGATCAACTTAACTTTTGTTATGGATGGGATAATCACCAAAATTACTTCCATGATAGTTTTTAGGACGCACAACAATTCTTATACAGACCAGAAGCTTCCTATCATGACTTCGGTCCATCTCTTGAAGAGTTGATTTTGCAATTGCAGGAGAATACTCTAAAATTCCAGAATGATGAAGGGCAATTTCTAAAAAACACATGGTCTAATGCCCAAGATTTGGAGAGCCAATATGATTCAGTTGCATCTTTAGAAGAACTTGTTAATCATATTGCTACTAACAATTTACAATTTCTACAGGATATGCAGCAATTACAACAAAATAAGCAGTAGGAATTACAAGAATTCTGACAAGAGACAAAAGCAAGCCAACAGACGATAGAACACCTAATTGGTCAGGTGGTAATAAGCCTTAATCGCCTAAAATCGCAAAGCGAAGAGGAGGAATCGTATCAACCCAAGGTATACCCAATGGACATTTGTGTGGAAACATTGCAAAGTGACGAGGAGCTTGAGAATGTTGAGATCAACCCTCAACGAATTGTTTGTGTCGAAGAAGTGGAGAAGGAGCTCGAAGCCGAAAAGGACACATCTTTTAGCTCGAAGGTAAGTACTAAATCCATGATTATCTTTGAGACTAACTCTTTACCTTTACATAAGAGATTGGAGGAGTTAAATGATAAAGAAAAAGGTGAAGAGACATTCGAAATATTTCTAGAGTGTATGGACTCGGTCGGGATTGTGAAGCTGAGGATAGGGAAGACGCTGAAGGAGGATAATGATCAACTAAAGCCCTAACCAAAACTACCTCGTGTGGAGGAGCCACATATGATACCTAAAGATCACAATTTTGTCACGTGAGGAGAAGAAGAAGAAGAGCCAGCAATCCTAAACAAAGGCGCTTCTTAGGAGGCAATTTAAGGGAAGTAAATTTCTTTTCCTTTACATTTTTGCGTTACTTTTTATATGCATGTGTGCTTTTGAATTTGTTTGTTTTACTTGTTTTAAATTTTCAATCAAAATGAGAGAAAGAATAAAACAAATGAAACAAACATTTTCTTATTTTCTATTGCTTCTGGGATTACATAATCATGATTAGAGTGTGAATTGACTAGAGAATTTCATAGCAACTTTAGCATGTACTATTGCTCTTGTGATTGGTTAATATGCATTATCTTTAGAAGAGTTGTGACTAATGGTAGACAAAGCCAGTGAGATTTTAAGCCTTATTTGATTGACACATCCATATTGGTCTCATTATCTTTGATAATGTGTGACCTTCATGACATGTACATCCCGATTTTGCGTTGAATTTCTATTCAAGACCACATTTTTATCACATGCATTAATATGGATATGATTAGGTATTCTTTGTTTTTCATAAACTACATTTGCTAAATAACCTATCCTATTGATATGATTTTCCCTTAATAAACCCTTTTGAGCTTTAGCCTTTCTTTTTATATAAACCACATTTTATACTTTTAAACTTAACCGAATGTCATACCCATAAAGCTGGTGGAACATTTGTGACTATTGAATTTGTGGATGTACAGAATTCTAAGTTTGGGGGTGTACATATGTGAGGGTTAGTTATAATGTTGGGATGTTATTTTATATCTTATCATTGAAATTCCCATGTTGATGTAGTTTATTTCATTTTTTATAAGGAAAAGAAAGAAAGAAAAAATAGAAAAGAAAGAAAAGAAAATGGACAAGAAAGAAAAAAAAAGAAAGAAAAAAGAAAATAAAATGAAAAATGAAAAAATTGATTAAAATAAATATATCAAGGAAGAATTACTTATGTGTTGAAAAGTTGTTTATGGTTTATGCATCTTCCTAGAGTTATAATGGATGTTTTTTTTTAGCTTGTTTAATATGAGGTAGAGGTTGGCTTGGAAGATTCACTCTTGTAATTTCATTGGCATAAATTATACGAGTGATTCCTTCGGATTGGTATATGCTTCGTATGGTTTGTGTGTGAGAGCTGAATAGGGTTGTGAAATATAAATGTTGCATTTGTCATAGCTAACGGTACCCAGTTTTTGATGAGTGTTGCGTTTTTTCACTAGCTTTGTTGACTTTCATAGTACTTGACCCAAATACATCTCACCTTACCTTTGCCCACATCACAACCCTAAAAAGTCCTTTGATTCAGAATTTTGCATGTGAATTTTAGTGGTGGAGAAATGAAATGATATGTAAAATTATGGATTGTCATGATCATGAATGGTGTTAAGTATACCCATGGATATATTTTAGTTAAACACATTTTTCGAGTCTACCATTCAATTGCTTAGTTTTTGAAGATGATGAATGTTGATTGATCATGAGTAAAAGCTTGTAATGTTGATTTCTTGCTATGATTTTTAAAAGTCATTCATCTTTGCTTATGAATGTATAACCTTGGAACATTTGGAAAATGAGTTAATGTTTTGGGGTCTTTAAACTTAATTTTAATGTTTTGGCTGAGGACAAACAAAAGCTAAGTATGGGGAAAATTGATATGTGTTTAATTGCTGATATATTTAATTATTTACACTTAGTGATTAATGATACAAAATGCTTAAGATACTCACTTTAATTCATATGTGATTTCAGGTGAAATTTGGAAGCAAAGAAATTAAAAAGAAGAAGGTAACATGACTTTGCATGTATTGGACTTAAGATGTTGAAGTAACATTGCGGCAGATAAGGAGCAAAATGGTAGTGCAGCACACCATGAGCAGCACCAAAATGACTGTGCAGACGAGGAGAGGCAAAAGCTGGAGGACGTTGTGCATTAAACGCACAACGTTTCACACAAAACGCAAAAGACGAGGCCACATGAGAAGGGGGTGTTGGGACGTTGTGCGGAATAGTTAAAAGAGCCTAGCTTATTAATTTGTCCCATCAACTACAGAGAGCACGTAGCGTTTCACTTAAAAACACAGAAGGCAGGCATGGAAAGAATAAGGGATTTAACGCTACAGTGGACCAACGATGGGGGTATAATTTTAATTGTCCAATCGATGCCAGAGTGTGCAGCACAGTGAGAGCTGCGTGAGGGTCTGCGTTTAACGCAGCCAAATGAGGAGTGCATTTCAGGAGAGCTAGAGCTAGTTTGGGTGCAATAAAGATTGTAGGTGCGATTAGTGTGCTGGGACAATAAACCCTGCCCATCAAGTGAACAATGAGAGGCTACGCTTAAAAGACAGGGTTGCCAGTAAAGGGGTCATGGGGGCTGAAGCATTTTTTTCAAGAAAGACCCATAAAGGACTAGACGTCCCAATGTCGGTTCGGAGGTGACATCGATGCCGACAACTTGAGTTAAGTATTTTTTATTATTTTGTTATTTCTTTCTCTCATTAGGAATTGATTTTGTTATTCGATATTAATTGATTTGGGTATTGTGTATGGATAATCAGATTTTTGTTATTATTCGGTTATTTGTCTATAAACCCATTGGGTATTGTGAGTTGATGATTTTAATGCATTCATTGAATCATTAATTGCAAAACCATTGCTAGAATTTCGATATAATCCGTAATTGTTATGTTGAAATTTATGTGTAACGACTAATGATTCGTAATCATTAGGGATAACATGACCTAAGTTAAATGACGCATCGTATGTGGTTGTTACCTTGATTAATCGATTTTCCTAATTCGTAATGCTACGACCTAATTAAATCTAGAGATTGTATCCTAGGTTATTCGGCGGTTAGGTTTAATTAACGTTCGTATCTTGATTAAACAAAACCTAAGGGAAAACTCGGGTTAATTATTAACCCACGATTGATAATTGCTAGGAGAGGTTAAAGAACAACAAATTAATAAAATATATTTAGTCAAAGTATAAGTCGAGATTGAACCAAAGAACCTACCAAATTCTCTATTTTTATCATTTTTCATGTTTTCTTTAATTTGTTTTTATTAGTTAGTTTCATTGTATTTTCTTCTTCCGAAAATCCAAAACCTCCCGCAAAACCTAAACACTAGTTAATTTCATTTCATTAACTTTACACACACTCTCGGTAGGATTGACCTAGACTCACCACTGTTATAGTAGTAATCTAGTTATTTTATTTTGACTAGCATAACGATGGGCGGTCAAACATATGGTATGTAAATTGAGAAAATCCATTTATGGGTTAAAGCAAGCATCAAGACAATGGTACTTGAAGTTTGACTAAATTGTTGGCTCTCTTGGCTTCAAGGAAAATGTTGTTAATCAATGCATTTACTTGAAGAATAGTGGGAGAAAATTCATTAATCTTATCTTATATGTTGATGACATTCTTTTAGACAGTAATGATATGGGTTTTCTTTCTGAGACTAAACAAATATTGACAGCTCATTTTGGTATGAAAGATCTCGACAATGCTTCTTTTATTCTAGGCATTGAAATTTCATTGTGATAGATCTCGTGGTGTTTTTGGTTTGTCTCATAAACGATATATTGAAAGGATCTTGAATAGATTCAACATGAATACTTGTAATCATTGCATTGCACCTATCTAAAAGGGTGACAAACACTCGAATAGCCAGTGTCCTCAAAATGATAAAGATAAGTCAGAGAGGGAAAACATCCTATATGCTTCTGCTATTGGCAATCTTATGTATGCTCAAGTTTGTACACGTCCAGATATTGCTTTTGTTATTAGTGTACTTAGGAAGTACTTGAGTAACCTAGTGTGGGCAAGTTGTGAAACAAGTTATGAGGTATCTATAAAGTACTAAAGATTGCATATTCACTTACAGGATGTCTAATCACTTTGAGGTGATAAGTTATTTTGATTTTAATTATGGTGGCTGCCTTGATAATCACATATTTGTATCAAGATATATCTTTATGCTTGCTGAAGGAGCTGTGAAATAACCTTTTTCGTCCGGTTGTCGCCTTGGGGTTACTTCAAAAATTTTAACCAAGGATTGCGTATAGCGCAACCTGGGGTCGTTCTCTTGAGGACCCAAAAGATGAAATTAATTTCCTAAGTAACTAGACGCAATGTAACCTAGACTATAAAATGGGGTTTGATTTGAAAAATTACCTCTAAAGTTGCAATAAAATAAACACTAAGGACTTGTTTTTGGTATTTTAAAATTTAAATGAGTAATATGAAATGATAACGAGTAAATTAAATAAGAAAAAAAAACACAATTAATTAACGATGAAAAACGCAATCCTCCAGTCCAAAAACGCAGGCAATCGTCGCTCAAACAGATATGGTAGTTTAAAACAATTAAACCAAGAATTAAAATCGAGCTTTTATCTAACAACCAAGCCACCTCGAATTGTTACAAAAAAATATTTTCCAAAAATCCCAATTTACTAACTGCCACCAGATTAATAAAATAGAACTAAGGATACTAACACCAATGCTCGACTTTTACGCTTAAACAGAATTTATGCCAGCAACAGATAAAATGATCCAAATAATTCAAGCCACCTTGAATAATTACCAATTTCGCTAAAATCCCAATACAAAGTTTTGACCCAAAACAAAGTAATGAAATTAAATCCGAAATCAACACAATATCAATTGCCAAACATTAATCCAGTCATAAAACACAACTCCAAATAATTAAATAGTAAAATCTATGAATTACTAATTACTTAAACGGACAGAATAAAAATGCAGTTTTAACTCCCCTATAAAAACTCCAAGCTCCTGCCTTTGTCGTTGAATCGAAAGATTATGATGAATTAGCCAAGAAAATTCATTGAAGCTGCTGCCGACGTTAAGATTCGGTGATCAGTCATGAAAATATGAAATTGCGATTCTCTGCGGACCACACAATTGATCTTCCACAACCACGTCTCCTTTATCTTTTGATGTGACTATTTAATTCATCTCTTAAGCACCTAACACCACACTCACACAACTAGCACACGCATGGCACACAAAAGCCAACTTCTAGATGTTTTTATTTTTTTTATTTTTCTTCTTTCCCAGCCACACACGCACTCAACACCAGCTCTTATCTCCACACTACAGCTGTTGCCTCTCCACACTGTACAAACGTCCACTCTCCAAGGCACATGTACACAACTAGCCACGTTTTTATTTTCAGCTCCACCAGCAAATCACAGCACATTTCCTTATTTTTTTCTAGCCTTTCATGCACGCAGATGTGACCCTCCAAGACCATGCAAAAGCTCCTTCAAAGCCAGCTGCCTAGCCTCTCTTGTGCCACCTGCTTCTCTCCTATTTCAGCATGTGTACCTAATTAATTGCTTAGTTTCTTTTCTCCACAGCAGTCCACGCATCCTTCTTCTCCTCTGCACTCAACGCCAACAGCTCCTTCAACACAACACAACACTCTTCCTTCAACGACTCACGCAAGTTACACCACTCACACACAGCACACACTCACGTAAATCACATTTGCACTGTTTTTTTTATTTTTTTTAAGCACACCCCAAGACCACCACACTCACAGCACTACACACGACTAGTTACTCACAGCAGCTGTACACACCACTCCCGCACAACTTTATATTTTCGTTTCTTCCATTTGCTTCTCCACAGCACAAGGCCACAACACACAACTCCTGCTAGTTTCTTGCTGTCTTCTTCCTTTATTTTTCTCCTTTACAGCTAACTCTCACGTTCAACCCATGCCTCACCTTCTGCTTCCTTTCACTTCAAGCCACGCACACTGTCAAAGCAGCCCACTCCGACAGCACACTTCCCCTTTTATCTTATGTTATTCTCTTTAGACCACCCCATACTCACGTTGTTTTTTGTTTGATGTTAATGTGCTGGAACTTTCTCCTTGTTCATTCCTTTTATGTCTCAAGCTCCTCTAGTCCACACACAGCTCACCTTCCTCTTCCATTCACGTTGGTGTCTGCATATTTTTTTCTTTATTTAATTACTCTCCTCAAGTGCGTCTCTAGCTGGTGCCTCCTTGTGATGTGACAATTAAATAACTGCTCTCCATACACCAACGCCACACTTCCCAACTGATTATTTTCGTTCCTTGCTTCATGTACCGATACACTCCACCAACAACAACAAACTCCAGTGCAGCACACACAGCTCCACTACTGTAGCGTGATATGACTATTTAGAATCGTTGTTGTTTTGGTCCTTCTCTGTCCAGACGTTGCCTTTGT
>JANITW010000236.1:46534643-46576164 GCA_027564335.1 Erythroxylum williamsii | reverse complement strand
GACAACTTTTGTAAATAAAAATGTTTCTAAATAAAAGTGGGCCCAAAGTTACGATTCTTGATTTGCGCATTTTCTTAAGAAAAAAAATTATACTAAATTTTTGACTAAGTGATGTAGCATGCCACCCCCGCGGGGCACGGACTCGGATATCACTATCGATGTCGGGTTCGGATCATGCGAGAGTAGGGTGTTACAATTCAACTATCTCTACATAGGTCATGCTACATCCAATGGCTATCGTTTAAATAACCTTTGATAAAATAGATCACGAGTAGTATCAAAATATAGCAATCCACAAGATAACTTTGATGACCTCAAGTCAAAGGATCACTTATACAATCATCACAATGAGAATTCTATAAACATAGTTCCAAATAGATTTTTCATATCCGGTCTATTCAGTGAACTTGTTCTCTAGCAAGCATCTACATATTTGTTTAAGTATCTCTATACTTTAGCTTATAAGATCGACTTTTTCCTTCATAAGGAAAAACAAAACATGTAATAGTCTTTTTTCGTTCTATTAATGTCTAATCTTAATAGAACAATGACAAGGAACATTTAGAAATAAGACAAAAATGTAATATGAATCTCATAATTATAATCTCATTATAATTTCATTTGTAATATACAATTATCTCATGGATTTTATCATATACATCTAAACATGTACAAGATAAATAATGTCTTTAAATAATTTATCACTAAACTACAACCAAATCGATTGGCTGTAGGGCATAAACTAACGATTTATTCCTTTGTCATCTCAAATTTATGTTTTCAAACTAAACATTGGTATACATCATCATTAAAAATTCTTAGGAATAAATCAAACTAAGTAATACCTAATTCATTCTATTCCTCGTATATTTCATTCCTAAGAATAACCATTATATTCCTTATCTATTCTAGCAGGTGAACCAAACACTCTATTAGTATCTTTAAACCCTTTCTTTACCCGTTACTCTGCAGAGGAAAATGCTTATTTTCCTCGGAACCATCTTCATCATCACTTGATAAATTAATTACAATTTATTATAACTAAATTAGGTTAATTATGCTATAAGAATTTAAATTTATACTAAACAAAACAGATGACCTGACTAAACAAAACAGATGACCTGCAATGTTATGCCACGTGTTACTATAAATGAATTAATAAAAATAAGAAATGCGTATTACATGGCATTCAATAAATAAAAACTTAATTTATTTAAATCTTTATTCATTTAAGATTTATTTTAAACATTTTACGTTATGGTTTAAATTTTATACCATGCACTAAAATGTTAAAGCTCACCATTTGGTGAAAACATTAGGTATAACATATAGTTTCTTTAATAAAATTTCTATTAATATTTAATTTAACGAACATAATAGAAACTGCATAAATTAAAATTATCTGACTATTTTCTAAGGTATATGTTATTCCACACGTCAGGAACTTCAGATTTGTCCATTCTCTCCTACTTGTAGCTTCTTTTCCTAATCACTTATTTCACTTCCTAAGGACTTTGACTAATTTCCTTTCTCTTATTTAATACCTAAGCCTTTTTTCATTACCAAATCTCCTTCCTTGGTCCTTGTGCATTGACGAGCTCCACTTTCTATTGACAAGCTTCATTCTTTAAGTGGGTCTCATCTCTTACATTCTTCAGATAAATCTAACTCCTAACAATGTATCTCACTGAGATCACAACAATGTCGCCGAAATTAAAGTCTAGTTTGACAGTAGAGTTTTTCTTGTGAAGAATTATGAGACGTTCTCTCTGCCCACAGGATAATGTGTAGCTCTTCAGCCCATATTCAAATAGTTTGTTCTATTACAAATCTTCAATTGCCGTAATACCATTAAGAATACATATCCATTTAACAATTCTTTGTACATATTTATCAGGACAGTAAGTAGTGCAATTTAAACCTGTATAAGCATAATACGTACAAAACATCTGTAACTTCCCTCGGTTTCCAGTGCCCAATGTCAGAAGTGTTAAGTGTATAATGGCCAAGGGGAAAATACGATTATGAGATAAAAGTGATGAACTATAATGATAATTCATTACAAGGAGTGCATGTATTCAAGGAGAGTGATGATATTTATGATCAGAACGATAAAAGCAGACAAGACATTGTGAAGATTTATATGGACTACTTAGGCTTGGTTCTAAGAAAGTTTTCAAGCAACTGTAAGCTGACATGATGGATTGATGTATAATTAGTAATTCAAATTTGAGTATTTAATGTCCAAGTGTGCTCTAGGCTCCCAGTGTAGGATCTGATTATACATTTTCCTTCTAACCGATCATGGCTACATTTGCTGAACAGGATGTTTCACCAAAATTAATCAGCTTTTACGATAAAGGGTTGAACATCAACACGTTATTTCATTTGTATAATGTCCAGAATCATAGCCCTTTGTGGACAAACAATTAGGCTTCAACACCAGTTATCAGGTCGGGATTTCATCACTGGCATTTGGACTAGCATTAACAATTTTCTTTAGATGAGAAAACAACCCTCTTAAAGCCATGGTTTAGCATTTCATGATCATTCTCGTGGTAAGTTCTCAAGAAAATGTAATTGTGATCTATATTAACGAAAGAAGGCTACATAAAAAGTAGGAAGTAAAAGAAACTATAATCAATTTCCAATCCTCTGAATGTACAAGCAACAAAGAGTAAACTACAGAATTCAGTTCGTCATTGAACAGGAAATTGCAAGTCTACAGATGGTTCATATGTTCCTACTAAAATCTACATGGAGGCCACTAGTATAATGATTTTCCGGGGTTCCCAGAACATGCCACCGCATGTCAGCATGTCAGCATTAATGCGGTACGACTTGGGAGTTGGTATGCACTCATAAATTGTACACTTGTTACAAGGACGTGTAATCGATTCTGCATATACAGGTTTCTTCAATTTATAAATGTCTAGCATAGAGCTACCTTGAGTAGATAAAACAGGAAAAGAAAATTGAGCATTATAATCATTAACGTAGAATCCATTCTGCATGTACAACGTTTCTTCAATTCATTAATGTCTGGCCTAGGGCTCACCTTGAACAGATAAAACCAGGAAAAGAAATAGATCATATTAACCATTTCTATTTTCCTAATAGCAATTCATAACGAAAATAAAGAAGCTTTGGGAAAGGGAAAGATGGAAGAATATAGTCATTAACGCATGACTTTGCTACAGATAATATAGTAGGTAATGGCAGAATCACACCTGTCTACCGTCCCTAGATAATTCTGTTTAGTGGGATTCTGTTTCTCTGATGGGGAGCTCTTTCTGTATGAGAGATAATCTGAGGCATCGTCATACCAACTGAAACAATGATCTCTGAATCACAGAATGAAAATGGTAAATAAACTGCCAATCGACAATGGTATGCTATGAAATCCATTTGAAACAAAATTGGAACTCAAAATTATAAATCATGGAGCAAAAAGCACAACCTTAGTCTCATCAACTTTTATACTGATTCTGGTGTCAATTTTTTTGTCTGCTTGCGAAGAATTCATGTTGTAAAAGATACAGCCCTCACCATCAGAATCACAAATCCAAAATCGTATTAACTACGTATTTATGACACACAAATATCATTCCTTATGTCTGAATGTAGTCACCAGTTATCATTTTCCCGTGAGGGAGACTATCAGCTTGTAGAAATCTTTCTTTAACTAAGGAGATGAATGCAATTAATCAACCTTTTAATTTAGTTCAAAGGTCAAAGATCCAATTTTGCAAGGGACTGAAAGTCAATGGCACATCTTTTAAAAATATCTAATTTAAATTCTAAATTGATGGAACCCCAACTCCTCGTAATGGTTCTTTCAATTGTAACCCAGGTAGACTTTTTTATTATTTTTTATGAACCCCTCTTACTAGTCGGAAAGAGTTGTGAGCCGGGCCCCCCTTACTGGTTGGACATCCCAAGTGGCAAAAGGGGGACACAACACTACCCAAATACCTAATTTCCCAAACATTTTTAGACTTAAGTTGGTCTCCTTTCTGTGTCTTGTTCCTCCCTCTCCAGTAAAGTGCCCGCCTGCTTTCCCAACCCATGAAGTCCTCATGGCCTTCAAAAGATTAGACACTGAAATTATAGTTGAACTTGGGAACAGGTATTTGAAAAATATAACTGCAGGTCAGGATCGTGCAATGAATTGGGTGAAATAAAACGTGAAGCCACTCCTTCCTGGAACTAGTATCATTGGGATTGTAGCAGGGAACGAGACCTTGGGGGGCCAAAGACATTGAGATATGGGAGATGATGTAGGAAAAATAGAACAATTATTAAATAGTAGCTAAAACTCAGAAAATTAGAAATATAGATGATATTAGGCTAGTATTTTAGGGTTTAATATAGCAGGAAATTAGGATTTAAGTTGCTGGAATTTTGTGGTGAATGCAAAGAATGAAAGGTAAGAAACTAGGAATAACCTTTAGAAGAAAGCATCACACCTTCTAGTTGAAAACTTCAATTTGTAGAAAAATTTTAGATTTCTTCTTCTTGATGAATAGCTGAATACATACAAAAAAAAAAAAAAAACAGTCTCTCTACTAGTTAGAGATAAGGCTCCGAACTTCTGGACCTCTCCAAATCCTGCATGGTTGTTGTTGTTGTTGAGGAGCTTAATACACGCATATGTATAGTTCTTAGAATCCTTATTATGGTAGGAAAGAGTTCCTAGTTTAAGTCTACAAGTTTTAAATAACTAGGATAACATATCTAAAATAGAATATCCTATTTAACTTACTACTATTTCCTATCTAATAAAGAATCCTAACACAATCTAAATTTTAGCCCTTATCTTTGATGTCAACTCAATTTTCAATCCCCATCTCACCAAATTAAAGCTTGTGATTAACTAATCTTTTCTCTTTTATTTCTTTTATATATTTTAAATTGTTTTGTATCAATTCTCCTCTGCTTGTCTGAAATCATCCTCAACGTAGAACGTTATAAATACTGTCTATATATGTTTGGATTCAACTTTTGAAATTCTAATTCTAGAATCCAAGTATTGTCAAAAATTGGTCTTCCTTTTCATCTGATAAGAAATTATCGACATCCTCCATCTCTTGTGGCTACAATTTATTTATCAATAACATCCTCTATTTAATCTTTAAGATGACGAGTGGCTGGAAGTCTTGAAGTTGCATTAAAGGATTGCTCATTTTGTTCATGATAAATAGTTAAGACCACAACATTAAAGACAACACCTATTTCCATGTTACTTGGTAATTTCAAAACATAAACATTATCACTTATCTTCTTGATGATCTTATAAGGTCCAACATTTCATAAATAAAGTTTCTTATATTTCTCTTTCTAAAAACATTCTAGACGAATCCTAACCATCACCATATCCCTTCATTGAATTCCAACAATTAAAGATGTTGATCGACATGTTCTTTATAAGATAAATTGTAGGTTATTATCTTTCGTCATATCACATCAAAGATGTCCTTCATGTGCTGTGCAAAAGCTTCGGCTTCAACACTAAGTTATGTTGTTTGGGGTAAAGGAACTAAGTCAACAGGCTTCCTTGGTTGAACTCCTGAAACTATCTCAAAAGGGCTCTTACCGTTAAACCTATTTATAGATCTGTTGTATGCAAATTCTGTCATAGGAAGAATTAGGTCCCAATTTTTCACATTGTCTTCAACCAAACATCTTAACAAGTCCCTCAAGCTTCTATTCACTACCTCTATTTGTCCATCAGTTTAGGGAGGAAAAGAATGGAGCTTAGTGTTTAATGTTTTCCATAGAGTTCTCAAAAGATAACTCATAAACTTCACATCACAATCAGAAACAACGATTAAAGGTAATAAATGGAGATGTACAACCACTTTGAAGAAAAATTTAACAATATGGACAATATCATAAGTCTTGGAACATGGAATGAAATGATTTATTTTGAAAAAACCTATCCACCGCCAAAAAAATAGAATCATAACCTCTTATAGTTTTAGGAATTTCCAAGACAAAATTCATACTTATGTCCTGCCATGGTTCATAAGGCACGGGTTTTCTTTAGCTAATTGATATGTTCGATATTACCGTATGACCTTAGACATGTCCCGCTTTAAAGAGGGCCAATAAAAGTGATCATCAACCAATGTGATGATTTTATCTCTTCCAAATTGTCTTGGAGAAAGATGCAATCAATAGGATTTTCTGATTTTTATTTGCACATAGAGGACAAATGATGCTTCTCCTCCATGTAACTCCCAAATCACATACTCCCTTATGAATATTAGGTAGGCAAAGTCGATTTCCTTTGAAAAGATAGTCATCATGGATCACAAAAGGAAAGTATTGGTTTCTTTGTCCAGTTTTAATTTTTTGAATCTAAACCATATTCTCTTTTTCTTTTATCGAACCCCACAACTTTTACAGCTAAAGTGTTAAACAAATGACTCTTCCTACTCAATGCATCTGCTGCCTTATTCTCAACTCCTATCTGCTGTTTGATAAAAAAAGTTAAATTGCTCCAAAACTTCACTCCATAAGGCATGCCTTTTGTTCAAGTTCTTCCAGAATTTGAAGTGTTTAAGAGATTCATAATTTGAATAAGAGAGAATGATGCCAATTGTAAAGAGAATGTCCTACTGCCTAAAATTCCTTGTCAGAGGTCAAATATCGTTTGATCTCTTCACTTAACTTCTCACTGAAGTAAGCAACTGGGTGTCCCTCTTAGCTGAGTATGCCTCCAATTCCCACATGAGACGCATCACGATCAACTTCAAATGCCTTAGAAAAATCTAGAAGTTGTAAAATAGGAGATTTAGTCATCTTTTTCTTGATTTCTTCAAATGCTTTAATTGCTTCCTTTGACCAAGTAAAATGTCCTTTCTTCATACAATCAGTCATGAATGCCATTATGGTGCTGAAATTACGAGAAAATCAACTAATAGAATGTTGCTAGGCCATGGAAACTCCATGTCTCATGCACATCCTTTGGAATAGTCCAATCAAGGATCGCCCCAGTCTTCTCAAAATCCATCTCCACTTCACTATAGGATATAATAACCAAAAATACAACACTTGATTGTAAGAAAGAACACTTCTTTAAGTTGATATAAAGTTTCTCTTCCCTCAAGGTCTCAAAACTTGTTGTAGATGTAATAAGTAATCTTCTTTAGTCTTGCTGTATATTAATATATCATCAAAATATACCACCAAAAATTTGCCATAAATAGTCAAAACACTTGATTCATCACTCTCATAAAAGTGTTATATGCATTAGAAAGTCCAAATGAGTTCGCCAATCATTCATAAGTTCATCTTTAGTCTTGAAATCCATTTTCCATTATCTCCAGGTCTAATTCTAATTTGATGGTGTCCACTTTGTAAGTCTATCTTGGTAAAGATAGTAGCTCCATATCTAACATGTCATCGAGGCGAGGAATTAGAAATCTATACTTATTATGATCTTAATCAATACACCTTTGCCAACTTCCATCCTTTTTAGGAGTCGGAACTGCACACAGACTAAGGCTTTCTTGAACAAATCCTTTTTCTAATAACTCCTCTACCTATCTCTTCAGCTCTTCATTCTTAATATGATTCAAGCGATAGGTTGGAAGATTTGGCAAAGTAGATCCAGGTTCCAAGTCAATAGCATGTAGAATATCTCATAAAAGAGTTAATTCACCTAGTAAATCATCCAGCGCAAGATTGAAAATTCAACTAACAATTCTCCCACTTCTTTTGTTAAGGTAAAGTGTCTCAAGTGTTGTTTTTGTTACTTCCCTCACTAACATTGCAAACACAATTCCCTTTTCCTTGCTAAAAACTTCAAATTCTCTCCCCTTAAGGATATTAAGAGGCTATTTCTTGGCATTTATAGTTGTCTTATTACTTCCTCTTTGTTTTTCTACCTTGTCTACCTTCGTAAGCTTCAAAATTACCTTCTTTCCATGATATATAAACTGATAGGTGTTAGTTTTTCCAAAGTGCTGCACATCTCGATCATAAAGTCACAGTCGCACAATTAAAATGTGAGATACTTTTATAAGAATGAAATCATACCAAATAGAGTCCTCATATATTCCTAATTTGAAAGACACCAAGCACCTTCGAGCAATTAGTATAGTACTATCATCTACCCAAGCAACTTTGTAAGGATTTGGATGTTTTTTCGCGAGTAAATTCAACCGTTTCACCATGTTCTCCGATACCACATTCATACTACTTCCTCCATCAATGATAAGCTTGCATACTTTATCTTTGTGTCTAACTTAAGTGAAGAAAATAGCATTACAAAGCCATTCTTCTTGTTCTTCCACTTTAAGGGTCGTAAGTATGCGTCTCACTACATTAAGATTTGTGGGAGTAGTTAGTTCGTCACCAGAGTCTCCTTCCAACTCCTCTCCATTTTTGTTCTCACACACATACTCATCAGATTCTTCCTTTTCTTCTTGCCATCATATGCAAACCTTTATTAGGACATTCATAAGCAAAGTAGCCCCTCCCATTGCATCGAAACCGCTTCTTATCATTGCTGCCTCCTTTTGTCCCGGTTTTAGCTATGACCTTGTCTTCAAGTTCAGCTCCTTGAGAAGTTTTGTAGTTGTTTTGTGGTGCAAATTTTGATACATTAAGTGTTGGCCTAAAATTTGGAATAACTTGACTTCGAAACATTTTAGCTACTTGTTGTCCTAAGTAATGTTCCGCTCTTAAAGCCAAGTGATATGCATCTTCAAGGTTGTAAATCCTTTGCATTATTAGCTCCGTATGAATTTCTACCCTTAAGCCATTTTTGTAGTGAGATATAAGTTGTCATTCCAACTTCATCTCTACACATCGAATAGAAAGTTCAACAAATATTTCCGTGTACTTAGTTACAAACATAATCCCTTGTATAAGTGTTGTGAGTTGATCTTGGAGATCTTCCTAATAACGAAATGGTAAGTATTTTTCTTATAACTTTAGCTTCATCTCTTCCCAGTCAGCAATTGGTGGTTGGCCTTACTATTTTATGTCTTTCGCATTGTGTGACCTTACTCTTTTAATTAAACTTCCAAATTGTGTGCAAATCATTTTATGGAATATTGGAAAAATACTGCTCACCTTTGATTTTTCTTTTATCAGAAATAACTAGATAGTTCTCGTACAATCATCAATGAATGTTACAAACCATTTAGGATCAGAAATGTTAGATATTCTAGGCGGCCCCCATATATCAATATGCATCAAAGAGAAAGGGGATGGAAACGACACTAAATGATGCTTAGCAAATTCACATGTATCACAATGAAACTAGCGACATTTTCATTCTTAAAAAGTGAAGGAAACATACTTTTAAGAAAAACAAATAGTGGATGACCAAGGCGGTAATGATGAAGACAAATTTTAGATTTATTGGAAGATAGGTTACTTGATAAGCAGGTGAAATAGCTTATTCTTGTTGTTCTTATTGCCACTCATGTCCTCAAGGTAATAATTCCATTATTCACCTTAGCAAGCACAATGGTCCTCCCTGTAACCAAATCCTAAAAAACACAGTGCGCCAGATAGAAAGTCACTTTGTAATTCAATTCTTTGGTAATTTGATGAATAGATAAGAGATTGGAAGACAACTTCGAGACATGTAATACATTATGTAGAGACAAAGAATCAGCTAAATTTATTGTTCCTTGGCCCACAACAGTTATAGGAAATCCATCAACAACAATAATTTTTCAACCTCTAGGACATGGGTTATATGTTCTAAATCTAGTGAGGCAGTAAGTCATGTGGTCAGTAGCTCCAGAGTTTATGACCCAAGAGCTTGGGGAGGAAAAACTTGAGGCATTCAAAGCATAAGAATTAAGGCACTTACTTGATTGAGCCAATGGACAAGTAGTAGAGGATTTTTCAAAAGAGTTGAGAAGGTTTCTTAACTTGTCTATTTCTTCTTTCTTCAAATCTCCAACATCAACATTGTTGGATTTTTCTTAAGGTTGGTCTTTCCCATTAGTGAAGTGGGCTTTACCTCCTTTGAATCCTCCCTTCCGATTAAGGACATGTCCCTTCCCATATAGTTTGAAGCAATCACCTCGCATATGGCATGGTTTTTTACAATATGTGCACCAGACTGAGTCTTTATTTTTTGCAACGCTCTTATTATTCATCTTTGCAAATAGTATTGTTGAGCTTTCTACTGTTTTTGTCTCCAACATAACTTCTCTTCTATTCTCTTCGGCCCGAATCATTGATATTATCTCATTCAGAGATATATCATTGATATTATCTCATTCAGAGATATTAACTTCCACAAAATTCTAAACTCTTATCTAATCCATTTCTACATTAAGGCTAGTAAGAAAATCATAAATTCTATTCTTTTTGATAAACCTATTCAAGGTGGCTACATCTTCACCACACTACATCTAAACACATCGGTACTGGTCTATTTCCTACCATCGATTTTTCGAAAGGTTGTCATACTCCATAATAGAAAGGTTACCTCGTTTAGTAGCTGAAATCCTTGTTTTGATTTCATAGATTAGAGTAACATCTCCTGCCTTTGAATAGGTCTATCGAAGATTATTCCATGTCCTTAGTTGTTGGTAAGAACATGCTAGTGTCGCTCATTTTAAGTATCATGGCATTCTTTAATCCCAAGCAACAAATTTTGGGTCTCCTTTTTTGGGTCCAGTCCCAAGCAAGTCACTGATCTTGCCTTTTCCTTTGAGAAATGTTTGAACAAACTGTGACCACTTCAAGTAATGTTTTCCATTAAGCTTGTCGGCTACTTGGATATTCTACAGATCCCCATGTGTTGAGTAGTTAGTGTCTCTTTCGGTGGTGAGGGTGGTTTCTGAAATTTCTACCATGTTGAAGGTTGCAACAAGGACAAGGAATGTTGGCAACCAAGGCCTAAGATAGGAAAAGATCAGCAATGAAGGTTGGCAAAAGAGGTCCCAAGAGTAACTACTCTGATACCATGAACAAAAGGCTGAATGGTCACTAAATTAAATCACTTTTTATCCTAGGCTCTACATAATTTATACATCCTAAAAATCAATAGATAATTATTCTATCCCAAAACAGAACCAAAATCATAGGCTATAAATGGAGTTCCTAGCTGCGATTGAAGAAAAAATTCTGGATTTTCAACAACTACTGTAGATACAAAACTAACATGCATTATGACGACATGTTTAAAGCACAAGTTGATGTAGCCTTTGTAGCTCTTGAAAAGGCTAGTTTTCCAAAGATTGAAATAACAGTTGATGAAACAGGTTGGGTCCTTCTAGAGAAAAAGATGGGGCAAGTACTACTTTATAGAATTTGGAGCCTTACAATCATAATATGAGTAAATCCTGGCAAATTGTGAAGCAAAAGGGGCATAGTTGTGGAACCCCCTTGCCAAATGGGATGTCCTCGCAAGAGGGCCTAAAACAAATAATATAAAGGTTCCACGTAGGTTTAAATTTATAGAACCCTACAGAGTTTTAAGGTTCCATCAATTTAGGATTTAAATTAAACATATCTAAAACGTTAGAATTCTTTTTAAATTTATAGAACCCTAACAGAGGTTTAAGATTCCATCAATTTAGGATTTAAATTAAACATATCTAAAACGTTAGAAATCTTTTTAAACAATCTCAAATGTTTTGACTCAAAGTTAAATTTTGGTGCAAATATTAGGGTTCAAATTGCTCTTTTTGCCTGTATAAATACCATTATCCAACATAAGTCACACATATGTCTGATCCATGCCTGTCAGTACATGAGCATGAGGTACGCTTCAAAGCTAAAAGATGAAGCAAATATTTAGGTCACATTAGTGCAATTATAGATAATTATGGTTATGTTTTACAATTAACAAGTTTTAGTTTTAAATGCTAGCAAGTAAATAGTCATTTCCTCTCACAGTTTTTTGGTTACCTTATTTGAAAAATAAAAGGAGTAAGAAAGCATATTTAAATAGAACAAAATATGAGAAAACAAACCTATGCCTTCTCGAATGGACAAATTCGGTCTTATGATTTCGTCAGAATTGACCAGAAATATATCACCAATATAAAGATGATTCGTTGGGACATAGACACTGCATAGCTCCTGATAGCCATCATCCCTCTAGACCAACCATATATATCAACAAGAAACTCAAACAAAAGAAGTTACAGTTAAACTATGCCAAAGTCAGTATTATAAACACTTTTCACTTTTGAGATGGTTCCATTGATATCTTATAGAACAAAAAGCTAGGAGAAGGAAAAAAACAAGAGGGGAAAAAATCCTTGAAATAAAGTATGTACCTATGTACTTTGATACTACAGCATCAAGTAAGGGGAAGGCTTTTTCTTTATTTGGACTTTACTTAGTTTTGGTAACTAGTGTAACCAAACAATTGATTAAGAAGATCTTTTAGCTTTAGCTAGATAAGTGGCAAATACCTGAAGACTGACTGTTGATGTGATGAACCCAAATGCATATTCACCATGACGAGGATGACGAATAATTGCAAGCTCTTTAAAGGCAGTTGTATTTTGGTCTGTGTGATAGAAGATGACAAATTAAAGAATTAAGAACGGAATTAAAAGATCAATTCAGTACTTGTTCGCTCATTTAAGTCGTCAATTTATCAAAACCAACTTAGAGTGTGATAATGTAGCCATACTTGTTTTCTTATGCCCTACAAGCAAAAGTTATTACCCCTATTCCTTCACAAATTTTAATTTTTCCTTCTCTACTAAATGACAAACGAAAGGCCAAAAAAGAAAAAAAGAAAGCAAACATTTATGTTGTGCACATGACTATTACAAGTTGAGAGACATAATATTTGACAATAGAATGTTTTACCACTTCATTTTTCATAATACCAAAAGCACAACAAAGTCGAATAGAATCACCTGGAGAAATCGCAGCACTAATTTGCTTAGACGCTGAATATATGTGCTTCACAAATGGCATTTGCTTAATGAACCATTCCCCAATCCAAAAAACAGTGGCACCCAACCATGATGAAGCAAATATGCCAACAAAGAATATAAAAAGCATTGAAGTGACAAAGCCAAGACCTACATCAAAATAAATGTCTAGCAATCAACAATAATTCACAAGAAGTCAAAACTTCCAAAAATAGAAAAAGGAAATGATTTGGCATATTAAACTAATCAAACATGAAAAATGACATGTTTATTTACATGGTAAAAACATGAGGATACAACGTAAACCAAAGTATTTCACAGTAATAAAGAATCATAGCACAATCATGGACATATGGAGTAAGCACAAGAACATACAAGGGAAAACCAATTTTTTAACGTTAGAGAATAAGATCTGATTCTAATATGATTCAGTATCTTTAAGGATTACATGTAGCTTTAGGAATTATGATTTGATTTGATTACAGTTATAATTATAACTTACCATACATGAAATCCAGTACATAAAGGGAGCGAGAGCTGTTGATTTCTACAAGCTCTTCCCATCCCTTTTCTTAATTCACAGAACGATATCAGAGCAGGTTTTCTAAATCCTGCCTCTAATTCCTTTTCTTGTCACAACCGAACCCATACTCAAACCTTTCTCACAAAAATAAAGCTAACCTCGACAATCTAACCCCATAAACACCTCAAGTAGCCACTAGCGACCAAGAAAAAGGAAGAAGCAACACCAGTGAGTGTCCCACGCGCCGCCAGCAGCCGCTGTCCAACAAGTTCATGTGCAATGACACTCTGTTGACGCTACTACTATGGACTGAACCGCACCGACTCCAAAAACGTATTGGTGATATGTTTTTTCTGCTTTTAATTGCTGAAAATTGGGTTTGAGTGTTTAACCATAGTCGGCGATGGGTTTTTCTGTTTTTAATTGCTGGAAATTGGTTTTGTATGTTTGACATCGTTGTTGATTTCGTCATAATCATAGTCCCTCTTTCGTTGTTGCACAAGTTGTTCATATTTGAAGCTTGTCTTCTTGTTAATATCTTTTGTGTTAGTTATATCAAGAGTGACTTTAAAACTGACAATACTAACGGACAGCCACCCATTATGGTTCAAAAAATCACAAATCAGAAATTGAATGGAACGTTTGTTACTTGGGAGAAGGTAGTCATTGCATATCTCAAGAGCCTAGGGAGATAGGAACATATCATGGATCTAGCTCTAGATATTAAGTTATCAGGGTATAAGAAGTGGGAACAACACACAATCAAATAATAACAATCCTTTGGAACGCCATGAAGCCAAATATTGCTAACACATGCCAACATGTAAAATCAGCAAAGGAGTTACAGGAGTATGTGAGACTTTTATTTTCTAGTAATGTTACTCGTATATATGATTTATCTGTGAAATTGTTCAAGTGTGAGCAGGGAGAGAAGAATCAGACCAAGTATTTTTCAGAAATAAAGAATCTATTTTCAGAACATCTAGTAGCCCAGTCATTAACAACAAAAAAGGATCAACTTCTAAAGGAAACAGAAAGGTTATTCGTGCTGAGATACTTGGCTAGCTTAAGACCAGAATATGAACCAATTTGGGCCTAGATACTAGGTGGCACTGAACTTCCATCACTTGCCAAGATATATTCATCCATATCTCGATCCTTGAAGGCACCAACAAAAGAAAGTGGTGACAAGTCAGCTCTCGCTGTTCACAATAGTGGAAGAGCTAAAGGAGGTGGAAGTAACTGAGGCTGTCATAGTGGACGCAGAGGAAGGGTAGAGGAGGTCAAAGGAAATGTGACCATTATAGCAAAGATGGGTATGTTCAGGACTATTGCTAGCACTTAAACGCAAAGTTGTGCTCGAAGCCCTCCCAGTCTGCTAATATTATGGAGGCTGCTAGTGGTTCTGTCTCAGTAAGTGAAAACAAGTTAGTATTTGAAGAAGAATATGCAACTTTTCTACAGTATCAAGCGGCCGAGCAAGCAATCACACCAATTGCATCATTTGCTCACCTAGGTAATCACACAGCTTATATATCGTCCTCTATTAAACCTTGGGTTATAGATTCAAGAGCCACAAACCATATTGCAGGTAATCCAAATTTTTTTTGATCAAATTACCCCTGTACCAAACCCTCACCAACTTACTATTGTTAATGGTTCCACTACTTGTATAAGTGGGGTTGGCACTGCATTTCCCTCTCCTTCACTAACATTACCAGAATATTATATATTCCAAAGTTTTCATTCAACTTAATGTCTATTAGTAAACTAACCAAATCATTAAATTGTTATGTCTCTTTTTTCTCTCATTTTGTTGTTATCCAAGATTTGAAGACAAAGAAGCTGATTGAAGGATGGCGTGAATCTAGAGGTGTCTACTATTTTGACAATCGTTCAACCGCCTGCTCAGTTGTTGCTTCACCTCTCCAAATCCATAGTCGCCTTGGTCATCCATCCATCCATCCAAAAATTAAAAAAACTAATTCATAATTTGAATTCAAATCTTTATATAGATTGTGAGTCTTGTCAACTTGGAAAACATAATCGTGTTGCTTTTCCATCCATAGGTAATAATAGAGTCGAAAGCTCCTTTATGTTAGTTAATTATGATGTTTGGGGTCCATCTCGTGTGACTTCAAAACTTGTTTTTCGTTACTTTGCTGTTTTTGTTAATGATTGACCTAGAATGACTTAGTTATATCCAATAAAAGAACATTTTGAATTATTTTCTATTTTTCAATCCTTTTTCTCTTAAATCAAAACTCAACTTGGTTATGCTATTCACATCCTCAGAAATGATAATGCCAGATTATTTTTCTAAATCCTTTCAATATTACATAAAAATTTGTGTTATGAGTCACCAATCTTCTTGTTCTCACACACCACAACAAAATGGTGTCGTGGAAAGAAAAATCGGACATGCCATAGAATTTGCTAGAACTTTACTGATTGAGATGAAGGTTCTCAAGGAGTTTTGGAGTGGTGATGTCCTCACTGCTTAGTATCTTATTAACATAATGCCATCTACTACTCTCAAAGGTCAAATCCCTCATATTCTTATGTTTCCTAATACCCCTTTGTTTCCTCTTCAGCCTGGTATGTTTGGATGTGTTCGTCTTGTCCACCTACTCTAGCCAGGAGTTGACAAATTATCTCCAGGAGCCATCAAATGTGTCTTCCTCGGTTACTCAAGATCACATAACGGTTATCATTATTATAGTCCCTCACTTAAAAGATTCTTTGTATGCGCAAATCTAACATTCTTTGAGAACACTGCATACTTCTTTGAGAATCAGGATGCCAAAAACTTCCATCATTATTTACCCTCACTTCTTGACAACTCCCTAGATAATTCGCCTAAAAGTTTAGACAATTCACCAACCAATTCCAATCCTTCTTATCTTCATCAACTATCTCAAGTAGATTTGCAGGTTTATTCCTGACGACCTCGTCAAATGGTAGATGGTCATTTGTCTCTCCCAATGCAAGTATGTTCTTGATCTCCTAAAAGAAGCTGGCTTATTGGATGTAAACTGGTAGATTCTCCAATGGATCCCAATCTCAAACTTGATGCAGACCAAAAAAACTCTTAAAAGATCCAGAAAACTATAGGAGACTGATTAGAAAATTAAACTATCTTATAGTTACCATGCCTGACATTCCATTTAATACAAGTGTGGTGACTCAATTTATGCAGTCCCCTCAGACAAGTAACTGGAATGCAATTATTCGAATCTTGAAATACCTCAAGCGCAATCCTGAAAAAGGACTCTTATATAAGAATCATGGGCATTGTTTAGTTCAGGCTTATAGTGATGCTGACTGGGCTAGTTTTAGGACTGATCGGCGATCTACTACAGGGTGTTGCATGTTTGTTGGTGGCAATATGATTTCATAAAAAAGCAAAAGAAAATAGTGGTTTCTTATTCAAGTGCACAATTAGAATATCGAGCCATGGCATATACAACTCGAGAACTTGTCTGGGTAAAATATATGCTACAAGAACTTATATTTCAACTAACACAGCCTATGGAGCTAATGTGTGATATTCAAGTAGCCATTTACGTTCCTTCTAATTCAGTTTTTCATGAAAGGACAAAGCATGTTGAGGTGGACTGCCACTTTGTCAGAGAAAAGATGCAACAAAATGTGATAAAAAAAACACTCAGGTGAAGTTTGAGGACCAATTAGCTGATCTTTTTACCAAGTCTTTGGTTGGATGTCATGTAACACAACTGTGTAACAAGCTTGGAACTTATGATACATATGCTCCAACATGAGGGGGAGTGTTAAGAGAATCATAGAGAATAAGATATGATTCTCATATAATTTAGTATCTTTTGGTAATATGATTCAATATCTTCAGGGATTACATGTATCTTTAGGAATTATGATTTGATTTGATTACAATTATAATTTTCACTTACCATATATGAAATCTAGTATATAAAGGGAGTGAGAGCTGCTGATTTCTACAAGCTATTCCCATTCCTTTTCTTAATTCACAGCATTTAATAACAAATATACATAATCAATCATGAAAAGGTCCAATTGCAATTGAGAAATTTTTGTTATGAATAAAAATACTTGAAGAAAACTACTAGTATGAGATATCTAGAAAAGAGTGAAACCTTAAAAGCAAGAATCATAAACATGATGCATACAGATCAACCTTCTTGTTATCATGATAAAAGGGTTACAAAATAGGTGTAACCCTCCAATTACCCTGACCCCAACTCACCCCAGGTAAGGATTTGTACTCAAGATCACTTTATTCGAGTCAAATTCAGAAGTAACTTGCTGTCACATAGTTAAATATCAAGTATAAAGAACATCTGATTAAGGCTTACCAAATATGTCAATTCCAAGTTTAGCATATATTGGACTGAAGAAACCATCTACAAACTCGATAAACCACCATGTGACCAGAAATGTAACAGCAACAGGGAAGAGAACAACACTGCAATTGCACCATTTAAACTAAGTTGGAAAAGAGATGGATGATCTAAATGCAAAAAGGAGAAAGTATTAAGGAAAAAAAAAACCCAAATGCAAAGGAAAGGAAAGGAAATTAGGTTAATTACCATCCACTCATGAACTTCTTGGAAACCCAACTTTGAAGAACAGCACACGATGCCTGAAAATGGAAAACAAAAATCCAAATGACATTTAGTATTAGTAGAGACCACGAAAAACAAAATAACGTTAGCAACATCTCTCAAAATCTGATGTTGTGGAAGCTATTTGCTATTTCCTGTTGGAGTGAACTAACACCGCATTGAATTACTCACCATGTTAAGACTTGAACTACAAGCTAACAACAATTTATCTTATCTATTTGCTAACCAACTCCAGTTCTAATCAAAACTTTGTAGCTAATAGCAAAATTGAAAATCAAGAAAAAGAGGCTAGAAATGGGGCAAAGATAACAGAGAAGAGCACTAACCTTGCGAGCAGAGGAAGTAGGAGAGGTAGGAGGAGACTTGGGGCGGTCGTCGGGGTCCGGGTCGGGGTGAGTCAGGCCTTGACTCAGTGAACTCGACGTCACTTCCTTGTCCTCTGGCATTTTTTTTTTTTTTTTTTGTTCCGAAGAGAGAGAGAGTCAACTTTAACAAGTTCACTTCAGCTTGTGCATTATGCAGAGAATATTTGCGCAGTAATATAAATGCCCACTTAGTATAATTTTAACGTATTATATTATTATATAATTTAAATGTATAAATATATACGGGTAATTTAAAAATTTGTAATCATATTATAAATATTTAAAATGTGAAATGTATATTTTATTACAAAGGTTAAATTTTGTTATATTTAAAATATATATGTTAGAATATCATAAATTAATAAGAAAAGTTAGTCAATAAAAATTTTGGATGAAAAATTTTTAAATTAAGAAAATATATAAATGTATGGAATATATAAACTAAATTTAAAAACTCAAACAAAATTAGCCTAAAATAAATAAATATTGTGTAAATTATAATTTTGTGATAAGATTATTAATATTTAAAATTTTAAATGTATAACAAGAAAAGAATTATGATAGAATTATTAAAATTATATAAATCTGAA
The DNA here is from genome assembly GCA_027564335.1 of Erythroxylum williamsii. Taxonomy (NCBI): domain Eukaryota; kingdom Viridiplantae; phylum Streptophyta; class Magnoliopsida; order Malpighiales; family Erythroxylaceae; genus Erythroxylum; species Erythroxylum williamsii. The sequence goes on along the minus strand of JANITW010000236.1, from coordinate 46,557,186 downwards.
TATAAAAATAAACAAGTAAATTTAGTTAGTAAAAGAATTACAAATCTTTATTTCTTTGAAACGTAGTCACTAAAAAATTTTAAATAATTTTTTTCTTATTTTAATTTTAACTAACTCAGTATTTTATAATTGTTGGTAAATTTTTTCTTATTTTAATTTAACTAACTCGGTATTTTAAAAATTAAAGAAATGTATAATGTAATGTGCATGTTATAAATGTATAAAATATATAAACTAAAAAAAACTCAAACAAAATAAGCTTAAAATAAATAAATGCTGTGTAATTTAAAATTTTGTAGTAAAAGTATTAATATCTAAATTTTTTAATTTATAATAATAAAAGAATCATGACATAATTATTCAAAATATATAAATTTAATATAAAAAAGAACGGATAAATTTAGTTAGTAAAAATATGGAATGAAAAAAAAATCAGGAGATGAAATACGACAATTCATCCTATAGAAAACTTAAGAATATATAAGTTATGATGTAAAAAATAGATTAGTAAAATTATTTATTTGAGTGCTAAAATTTTAAAAATGTAAAATATTTTGTTATTAATTAAATATTATAGTTAATTAAGGTTAAAAATTCAATAACTTGATTTAATATGTTGTGAAAAATTCTAAACATTTAATTAATTAAGATAATAAAAAAGCTCTAACATCTTATATTATTTAATTTATAAATGAATATTATGCAATTTTAAAATTTGCAATAAAATTATCAATATTTAAATTTTTAAATGTATATTAAGAAAGAAATTATGATAGAAATATTTAAAATACATAATTTAGAATACTAAAAATGAATAATTAAAATTAGGTTGTAAAATTTTAAATGTATATTAAGAAAAGAATTACTATAGAAATATTAAAAATATATAAGTTAGCATATTAAAAATGAAAAATTAAATTTAGATTGTAAAAATTTTGGAATGGAAAATTAAAAAAAAGTAGGAAATGTAAATTGTGATGCATTCTTTGTAAATGGATAGAATATAGAAAGCAAATACAAATGTAAAAAATGTAATTAAAAAGTAAAAATTGATATCATCAGAACTTGAGTAACAGGTGTGACTTTTTTAAGGGTGTCCGTGACTAAAATTTTTTAAATAAATATTTAATAAAATTTTTTCTAATTTAATTTAAATTATGTATTATCAATGCCACATAATTTTTTTTCTTATTTTAACCTAAATTAAGTATTTTCAGTCACGGGCGTGTGAATTATGAAGTCACCCCGGTAACTATAGACCTTCAAACAAAATTAACACAGTCATGTGTGTGATTTATTTAAGTAACACCTCCGTGAATAAGAAATCTTAAATACATTTAAATTATGTAAATTTTAAATAAAACTTGATTTTTTTGTTAATTGAAATTTAATTACTTTATTTTTTCAGTGTGAAAAATAAAAACTTAATTATAATTTTAAAAAAATTATTGGTGAATAAAAAAAGTTTAAATAAATCTTACAAAAAATCACAAGTGTGACCAATGTTATGAATACCGTACCGAGCTCGGCACCAGATTGGGCTCTGGAACGGAACTGTACTGGTATCGGTCGGTACCGGGTACCGTTTCGGGATATTTTTAAAATTTATAAAATAGTCCATAAAGTTTTTAAAAATTACAAAATAGTCCATATTAATATATTATACAGCTGTACTGTATACTTTACTAGTTTATTGTTTACATCAACCATACTTTAAAAAATCTTAATAATAAATAATAATGAAAATTAATTTAAAATAACAATAATTTTTAAATATTTTACATATAATTGTTAAATTGATATCATTTTAAATTTTGTTCCTAATTTATTGTCATTTTTATTTTCCAGATAAATTATTTTTCCTCAATTTTCTCACTTTTTTTTTCTTAATCACTCTAATTATGTGGCTTTTAATGTTGGAGCTCTAAATGTTTAAAATCAGGTGGAGTTACTATATCATACAAGCTTTTACCTATCATATCAGCCAAAAAAACAGGAAAATATTTCCTCAATTTAGTGCAGCACTCGAGGTAGTTACCCCCGCTAACCATGGTGCAGTTACTATATCATACAGGCTTGTACCTATAATATTAGCCAAAAAAACAGGAAAATATTGAGTGATTTGGTATCATGAGTAGATGCTTCCCGATACTGGCCAATACTAAAGCATACCATTTATTAGACTAAATTGTATTTTTTTAAAAAAATTTAACTAAATTGTAATTTAAAAAAAATAACCCTAAACAATTAAACCTACTCGACCCCATCCCAACCATGACACATATGAGCCTTTACAGTCTCTCACTCTGTGTCTCATCTCCGTAGTCCGTATCTTGCTTTTTTTCCTATGTTGCACTATCATCCGTTGCAGTCGCATATGCAACGAGGAGCGGCGAGGAGGGAGGAGCGGCGAGGAGGGAGGAGCAGATCTGACTTCATATGCGACGAGGAGCGGCGAGGAGGGAGGAGCAGATCTGACTTCCGAGGAGCGACGAGCAGATCCGACGACGCCGACATCAAATCCGACGACGGAGGAGCAGCGGCGACGAGATGGAGGAGCAGCAGGCCAGCGGCGACGAGAGGGAGGAGAGAATCCGAAGAAGAAGAGAAGGTCGGGCGGGGGTGCGGGACGGCGGGTAGATTTTTAGGTTTATTTTTTTATTTGCAATCTCGTCCCTGAAGATTTCATTTTTTGCGAAACGGTCCTTGAAATTCCGGTATTGCCGGTACCGACCGAAACCGGCCGGTACCGACCGGAATCAACACCCGGTACTTTTGAGCCCGTTCCGGTACCGGTTTCCGACCGGAACGGAACGTTCCGGCCGGTACCGGCCGGAACGGAACGATATCCGTTTCATTGGTCAAATTAAACGATTTACAAATATTGAAGTTTGATTTGAATGTTGTAAAATGTTTGAATATAAATTAATGATTAACGAAAAATTTAAAATTCAATTTAACCTTTTTGTCTAAAAATGTTTGGATTTCACACTAGCTAACATTGCTACTTGTATGAATTACAATTACCGTGTCAATGTAGCAATTCCACCGGATAGGTGCTAGAAATGATTATAGCTTGAATCAAAAGATGGGACCTGAATCTATCTTGGTTCATGTAAATTCTTAGCGTTACTTTCGTGGGGATTTTCAAAAACTGTCATCAATACTTTTCTACTAAACATGCCCTCTTTCCTTCCTCAACTCATTTTCTCACATCAAGCTTTCCAGTTGTAATAATGGAACTTAATTTTTCGGGCAATTGTGACATGATTTAAGAATGCCAGGACACTCTCCAATGTATGGCTTGTTTTATGTTAAGCTGGCCATGTTCATTAAAGTTAAACCTTTCAGTTTTTGCCTCATCAAACCGTCCTCATATTTTATATAGCATTCTCATTGTATTTAGTAAAGATAGCGAATCCTGATTATTTGGACAAACGAATTGGATTAGCATGATCTTGCTGCTCATAGCATTTATCAGCTCACCTATGTCAACCCTGCAAAATTTTCTGACAAAAGTTATCAAAAATAAGTACTCTTTTCTGCTCTCTATCGGAAAAGTTTGAGTGGCCTTCAAGGTGGAAAACCCCATAGTCGATGAATACGATCTCCTGATCTAGCTACTTACCTATGAGACCTGGGGTTGACCTCTGATTCGAACTCGTTCTCTCTGTCAACGACCACCAACTCACTTTAATTAGATACAACCGCGGAACTAGTTTCATATTGAATAACCTCGTTGACCTTCAGTGAAGTGAAAAAGAATAGCAGACTCGGTACAGCACTCTTTATAATAACTTGAAACCATCCCATACTAACAAAGTCTATTTTTAGTTCTTGACCCGTGACTTTCTATCCTGTCATGATTTCCAACTCCCAAAGCTTGGTATTAATGATCATAATTAATATATACTTGCATTTCACATATATATGTCTGTGCTGTGTGCAAGTGTCTGTGTGGGCGCACGAGTGTGTATTAATTAAGAACTGAGGCAGGGGTTTTCTTTAGTTTGAAGTTATAGGAGAAGCAGGAAATTTTTATATTAAGAGGAAGGTTTCATCAGGGTGTGCGCAATCTTCAAAATATGAAAATTGGAGTAGAACCCTTGAGAAGGATATATAATACGAATCAAGGGTTGTTGGGAAGCATGTGAGATGTTCTTGGTCTCCTCTGATATACCACTGCACCTCTGGCCTCTGCTTGTAATGAACACCGCGTGAACTTATAATGTGGTTGTTAGTAGTTGGCTACTTCGCCATCCATGAATTGGCATCTGCAGTTCGGAGCAATTAAGGTCTAATTTAACGTCAATGCATAACCAAGTCAAATGTCCTCCATTGGCCAGCTGGTGATTCAAACCCTGTCGTCAGCGGCTACGGATGAGTCTCATAAAAATTGTGAAATGATACCGATCCATGTCGTCTGTGCGTAACCTCGTGGGCTTAGATGGTAAAACTAGCCATCGAAGGAAGCACAAGATCATTGAAAACTGCATGACAACATATAGATACTAAACTGAAAATTCATTTACATATTTGTTGGTAGGTTTTTGTCCACAGGACATCTGAGCATTTTAAGTAGCAACGAAGTGGACATAGATTTGATCATCATAAACAGGCATCTCGTACCAATCTTGAACCTCCGCTTCGCTGGTTCTCATAATTAGCTTACTATTCCTTGTTCTCACTAAATAGTCTATTGTTTCTAGGTTGAGAAATTCATTTGGGTCTCGAGAGTCTTAGAATGCAGAGAAATGAAAACCAAAGGCTCGTGAGTTGGAGTTGGTAAATAGAGTTTTTACAATGATCCATCTACATGGTATAGTCCAAATCCAATCAAGTAGAAGCCTAATGGATGGAATAATTTTTCCAAGCATAAGTGAACATTATGATCTTTTGGATGGTGTTATTTTTGGGAAACTAACCGTAATCAAATCATAAGCATAACAAAAATATAAAATAAAATTTTACAATTCTCTTATCAGATCACAATAATTAAATAACTTGAAAAATATGAATTATAAAAAGTAATTGAATAGTACCTAATTCAAATTCCTATAAAAGCATTTTTACAGGGTGTCAACCATAAGCTGTCCGATTGTAATAGTATTCCCAGAGTAGAGAAAAGGAACTCAACCCATGAGAAGAAAAAGGCAAGAGTGCTAACTCCTTTATGCCTATTTCCTACTTATAGAAATAGATAATGGGTTTATTTCTTTTCATAATTAAAATTTCTAATTATAATTCAAGTTGAACTCTAATTAAAATTATAATTATAGTTTTAGTAAAATCACTCACATTTGATCCTTGAAGTTTTTCAAACATCATATTTAAGTCCAATTTGATTTAAATTGATTATTTAACTACTCTTTATGTATAACTGATTAGGTTCTTTATATATTAACAATGATTATACATTATAATTCTAATTCATAATAATAATTAGACAAATCAAAGTTTTTTTTATTTATCTTTAATTCTTTAACTAAATAGTTTAAAATCATATAACAAGATTAATGTCTAGAAATATGTTATGACTATCAAAATAGGAATTTTAAAGTGATTATGACATGTAATTTAATTCTTTCATCATCCAATAGTCTAATTGGATATAAAATATGGATATAATATCTAAAAATTTAAATTCGATCATTTTCATTCATGTTAATTATCAATCGATTTAATGATTTCATCTTCATTTCATTTGCATTTTAATTATTCTAGGATTTTACCTTTAGTATTAAACATCAAATATAATTAACAAACTTTATAAAGACAAATAATGTTTTTTTTAATTAAATAATAATTTCATACATAAAATTACAATAATAATCCTTCTCATGCACTAAAGTTAATCACCTGTGTTTCTAATAACAAATCCACCATATAATAATCATATCTCTTTTGAGACAATGACTTAGTGAGAGGATTTATAAGATTCTCTTCAATGACAACTCACCCTAATGTTATATATTTCCACTCCATTATTTTCCTAATCAAGTGAAACTTCCTAAGTACATGTTTGGATCATAGATAAGACCTTGGTTCTTTTGTTTGTGAAATAGTGCTATTGTTTTTATAATATAATACTAATAGCTCAATAATGCTAGGAACCACTCCAAGTTTGGTGAACTTCTTGATTTGAACTGCTTTCTTTACCTTCTTTAACACTAAACAATACTCTTCCTCAGTCATATAATTTATAATGGTTAGCTGTTTAGAATTTTTCCTACTTATAGCAATACCATTTAAGGTGAAGATGTACACTAGCTATGACCTTTTATTATTTTGATAAGACTGAAAACTAGTATTTGAATACCCTTAGACTCTTAATTCAGCTCCTCTATATAACAAGAAAACATCTTTAGTTCTTTTCAATTACTTTAGCATGTTTTTCACAGCTATCAAATGAACACCACTAGTTATGCTCAAAGCATAAGAGACATCTAGTTTTTTATATAACATTGCATATATGTTCGATCTAATCGTCAAAACATATTGAATAAAATATATTTTATCTCACTCTTCTTATGTCTTAGGAGACATACACTATAAGAGAGAAATCCTATGTGACATGAGTAGGAATCCCCTCTTAGAAGTCTCCATGTTAAACCTCTTTAGCATTTTGTCTATATACATTGATTAGGATTAGCCTAGTAACCTCTTTGATATTTCTCCATAGATCTTTATTCCTATAATATAAGTTGCTTCTGTCGTACCCTTCATAGAGAAGTTCTTTGACAACAAAATCTTTACAGTTTGGAGCATTGGTATATTGTTTGCAATCAGTAACATGTCATTAATATATAACACTAGGAAAATAATTACACTCCCACCAACGTTCTTTGAGACATATGGTTCATTTATATTTTTAATAAAATAAAACTCTTTTTATTATCTTATCAAAATAGATGTTCCATCTTTGTGACGCTTTCTTCGGTCCATAAATAGACTTTTGTAACTTACATACTTAATTAGGAAATCTCTTGTATTTAAAACCTTCACGTTGTGTCATATGTATATATCCTCTCAAGTAAATTCCTATTGAGAAATGTTATTTTGACATCCATTACTAGATTTCATAATTATGATATGCATCTACAACTAATAAGATCCTAATCAACTTAAGCATAGCTACTAGCAAAAAGGTTTTAACAAAATCAACTCCTTACTTTTATGTACCCTTTAGCCATTAGCTTTGTTTTTTTATATATACGTTACAATCCATATTTGTTTTTCCCTTGAAAACTCACTTGCATGTAATAAATACAATACCATTAAAAGCATCCACCAAAGTTTATACTTTGTTAGTGTACATGGATTCTATTTTAGATCTAATTGCTTTATGTAATTTTGAAGAACTAATGTCGTAAATTTCTTCCTTAAAAGTAGTAGGCTCATTGTTATGACCAAAAAGTTCTTAAAAGACCTAGGCTATCCTACTCGCATGTATACGAGATAGTTGTAGTTGATAACCCAAGGTCGTCTCACAGAAGGTGAAATTAGTTAACTTAAATTAAGTTTGAATTAAAAATAAAAATAAAAAAAATGCATTCCTAAACATTCTATCCCGATTGTTGAGTGAAAGTTTTTAAGGAAAATTGTGAAATTTAAATTGAAAAGTAGACGGAATCAATTGGAAGCAAAGACAAATAGATTAATCAAAGTGGAAAAACTCTTGAGAATTAACTTCACTAATTTAATCTCCAATCTATGATTAAAGGAAAATTATTGGATTGTTGTCTTACTAAAATTAATAGTTAGGTTCTAAATCTTTTCAGATAATGAACTAGTCTAACTTTTGCATTCAACAAGTTATTATATGAATTAATAATGAAAACCCAACTATCAATTATCACATAAGTTAATATATTTCTAGTTCTTAACCTAAGTGTTCATGGTTTCTCATTCTGTATTAAACTTTATCTCTCGATTCTTCATTTAACACTAAAATGTAGTGTTTGGACATTCCATTACAACCATTTAGGTCAAAAACCACATCAAATAAATAAGAAAAAAGATTCGTAACCCAATCATGCATATTCAACTAAATAGTTACATTAATTCTCAAGAAAAGAGATCAACCCATCACGGATATCACCTCATTTATCATCATTAAACACTTTAATCGCATGTTACTATCAACAAAAGTATTAAAGAAATAATAAGACAGTGAATACCGAATGGATTATCAAAAGAAACAAATAACAATCGGTTAAACTAATAAGAGTATAAATCAATTAATAACAGATAGTAAAATGAAAGAAACAAAGCATCAAATAAGGAATAAAATAGACAAACAAATCATCAAATGAAGAGTTATTAAGATCTCCAGTCCCTCTCAAACTTTTGGCTTTGGCTCTCACCTTTTACTTCGGCTTCTTCCCTAGATTAATGTTTACCTAAGTTGAATGGGATTCAACTCCAGCTCTTTCTTTTGACCTCTCCCAAGCTTCCACCTCTCTATTATTTTGCTCTTCTTCCTGACTCACTCTGTTTCCTTTCTCTAATCATTTCTATTTATCGTCTTTTTCTCATCTCTGTGCCTCCTATATCCGTGTCTTTTGTGTGAGTGAATGAAAGATCATTTTCTCAGCTTCCACCTTCTCTTCCTTTTATTAAACTCTCCTTAGGTTTAGGGTTGCATGCCTTAACATCATAAGCTACCATATATTAAAGCCATAACTATTGTTAAAACTTCTTACAGGCATGCATGAGGAGTCACGAGTGTGACTCCCTTTGTCACACCCATGCATAGGGAGTCACAGGTGTGACATCCCATACACCCTCGTGCAGTCATGAGTGTGACATCCCCATGCATGGGTGTGACTTCCTTGTCACCCTGTGCATGGGGAGTCACAGATGTGACTCCCTTGTCACCCATAATCACCACCTTGCACGATGGTGACTTGGTTTAATGCAAAAATTATGTGACTTTGTTGTTATAATCACCACCTTGCACTATGGTGACTTGGTTTAATGCAAAAATTACGTGACTTTGGTGTTTTAATGCAAAATTTACAAAATAACCCAATTAACATCCAAGCAATATTCGCACCATTTTCACTCAATTAATATCACATTTGGATCAAAACATAAGGATTTGTAACCAAAATCAAGATATGAAGGCAATTAAAAGTAATAGAAATTAGACACAACAAATTCCTCCACACTTAAAATGTGCTTGTCCTCGAGCATAATAAAGAAAACTAGACTATAAAAGAACAAACAATGAAAACAGCAATTTTTTCAAATAATAGTCAAAGATATCAACGATCAATTCAACAATCACAACCTATAAACTTGAAACTCATAATACTTCATGAATAAGCCATTCTTCACATATTTAGCCAAAATCAACAAGCACTTCAATTCAAAGAACCATCGACAAGTGTGATAGACACTCACTCCACTCTCCATCCTCTCACTCATTCAAAGGTAGTAAATATTAACTCATCGTTCATTTCAGGTAAGGTATCTACTATAGACTTGCTTACTAATCCAATCTCTACCACTCATATCAAACATAAATATCAATCTGAAGGTCTTTATTTAAGCTGTAATGGGGTCAGGCTAAGGGTAGAAAAAAGGAAAATTGTAGTTTAAAATCACAAGCTAAATGAGCGTTCAAAGTAATTCAGAAAATGACAAATAAAACACTCAATTCTTTCCTCTCACATAATAAAGTTAGCCCTCCCCATTTTTATGTCTATCCTCTTCTTTCATTTTCTAGTCGTCTTTTCTTTCCTTTGTTTCTTTTCAATTCATTTGTTTCTTTTCCATTGTTTTTCTTTTCTTTTTCCTTTTTTCTTTTCTTTTTCTTTCTCTTTTTTAATTATTTTTTATTCATTTAAAAAAGGAATTAAGGGAAGAAAAATATAGAGGAGAGAAAATTACTACAACCATACCCATCCCTAACTCAAAAGCTAACTATAAGTTATGATTCCCCTATACTTATTGCCTAAACCTGATTATACCTTTTCAAATGCTCAACTTGCCTTTATGATAGGTGTAACGAAGCAGATAAACAATTAAGGTCAAGGTTCATATTTTGAGTTTAAAGAAAGAAACGGATTCATTTAAGCTCAAGGGAGCTAACTAAGGTTGACATTATGGTGGCTTTTAAGCTAAAAGGGCAAATCCATACCCATCCTTAACTCAAAAGCCAACTATAAGTTATGATTCCCCCACAATTATTGCCTAAAGCTGATTATACCTTTTCAAATGCTCAACTTGCCCTTATGGTAGGTGTAATGAAGTAGATAAACAATTAAGGTCAAGGTTCATATTTTGGATTTAAAGAAAGAAAAGGATTCATTTAAGCTCAAAGGAGCTAACTAAGGGTGACATTACGGTGGCTTGTAAGCTAAAAGTGCAAATTCTAATTGCCTTCATTATTTCAACGTTTGCATAAGGTTATGAGATGTCAACTAATATTTGTAAGCAAGTTCTAGAGTTCCTTAATCATGAAAAAACATTCTCAACAAAGAATACTCGAAATTGGGGTTTAATAATTCAAAAAGGCTCAAATTCTTACCGAATGAAAAATGTCATTCATCACAACAAGCTAATGTCTTTTTAACTAAAATCCAAGTTAATCAGTCTAAGCATGCAAGTATACTCATTCCCTCATTTTAAGCATTTCTAATCCTGATTGGGTTTATTTAATGATCATGCATCTCTAAATAATAAATGGGAAAACAAATACACAATTAATACTCCCTTACACTTAAACATCACATTATTCCTAATGGGACACAAAAAAGTAAAAGAGAAGTCTAAGACAAAAAAATTAACGTAAATGAGGATAAACATTAAAGACTAAAATAAATTAAACTGCATGTAGTACAGATAACAAAAAAAATAAGGAAAGGAAAACAATATGAAAGTATGGTGGTAGCTGCGTTGATGCGATGTTAAGCAAATAAGCATGGCATCCTAAATTAAGGAGTGGAGACAACTGAGAGGAAGACAAACATAAGAGATTGAAAACAAGGCCTATGCATGCAAAGAAAATAGCTGAAGTCTAGTTTCAATAAAAGAAATAGCAAACAACTAAATTGAAAGACAAAACAAAAATGATATAGATTGCCCCCCATTTAGCGCTTCTTTAATGTCTTTTAGTTGGATACCTTAATCGCTACGTTCAAGGTGGATTATCCAAAGTGATCGATTCCCCTGTTGCCTTCTCTTCACAAGTCTTCTTCTCTAAAAATTTTCCAACCTCTCCTACAATTGCATCATCTGGCAATTGACAGCACTTATCAACCTCCACCACTAAGCTCAACTTCTTTTCTTCTTCTTCCTGTAAATAAAATCAAAGTCTACAAGATTAAAATGATCAACATAAGAGCATTCTTCATAAATAGTAGTTGTAGGAACAAGTTCAACATTAAGGATTGAGAATTCTATTGTTTCTCCTAAAATAGTCATGCTCAACTTTTAGTTCTTCACGTCAATCAAGGTATTAGTATTGGCCATAAAAGGCCTCCATAGGAGTATGGTGTGCTCCTTCCTTTTTTGTTTAACCTCCCCCGTATCTAAGACCACAAAGTCTACAAGAACAATCAATCCACCAACTTTCAGTAACACATCTTCCATTATTTTTTTCAGATAACGGATTGTCCTATCAGCTAATTGTAGGAATATATTATTTGGTCTTAATTGTCTTAGATCCAATTTCTCATAAATAGATTAAGGCATAAGGTTTATACTAGCCCCAAGGTCAAGCATACCCTTAACCTCATTATCATTACTTATTGATACTTACACAAGAAAACTCCCTAGATCCTTCAAATTAGGGATAATTGCTGCTGTAGTACCGCACTTGCAACCTCTGAAATTGTCACCTTCTCATTTGGCTCAAACTTTCGTTTCTTGGTGCTTAGTTCCTTGAAGAACTTCATATAAGTTGGAATGTTTTTTTATCATACCTAAAGTTGGAATGTTTTTTTATCATACCTAACAAAAGCAGGTTAATATTAACTTTGGAAAACAAATTATAAAGATAAAAAAAATTGCTTATCTTGTTTCAATTCCTTCAGGCAACTTGGATATGGGATTGGAGGTCTATAAGGATTAGTCGCCTTATGCAATCATAGTCCTTTGTTGTAGTCAATTTCGTACCCTAGTTTTTCATCCTTTTGAACCTGACTTGAAGACTTGTCATGCCTATTGCTTCCTCCATTTTGCTTACTTTCTTCATTATGGAGGCTCTCCTCCTCTTGATTACCTGCACCATAAAGATTAAAAGGGATCTCAACATGCTTATCGATTACCTTACCACTTCTTAAAATAGTAACTGCTTATGCTTGCTTGGGTTAACTGGGTAACTTCCCTTTTGATTGTTGTACAATTGAGTTGTGAGTTATCCTACTTAGATCTCAATCCTCTTCACATATGCCTCTAAAAAATCAAACCTTTTGTTGTTTGTTTCTTGATTTTGAGTTATGACCTGAATAAACACATTCAGGCTTTCCTCCAAAGAAGGCTTGCTTGGTAAGTTTTAAAGTGAGGATTGCCCTTAGTAATAATTTGACCTTTGAAAATGTTGGTATTAATGTTAGGGCTATACTGGTGGATTATTGGTCTTCCATGAAAAATTGGAGTGGTTTCTCCAATGAGGGTTGTACGTGTTTGAGTATGGATCATTTCGTTCCCTTGGTTGAAAACTGTTGAGTGAGTTTGTTTGTCTCTCCCATCTGTAAAAAGATCATAAGAATACGAGCAAATGTTAGCTCCATGACCATAAGTTCCATATATATCACATATCTCTTAATAAAATGTTTTGGGGTAGCCTTGTAGTTAGCATCTTCATATGCCTCGTCAATTCAGCTAACTGTATAGTCAATTCTTGATTCGAGCTCACTTCATAAACTCCAGCTCTTCTTCCCCTCACGCTCTTTTGTTGAGAATTGGCCCCTAACATTTCGAAGATCTCATATGTTTCTTCAGTCGTCTTCTCTCCCACAATTCCTACTACTGCATTATCCACTGCATACTAACATTGTTGTGTCAATTCATCATAAAAGAACTGGTTCTACATGTGGAGTGGAAAATGATAGTGTGGACACTAAATGAGTAGGAGTTTGAAGTGTTCCCATGCCTCATGGAATGGCTCTCCATCCATCTAAGTGAAGATAGTTATCTTTGTCTATAACTCTGAAGTCTTTTGGTAGGAAACTTTCCCATGAACTTGTTGTACACCTCTTCCCATGTAATTAATAAACCAGGTGGAAGGGTCATCAACCATACCTTGTCCCGATCCTTCAATATGTATAGGAAGCACCTCATCCTGAGTTGATCTTCATTTAGGGCATCCAACAAGAGCGTCTGGAGAGTGGTATAGAATTCCCGAATGAAGTTTAAAGGGTCTTCATTAGGAACCTCATAGAAAGATGGCAGCATGTTGTAATGGATACTCTTCAACTTATAGTTTATAGCTGCCTCTCCTAGACGAATGCATGAAGTAACAATACCAATTACTGGTCTGGCTTACTCTTTAATTACCTTTCACCCATCTCTTGATCTTCTAGTTTGAGTCCCTCGAGATTGTCTTCAAAGTCCTTTGGAAGTTCTCTTATCTGATGTACATTGTCAATAAAGGGAGAAAGTTCACCTTTCTAAGACCTCCTTCCTCACATAAACCATATAAAAACAACAGTGAATTAATAATAAAATTACTAAAACAACTTAATGAAATAACACGACAAAAATGTATGCATAAATAGACAAAAACAATAAAAATCACTTTAGTAAATAAAAATACTCAAAATCAATTTAAGTTCAAAATATTAAACACGTCCTCGGCAATGACGCCAAAAACTTGTCATGCCCAAAAAGTTCTAAAAAGATCTAGGCTATCTTACTCGCAAGTATACAAGATAATTGTAGTTGATAACCTAGGGTCGTCTCCCACGAAGGTAAAATTGGCCAACTTAAATCAAGTTTGAATTAAAAATAAAAATAAACACAATGCATTCCTAAACTTTCTATCTCGATTTTTTAGGGAAAGCTTTTAAGAAAAATTACAAAATTTAAATTGAAATTAGACAGAATCAATTAAGTGCAAAGACAAATAGATTAACCGAAGTGAAAAAACTCTTAAGAATTAATTTCGCTAATTTATTCTCCTATGTATGATTAAGGGAAAATGATTTGATTGTTGTCTTTCTAAAATTAATAGTTAGGTTCTAAATCGATTCGAATGTTCACTCAATTTGAATGGGATTTAGCTCCAGCTCTTGATTTCGGCCTTTCCCAAGCTTCCACCTCTCTATTGTTTTGCTCTTCGTCCCGACTCATTTTGTTTCTCTCTTCTATTTATCGTCTTTTTCTCCTCTCTATGCCTCATATGTCTTTTTCTCTGTGTGAGTGAATTAATGAAAAATGAATGAAAGGTCATTTTCTCAACTGCCACCCTCTCTTCCTTTTATTAGACTCTTTTTAGGGTTACGTGCCTTAACGTTGTGAGCTACCACATATTAAAGCCAGAATTAATGTTAAAACTTATCATGGGCATGCATAGGGAGTCACAAGTGTGACTTCTTTTGTCACACTCATGTATGGGGAGCCATGAGTGTGACATCCCCATGCATGGGTATGACTCTCTCATCACCCCTGCGCATTAACCATGCACAGTGGTGATACAATCACCACTATGCACAGTGGTGACTCACTAAGTCTCTACCATGCATAACATTTAATGCAAAAATTACATGACTTTAGTGTTTTAATGCAAAATTAAAAAGACAATTAACATTCATTCAATATTCACACTATTTTCACTTAATTAATCTCACATTTGGATCAAAACACAAGGATTTGTAATCAAAACAAGATATGAAGGCAATTAAAAGTAATAGAAATTAGACACAACACTCATCATCTATGAGCGATATATTATCTTTTACCTTTTCAATATATGGATTTAATCTAATTGAAAGATGATGTATCTTATGAGTGTGTCACAAATTGTGTCTCTCTTAAACCTTAATTGTTCATCATATGTATCAACTTTAGATTCTTGTTCCATTTGAATTTGAATTTATTGTTTTTGAACTTCTCTAATTTTTACTTCACTGCCACTACTTTCCTTGGTAATAAAGTCTCCTTTTAGGAATGTAGAATGTGTTGAGAAAAATGAATTTTGCTCAAATGGATGGTAAAATTGATAGCCAAAACTTTCTTTTGAACACCTAGCAAACTTGTATTTTTTTGACTTAGCTTGAAGCTTAATAGATGTTACATGCTTCATATATGTATCATATCACCATATAGTATGACAAGTTTGGTGTAATACCATTTCATGTCTTATATGGAGTTTTATAAACTAACTTGATGGAACCCTATTCAAATGTTAAATACTAGTTTGAAGGGCATATTCATAAAAGGAGATAATAAGGAATGTATAACTCATCATAAAACATACTATATTTGATAGATTATGTTTTCTCCTCTTAGACACTATATTATATAATGGATTTCTAGGAGTTTATTGTGAGATAATCCTATTCTATTTTAAGTAACCAAGAAATTGATGGTCTTAGTGCTCACCGGCTCAATTACATCTAAGTGTCGTAATACTTGTTGTGATAAAATAAGTTCTAAAAACCTAGGCTATCTTAGTTGTACGAGGTAATTGTAGTTGAATACTCAGGATCTCTCAAGGAGATTAAATTGGTCCACTCAAAATAACTTTGAATTAAAAAAAAACAAATGCAATTCTAAAATCTCTAACCCAATTTGTTGAAAAAAGGATTTAAATAAAATAAAACAAAATAAACTAAAAAGTAAAGTAATTTAATTGGAAGCAAAGAACGATTCGATTAATAAATGTAGTGAGCTCTTGAAAAATTAATTTTACTAATTTAATCTCCTATACATGACTAAGGAAAATTGATTAAATAATTTTCTTGCGAAAATTAACAATTAGCTTCTAAAATCAAATCAAATAATAAATTAGATCTAACTTTCATATTCGACAAGTCTATTATCCAAAACAATTATTTAAACCCAACTAATAATTAACCATTCAAGTTAACATTTCTAATTCATAACTCAAGAGTCTATAATTTCTTGATCTAACATTAAACTTCTTCATTTGATTCTTCATTTAATATCAAAATAATGCAAAAGTTGGCCAAACTATTACATCCAATAAGTTCAAAAATCATAGAAAATAACAAGACAATAAAACATTAATTTAATCATGCATAATCAATTAAATTAGATTCATTAATTCTCAACAATAAACAATCATTCCATATTGTAATAAAAAATTTTCATCATATTCATTAAATTCAATCCCATGTTTAAACAGTAAATTGAGAAATAAAAACAATAAATAGAAGAAATAAATTCAACAAATAGAGTGAAGAACACTTGAACGATAAGAGTTGGCGGTGAATCTCCTGCCCAACATAATTGCCCTCTATTTTCCCACTATTCTTGCTCACGTTCCCTAGCTTTAACTCATGCTTTCTACCTTTGCTATACTCTATCTACCTAGAGATTGTTGCTCACATTGATCAGGCTTTTACTCTCTCTTTTTGCCTTTTCTACCTTCTGTTCTTGCTCACATCAACTACTTTGCTATCCTCTATTCTTTCTCATGCTGTTGATTTCCTTTCTTTTTCTAAACTTCCTATTTATAGAGGTAGTTTAAGTTTCTTAATCCACTGTAATCATACATGACTCGTGTGATATTTTCTTCAGTGCTAGAATTCTTTTGCTCAGTGGTGAAACCTATATGCACTTGAGTAACTTCCTGTCATACACGTGACACTCCTTATCACATTTAGGACACTTCTGTCATGCAGGTGATAACACCTGTCACCTGGGTGACTTTTACCTAATTTCTTTCTTTTTTTTTTGCAATATTAACAAACAATTCCACATAACTAATTTCATTCAAATTTAGATTAAATGGAAGAAATTTTAACCAAAATGATTATAAAAACTAGAAAAATCTATAAAAGTTAGACATAATAATACTCTTACTAATTTGTTTTTCAACCTCAAGTCTAAATTATATAAACTTTTCAAAGGATTTGGAATTTTGCTTCATTAAGTAGACATAATCATATCTTGAATGTTCATATTTGTGAACATAAAATTTAAGCATCCGCCTCTAATGTGAATAAATATAGGGCCATATACATCTGGATGTATAAGCACTAGTGACTCACTAGTATACCATTCCTTTCTACTAAAGGGTAGTTTAGTTATCTTTCCTAACAAATAAATTTCAAAATTTAATGTAATTCATAATCAAAAGGATCCAAATATCTTTTTGTATTAAACTTCGTGATTCTATTTCATTAATAAGACCTAACCTTAAATGTCATAAATAAGATGAATTTCGGTCACATAACTTTCTTTTCTTGATATTTATATTAAGGATTAGCTTTTCAAGATCTAATTCACACAAACCATTAGTAAGTAATCCAGATTTATAATAAACATCATCTTTATAAAAAGAATTAACTTTTATTCCTAACAAAAAAGAAATCTAGTCAAATCTAAATAAGAAATGGAAATAATGTTTCTAGTATTAATTGGAATAGAATAATAATTATCTATATCTAGTTTATGGTGAAAAGGCAAAGCTAAACTATAATACATTAACTTTTTCTCTACTGATAACTAGTAGGTCTACTTCATCTTTCTTGAATGATCTACTTCTTGTTAACATCTTTATGTTATTACAAATATGAGAACTACATCTAGTACCTAAAACCTAAGAATGTGAAATAGAAAGATTGATCCCAATCATAAAAATGCCTGAAGAAGTAGCTTCCTTAAGCGTCTTATCTTTTAGGGTACTAAGATAAACTTTATAGTTCCTCTTCTAGTGCCTATCGACTTTATAATGAAAAAAAGTGCCCTTATCATTTTTCTTCTGCTTGACACCACCTTTTAGATTTACTACTTTAGCAAATGCCTTTTATTTCTTGTTATTATTCTTTTTTAGCCCTTTTTCTTACTCTTGGAAGTATTCAGAACAAAAACATAATTCGGTTCCTTGTTAAGGTATACCTCTACAATATGTAGCATATTAATTAGTTTAGGCAATGACACATCCTTTTGTTTCATATGGAAGTTCATAATAAAATTTGAAAAGCTCAAACTATGAGACTATAGTACCCTATCAATGCTTAAGTCATGGTCTATGACAAAACTAATTGGCTTAAATTTTCAATATAGCCAATCATCTTAAGTACTTGTAGGTCTAATGAAGATCCGTCTTCCATCTTGCATTGAAATAATGCTTTGGAGAGTTGATATATTTCCACTCGAATTTATGCACTAAACAATTCCTTAAGATGCAAAATTGTGGCATGAGCATCCATGTTCTCATTCTGCCTCTAAAATCACATATGTAGATTGTTCAAAATCATTAATATAATATTAATATCTCACCGAAACTTCATTAGTAGCATCTAAAGTAAGCTCTAGCGAAACAACAATGTCAAAAACATATGGTTTCTTTTCTTGCTTGAGAACAATTCTCAAGTTACGAAACTAGTTCGTGAAACTGGGTCTAGTAAGCTTAATAACATATAAGATGCTTTTTAGGGACATATTGATACTCATTTTATCTAACAACCAAAAGACCAAAAAGAGCAAGTATTAGTTTATGACATAAAATCAAATAAAATAGTAACTATAATAAATATTTTTATTACTCTCACTATTTTATTTAAAATAATAGTCCTCATTATTAAATCAGAAAATTAGCAAATAATTTTTAGTGGGCTGGGATTCCATTCAAACCTAGTTGATGTTGAGTTTGCTTGATTATAATTATTGATTTGATAACTAATTTAATTTATTAAAAACATTAAACTAAATTTCAAAATATTCCTAATAAAATTAGTCCTTTGAAAATAATTTTCAAACTAGAAAACTTGTTTCCAAATTTAAACCTATTTAATCCTAATCAAATCAATTTAATTAAAAATAAACCTTAAAACATATAAAATAAAAATGAAATTCCAATAGGAATTATTTGGTGCATGAATTGCATCGTCTACCATCAGACGTTGGTCCCTATACAGGGCACGTGCTCACATGCTCGATTGTTTTATAGCTAGGGTTTTGTTCTTTTCTCCACTAGTATCTCCCTTTTATTTTATGCTGTTGTCTACTACTTCATCACTCCCATCCCTGCCTGCGTTGCTTCTATCTCTACGACTCTTTTATACTTGGACATACATTTTTGGCCGATAATTGCCACTAGCTAGCTCTTTCACCAGCGACCATGTTCGCCGTTAAGGAAGGCTCACTACATGAGACCTACTAATTTCGACTAAGCAGAAAAGACAAATCTACACATGCAAAACACAGTCAAACATATCCTTATGCGATCGATTCTCTGACGTAGAAAAACAAACAGTAGATTTATTGTAATTCAAATTTCTAAAAACAAAGTCAAGATTATGGTATCATGATTAAGAAGGTTTCAGAAACCACAAAGTAAAGAGTGAAATCTGTTTCTAGGGGTGGGATCATGCAATTATGTGCTCTCCAGATCACTTTAAGCTAAGGGACATTGTGATTGAAATTACAAAAACAATTTTGAAGGGAGCAAAGCATGTGTGAGGAGTGTTTATTTGGATTTCCAAAAAAGTGTAATAAAAGGGAGCTATATGTATAATTTTGTTTCAATCAAACAAAAAATAAACCTTAATTCATTAAAACAATTTTTAAGCCTTAATTTTAATAAATTAAAAATTAACCAATAAATTTAATCAAGTTAAATTGTTGAAAGAGGCTCCAATATCACTATTTAGAAACTAATTGTGATCTAATTATAGGAGTAATGAAAAAATAAAATTTTATAATTTTAAGATCGAATCTTAATAATTAAATATCATAAAGGTAATTGACTCATATTTGATTTAAATTCTTGTGAAAACATTTTAACAAGGTGTCAACCACAAGCTATTCAAGTGTTCAATCTTTAATGGTATTCTTAGGATAAAAGGAACTCAACACTTAAGAAGAAATACGCTGAAGTGCTAGCTCCTTTATACGTATTTCCTATTTATAAACATAGACACGTTTATATTTTTATGATTTGATTTGCTCAGGAAATTAATTATAAGTGTTGACGATTAAATTGGTTTAAATTTGTTTCTTTAGTCTTGATAATGGAAACTTGATTGATACTATGATACCTTTTATATAATTTTTGCAAATAATTAAATTAGTTGTAAAACCTTTTTAAGCATTTTCACTATGTCAAAAAAAAGAAGAAAAAAAGAGTGTGAATAATTGAGAATTTAATAAATTTGCTCTATTAGCTTCAAACTAAGTAAAAGAAAGTTAGTCTTGTTAAACCATGGCCTAATTGACTAAAATAGAGTATTCATGACAAGATGTTTACTCCTACATCAAATAAGATTCCAAATAGATATTTATGTTATTTTGCAGTTAGCTACGAAAATATTTAAAGGTTGAAACATCTTTTCCATATATGTATATTTTATATATTAAGTTGAATTTTGTGAATTCTGATGAATTTTGAAGGATTATGAAGTGAATTGAATTGATTTATGACTTGATGTAAGAAGCTAATTGCCTAACAGCTTGAAAAGCTTTACAGTTGAATGAAGAATGGATAGTCCAAATTTATATATTTGCTTTGTTAAATTCTTTCCAAAGTTGCTTCCTATTTAAGTTAAAAGTAATGAAATTTATTTGCTTGAGGACAAGTAAATACTTAAGTGGTGATCAATTTGATAATTGGTGCATTCAACATCTTTCACAATTTTCCCATATAAAGATACACAATATTCTGCTTTATGAATTCAAACTCGTGCTTAAAATAAGGATTCTTGTATATGATACGAAAGAGGAACAAACCTAATATAAGGTCAATATGGTTTTGTGTTGTTGACCTATATTGGCAGTAAATTTATATAAATTAGTTTTTCTAGCAATTAAAAAATTATATGAGATGAAGACAGGCCCATGTTGGCCCCATGTTATTCAACATTTTAGGGTTTCTTGGGATAAAAATGATGAGAAAATAGAAGGAAAAGGAAGAGAGCCATTTATGATGTTCAAAAACTAGTCAGAATGAGAAAAAGAGAACTAATAAGGTTAAAGTACAAGAGTATAGCTAGAATACATTCAAGAGCACATCAAGAAGGGAATAACTTTGGACAAAAGCGAGATCCCACTAAGGCTCAATTAAGAATATCAAGATTCAAGAGCCATGAGGACTTATTCTTTTGTCTTGATTTCATTATTCATTATAGTTATCTTTTTACTTTTTTATTAACTAATTAGGATATAGGTTTAGTTAGGATGATGGCAAGTTAGTGTATCTGACTAAAAGAAGCAACAATACGTATGTTCTTGATGTCTGTGTTGTAAAGAAGCTATGTGATTTTGGTATGAAACCATTTGCAAATATACTAGTCAAGACTAATGATTTTATCCATACTACTTTACTATTCTTCAAAGAAGTTTACATCTCCATGGATTACCTTTAACCATCATCTCTAATCATGATGTAAAGTTTATGAGTAACTTTTGTAGATCTTTATGGAAAATATTAAACATTAAGCTATAATTTTCAAGTTCTTTCAGCCCCTAAACTGTTGGAAGAATAGAGGTTATTAAAAGAAGCTTTGGGACTTCTTAAAATGTTTGGTTGGAGACAATGTGAAAAAAGGGACCTAATTCTTCCTATGGTAAAATTTGTGTACAATAATTCTATAAATAGGTCTACTAGTAAGAGACTTTTTAAGATATTTTTAGGATTTCAACTAAGGAAACCTATTGATTTGGATCCTTTACCACAAATAACATAGCTTAGTATTGAAACTAAAGGTTTTGTGTAACACATGAGGGACATCTTTTATAAGATACGATGAAAGATAACAACCAGCAACTTATCTTATAAAGAACAAATTGATCAACAACGCCAATTGGTATAATTCAATAAAGAGAATATAGTGATGATTAGGATTTGCCTAGAGTATTTTGAAAAAGGGAAATATAAGAAACTTCATTCATAGAGTTTTGGACCTTATAAAATCATCAAGAAGATAAGTGCTAAGGCTTATATTTTGGAATTACTAAGTGACATAGGAATGAGTCTTATCTTTAATGTTGCGGACTTAAGTATTTATCAGAGACAAGATAAGTAATCCTCTACTGCAGTTGTAAGACTTCCAGTCACTCCCTATCTTAAAGAGGAAGTAGAGGATGTTCTTGATGAACAAATTGTAGCCACAAGATATGGAAGATATTAACAATTTATTATTAAGTGGAAAAGAAGATCGATTTTTAATAGTGTTTGGATTCTAGAATTAGAATTTTAAAAGTTGAATCCAGACTTATATGAACAAAATTTGTCACATTCTACGTCGAAGAAAACTTCAAACAAGTCGAGGAGTGTTATGTTAAGTCAAACCAGACTTCACGTATTAAATAATTTTGATGACAAACAAAGAGAAATATACAAATGAAAAGTAGATGGACGCATGAGAAGTAAAAAACAGCTGAAGGAGAAAAATCAGCCGAA